>JALAZF010000616.1:2212500-2812500 GCA_022829125.1 Lathyrus tuberosus | reverse complement strand
ATACATTGCTTGATTGAATATCAATGTATGTTGTTATGATGTATTGTGGGTAGCCTTTGTGGTGTGAATCCCTTGTGGAAGTAATTGTGATTGTATGATTGTGGTGGTTTGTGATGAAATGCATTGTTTATGTGAAATTCAAGGTATGTTGTGTGGTGGCCTTTATGGTTTGAAATGCATTGTTTGAATTGTTTTCAATGCATGGATATGACGATGAGGTAATTCATATTGTTGATTATGAAGATGCATTTGATTGTCATGAGTCCTTGTATGCCAAGCATCATGATATGCATCTTGTGATGTCGTGTGCCCTAGTGGGTGTGAGCGACGAAACGATTCCAGAGGGAATCTGCTATAACATTGTGCGCCTTATACAAAGAGGACTGAAAGCGATTATTATAGACGATCGTGCACCTTATACAAAGAGGACCGAAAGCGATCGGATCATGCGCCTTATACAAAGATGACTGAAAGCGATCCATAAACGTCGTGCGCCTTATACAAAGAGGACTGAAAGTGACGGGGAACATCGTTTGCCCGTCGGGGAGTTACACTAAGTAACAAGCGATGATTCCAATAGTTCCTGAGTGAACTAGTGATGAGATTGATGGATGGATGGTACCGCATTGCATTTGTATAGAGTCGTTGTGTCGGTCTCTTTGCATTTGCATAAATCATGAATGGATTGATTATGTGTGGAAAATCATGAATGGATTGATTATGTGTGGAAAATCATGAATGGATTGATTACGTGTGGAAAATTGTGAATTGATTTATTATGTGTTGAGATTGTGATAGCATTGGTGAATTGATGTGCATATGTGATAAATGCATTGGTTGTGGATAATATGTTTTATGTATAGCCATATGCTAGGTGTTGTGGAGATGTGGTGCATTACCATGATTGTATTAATTCTATATGGTATGTTATATGTGAATATCCGTGATGTGGTCGTGTGTTTCCATATGTGCCGACTTTGAGATGCATTATGTGAGAATATGTGATTATGTTAGTATAATCGATATATGTTATGTATTTGTGGCATGTTATATGTATTAGCATGTGATGCTTATGGTGAGAATAACTATGCATGTGAACTTATATGTGTTTGCATATTATTATGCAATCTTGATTTAGTTATTATTTCTAACCCTTCTGCTGTGGTTTTTTGCTCTATGAGGCAATTGCAGATTAGTGTCTTGGAGGCTTTTGAGAAGTTTAGTTCTCCATCCTTGTGTTGGTTTGTCTACTCTGATACGTAGCACGGGAGTCGGGGAACGCTTTTGTGATATATATGTATACATTTGTTGAATATACTTCGTATTACTTTTGTATGTATATTTTGATGTTGTAAAACCATGTATTTAGTAAAGCAAGTCAGTTATGGATCTTTCCGCTTTATTCCATAATTGAGCCTTTCCTTTTGTTGGAAATAGCTTCCCCTTCGAGGGTATTCTATTTTGTGTTATGTATCAAATTTACGAGCAGGGATTGTATTTTCTTTCTACTGTTGTGGCATCCTTGTTTCTGTTGGAAAATTAAATTTTTAGTTACTCTGATTTATTTATGTATTATTTATTTGCGATGGGAATTGGGGTGTTACAATAGTGGTATCAGAGCAGGTCGGTCCGTCCGGCCAAGTTGTTGAGTCAGTTGGTGTGACAGTTGAATACTGTCGTCGTTGTTTGTTCCTTAGTATGTGATATGTGTGTGAAGCACTGTCAGTACTTTCTGGTTTTCTATTCCTTTGTCTTCAGGATTGAGAATGAGATAAGTGGGGGAGAAGCTTCTGCTTCTCCAAGTTGCTTCAGGTGTGGAGCATTGGCTCGGTGTGCCGTTGGTTGCAAGAGTGTAAGTGTTGTTTGGACAGTGTGGTTCCCGGTTCTGGCGGGAATGCGAAGGTAAGGTTTATGTCAACTAAGGATTTGTGCCTTAGGTAGTTTGTGCACAAGGTGCAAGAAATGCTATTATAGTTTGGTAAAGAAGGTTTATGCCCCATCATGATTGTCGGCTGTCTATTGACAAATTGAGGAACTGATCACCCTTAATCTCTTATTGATAGCAGACGGGAATTATGTTGGATGGAACAGACGTGTCTTTCCGGCTTTAATAGTGTGTGCAATGAATTGTTGGAATTAAGAAAATGATTACGGATTGTTTTATTGAGTCGATGAAGATTCTAATATCGGAAGATGAGGCGGATTAGAGGCTTTAGTATGTTGGTCTAGTTGGGAAGTCATTGAGAGAGAACGATTGGGTATCGTTAATGGTTGTTCTTAGAGAGTAGAGTGTGAACTCAAATTTGGCGAAGGTGAGGATTTGAGGTTTGGATCTGCTAAGTAATTAGAAGAATTTTTAGGGAGTGAAACTCAGAGGTTTGCCATATTTGTGATGATAGTGTCCTGGAAATTGGCAGGAAAGCCACAGTGATGGGCCGTTAGTTGTGCATGGTTTTCAAATGTGTTTTTGGATGAAACATTAGTGTGTCGACTTGAAGAGGTCCAGCATGGTTGGTAAGGAAAATGATGATAGCATGAGGTTGTGTGTTAATCAGTGAGTAGTATGGAAACTTGCGGTCGTGTTCGGGATAGCTTGAGTTTTGAATTGTGATGAATTGCGAATGAATTGAAGTTCCTTGATGGTATTACTTTTGTTATGGGTTGAGATCTCGTGTCAGCAGAAACCTTGAGTGAGTTGGAACCCCGTAAGAAGAATTGATATGGAAGGTGGTAACCAGAGATTGTTAAGCTAATTTGGATAAATTGTTTCGAGCTCAGAATGAATTTTGAAGGTTGTATATATTATGGTTATGGAGTATATGAATCGTATCTTCCATACTTGTTTGGATAAGTTTATGGTGATGTTTATTGGATGATATTCTGATTTATTTTAAATCAAAGGATAAGTATGTAGAGTATTTGAGGATTGAGTTACAAGGGTTGAAAGAGAGTGAGCTTTATGCTAAATTATCGAAGTGAGAATTTTGATTGAAAGAGGTTAGTTCTCTTGGATATGTTATTTCGGATGAGAGTATGGGTAATGGATCCATCAGAAATAGATGCAGTTCTACATTGAGAGACTCCGAAGTTGGTTAAGGAGATTAGAAACTTTTGGGCTCAGTTGGTTGTTACTGCAGGCTATGGAAGACTTTGCTAAGTTCGTACTTCTGTTATCTCAGTTGACTTGCAAAGGGTGAGTCGGTTGTTTTGGATGTTCGTTGTAAGGAAAGTTTCAGAGAGCTAAAGTAGAAGTTGTCTACGGCTCCAGATTTGATACTGCGTGATCCTGATAAACCGTTGGCGAGGTATTGCGAGGTGTCTTTGATGAGTTTAGGCAGTGTGTTAATGCAAGGGGGTAAAGTGGTGGCTTATGCTTACGACAATTGAGGATTCATAAAAGGATCTATACTATTCAGGAATTGGAATGGGTTGCGGTTGTATTGTGTTGGAATATTTGGAGGTATTATTTTTATGGTTATGGGTTTAAAGTGTTTAGTAATCACAAGAATATTGAGTACCTGTTTGGTCGGGAGGAATAGAGTATGAGACAACGAGGATGGTTAGAATTCGTGACAAGTTATGAATTTGGCTTGGAGTACCCTTCGGGAAAATCGGATGTAGTGCCTGATGAGTTAAGTTGAAAGTATTTATATATGTCTATTTTGATGGTCAGAGAATTAGAATTATTTGAGCAGTTCAGAGACTTGGGTCTGGTGTGTGAGATAACTCAGTGGAGTGTGAGATTGGGTATATTAAAGTGAACAGTGATTTTTGGCGAATATGAAAAAGAGTTAGACTTTGGACGTGGGATTGATAGTTTTGATGGTTTCAAAGTAATCAGAGTGCGCAGCAGAAGCGTGATGTGGCACATTTCGTATATGCGTGTGTGACTTGATAGAGTTCAAAGGTTGAACAGTGGGAAACGGTAGGAATGATGAGACCGTGGGATATTCTATAATGGAAGTGATAAGTGGAAGGTTTCAATATTAATCAGGTACTAATATGTAGATGGATGTTTGGGTTGTATGTTCGGTTGGTGAATCGTAGCATTGCTGTAATATTGTTGTGTGACAAGGATGTTTGGTATCCTGGTTTAGTCGAGGTAGTTGAAACGATGTTGTGTCTTGGAACCTTATGTTCTTGTTTGTGTGGTTGTCTCGTTTCCATGGTGATGGGTCGAGTGCGAGTGGCTAATTCCTTTGTGGAGAATTAGGGGAGTGTTACCTTTGGTGAGGGTAACGATCTTGTTGTGTTCTGGTTCAAGAGTGAACCTGTGTGTTAGTAACTTGTGTATTCTTTGAGTCGTGAGTTGGTTGTCAAGTGCATTGTATGGGCTTTGCATCTTGTCGTTGTAGTTGTCGTTGTTGTAGCTGCTGTTAGCAAGGTGGTTTGTCAGTTTGTGTTATTCGTGGTGTGCCTTTTTTGGCATGAGAGTGGGTTAGTAGGATGCGAGAGTCGTATCCGGAGTTGTTCGTATCAGTATATTTTCGAGGACGAAAATTTCTAAGTGGGGGAGATTTGTAACGCCCCGTTTTGTCCGATTTATTTAATCGAGTCGATTTAATTATTTTTGATTTTATATTATTTTATTCTTGACTTTTATTTGACAATATATTATTTTTCATCGTTATTATGTTTTATCGCGTTTTGAGAGCGTTTGCGAGATATTTGAGCTGAGGGGTAAAATGGTCATTTTGGAGGTTAGATATTTTGTTAGAAATAGATATTTTTATATAAGTAGAATTGGAGGGGAAAGAAAAGAGAGAAAAAGATAGTATATAAAAGAAGAGAAAGAGAAAGGGAAACGTGGGAAAAGAGAAGAGAAGGAGAAAACATGGATTCATCATCTTCTTCAAACTCCTCTTCGATTAATCGGGTAAGGGTGAGAAGTTTCGATTATATTTCGATTGTATATGTATATGTATGTGTTGTTTGTGTTTGTTTGGTTGAAATATATACTTTTCCTTATTGGTTGGATTGAAGAACAAATGTGTAAATCGATGTTTTAATGGTTAGAATTTGGAATAGATTGTGTAGAATAGCCGAGTAATGTTTGGGTTTAATCGGGAATACTCGTTGGTATGATTTAGGGAGTTTTGGAGTGAGTTACATAGTTTGTGAGAGTTAGGGCAATAATGATGAAATGGTGAGAAATCGATGTTTTCACGGTTGGAATGGAGAATAAATTGCGTAGTATAGTCGGGTGATGATATGATTTACTCGGGTAAACTTGTTGGTATGTTTCCATAGGTGTTGATTGAGTGTTGGGGGTGTGAATGTATTGATAAAACTATGTTTCAAAATATTTCAAAAATGGAAAATGTGTTGGTTGGCTTTGTAATGGTGAAAATATTGTAGTATTTCGAATTCTGAGACCGGGGCTTTTTACGGAATCGAAATCGGAGGTCCAGAAGGCATTTAACGGTCGAAAACTGAATTTTTGGCAAAATCTGCGCATTCATGCGCTAACCCCCAGATTTATACGCTAACCCGGGCAAAATTTCCAGGATCATGCGCTGACCCCCAGCATCATGCGTCGACGCATGATCACAAAATTTTCCAAAATGTCCGATTTTGTTTTCTTCATAACTTTTGAACCGTAAGTCTGTTTTGACCCCCGTTCGAAGCGTTGGAAAGTTAATGAAATATTCTTTCTATTAAAAATGGTTTAGAGGGCAGTAGATGATTTATTTAAGTCGTGATTTTGTGAGAGTGTGGTGTTGTCGGATTTTTACTATCGTAATTATGTGCGATTGATGTGTTATCATGCTATATGCTTTTGATATGTAACGTGTAGCTTGTGTGCTGTTATATGATGTGAATATACCTGATGGAATGTTGTGATGATGGTTGGTGGCCTTATGGCAAATATGTGCATTGTTTTGGATTAGACCTCGATGTGTGATTAATGATGTTGTTGTGTGGTGAAATACATTGCTTGATTGAATATCAATGTATGTTGTTATGATGTATTGTGGGTAGCCTTTGTGGTGTGAATCCCTTGTGGAAGTAATTGTGATTGTATGATTGTGGTGGTTTGTGATGAAATGCATTATTTATGTGAAATTCAATGTATGTTGTGTGGTGGCCTTTATGGTTTGAAATGCATTGTTTGAATTGTTTTCAATGCATGAATATGACGATGAGGTAATTCATATTGTTGATTATGAAGATGCATTTGATTGTCATGAGTCCTTGTATGCCAAGCATCATGATATGCATCTTGTGATGTCGTGTGCCCTAGTGGGTGTGAGCGACGAAACGATTCCAGAGGGAATCCGCTATAACATCGTGCGCCTTATACAAAAAGGACTGAAAGCGATGATTATAGACGATCGTGCGCCTTATACAAAGAGGACCGAAAGTGATCGGATCATGCGCCTTATACAAAGAGGACTGAAAGCGATCCATAAACGTTGTGCACCTTATACAAAGAGGACTGAAAGCGACGGGAATCATCGTTTTCCCGACGGGGAGTTACACTAAGTAACAAGCGATGATTCCAATAGTTCCTGAGTGAACTGGTGATGAGATTGATGGATGCATGGTACCGCATTGAATTTGTATAGAGTCGTTGTGTCGGTCTCTTTGCATTTGCATAAATCATGAATGGATTGATTATGTGTGGAAAATCATGAATGGATTGATTATGTGTGGAAAATCATGAATGGATTGATTATGTGTGGAAAATTGTGAATTGATTTATTATGTGTTGAGATTGTGATAGCATTGGTGAATTGATGTGCATATATGATAAATGCATTGGTTGTGGATAATATGTTTTATGTATAGCCATATGCTAGGTGTTGTGGAGATGTGGTGCATTACTATGATGGTATTAATTCTATATGGTATGTTATATGTGAATATCCGTGATGTGGTGGTGTGTTTCCATATGTGTCAACTTTGAGATGCATTATGTGTGAATATGTGATTATGTTAGTATAATCGATATATGTTATGTAGTTGTGGCATGTTATATGTATTAGCATGTGATGCTTATGGTGAGAATAACTATGCATGTGAACTTTTATGTGTTTGCATATTATTATGCAATCTTGATTTAGTTGTTATTTCTCACCCTTCTGCTGTGGTTTGTTGCTGTATGAGGCAATTGCAGATTAGTGTCTTGGAGGCTTTTGAGAAGTTTAGTTCTCCATCCTTGTGTTGGTCTGTCTGCTCTGATACGTAGCACGGGAGTCGGGGAACGCTTTTGTGATATATATGTATACATTTGTTGAATATACTTCGTATTACTTTTGTATGTATATTTTGATGTTGTAAAACCATGTATTTTGTAAAGCAAGTCAGTTATGGATCTTTCCGCTTTATTCCATAATTGAGCTTTTCCTTTTGTTGGAAATAGTTTCCCCTTCGAGGGTATTCTATTTTGTGTTATGTATTAAATTTACGAGCAGGGATTGTATTTTCTTTCTACTGCTGTGGCATCCTTGTTTCTGTCGGAAAAATAAATTTTTAGTTACTCTGATTTATTTATGTATTATTTATTCGCGATGGGAATTGGGGTGTTACAGCACCCTCTTGTTAGGTCAATAGCCTCCTCTTAGGCTTTGTATAAGGAAAACCGCGGTTGAGTCAATTAACTTTTTAGCATCAAATCTATGCCTTGCTCACAGCATACAAACATCAACAACTCCTTTTCTTTCATCTAATTGCTGTAAGCGGCAAGCCTCTGGATTATTTACATCCACGCCACTGTCCCTCTTTTAGCATGAGAAATTCCTAAGGAAAGATGGCATTGCTCTACACTAAGTTGAAGTCTTCTCCTTCAGGTTAAAAATCCCCTATAAAGGAAATTATGGCATTGCTGGATTCACATATCCTAGTTAAAGTAACTCTCCTTTATAATCAGTCACCCAACAGTTGTGGTAAACAGACGAGATGTCTCTCTTTAGAGATGACAAATTCTTTCTCATCCAAAACCCTTTAGCTTCACATCTTGGGCTTTGAACAAGATACAAACCACCTTTAACTTCACGTCTTGGGCTTTGAACAAGACACCAAAATAACCTTTTTCCTCCCGTAGAATAGGAGGAACTACGATCGCTCTGATTTCCCTGTTTCGTTAAACGGGAATACGTAGGCATAAGATTGAAAAATCTTAGCGAGCATACTAATCAAAAACCCAAATCCAGTACCCCCATATATCAACCCAAAAAGCACCAAGTCCTAACATCCTACCAAAAACCTCACAAATAGTCCAGACACTGTGTTCTTAGCAAAATAACCAAAGATTGGGCCCCACATCCACATAGCATCTATAACCTAACAGACCGCTGTTCAAACTCAGTATGCAAGCAGGGTTAATTGGAGACATCTATTTCCCTTCCTTAATCAGCTCAATAGGATAAAAAATGAATCGAACTGTAGTACCCAAGCGATCGTGACTCAGGACCACAAAAATCGCGCTACAGAAAAAATGGCGCCCTCCGTGGGGCCCAAAACTCTTTCTTACAATCTTAGGTAGAAAACCCTGAGTTCACAAAATATCACAGAAATGGCGACTCTGCTGGGGAGTCATTGTCTGTATAGGATCATAAAACTAGAGGTCTAGGATGATTAAGGCAAATATATATACTACTTTTCCTAATTGATATCTGTGTTTATTTTTCTGCTAATGGGAATATGTGTGATGTCGCACGTGGAAAGATTGAGTATACACCTAAGATAGGTGATGGCAATGCGAGTAATCTTGCGGGGAGTGAATCCCAGTTAAGAGCCCCCGATCGACCATCAAACTCAGTGGAGACTCCCTTTGCAGATACATTGCATATACGACTTCGATTGTTGAAAGTAGTGTGGTCGACTGGGTTATCTGAGAAGCTGAGGTTTTTAGTAGACTTAAGCTATTTTGTAGTGCGGAAGCTATCGAAAATAGTTGTCACGCGATACTACCCTCATTTGAGATCACTCTAAGATGCATCAGGTCGCTGGCGATCCGCTGGCTGTTGTTATCCCAAGAGGGGTCAATGATTTTGCGGACAAGTACAAAAAATCACCAGTATAAACCTTTGGGGGGGGTAGACCCTTGACTTCATGACACCGACCCTTTGACCCCATGTTTTTTCTATGTTTTTGTGTGCTGCATTCATACATTCATCTAAAAAATATTAAAACAAAGAAAAATCTTCTCTTCTAGTCTCTCTTTTTCAAATTAAACTAAGACAATGATTGAAAATGTCAGAGAAAGGAGATTGCGCTAATGGATTTCGGTAGAAGGAAAACTCATAAGTACACCTTCAAGGTTCTAAAACTAGAGGATTTAAGAGGTCTAGCGAGAATGATCACCAACCACGAGGCTTTCAGAGCCAAGTACGGAGGGTTGCTATCCTTGTTAAGGGTCCATGTAATTAAAGGAATCTTGTCCACACTAATCCAGTTCTACGATCCGGTCTATCACTGTTTCACATTCCCGGATTATCAACTAGCACTGACACTGGAGGAATATTCTCACCTGACTGATTTACACATTACTGATCACGCTCCGTTTTCCGGACTGGAAGAAATTCCAAAGGATCAAACCATTGCAAGAGCAATTTATTTGGACGAGTTAGAAGTCAGGACTCACATGACCACTAAGGGTGACATCCAAGGTTTTCCAGCCCAATTCTTGATAAAGAAAGTCCTGTACTTTGCTAGTATAGGGAACATGGCTGCTTTCGAAAGTATCTTTGTTCTGCTTACCTACAGGTTGTTTTTGTTTCCCAACATCGATAACTTTGTAGATATCAACGCCATTAAGATTTTCCTGATCGGAAACCCCGTACCGACCTTGCTCGTAGATGCGTATCATTCGATACACTTATGGAATTTATACATCGGAGGAATGATCACGTGCTGTGTACCCCTGCTTTACAAATGGTTCACTTCCCATTTGCCAAAGTCTGCTGCATTTTGGGATCAAAAGAATACTTTACGTTGGTCGCAGAGAATCATGTCTCTTACCAACTCTGACATCGATTGGTACAATCGAATCTACGACGGGATCAAGATCATTGACCGCTGTGGAAATTTCCCAAATGTACCCCTTATAGGAACTAAGGGGGGAATCAATTATCATCCGGTGTTAGTTCCTCGTCAATTTGGATACCCGATGAGGCATGTCCCGCGTAATGCTCATCTGGAAGGTCTTTTCTTCAAGGAAGGAGAAAATGATAGGGCACTAAAGACAGAAATAGTGCATGCCTGGAAACACGTTCATAGGAAAGGACGAGAGTCTCTAGGAAAACCAGACTGTGTCTCGAAGGAGCCTTATCTCCACTGGGTACAAACTAGAGCTCTCAAGCTGAGGATGCCTTACCCTCTTCAGGAGGTCCTTCCATTAAGGGACTCTGTCCTTTATTTCATGTCGGACACGGAAAAACTTCAGGTGACTCTCACCAAAGTTCAACAAGAGAGGAGGTCTTTGAGGAACAAGTACCGTATTCTCAATGTGGAGTGCAGGAAAATACAGCAGCTATTAAAAGAAAAAGATGCTCTGATTGAAATTTTAGAGCAACATGCTGTAGAGAATCAGGATGACCAAAGGAATTTGCTCGCTCCTTTTGCTTGGCAAAGGAATGAAAACCCGACAACGGCTGAAGAGCCCCGGTCAAAGAAAAGGAAAGCACCAGAACCAGCACCTGAGCTCTCCTCAGAGAGGACTCAGGATCCATTAGCTTAGATTTCCTTTTTCAGCACTTTGTAATCTACTGTATTTCCGTTTCCACAATCTTTGAATTCAATAAAACGGGGTTTCCCCACTGTTTGATATTTGCAATCTAATTGTCAAATTTTACTTTGAATAAACAAAAACATATATAATCATTGCATATCATTCATCATTCTTGCATCACGCATTCTTCTTACCTACGAATCTCACGTTTGTGTCTCGATTCTAGAGTCAAAGTGTCTCATTCGTACAATACTCTGGCCAATCGTCAGAAAAAGATGGATGATCTCGAGGAAGAGAACAGAAAGTTGAGGGAAGAGATCAACACTCTGAAAGAGGATCTGAGAAAGCTTCATAACGACATGCAAGCTCTAGTAGAGGCTCAGATGCAACAACAAAGGACTGTGATCTCAGAGATCACATCAACGCCTATAGTGGAGAAGTATGATCCTAGGTGCAAAATGCCGAAAGATCGTCCCTGGGGAATGCCTATTAACTATATCCTGGAAGGATATATTCCGCCGATCATGGAAGATCCGGAAACTTCAGCAGGAACCGCTGGGCCTGAAGGTTACAAACTTCGGGAAAGCGAAGATGCCAGGGGCATGACAACAACTCCTGAAGGTTACAAACTTCGGGAGGCACCGAGAGTCTCGGCCATAATGACTATACCACCGCCCGTGGTACACACTGTCCCAGAAGGATAGATTCCACATATACCTTCTGGTGGGAACAGAAGTATGTTCGACAGAATGAACGAGTTCCAGGAAAGCTCCTAGAAATGTAGAAGGAACTGCAAGCCATTCGCGGTCAGGATTTATTTGGAAAGGACGCCGCAGACCTTTGTTTGGTCCCCAATGTGAAAGTTCCGCACAAGTTCCAAGTGCCTGATTTTGAAAAATACAAGGGTAACTCTTGCCCTCAAATTCATTTAGCGATGTTCGCTCGGCAAATGTCAGCTAAGACAAAGAACCAGGAGCTACTGATTCACTACTTTCAGGATAGTTTAACCGGTGTCGCACTCAAGTGGTACATGGGTTTAAACCGCACTAAGATCGCTACTTTCAGAGATCTTGGCGCTGCCTTCATTCAGCAATATAAGTACAATTTGGACATGGCACCGGACAGAGATCAACTCATATCGATGTCACAAAAGGATAAGGAAACCTTTAAGGAATACGCTCAGAGATGGCGTGATGTTACCGCTCAGATTTGTCCACCTCTTGAGGAAAAAGAGATGACAAAGATCTTTTTGAAGACCTTAAGCTCATTTTACTACGACAAAATGGTTGCCAGTGCGCCCAGTGACTTCACCGAAATGGTAGGCATGGGAGTTCGTGTTGAGGAAGCCGTCCGAGAAGGACGTTTAGTTAAAGACGTTGGATCCTCAAGTAATACAAAAAGACACGGTAGTGCTCTCCCTAAGAAAAAGGAGCAGGATATTGGGAATATATCTCTCGGAAAGCAAAGGCGACGTTACCAACTAGTAGCAGCTGTAACTTCTGCTATTAACCCTACACCTGTTCCTACGTATCAACCTCAGGTTGCACAGAGCCAACCTAATCAACAGCAATATCAGCAAAGGACACAACAGCCTCTTCAGCAGGCTCGTCCTCCGTACAACAACAACCGTACAACGCGACCACCAGGGTTCGACCCTATACCAATGTTGTACGCAGAACTGTTTCCATTATTACTGGTCAAGGGACATGTCAAAACTAGGTCTCCTCTTACAGTACCGGAAAATCTGCCTTTTTGGTTCAAGGCAGATCAGACTTGTCCTTACCATCAAGGGGGACCAGGGCATAACATAGAAAACTGTCTCAGTTTCAAATCCGATGTACAAAGGCTTGTTAGGAGCGGGGTCTTATCTTTCAAAGATACGAATTCGAATGTTCTCACGAACCCGCTGCCTCAACACGAGAAAGCTGCAGTAAATTTGATAGAGGGAGAGTCTAACAACAACTATCAAATTCATGATGTACTCTTATTAAGGGCTAACCTGGTCAAGATGCATTGTAGACAGAGTGGATATGGCCATGTGCCACCTCATAATTATCATAGTGTGATATCTGCTCTAAAGACATTCAAGGATGTTCTGTGGTGTAATCAGCTCTACAGGAACAATTGGATCTTGGGTGGATCCAAGAACATCGAATTCGGGGGGTCAACATGGCTTATATAAATTCTAACGTCATTCAGAACCACGACATCCGTGCAATGGATGCCAACTTGGTGGCAATGCACTCAAGGCAAATCCAATATCATAATCTGTCGCGGTACAATTACAGTTCCTGTTTGACTTGCTCGGTAAACAAACAGGGATGCTCTTTTGTACAAGAGGCCCTCCAGCGTCAGATGGATCTTGGATGGATCCAGGACTACCATGATAGAAACATTATCAAATCAACATGATCCAAATCTTTTATATTCGTGTGATGAATACCAGCTTGGTGGAGTTACACGCCAAGCAAGTCCAACTCGGTTTTCTCACTTCTCACGATTATCTGAGCTGTAAAGGATGTTGTGAGAGTAACCAAGGGTGCGCTCTCATTCAAAGAACTTTGCAACACTTGTTAAACCACTGGTGGCTTCCAATCTATATGGATGAAGACACGCAACAAATTAGTGTGCTTAATGGGAACCTTACTCGACGTCAAAGTCAGGATGTCCGATCTATGGAAACTGACCTAGTGAGGTTACACTGTATTCAAAGCGGACGTGGCCAGGTGCCATCATCCCTGTAGAGTCTGCTCGGAAAATAGCCAAGGATGTTACCTCGTGCGAGCAGCCCTTCAAGGTCAGTTGGACCGCAAAGAGATTCAACAATATTCAGTTTCAGGGTCTATCAACTGGACGCCCGACTACTTCGCTGATCAAATCAATTATGTGGTTGTAATCTCTGATCCTGAGAGGAACAAGGATGTTTGTGCCATCATCCCTCTACTGGATGAATCAAAGGTTCTTAGTCAATAACTGATTGAAGTTACTTACGACAGTCAAAAAAATCAGAAGTCTCCTATAGTTATCTATCTACTTGGACTGTTACCGTATAAAACAGCTAAGGCGATCCCGTAAAAATACGGTGCAACAATAATTGAGAATAGAAAGGAAATTCCATTACCCTCCGTCGTGAATATTGCAGACATCAGTCGAGTAACACAGAGTGGTCGAATCTTCAACCGAGGGGTTGGAGAACCTAACAAAGAAAAGGAACTTTAGACAGAAGCTCCCAATCCACCAGTCGGTCAATCCAGTAATCCCGACCTTTCGAAAAATAATGATGAGATGTTGAAGCTCATCCAAAGGAGTGAATACAACATTGTTGATCAACTGTTACAAACTCCTTCAAGGATCTCTGTGCTATCACTTTTACTCAGTTCCGAAGCCCACAGAGAGGCTCTACAGAAAGTCTTAGAGCAGGCCTTTGTGGAACAGGATGTGTCAATATGACAGTTCGATAGCATCATCTCTAACATCACTTCCTGCAATAGCTTAGGATTCAGTGATGAGGATTTTCCAGAGGAGGGCAAAGGCCACAACATGGCGCTCAATATCACAGTTAACTGCCAGGATGATACTTTAGCCAGCGTACTGGTAGACACAGGATCGACCATCAACGTTATGCTGAAGTCCACTTTAATGCGACTCTCATTCAAAGGATCCCCGATGAGGGGTAGTGAGGTCATCGTCAAAGCCTTTGACGGATCTCGGAAAGCAGTTATCAGCGAAGTCGACCTTCCCATAACTATCGGTCCTCACACTTTCCAAGTCACTTTCCAGGTCATGCATATCCGTGCAACATACAGGTCCTTATTAGGAAGACCTTGGATACACCAGGCTGGGGCAGTCACTTCGACGCTGCACCAGAAGCTGAAATTCGTCAAGAACGATCAACTCATCACGGTCCATGGAGAACAAGCCTTGCTCGTGAGTAACTTGTTATTATCTACTTATGTAGAATCTGAGGAGGTTGTTGGAACTCAGTTCCAAGCACTTTCGGTGAGCAATGGCAATCAGTCAGAAAAAGGAACATCGATTTCCTCGTACAAAGATGCTCTCGAAGTGATCAAAAGTAAAAATACGAAAGGATAGGGACAGCTTGTCATTCCTACTGATAAAAAAACAAAGAAGGGTCTTGGTTTTTCTGCAACCTGTACCCAGACAGCTGCTAACGATGAAATTCTTCATCCCATTCAGAACTTCTTCCACAGTGGAGGTTTCCTTCACACAGTGTCCCAAGAAGTACACACTATAAACGAGGAAGATTCCTCCGACACAGATGAGGAATGGAATTCCTATCTTAACAAGGACGACTATATGTCTCATGAAGAGGTGCCTATGCCATTTTGCTATCCCGCACAGAGTCCGAGATTTATACCAAGGTCAGACGTCGAAATGATATATGGAGATTGTGATCCGGAAGGATGTCGTGCTCCACCAAACTCATTAGAGGAGGACACTCTGATGAAAGACAACTTTAACCACGACTACTATGGCCCAATGGATGGCCTGCCTATCTGGCAGCCGTACCCAGGAAACTCAAGGAAAGAAAATCAGCCGAACAATGAAAATCAGCTGAGTATCATTGAATAGAATACCTGTGTCCCTACCATGTTATGGTATCAACACTTAGGTCATTCAGAAAATATCTAGCACGACGATGAATTTGCAAAGCTTGCAGGACTAGAATTCATCAACTATGCTTTTCCTGAGGTCAACATCATCGAGAGAGATGACTCCTCCAGTCCCGAAGAAGTATGGGACACCTTGGGACAATTGAGTGGTAAATACAACTTCATGGTCAAATACACCACTCCTGAGAGCTCTCGTATCGGGCTCGAAGACATCCAGCCAACTGGATGGGGAGATCCACCTGAGAGCACAAATGTTATGCAAAATGCAACTCAGGAATCCTCCTACGACAACTCTGCCTGGGAGACAGATTCCAATGATCCTGCTCCACCAGAAATCAGCATTATTTCTTAAGACAACTCAAGGAAGGTACCAGAATTTGTGATTCACCGAGGAGTTCGCCGCCAATGGGTTGCTGTCGATGTTCCGAAGATTGTTTATAAGTCAAAGTAATTGCCATCTTTAACCTTTCACCCTGCCCAGGTGAAACGGATGTTTTGATAGGGCTCACTTTCTGTAAATATCCCTCTTCGCTTTGCCCAAAGCGACGGAATGTTGTTTTATAGGGTTATAGTTTCAAGAATCGACTTGTTCATAAATAAAATAAACGTCATTCTGTAATTTCTGCATTAATTGCTGTTTTCTCTTTTCGTTTTCCAGAAAATGGTAATCCTAAAAAACAATTCAATAATAAAAACAAGCAGTAAAAAATAATACACTGCACACACTCTTGTATTCTCTCTATCTCTTCTAAACACAAATCATCCCGTCATACAGATTGCTTGTTTTAAACCCCATTGAAACATACGATCCGATGCCTTCTCCCAACTTTGAGGTCCCGGTATTCGAGGTTGAAGAAGAAGTTGACGAAAAAATTCCAGAAGAGATCTCCCAATTACTCAGACAAGAGGAAAGGTCCATTGAACCTCACAAAGAGCCGTTGGAAACGGTCAAGTTGGGCTCAGAGGAAGAAAGAAATGAATTCAGGATTGGGGCACTGCTCAGTCCAACTGCCAAAGAGAGTTTGACGAATCTTCTCAAAGAATTTCTCGATGTATTCGCTTGGTCCTATCAGGACATACCAGGGTTGGATACCAACATCGTGGAACATCATCTACCGTTAAGGTCAAATGTCCGCCAGTAAAATAAAGGTTGAGACGGACTCACCCGGACATGGCCATCAAAATCAAGGAGGAAGTACAAAAACAGATTGATGTGGGTTTCCTTGCCACATCAGAATATCCTCAATGGTTAGCCAACATCGTACCCGTTCTGAAAAAGGATGGAAAGGTCAGAATGTGTGTGGATTACAGAGATCTAAAGAAGGCTAGTCCAAAGGACGACTTTCCTTGACAACACATTGACATGCTGGTGGACAGTACAACAAAGTTCAAAGTTTTCTCCTTCATGGATGGATTCTCGGGCTATAATCAGATTAAAATGGCGCCGGAGGATATGGAGAAAACTTCATTTATTACCCCATGGGGTAGCTTTTGTTACAAGGTAATGTCGTTCGGTTTGAAGAATGTCGGGACAACCTATCAAAGGGCCATGACTACTCTCTTTCATGACATGATACACAAGGAAATTGAGGTATATGTCGATGATATGATTGCCAAATCTAAAACAGAGGAGGAGCATGTGACCCACCTGTCAAAATTATTCGAGCGGTTGAGGAGATACAAACTCCGTTTGAATCCCAACAAGTGCAGCTTCGGTGTCCGTTCAGGGAAACTCTTAGGGTTCATCGTCAGCCAGAAAGGAATTGAGGTTGATCCTGACAAGGTCAAGGCCGTTCAAGAAATGCCTTCTCCGAAAACTGAAAAACAAGTCATAGGATTCCTAGGGATTTTAAACTACATTTCCTGATTCATATTCCTCATGACCGCGACATGCGCGCCAATTTTCAAGTTACTCAAAAAGAACCAGGATTGCGTTTGGACAGAAGATTGCCAAACCGCCTTCGATAGTATCAAGAAGTACCTGTCGAACCCACCGCTTTTATCACCTCCAGTGGAAGGAAGACCACTCATCATCTACCTCATAGTCCTAGAGGACTCGATGGGTTGTATGCTTGGCCAACAAGACGAAACCAAAAGGAAAGAGTCTGCTATCTACTATCTGAGCAAGAAATTCACCGACTGCGAGACTCGGTACACTATGCTTGAGAAAACTTGTTGTACTCTAGCTTGGGCAGCCAAACGTCTTCGCCAGTACATGATTCGTCACACTACTTGGTTGGTCTCTGAAATGGATCCAATCAAGTATGTATTTGAAAAACCTGCTCTCACGGGAAGAATCGCCCGTTGGCAGATGATGTTATCAGAATATGACATAGAATACCACGCTCAAAAAGTCGTTAAGGGAAGTATTTTAGCCGATCATTTGGCTCATCAACCGATTGATGATCAAGAATCAATCGGGTTTGACTTCCCAGACGAAGATGTCATGTATCTGAAAATGAAAGACTACGATGAAGCGCTACCCAGTGAAGGGCCAGAACCAGGTTCCCAATGGGGACTTATCTTTGACGGAGCTGTCAATCATTATGGAAATGGAACTGGGGCAATCATCATAACACCTCAGGGTACCCATATTCCTTTTACTACCAGACTTACGTTCAAGTGCACGAACAACGAGGCCGAATACGAAGCTTGTATCATGGGTCTCGAAGAAGCGATGGATTTGAGAATCAAAAACTTGGATGTTTATGGCGACTCAGCCCTGGTTATCAATAAGATCAAAGGAGATTGGAACACATACCAATCAGGACTGATTCCTTACAAAGATTATGCAAGAAGGTTGTTACCCTTCTTTAACATAATCGAGTTTCATCATATCCCTCGTGAAGAGAATCACATGGCTGATGCATTAGCCACTCTCTCTTCCATGATTAGTGTGGGTCAATGGAACAACTTACCTAAGATCGACATAATGCGCCTTGAACGACCCGCTTACATCTTCACGATTGAAGCAGTCATAGACGATAAACCTTGGTATCACGATATCAAATGCTTCCTTCAAAAACAGTGTCTGGAATATTTGTGAGGTTTTTGGTAGGATGTTAGGACTTGGTGCTTTTTGGGTTGATATATGGGGGTACTGGATTTGGGTTTTTGATTAGTATGCTCGCTAAGATTTTTCAATCTTATGCCTACGTATTCCCGTTTAACGAAACAGGGAAATCAGAGCGATCGTAGTTCCTCCTATTCTACGGGAGGAAAAAGGTTATTTTGGTGTCTTGTTCAAAGCCCAAGACGTGAAGTTAAAGGTGGTTTGTATCTTGTTCAAAGCCCAAGATGTGAAGCTAAAGGGTTTTGGATGAGAAAGAATTTGTCATCTCTAAAGAGAGACATCTCGTCTGTTTACCACAACTGTTGGGTGACTGATTATAAAGGAGAGTTACTTTAACTAGGATATGTGAATCCAGCAATGCCATAATTTCCTTTATAGGGGATTTTTAACCTGAAGGAGAAGACTTCAACTTAGTGTAGAGCAATGCCATCTTTCCTTAGGAATTTCTCATGCTAAAAGAGGGACAGTGGCGTGGATGTAAATAATCCAGAGGCTTGCCGCTTACAGCAATTAGATGAAAGAAAAGGAGTTGTTGATGTTTGTATGCTGTGAGCAAGGCATAGATTTGATGCTAAAAAGTTAATTGACTCAACCGCGGTTTTCCTTATACAAAGCCTAAGAGGAGGCTATTGACCTAACAAGAGGGTGTTGTAACACCCCAATTCTCATCGCGAATAAATAATACATAATTAAATCAGAGTAAATAAAAATTTATTTTTCCGACAGAAACAAGGATGCCACATTTAAAGAAAGAAGACACAATCCTTGCTCATAAATTTGATACATAACACAAAATGGAATAAACCTAAAAGGGAAAATTTTTCCAATAAAAGGAAAGTTCAATTATAGAATAAAGCGGAAAGATCCATAACTGACTTGTTTTACAAAATAAATTGTTTTATAACATCAAAATATTTATACAAAGTTAATACAAAATATATCCAACAAATGTATATATATATAACAAAAGCGTTCCCCGACTCCCGTGTTAAGTATCAGAGCAGACAGACCGACAAAAGGATGGAGAACTAATCTTCACAAAAGCCTCCAAGACACAGATCTACAATTGCCTCATAGAGCAACAAACTACAGCAGAAGGGTGAGAAATAACAACTAAATCAAGATTGCATAATAATATGCAAACACATAAAAATTCACATGCATAATTATTCTCACCACATGCATCACATACTAATACATATAGCGTGCCACAGATACATAACATATGGAAACACCCCACCACATCACATAGCATATGTCTATGCATTAAACATATTATCCACAACCAATGCATTTATCACATATGCACATCAATTCACCAATTCAAACATAAATCTCAACACATACTCAATCAATTCATGATTTTCCACACATAATCAATCCATTCATGATTTTCCACACATAATCAATCCATTCATTATTTATGCAAATGCAAAGAGACCGACACAACGACTCTATGCAAATGCGGTACCATCCATCCATCATTCTCATCATTAGTTCACTCAGGAACTATTGGAATCATCGCTTGTTACTTAGTGTAACTCCCCGTCGGGAAAACGATGTTCCCCGTCACTTTAGGTCCTCTTTGTATAAGGCACACGACGTTTATGGATCGCTTTAGGTCCTCTTTGTATAAGGCACACGATCCAATCGCTTTAGGTCTTCTTTGTATAAGACACACGATCGTCTATAATCATCACTTTAGGTCCTCTTTGTATAAGGCACACGATGTTATAGCGAATTCCCTCTAGAATCGTTTCGTCGCTCACACCCACTAGGGCACACAACATCACAAGATTCATATCATGATGCTTGGCATACAAGGACTTATGACAATCAAATGCATCTTCACAAATCAACAATATGGATTATCTCATCATCATTATTTATGCATTGGAAATCAATTCAAACAATGCATTTACTTGCCATAAGGCCACCAAATAACACACATTGAATTTCACATAAATAATGCATTTCATCATAATCCACAAGCCACAACAATTCCACAAAACTTCATAATAACATACATTGATATTCAATCAAACAATGTATTTTACCATACAACAACATCATTATCACATGCGTTCACATCATATAACATCACACAAGTCCTACGATATATATATGAAGCATATGGCACGATAACACATCAAATACACTCAATTAAAACGGTAAAAGTCGACAAAATGACACATTTCCAAATTCCCGACATTATTAAATTGGCCCACAATCTCAAAACCATTTTTATAAGAAGGAACATTTTATTAGCTTTCTAACGTACCAAGAACGCCTCGATCTGAGTTACGGATCAAAAGTTATGATTTTTCAAAGAAAATAATTTATTGAGAAACAGCCAGATTCGCCTGGCGACTTAGGATTTCGCCTGGCGGATCCCCCTTCGCCAGCACTTCGCATGGCGAACTAGTGGCGAACCACAATTTTAGAAAACCCCCAAGAGTTACGGAAGCTAACCCATTTCTGTCTCTCCGTTTTCGCCTGGCGACTTACGATTTCGCCTGGCGAGTCCCCCTTCGCCAGCACTTCGCCTGGCGAACTAGTGGTGAGACCTAATTCGCCTGGCGAATTCCCAATTTGTCTGGAGAATCGCACCCGAACCAGAATTTCCTACTGCGGGTTATATGATTCCAAAACCCCCAAAAATCCCATTTTTCATCCCAAATCAATTCCAACGGCAAAATAAGTATCGACGATTGTTCATAAACACAGTGTGATCATACAACACAATTTATATCGAATTCCGACCGTGAAAACATCGATTTCCAATCATTTGTTCATCAATTTATCAAATGAGAAAAAGTCGTAAAACAACTAAAACAATTACCACAAACAACACATATACATACACAAGCAAGATATAATTGAAACTTCTCACCCTTACCCGATTAATCGTGATTGAAACGGAGATTTCCTCGATTTTCCTTTTTCTCCTCTTCTCTCCTTCTTTCTTCTCCTTTTCCTTTTTTCTTTCTTTTCTTTCTCTTCGTTTTCTTTTCTCTCTATTTCTCTCTAATCTCTATTTATATAAAAATATCTAAACCCCGAAAAGACTATTTTACCCTTCAGCTCAAATATCTCGCAAACGCTCTCAAAACGCGATAAAACATAATAACGATGAAAAATAATATATTGTCAAATAAAAGTCAAGAATAAAATGATATAAAACTGAAAATAATTAAATCGACTCGATTAAATAAATAAGACAAAACGGGGCATTACAGTAAAGCTACGCGAAGGTCATAGTATATTCACAAAACCAAAATCATGTAGGCAACCAAAATCATGCAGGCAACAGAAAACAAATAGTTAACACAAGAAACTTGAAATGCTCATGGGAGAAATTACGCACGACCAACCAAACCGAGAATCGAAATCAATGATACTAATAACAAACCGACATACAATAATCAATGTAAAACAGTTGATGCGAATCAAACACAGCAGGAAGCGAATCAACAGAAATGAATCATTTAAAAAAAACAGAAAGGCGAACTTAAACTGAAGCCATTTAGTATGTATTCAATACAGTTGGAAATACACAACATGGAATAAACAACAAACTTGCGAAATCGAAACAAATTCATATCAAGTCCACATTGAAACAATGAAATCAACATAATACCATTTGTGAAATTCTAATGTCGAAAGTTAATCCCAGCAGCGGCCATAACATTTACATAATGACATAAGTCCACAATATTCAAAATCGAAATGCAACGTAACTGAATCGAAACTTAAATAAACTAGCTACACAATACTAGCAGCATAAGGCTTTGAAGTAGGGTCAGAAATCAAAATCAAAGACAACATGTTTATGTCTGTTCTTCTAGCAAATGGTACTTCTAAGTAAACCTGCTAACATGTTCAAATTCGTATACTCTTTAAGATGTGTTGTGCTAACATGTTCAAATTAGAATATACCTATAAGCATATGCAAATTTGGATGGAATAATAATGGTACTCAATCTAATTCTGAATAATAAAATGTTAACTTACATGTGTTATCGCTGCACGAGCGTCAACCCACTCCCCATTCTTCTTTTTATGGGTGGCAATGAAAATCTCATCTGGATGTGCGGGTCGATTGAGTTTTTTAGCCTATCATTAGAGGCAGTATATATGGTCACAACGTATATCAGATATAATTATATTAACGCATTATAATTACAAAGTATATATATACCAATTCAAGTGCAACATCATGGTGAGCTCTACGACCTGTTGTATGGACTGCCCCACCTTTCTTGGATGATCAATTAATCTTATTTTGTTGGGATACAACTTTGAATTCATCTGTCTTCCACTTGTCTAGAAGATACGTCCATGTATCTACACCCATCCAACCCGGCTTCCACCCCTTTTCTCTAGCCTTTCGTTGTACATCAGACAGTAGTTTTCCACATTTCTGATGAAACAATTCTTCCATATTTGCATCATCACAACGGTCCCAACATACAAGCCTCTGACAAAATATACAAATAATAAATAAAACTCAACAATATACATCATCATCAAACTACTAAAAAAGAAAGGCCGTGTCTTACTTTAAACTCGTTGAACCGTTTCTTTCTCACATCGTCTCTTCCGTCGCGTTTAAGCTCACCATAATTAACGAAGGTTCCTCGATAATTCTTTTAAATAACTTTTCGAACCATTACGGCAACAAGATCAGCTGGACTTAACCTACATATAAATAATTAAGTTCAAAACTAAAACAAAAACACTTTAACTAAAATGATGATGACTCAGAATCTTTCATTGAAATTGAGTGGAAAGTAAGTCTAATTGGGTACATAGGTGGTCTTGTTGCTGGAGTGGAATTGGAAAGTACTTACAGCTCGCAGATACTAGGGTGGCTTAAAAGGATATTTTGAGTTTAAAGCAAAATGCCTCTCGTTCTTATTTATTATTTTCATATGTTCTTGTTTCTTTTTTTCTGTTGTGACTGCTTCTAGTAAGAGCATGCTTTGTTTGTAACTGAAGTGATTCAGAAAGCAATGAGTGGACCAAGCAATCAAGTTTATTCCACAACATACAAATTCAATGTAGCATTTTTAAAACTTAACATATTTTAACCAAATTTGACAAAAAAATCTCCCTTCTATATATTACAGAAGATTTCTTCAGCATAAGAATTTACTTATTTGTATCACAATCTTCTAAAGAGTGATTGTCTAGTCTCTACAGAAATTCATTGTAAGCATAACCAACATCCATATTTCAATTAATTATCTGTCACGTATCATACAAAACTCATAGCTAAATTGGCAAAGAGTCATTAACAAATTTTTATAGTTTACAAAATTCAACTCTAATTCAAATTTACCCAAGTTCAAACTCATAACTAACATCCCATTTATCCTCTAATTAAATATAATTGAAATCTCAACTAAACTCAATCTAACTCCAAGTTAACTTCTCATGGAAAGCTTTAACAGAACCCTACATCATAACTAACTCTAGCTCATGACCGAATTTTAAAACTTATAACTAACTTCATCAACCATAGAACTAAATAATTGCCAGCTAAGCATAACTGATCCTAACTCACTTTCATTTCCAATTCCCAATCTATCCCTGAATAATCCTTACTTTTCATGCTCATTATAACTGAGCCCCTTGAAATACCTATACTAAATGACCTAATTGATATTTTATGAATTTGTTTCTGTTTCCAACTCTATCTGCAATTCTGTTATAACTACGCATTACTTACGCATTACTTGTTTCTGAAATACCTATATAGTTAGAGTTTGCAGAACTAACTTAAAATAGTTTAAAGTTTCTGTTTCCAATTAGTGCATTACTTACGCATTAGTTGTTTCCACAATATGGATCTTCGGTTTTACCCACCGTCGTGTTGTTGTTCCTCATTAGAAAGTGTTTGGTCCCTCTGCACTTCCTCGTCTGTGGTGTGATAGGGAGGACTTTGCAGCTGAGGCTTAGTATATCCTGGAGTAGGAATAAATATGAACTCCTCAGAAGTCGGGTTTGCCGGTTGAGGATGAGTAGGTGGTGGTGTTGGGTTTGTCAGAATCGGTGCTGGAGGCTGAGTAGGTGGCGAAGGTTGAGTAGGTGGTGGAGGCTGAGTAGGTGGTGGAGATTGAGTAGGTGGTGGAGGTTGAGTATGTGATGGTGTTGGATTTGTTTGAATCAATGGTGGAGGCTGAGTAGCTAGTGGTGGGTTTCTCTTAGTAGGTGGTGGTGGGTTTCTCTGAGTAGGTGGTGGTGGGTTCGTTGAACCAGGTTTGCTATGGACCTTACGAGAGTTGTTTATAGCAAGAGTCCTAGGTGGAATCTGTCGTTGACGGCATAACCTGTCAACAACTCTTTTTTACAAAGAAACCATAAAAAAAAAAGTCTAAATCCAAACATTATTAATTAATTAGGACAAAAAAACCAAATAGGAGAAAAGGTTTAGTCATCTTACTTAGATGTGCTCGATGGTGCTTTTCTCTTTCCGTTTTGTCCAGTCATTTCAATAAAATTGTATCAAAGCTGCCAACACTGAATAACAATATGCGCGATTAGGAACTAGATGGCAGCACACAGAGAAGCTAAAAGCAACTTTGGAAAAAGAAGTCTTGAAGATTGAGGTAACAAATTCATTCTGAGCAGTAGATAATGGCAATCCATAAGCACTTTTCAAATCAAATCAAGCATTTCTAAATAGCTAACTAGGTTCATACTAACAATGACATGTTGACCTTAGCCTCATAACAATCACAACTTAATTCCTTCAATTAAAATACTAACAACAACTAGCATTCAATATATAACCAATGCATTTTCACTTTACAGTACTCCATCCAATTTATAACTACGATCAGCTGCTAACACATTCGACTAGTTCCACTGATTTCCAATTTCAAACAACAACTGCTATGAATAACTTGAATGCACCAGGTTCAAGGCATTTCAAACGGTTATTAATAGTGTTTCTACAGCAACTAACATTCATATTATAACACTTGACTACAAGTTCAAATAACAACTAAATGGTTCTCTTTTGGTTAACAATTAACTCCAATTAATATCATCAAAGCATAATTTAAGTTTCACATAATCATAGCACATAATAAATAACTTCCTAAAAATATCACACTAAAGCCAACAAAATTAAACTAAGTTCACAACTATTATCATTACAAAAGCCAAATTCAATTGACATCACAACATTTCATGGCATTACAAGCTTTACGTTTAAACTACAGCAGTGCTATTAATTGGTCATAAGAAATTCAAGTTGACAAGGTTTTTCACCTCTTGAACACAAATCTCATACCGTAGAAATTAATATAAGGCCTGGAATCCTGAGTTCATAAAGGCAAGTTGACTTCACACTTTCAAATCTATAACTAAATCTATAACTAAAACAGGAAACAGAAACTGGGACTTATCCGAGCATGAACCAAGTTCATCGCCCTCGTTACCCTAACCTTCTTCACAAACTGGCCTACAATAGGGACCACATTAATGTCATGCATCCAAGGGTCCGACTAGCTCAGTCCAATCAATCCAATGGTTAACTAACAAAACCAATTAAGCTCCAAAACTCATTGCAACTCTAACTTCACTAAGTTGTGACTACACACCTTCTTGTTTTAGCACTTCATAAAGTTAGAATGGATAACAATGACGGTTGACATAATATCCCAACAACTTGCATAACAAGGTTAGACTACCAACTGCACAACACACTCACAACAGAATTTTGAAACATTAAGAATGTCACTTGTTTTTCTTTATGACCTTCAAACAGCAAAACAATAGTAAGAATTGCTGCAAAACTCAAACTTAAACTAATGCTACTCTGTCACAGAAGGTATACCCAGGGAAATAAAATGCAGCAACATACATGATATCAACATATTATGGAACAATCTCAAGCAGAATTTCAGAATCGAACGGAAAAGGGGCAACAACCATAACCATGACTCGAAAATAGAATGATAACAATCAGGTAAAGCTGGACAGTACAGTAGCTGCAATAACAATGCAATATAGCCGAAAGGCAAATTAAATGTATAATCAAAACTGTTAACGACATAGTGATGTCATGAAAACTACATTCAAACATAGTGATGTCATGAAAATTCAGTATACCATAACCACATTTAATCCCAACAGAATTCAACTCCAAAATGAGTCAAGATTTAAAAGCTCACATTCATCTATAAGTTTTCAACAATACATGAATTTATGAATTGGGATTTTGTAATTGAAACATTAAGGCAACAACCGTAACCATGACTCGAATCTATTCAAAATCTATTCACCAACACTTGTGGCCTACAACTCAAATTCTAGAGAAGATTATAATGCAGATCCAACTCAAATAAAAATAGGGTACTTAAAGCTTACAACAGAATTACAACTATTTTAATAATCACCTCCAAGATTTGTAGAAACACATACATATTACACATCCAAGGCAGCTGCTATTAAATTGATTTGTATTTATAAAATGTTCTCTCAATCTTGAGTCATTGGGTCAGTTGTCATTGTTATTGGCTCGACCCCGTCAATTAACCCTCCATCAGCTAAACCATATATTTCTTCAACTTCTGTAATAGGCACAACTGGTAACATTTCATCGAATTGATAAGGAATTGCATCCCCGGTGTTGTCTATCTCGACATAACCCCTTGGTTTTGTGGTGATTGCTGCACACCATCCACGTATATTCCTACACATTTCTGGATATAGGACATAATACACTTGTTTTGCTTCTTGTGCAAGAATGAATGGGTCATACTGACGATATCGCTTATTCATCTTAATGTCAACAATGTTGTACTCAATATTAACTTTTGTGCCAGTATTATTTGTAGGATCAAACCAATCACAATAAAATAGGGAAATCTTGTTGCTAAAGCCATTGTATTCCAATTGAAGGATACGTTGGATGATGCCATAAAAATCATTTTCTCTTCCATTTGTAACACCTTTAACATGTACCCCACAATTGGTAGTCTTTTTACCACGACTCCATTCTTGAGTGTGAAACTTGTACCCATTAACAAAGTATATGTTCCATGATGTTGCCTTCGGATTAGGGTCGAGAGCTAAGGCCTTCAGATATGAACTAGCCGTTCCATTTCTCTCATCATTCACCTAAAAATATATATCTAACCTTAGAGAGAGTTTATTGTCAACCACATAATATAAATTGTGAGAAATATACTAACATAGTTGTTTAGCCATGAAGGAAACTGCTCGTGTATAAGACCGGAAGCATCTTCCTCATTAATAGAATGATATTGCATGAACAATCTGACATCGGTCATAAAATTGATGAGTGTATTTATAAAAATTGGTTGAGAACAACGCAGTTGTCTTACAAAAATGTACTTACTCGAGTTACAGTTTAACCTCGTCACAATTGATTAGGACGAGCACGTGAGCAGACTTCCATTCCTTATCAATTAACCAATAGAGTCGATCCTTTCCACTAGGACGACCACATTTACTAAAAACTAAAAGTGTTGGTTGGGAATTCTCATGATCTGATCGAGGATTGTTCCTTAAACTTGTACTTGGCAACAAACTAAAGGTCTTGAAATAGTGAGAGAAGAAATGAGTAGTTTCACTGTGCAAGTAGGCAGTGCATATTGAACCATCAACCCTGGCTTTATTTCTCATCGAACGCTTGTAGTCTCCCATCAATCTACACATGAAACGATTAAAAAATGTATTTTCATTTAATTAATCTACACAAATTGAACATCAATTACCTTTCAAATGGATACATCCAATGATAATGTACAGGACCACCAAGGATTGCAATAGCAGGTAGGTGAATCGGGAGATGTTCCATCGAGTCAAAGAAACCTGGTGGAAAAATTCTTTCTAGCTTGCATATGATGATGGGAATGTTTTGTTCCAACCTAACAAGGTCTTCCAACTTCAATGTATTACAACACAAGTCTTTAAAAAAACGACTCAACTCAGTTAGTGGCTTCCATATCTCAAGAGGCAAGGAACGAAAAGCAATTGGAAGCAAACACTCCATGAATACATGACAGTCATGGCTTTTCATCCCCTTCATCCTACCCTTGGTAGCATCAACACACCTAGAAAGATTCAAGGAATAACCATCCGGTATTTTTAGTTCCTTAATCCATCTACATACTAAATTTGCCTCTTCGGGTGTCAATGAAAATTTTGCCTTTGGCTTAGCCATCTTTCCATTAGGTAGAGGGCGCATCTCTAAATCCCCACGTAAATAGTTAAGAGGTAAATCCAATCTTGCCTTCTCATTGTCCTTTGTTTTTGCAAGATCATTCATGACAGTGTAAAATACATTATCAAATACATTCTTCTCTATGGGCATCACATCAAGGTTGTGCCTTAACAAGTTGTCCTTCCAGTATGGAAGATCCCAAAATATACTTCTTTTGTTCCAATTATGTTGTTTCCCATACCCTGGAAATTTGGTGGCCCAGACACTGCCTGTGACTATTGGAAAATCACGAATAGCTTCCCAAACATCATGGCCGGTAAACATTGGTGGTGGTCTTTTTTCCACAATCTTGCTTTTTGTAAATCTCTTTTTACTTTTTCTGAAAGGATGATCCATTGGTAAAAACCTACAATGACAATCAAACCAACAACTTTTTTCACCAAATCGTAAGGTGAAAGAATCTGTATTGTCCATGCAATAAGGGTATGCTAATTTACCTTGTGTCCCCCATCCAGACAACATACCATATGCTGGAAAATCATTGATTGTCCACATTAAATGCGCTCTCATAACAAAATTATGCTGCATAGAGATATCATATGTCACAATGCCATCTTTCCACAAGCGCTGCAAATCATCAATCAAAGGTTGCACGTAGACATCTATTTTAAATTTTGGGTTGTATGGTCCAGGCACAAGACAAGTCAAAAACATGTATAGTTTGGTCATGCACATTTTGGGAGGGAGATTGTATGGTGTGACTATTATTGGCCAACATGAATATGGAGAACTAGAGGCTTGAATGTAAGGGGTAAACCCATCAGTACATAAACCCAATCTTACATTTCTTGGATCACTAGCATAATCGGGATAAACTTCATCGAAGTGTTTCCAAGCTTTTCCATCAGATGGGTGACGCAAAACATTTGGATTGCTGGTGTTCTCACGATGCCATCTCATCTGAGCTGCAGATTCCTTTGAAGCATAAAGTCATTGTAACCTAGGAATGATTGGAAAATAGAACATTCTCTTCACTGCCACATCTTTGTATTTTCCCATTCCACACTTTCGAGGAACATACCTAGTAGCTCCACAAACTCTGCACTGAGTTAAGGTGCTATCTTCTTTAAAATATAATAAGCATCCATTCACACAACAATCAATTTTCTCAACTTCCAATCCTAACTTAGACACCAACTTCTTCACTTGGTAATAGTTTCCAGGTAAGCATTCTTTAGTTGGACAAACATCAACGAGCATTTGAGAGAAAAAATCCATGGCCTTTTGAGGAACATGCCAACTAGACATGGCAGCCAACAACTTAACTGAAATAGATAGTCTGGATTCAGAAGCTCCCTCATAAATGGGTTGGTTTACAGAGATTAATTCATCATAAAATCGTTGAGCTTTTTCATTTGGTACCTTACACTCACTAATTGTTTCGTTTTCCATATTAGCATTCACATGTGAGACATTAACAAATGGCCTGAAAACATCAGAGACCATTTTATTCATTGCATCAAATTGTTCTTCATCACTTAGATTATCCCCACCAGCATTCCCGCCACTACTAGAATGACCATCAAGATCCACATTCTGATTCTCTTCTCCATGATCAGTCCATGTATAATAGTTGGACAAAAAACCATATTTGTTCAAGTGGTGTTTGACCTCATTAGGCGTTTTTAAGAGAATGCAGACGTAATTTACACAAGGACACCTTATCCCTCCTTCATTTAAAAACTGAGGTCGATTCATCTCTTTATTGACAAACTCTTCAACTCAACTAATAAATTCATCTTTCAAACCATACCTATCGGAGTTTACTCTATCATACATCCAAGTTCGACCCATTCTCTACATAAAAAACAAATATAAGTTTCTAATCTTCATTTGTTCAATTAACTTCTATTGGACCGTAAGAAATCAAGTTAAACTTGAAAAGAATAAAAAAATTATGTTATGCCACAAAACTCCACAAAAGACATAGAGGACAAGGTTCAGAGTTATTACATGAGCATAAATATGAATAAAAAAATTGCAGTCAGGAACCAAGAGGATAAGCATGTTCATTGGAAGCCTACAAGTGGGGATTGGATTGCTCTAAACACTGATGGATCAGTTAACAAGGTAGGATTGGCAAGCTGTGGAGGTTTAATGAGGAGCAGTGATGGCACTTGGATTCTGGGATACATGAAATTTTTCTCCTGTCGTGGCAGAATAATGGGGAGTAATTGAAGGCATTAGAATGGTTCAAAGCAAGGGAATCACAAAGGTGAAGTCCAGATTTCTCTCTGAACATGTAGTATGATCTTAACCCTTTATTGAAGATCCAACACTTCAATCCATCATCTGAACCTCTTACCTCTATTGAAACCTTGGTAAACATGTTGATATACTCACGCAACATTTTTTTTTTCTTTTGTATGATCCTGGTGAGTAACATACATAGAGGAAGATGACTATAAAACCTAGGCTACGACAATAGATTCGTTTGTTGTCGCAAACACGTCCACAACAATGTCACGATTTCGGCTTCGCATTCGACAAAAAGAAGACAGAATAAGTACTTTACCAGACTCACTCGTTCATCACATTCTCTCATTCCTTCCAACAAAGAAGACACCTCATATGTAAATACATCCTCTAGTCGCATTAAATCACATAATCTCGTATAGAGTTCAGAGAAAGATATATTATGTGCAGTTCCTAAGCAGCCTCTTAAGGTTGTTTTTTATGCAGAGACACAAGAATTTCAACATACAAGTAGTTATATTAAAAGAAAACTTATAATATATGTCTTAGTATTTTTACTATTTACTAAACAAGAACATATTTATCTGTATGAAAACTCCAGCTGATATTTGAAAGATTATTTTATTAAAACAAGAAAATTAATACTACTCAATAACATTTAATCATCATAAAATCGTTGTGAAACATTTAATAGAAACCCTGTAAACTATTTCCTTTGGTAGCGTACTGTTCACCGTCTTTTAAAATATAACAACCTTGATAAAAAATGTTTTAAACAAAATTTCTATCATTTGAAAACAAAAAATAAACCAAAGGAGAAAACTGAAAGTGCACGGGTGCAGTTTAACCGAAGGCAAAGCTCACTCCACATTTTGTTCAATATGCCTTTCAATAGAGAAACAATCATGGAAACAACAGAAAACCAATGACCAAAAATTGATACATCTTAAACCAAAACGCTCAGCAAACAAACACATGTTAATACATTCAGTTCAAAATATCTACATTATTCTAGGCATAAATCGAACCTAAGGTTGTTAGCTCAACAACAATACAAATCAACACACGCAAAAAGAATCCGTGAACAAGCCAAAAACGAAACGTAAATGAGTAGAAATGCGGAATATACGGAACAAAACAAATTAAGCTCCTAAACAATAACACACAAACTGTAAACAACTATAACTGATACAACATAAACTCGTAATCGAAACACCACACAATCTGAAACTAAAATCCAAGTTATAGCTGCATACATTTACACATTCACATGACACATACAACCTATAGAGCATACATCTAATAAACTATTAAAAATAAAAAATTGAACAATCTAGAATAATAGTATTCAATACTGACTATGAGAATTTAAGCAGTAAGTGTATACCTCTTGGAAGTAACACCAATTATTGAAACTGTTCTGAACCTAATTAGAGATTTTGTTCTTGTAAGCTTCCCTCAATGCAGCCTTCTGCTTCTGAGAAATCACTGTCAAAGCCTGCACAAATAGGAGAAAATGAGTGATTGAGAAATGAGAAACAACAAAAACACTATATATAATTTAACAGGGTGATGAACTTTATCTAATGGAGAGAAACAACAACAACACTATATATAATTTTTCAATGAAGCACTTGGGCCGACACACCAACTCGAACCAGAAAAGACTGGAAAAGAATTCACTGTGTTTGGAGAGGTAAATGGAAATGTGGAAGTTGGTGAAACTGTATCTGGATTTGAATTAGGGTTGAAAAATGGAGGTGTTGAAATTGTTGGTATGGTGGTAATTGGAGTTGTGATATCTTTTTGGATAGTGGAAATTTTTTTGGTAAATTGTTGTCTGACTTTATGTGTTGGTAATTAGGTTGCTTTGCATTGCATCATAACAAAAGAAAAAGCATATCAGAACCTAACTGCGACATGTTCGTACATGGAATCGCAAGACATTGCTTTCTTTTATCATTGAAACGAAAAAAAATAATCAATACAGCATCACCTCACAGCATCATCCGCACACCATTGTATAGATTATTGCCCAAGTGCTTCATTGATTGACAACAACTTGAAACGGAGAATCGAAAAAATAAATCAAAAAGACGAACGAAAATACAAACCGAAAAGACAAATCGAAACAACAAATCAAAACGGAGAATTGAAATGACGAATAGAATGGTTGTTCATACCTCTACACAACAACGATGGAGATTGAGAGATTAACGAACGATTGATTGAATTGAACGGTTGTTTTCTCTGCACAAAAACGAAATTAATAAGCGATTAATAAAGATTGAATTGAAATGACGAATTGAACAATTGTTTTCACTGTACAAAAACGAATTGAACGGTTGTTCATACCTCTATGAGAGTTGTTGAATGCAGCGAGAGTGACTAAGAGTTGGAGACGATGACTGAGTGACTGAGAGTTGTTGAATGGTTGAGTGAATATAGGGTTCAGTTTTTTTTCTTTTTGTTCAAATTAAGACGAAGACTGATGAATGGTTGAGTGAATTTACAAAATTATTTTTTCTTTTCGTACCAAACATAGCGTCGGCTGTGGCCGCCGCTACAAATAATTATTTTTTATTATAATAAAAAAAGGAGGCAAACAAAATTAAGGGTGGAAGGAAATTTTTTGGTACCAAAGATAGCGTTGACTCTGGACGCCGCTACTATTATAAACAAATAATTTTTTAATACAAGTAAAAAATGGAGGCAAACAAAATTTATAGGGGGAAATGAATTTTTTTTCCGTTAAAATTAGCGTCGGCTATGACCGACGCAACCAAAATAAACAAGAAATTTTCTTAGTATCCGATTCTATTAATTAAAATAAAATAATTACTTAAAATATACATTTAATCACGTGTTAATAGCGTCGGTTGTAGCCGACGTTACTGCTAAAGAATTAATTAAAAAAAGGAAATGCTTTCACACTATTAGCGTCGGCCTTTGGGGACACGTAAGTAACGCTACCAGCGTCGTTGTCGGGGCCGACGCTATATTTTTTATGCTAAAATGTGATTTTCTTGTAGTGGTTTGAGAAGATGTTACATGTCAAGAGGCTTGGTGGATCCAAGATGTCTTGCTATGGAGCAAGTAGCTCATGTGACTTGAAGATCAGATTTCATTGGTGGATCAATGTATCTTGTGGGAGTTCTGAAGAATAGTTAAGATTAATCAAACAATGACATTTGGTTGGTCTTTATTGTGCATTCAAGCAGGATGCTTGAAACTGATTGCTCTTGTGCAGAAGGGTAGTTAGTTGAAAACGTAAGAAGGTTCTGGTTCTGGTTCTCTTGGAGCTTGTGATAGAAGTTCTAGGTTGATGATGGAAGTATACCTTCTTTTGGTGGATGAGAGTTTATTTATCTCTTTGGTTACTGGAGTCTTTTGATCAAGCTGGTGGTACAGTGTTGTCTGAAGATCTTCAGTTGGATTACTATGAAGATAGTAAGTCCAGTGGAGGAGCATATCAAGAACCATGGTGTGTGGTGTCTGTGATGCGTGAAGAATGTCCTAAGTGATTTTAGAACATTTTTGGGTTGGTTATCCTTGGAGTAGGATATTAAGTTCTGAGTTTAGAACTTGACACTCACATCTTGTCTAAGAAGTAATTATTCTATCATACGGGAGAATGATGGGTAAAGGATTATCTTGGAAGTCTGATGTGAATGGGGCATGCTAGAAGTGGATCATTTTGGTGCTTGTGGAGAAAATGGGCTGAAGCTTTCTCGAGCATGTATACGATATCTGACATCATTAAGAAGATAACAAACTAAGAGGTATGGTATCTCTTTGAGGAGTATGGATCATTCCAGATCAATTATATTTTATCTCTAGGAACATGGAGGTCTATACATGAGAATTCAAGAGGAATTCGTGTGGTGTATAAATGGGTTCAAGAAGAGGGGGATCAATGGAGATTTAATCTTAATCCAAGAGTTTGTTAATTTAGGATGGTGATCCTAATGTGACCTCACGGGAAGCATGATGGTGTTCATATGTGATGATTATTGGTTCTTGTCAGAAGAAGCAATAAGTGCAGTTGATGATTGTGTTCAGCAGGTAGGTTGGACAGAGGGTGCGCTATTGAAGACATGAAGATGCGTCTTATGTTTTCCATTCATCTACATAAGTGTTCATTCGAGGAGCACTGGTTATCTTAGATAGGGGGAGTTGCTCCATAATCTAAGATGTATTACTGCAGGGGTGCAGTTTTGGATTCAGTTTATTTGGGGGTCAAGCAAGCTGTGCTGAGGTGTCAAAAAGGATGTCTTGACATTAATGTTGCAAGGTCGTGGGTGACTTGACAGTATAAAGTTAATTCCATCATTTAAAATGTCAATACAAGTATCTTTGGTACTAACTGAAAGATGTTTGAAGAAATGTCTTAACATCTTGGTCAGTTAATCTTGGTCTTCTGTTTAAAAGGATTATTCTTGGGACTCATCAAAAGTATGGTGACTATGCTTCAGATGGACAAAACAACCCTGAAGAAATGCCAGGACATTATTTATGACCTGAGGGTGGGCCCCAATTGGCTGTCTTGAATGGTGGAGAGTGCTTCCTAGAGAAGGCTTGGGTAAAATGTGTCTTGATACAAGTGTTCCTTTTGGACGATAACTCTTAAAAGTTGAAATAGTCTTAGTTGGACGGTGCACAGTTATTAATGTTGAATTTACCAACCTGAATTTATTTCTCCATTGAATTATTCAGCAGTAACTTCTTGGGACTGTGGATCTTTAGAGGAACCGTGTAGGTATTTAAAGAGTGCATCTGTTTGTTAAATTCCAGGTTATGGGTTAATTCTTCATATCTTTCATTGGTGTTTGGATAAGTAACATATGGAACTGTATTGGCTACTTTTGTTAATTTTTGGCTAAAAAGGGGGAGAATGGATGTGTGGGGATGGGTCTTTCAACACACATCTGGTGCATCCTTGCAGTTGTTTTGCAAGGATGTTGGAGAAGATGTTCTAACATTCTATCTGAGTCTTTCCCTTTGTGCCTTGTGATCTGAGTTAGGAAGCAGGTTGTGTCTTGTGACCTGAGTTACATGCTCTGTGTACTCAATGTTACGCACGATACTACTGGACCTTCTTATGGGTTCTCTTATGCCTCTTAAGATAAAGATTTATCCTTCCGTGGCAAGTACTGGTTTGAGGGGGAGTGGGTTATGTACTCTTCCTCATGTACACCAACATACAGCTAGGAATTTCAAGGGTAAGAAAGAGTCTCAGAAGTGTTCCAATCATATTTACCAAACGCCAAACTTTCTTTTCTTGGCCAAGGAAGTTTTAACCAAAAATTTGTCAAAAGGGGGAGATTGAAAGCTCTGCTGATTTGAGCAAATTTTTGGAAGATCAGAATGTCAAAAGATATGAAGATGTCTAATGAAAGAAGACTGGTCAAATATGATGTCCTAATGGATGTCTCAACATCTTGATCTGATATTACAGGATGTTTCTAAATCTGTTACAAGATTCAAGGAGAAATCGCAGAAGTGGATCAAGGACCAAAGATAGAAAGCCCAAGGAAACTGAAGCCTATAAAAGAAGACTTAGACCTAGGATTTTACATGCCTTTTGTAACCTAGTTCTCTTGTGTAAAAATAAGGGTATAGGGTTTTGAGAATCGTTGGCTCTCTAGGTTGTAAGTCTCCCTTTGTATCAGTTGATGCATTGTGGAAGATATAAGTGTCGCACAGATCCATAAGCCTTGAGGTATTGGATTGTGTATTGTTCTTGGATGAAGCTTTTAAGCAAATTAGAGTTAGCTTGTTTGTCAAGTATGCTTGACAGAATTCTATATTGACAGGGATGATATAGATATCACAGGGTGTGATTAAGGGAAGTGAGTGGGGTATCTCGTATCAAAGAGGTTATTCTTTGATAAAGTCTTCATTGGGTAGAGATTAGGATATAAAGTTGTAAATGGGGGAGTTTAGCTTTGTAACAATTCTACAGATAGTGGAGTCTTCTTCTGGATTGGTATCCCCTAGATGTAGGTGAATTGCACCGAACTGGGTTAACAATTGCTATGCTCTTTATCATTCTACAGATTTACTTTTCTGTTAGGGTTCATGATAAACATGTTGGAACAGATGTCATAACATCTGTGTTGTTGCAGTTCTGATATGCAAGGTATCAGTCTGCTGTCCTATTCCTTGTTTAAATGTTTATGCAGAACAATGTCTTGACATGTGTTAGGACATCGGTTGTCTGCTATGCCAGAATTTCAGAATGTCATGGTGGGGACATTGTCTAAGTAGCTCCTTAAATATTTCTTAAGCATCAAATAGGGATTCATCCTCTCCTTGTCTGAATGAAGTTATCTCATTTCTCATATTTGCATTTTTGGAAGGACGGAAATACTTTGCTACAAATTTCTCAGCCAAATCATTCCATGTGGCAATGGAATTAGGTTCCAAGGAATTTAACCAACTCTTGGCTCTATCCCTTAGAGAGTATGGAAAGAGCCTCAATCTGAATGCATCATCAGTGACACCAGGAATTTAGAAATTACTAGCAATGTCCAGGAATTGCCTTAAGTGAAAATGAGGGTCTTTGTTTGCAGAGCCTGAATACTGCCTAGTGGATTGCACCATTTGAAACATCATAGGCTTAAATTGAAACTGTGGTGCATCAATTACTGGTCTTATGATTCTAGTATTGATGGCATTTGGATTAAAGATTGCATAGTCTCTGATGTTTCTTGCCCTGTCATTGGCAATGCCAATAACGTCAGTCTCTGCCATGACTGCTTTTTCCTCTTCTTGTGATTCCTCCCCTAAGTCTGATTCGTTTTCTTGTTCAACTTCAGCCAGAATAAAAGGAAGAATACTCCATGACAAGTGTCCAGTAAGTTGAAATCTCCTTAGTATTCTAAGAATGCTTTCAGGTTCATGATCTCCTCTAAAGACTGGATTGAACAAACTACACATACAATAGCTAAGCACTTGTCGTGACACCAGAGTACAGGAAAACATTAAAGGCTTAAATGCTTAAGTATTTAAAGAGAATAATAATAAATACAAATAAAAAATATGTAACTTGGCAATCCCCGACAACGACGCTAAAAACTTGTTGGTTGTAAATGTGTCACATGCAAGTATACATGTATGTTTAAAAGTAGCAAGTGATAAAGTAAGGATATCGTACCCACATGGAGTGAATGTTACTAACTTTGATGTTTGTACTATCTTATCATTTAATCTTAAGCATGAGAAATGTTAAAAATAAATGATGTATTTCACAAGTTCAATGCTTCCTTTACATACCAGATCAGCGAGTAGTGCAAGGTGTGATATAGTAAAAGAGAATGCATGTTGAGCTAAGGTCCATTAATGTTAAGAATGTAACAATGTGTTCATGAAGTGCAATTTCGTGTCAGGAAAGGTCAGAGTGACCCAAAGGTGTATTTCTACAACATCAAAACATGTACTATTAAGGCATGGGAACAAATCTCTAAGTGACACTTATAACCCTAAAATATGTCTATTATATTCCAAAATCCTTTATAGTTGTATTTCCTTATCTCTTAGTGAACTAATCAAGTGAAAATATCTATCATACTCTTTAAAACTACTATTAGTATGAAATCTACTTGTTGTTGGACTTCTCACTACAACAAGCTACTATCTTTTTCTAAGTTGATCACTCCTAGAATCAGATTTGTAAACATGTCAACACATAATAAAACAAGACACTAGACAACAATCCATTTAGCATAACAACATCATAACATTAATTTTCCATTGCTCAACATAAAAAAGGATTAGCTCATAATGAGCTGAGTACAAACTACAAGCACAATTCTCAAAAGATACATTCTTAAACAAATACTGAAAAAGAAACATAAACCTAGGAGTAACTTAAAGACTCCTTGAGAGGGATATTCAACCAGGAATGACTCCAGTCTCGCCAATACTCAGCAGTTAGGACCAAATATGGTGAGAATAAGAACTCTTTTTCTCTCCACTAACCTCACACTATTATGCTTTCTCTAGTATTCTTGGAATGTTGAACTCCCCTTTTTCTAATCTTCAACATAGTCTATTTATGACCTTCATCTAGGGTTTCTTGAGGAACCTTGGATTATGGGCCAATGATAAGGAAATCACATCAATCCCAATAATCAAATCAACATTGTCCTTAATATTATTTATGCTTAGACTCCAAGGAATCAAATACAATAGAACATTTGTGGGAGACAAAGTGTGCTGATGCAGACTACCACAGTAGGGTGCAAGCGACGGCGTCCTTTCTGGCAGATTGCGCAGAGTGGTGGTTGTACAATTATAATACTTTTATCTTCTAACAACTCTTTGATCTTATCCATAAATTCATATGAATTTCTTCAGTACGAGCACATTTTCACTCTAGTACTCTACTCCTATCATGCTTTCCCTAGAACTCAGTTACTTTCTCATTTAGACTCTTGGTTATAACTCATCTTCTTGCTTTAGCTAGAACTCTCACATGCTATCTGGCACGGTCTTTCCTTGCCTCGTCAGACACAACCTTAATTTAAGCAACAAAAACATTAAACCAACAAAAGGGAGCACCTATTATGCTCCATGCTAAAGACTACAAAACAATTAAAATGATCTAAAACAATCTAATAAAAAGATAAATAAACTAAGTGAAATAAATAGGGTTAATGATAACTCACAAAAGGTGGGTTATCATTCGGTTTAGGGAAAAACATAGTGAACGAATCCTTTTATAGTTAAATTTAGGTAGCATACACCCCAAATATTAAGGAAATCGATGGAATATATTATTTAATAATTAAATAAAAACTAAAATAAAAAGAAAGGAGACACTTTTAAATAAACAAAAATAAAACTTGCTGTTATTGGGAAACGAAGCATGTACCACGAACTAATTTACCCCTCGGTTTATTATAAAACCGACATAATAGATTGTTATTTTTAGAAAGAAAAATAAAACACGGCGCATACATGTATTTTACCTCGAGTTTTTGTTATGTACGGTGAAATCGTTGTCATATATATATATATATATACACACACACACACACACACAAAAACACGCGCGCGCGCACACGCACATGATAACCATGAAACTTATAGCATTTTCTGACTCGATACACAAGCATTTTTATCCGTTTCACATATGTTTTATGTTTATATGTAGTGTTATGTGAGTATTTTGATTGTGTTGCAGATATTTTCCATGAAGGAGTTGGCATAAGATGAACTTAAGCAAATTTGGCCAAAACTGGAGAAAAAGACACCTCAGCATGAAGCAATTCAAAAGTGGGTGTTTTTGGCTTGTGGCGTTCGCCATAGCCCCTTCACTTGCCACGTATTGTATAACACTTTATATATATATATATATATATATATATATATATATATATATATATATATATATATATATATATATATATATATATATTTCATTGCTACTTAATGTTATTGTTTGTATTAATCATCAATATCATGTTTATGTCTTTATTTTATATTCATAAAAATAATAATATGAGTTTTATGTCAATTATGTCCGGCTAACTTGCTAGAGTCCGGGATGTGAGGATCGTCCTTCTGACGGGACTCGGTAAATTAAATTGGCGTTGAATTCCTACATTAATTTGTTTTTCCTATTCCGATTTTTAGTTTTAAAATCAAAAGTTTTGTGCGAAAGGAAAAGTACACAGGTACTGGTCAATAACCCGACTATGTGAGACTAGTACCCGATCATAAAATTTGGATTTAATTTCTAAAAACAGTGGCAGCGTTTTAGTGATTAATTAGGATCTATTATATTTCAAGGATTGTTTCGAAATTGTAACATGTGGAGCAACAAAAAAATCATTTACAGTTTTGATACATAACATGGGTTGCGTGAAAGTGAGCACTATTTTTAAGTTAATATTTTCTTTCTAAAAAAGTATTTTAAAAATCAAATCAAACACCAAGAATCTATAGAGTCTCAAAGTTGCTACTAGAAATTACATTCCGGTCTAGCTTTTATTAATACTTTTGTAACCCAATCTTTATTCCCATTTTCCTTCTAAAAACAAAATATATTTGATTAGGCTTAGATTTACATAGCGATAATAGAAAGCAATAGATTGACTTTTGGTCTATATGGGTTCGACATCTTTTGTATTACTTTTATAAAGTCTGTGCACTTGTGGATAAGCTACCACACACACACATCGACACACACACACACACACACACACACACACACTTATCAATATGTTTAGTCCATGTTGCAGACATGGGTCCAATGAGAGCCTAGTCTACCATAGTCAAATGTAAACTGGCATACCAATTATTTTACTACAATGCCTTTTGGATTTATAAATGAAAATACCTTCCACTTTTTAATGTTGTGATATATAATTAATATCACCATCTTTGTGTGTCTACACACATATACTTCTCTTACTTCCTTCTGATTATATTCTTAATGAAGTTTAAGCCTTTGATCACTTCATTAAGGTTGATATCCATTAACTAACTTGAAATAGTGTTCAAAGCATGAAAACTAGAGTTTTAGGTATATTCTGCTTTCAAGATTCGAGTTAGATAACTCTTTGATTTGAGTTAGGGTTACAAAATTGAAAATTTGCTCAAAAACCAACATGTGATTCAAGTCAGTTGATCCTTGATTCAGTTATGACAATTGTGATTTCAATAACAGGATCCTTTATTCGAGTCATAACAGCTTCAAATCATGATATTCCTAATTTAAATAAAACAATCAGATTTTCATGGTTTTTTGCTTGACTCAAGTCAGTATTCCTTTGATTTGAGTCATGACATAAGAAACCTAATATTAGCCATTTTTCAATAGAATATCCAACTCTTAACATACCACAATTTATACAGAGAATTACTGATATTTCATAACATAACACATCAATAGATCCTAGAATCTTGCATACATTTATCATACCATTCTTATCATCTAGTCATGATCTTGACATTAATTAACGGAGAATCACAACCTTTTTGTCATTCTAGTCATACCTATTTCTAGGATTCTAACATGCATATTCATACAGACCTCGAGGTACCTAGATTAACACATGGATATACAAATTCTTAGTTAATTTATGCTCATAAACTAGGGGGGACCACCTTTTCCACAAATCTAAGGAGATGATGGAGAGTTGATTAAATTCTTCCTTCCTAGCCACATGCAAGCCCTAATTTCCAATCTTTCTATAATATTCAACCACCTATAGCCAAGTTTCTTCTATCAATTAGAGTCCATGGTGAGTCTTGCCTCTTGCATGTAGAAAGGTGGAAATTAGAGAGAATTAAAACATAATGATGAGAAGATAGAGTAGAAGAACTAGCTTGCATCAACCATGGGACATAGCTTTTCTCCCTCTCTTTTCATTTGTTCTTCCACTTCTAACTCTTAAATCTCCAACCCTGATTATGATTTCTTAAATTTCTTGAATCAAAACCAAGCTTCTAAGTGAAAGAGTGAGAAAAGGATTGATGATTTCACACTTCCTCTTTTGCTTAGTGATTTGGTGGTTTAGATTGGATTGCGTGCAAGGATCATGAAGAGTGCATTTTCTTTTCCATTGAGAGAGAGACTGAGAGGGGAGGAGGAAAATGAAAACTTTTTCTGATTTGGCTTAAATACCCATTGACTTAGGAGACAAAAGACTAAAATGTCCTTACTATATGGGCGATTCTTGTAACGCCCTGATTTGGGTAATCATATGTATTTATTTCATTTATGTGAATTTTGGGAATTGTGTGAATTAATTGAGTTTTACCTGTTAATTGGATAATTTCTCTGATAGATAAAATAATTGCAATTGATAATATTTTCTTATTAACTTGTAATTCCTGATATATTTTGCATCGCTATTTATGTTTTATCGCATTTGGAGAGCGTTTGGGAGATATTTGAGCAAAGGGGAATAGAGAGAGAGAGCAACTGGAGATCAATTATTTTATTAAAGAGACGAATTAATAATTATTAGTTCAAGAGAGTATTTAAGGTAACTCTAATAATTGATCAATTGGGTTGAGATGACAAATATCAATTAGAGATGTTTTACCCTATCGGGTTATATTATATAATATTAGATTATATATATATATATATATATATATATATATATATATATATATATATATATATATATATATATATATATATATATTTGTTAGTAAGAAGGAAAAAGGGAGAAGAAGAGAAAGAAGAGAAGGAAAGGAGAGAAGAGGAGAAAGAGAAAAATTGAAGAAACCTCTGTTTCAATCGCGATTAATCGGGTAAGGGTGAGAAGTTCCGATTATATTTCGATTGTATATGTCTATGTATGTGTTTGTTTGTTTTGATTTTGGTTGAAAATGTTAAGATTTTAACATTTGATAGAAATGGTAAATTGATGGGAAATCGATGTTTTCACGGTTGAAACTCGGTATTAATCGCGTAGTATAGTCGGGTGAGGTTAGGAATTAGTTGGGAATGTTGACTTGTATGTTTTCACTTGTTGGTTGAATTGGATGGAAAATTACAACAGTTAATATGTGGAGATTTTGAGATTTGGATACAACACTTTTATGTTGGAAATCACGATTTAAGGGTCCTAATTGTTGATACATGATAGATATAGATTGCTATGTATTTAATTTGTATTGTAGTGATGTTTAGATGAGATTTTGAGGAGAATTGAGTGAAACCCGTAGCAGTACTATGCAGGAAATTCTGGGTATTCGCTGCCCATACGCGTAATGGGCAGGGCAATACGCGTAATGGGCAAGGCATTACGCGTATGGCAAGGGCGATACGAGGGCGTTACGCGTATGTAACCCATTTTATACGGCCCTCTGCTGAAACGCGTAATGGTACGCGTAAGGGGCAAGGCATTACGCGTAAGAAGGGAGGTACTACGCGTAATGGAATTAATATGGAATCAAGATGGAATTTTTTAGAGAATCAGCTTCTGCCCATATGCGTAACCCTCTGGGCAATACGCGTATGGCAAGCGGTGGAACTGGGCAATACACGTATGGGTGTGGGCAATACGCGTATGACCAGCAAGAGGGGAGAATTTTTCCGTTTTGCGATTTCTTTCCCGATTTTGCATCCGATGCGGTTTCTTTCTGGTCTGAGAGGTTGGGATAGGTGCCAGAACTTGTTGAATTTAGGAATGGTAGTAAAAATGGTTAAAATGGATTTGGATGGATTAATTAGACAATTAACTAATTAAGGCCTCGTGAGGTATTTTCCTTAATTGTGTGTATTATGATGAATTAATTTGACAGTTGTGGTAATACTAGTGGGTATTACGGTGAGTATGTATCTCACGTGTGATCAGGAAGATCGTGTAATTGTATAACTGATTGTTATACATGTGTTTGTGCATAATTCTTGTTATATATGTGTTATGTTGAATTGATTGGACAGATTTGGTAATACTATTGTGTATTACGGTGAGTATGTATCTCACGTGTGATCAAGGGAATCGTGAAGAGGTATAGTTGTTATTATACCTATGTTTTGTGCATCATTTGTGTCGTGCATTTCATAATGTGTCTGGTGGAGACAGCTAGGTGGGAATCCATGATGGGTGCCTAGTATTGTCCGGACTCCAATGTGGAGTTGTATGGATACAAATCATTGCTCAGTGGGAGTGTATGTGATTTGTCCGGACTCCAATGTGGAGTTGTATGGAGATAAATCATTGCTCAGTGGGAGTGTATGTGATTTATCCTGATTCTTTTATGAATCGGGTTCAATTGAATGAACCGTGTGTGTGGTGCCACTTGCATTACATTGTGACATTGAGTTACATTGCATTATTATGGTTGGTTGTTCAGGATCATCGTGAGCCCAGTGGGGAGTATAGCGATGTATCCATGTTTCCTGCGGAAATGGGTGGGTTCTTGAGGAACCGCTTTTGATGTGTTATTTATATGTCATATCTGTGAATATGAATATAGGTGATGTGTTGGCGTGCTTGTATATATATATATATATATATATATATATATATATATATATATATAAGTTATAACTTGTGTATATGAATTTATGATATCTTGGTATGCTATATGTGTTAGCATGTGGTGTGTGGGTGAGTTGATTAATATATGTGAATTGTATGTTTACATATGATTATGCAATCTTGATATAGTTGTTATTTCTCACCCTTCTGCTAGAATATGTTTTTTATGGCATAGTGCATATTAGCCGCTGTAGAGGCGTGGAGGCAAGTGGAAGAGTTAGATCTTCGTTTTGCTTAGATCTTTGGTGTCTGCTCTGATACGTAACACGGGAGTCGGAGGAAACTCTTTTGTTATTTATGTTTATATATGTGAATATATATATATATATATATATATATATATATATATATATATATATATATATATATATATATATATATATATATATATTTATATTTATATTTTGGATAACCTATACGTATATTTTGATGTTATGAAACAACTTATTCTGTAAAACGAGTCAGTTATGGATCGTTCCGCTTTATTCCATAATGGAATTTTCCTTTTGTTGGAAAAAGTTTCCTGTTATTATTTATTCCACTTTTGTGTTATGTATCAAAGTTATAAGCAGGTGAATTATGTTTTTCTCAAATGTGGCATCCTTATTTCTGTCGAAAATTTTTTATTCACTCTGATGTAATTATGTATTATTATCCGCTAGATGGGAATTTGAGTGTTACAATTATCAATTCTACCCTCTAACTCCATTAATGATCATTAGCAAGAGCCTCAATATTTACTAACAAATATAAAGACTCTCAGTGAAAAATGAAAAATGTTACACATTTAATAAGCTTTGATTTTTATTCACATTATTATTTATTTCTCCCTTTAATTTTTTCTACCTTAACTTATCACAAAATATATTTTTAAAAATATTAATGTCCTAATAATTTTTTGACAATGAAAAAAAATGAAATTATTTTTAATAATGGTGACACTAATAATTACTTTTAATGATTATTATTAAGATGTGAACTTCATTTAAAATTACAAAGTCAAATTTTTACTGTTGAATTGAAACCTCTTAAATAAATAATATAATAAACTTTTAAATGTTAGAAATAATTCATATTCAGCAATAGTATTAGTTTTTCTTAAGCTTAACCTAGCTAGTGTAAGTTAGCAATTTTGTCTACGTAACATTGTTGTTTGTGTATAAAAACAAGTGTACCTGTCAACAGTTGTAGTAGCAAGTAGTGCGCATAACGAATAGTGGTGTAATTATTCGGTGTAACCGTTTTTGGAAAAATAGTGGAAGTTTGTTTTTTCAATTCTTTCTCCTCTCTCTTCCTCAATCTTTATCTTCTTCATCTTATGCACTAACATTAAATAGTTAGCAAAATATATAAGTAATTATAAAAATAATTTTTAAAAGGTAAAGCGTATATATCTATAAATAAAATATATAAAATAATATTATAATTGAGACTATATGTATTCAAACGTCCAAATACACATATAAATTGTGTGCATCTAAAAGCATATTATAATTTAATATTTGATGTTATTTTTTAATAAATTTTTATATTTTTAATGTTTTTAAATACTATTAAAGGAATGTAATTTAAATATTAAAAAGAACTTACTTTAGCGGTCAAAAAACGGATCTAGTGACACATTGGATCGTTCTCAACTCTTGGTGATGGCTATCAAAAGTCAAAAAATATTCATGATAATTGTTTCTATTATGAGTGGTATAGACACCCTTGGATCTACCTTTAATATTTAAAATTTGTTAATAAATTTTTGTTGAAAATTATATATGAGTTGAGGTACCCCTAATACCCCTTTGTTAATATATATATATATATATATATATATATATATATATATATATATATATATATATATATTTGCTTATAAAAAAACAGTCAATCATATTATGCAGATTCAGTGTTTCTTTTGTTTTTTTTTTCTTCTGTTTTTCAAATATGAAAAACAGTTAGTTTTCAATTGATTTTATTTTGTAGTACTGAAACATATGTTTTAGATTCAATGTTTGTTTTGTTCTTATTTCTTTCTTAAGTATGGAAAACAACCATATTTCAGTTGATTTTTTTTATTAGTTTTTCCTTAATCTATATTATAAAATTATCTACTTTCATCAACAAAACACATTATAATAGGATATTTGATTTAAATTATGTTTTATACTTTTTTTAAAAATTATTTTTTATTGTATGTTTTTACAACATTATATCTATTTTAAAAATTATGATAATGAAATGTAAAAAATATTATATTTTAATAAATATATACATAATGAAAAAACTTTTAATGAATATACATTATATGATATAGCTAGTAAACAAAATCAAATAAAATCTATCAAATGATAAATCCTAAAATTTTGATTAATATAATTTTTCATACATCCATAGCATGTACATTGGTGTTCCCACAGACAGGGTGAGAATATGTCAAACCAACTAATAGGGGTCTGCGGCCTAACCTATATATGTTCAGGTTAGACTAGACTTTTTTTTTTCAACTAAATAATGCATAGGTTTTATTATAAGTCAATTTATTTAAAAAAAAAAAGTTTAGGCCAGAGGCCATAAAAAACGTTTTAAGCTTATTAGAATAGACTATTTAAATAAATATAAATAATTGTAATATTATTATTGTTATTATTAATTATTATTGTTATTATTATTATTATTTTTGTATTTGTATTTTGAATTAAAATAAAAAAAATGTAAAATTAGTTATCTCGAAAAATTTATGAAAATAAGTTTAAAAAAAACTTACAAACGATGTGATAAGTTGTTTTTATAAGTTCTCTCAAATAAATAATATCACAAAACTTATGTTAATATGTAAACTTGAATAAATCAATGCAAATAAGCATTTAGTCTCATTGATCTTTTAATTTGTTAGTCTATTTAAACATTAATGTAATTGTTTATTTATAAATTTTCAAATATAATAGGGTTTTATATAAGATAATAGGCTAAACAAGCCTTCGAAAAGACCAGGTTCAGGGCTAAAACTAAGCCTACGATAGGGTATAGACCAGACTTAGACTTTAAAATTTTCAATATGTCAGACTCAGACTCAAACTTGACAAAGTCTAACTCAGCCTAACCTATTTTGACCCCTACACACATAATGATGTACTAATAATAATAAATAAATATTAGAATTTTTATTGTAACAATTATTTTTAGAAAATGTTAAGTATGTTTTTAACATAAAATATGGTTAAATGAATACTATAAGTGAAATATTTATATTTACGTGTTTTACTATATTTTTAATGATAATTTCTGTTTAAAATGTTAATGTTCACATTTATTTTACCCTTTGATTAGGGAGATAGACCCTAGTAATATAGAGTTTGATTTGTAAGGTATGAAGTCTGACTAAGTATTATTTGCAGAAATTCGTTTACTATTTGAGGTCAAATACTTAGTTAATGTTCACATGATTTTATGTTATTTATTTAACGATATATTTTTTAAGTACTTATTTACATCTAATATAATATATCATTTTAACATAAGTATCTTCTTATTTTTGTATACATAAACATAATACCAAAATCATTATAAAAAATTTATATATTTTTTATTGCATTATGATTTTTTATTTTTCCAAATTATTGAAGTAAATTTTATTAATCTTGATTAATATTGTCTTCTATAATTACTTTAGAGAGAGAGAGAGAGAGAGAGAGAGAGAATCAACTTACTTCAAGAGTAAGTTTTTTTAACTTACTCCAAATCATAGCCCTTGGATTGAATCCAATCTAATGGTTAAATTAGTCTTTTACTTAATTAACCATTAGATTGAATTTAATACAAGGTCTATGATTTGGAGTAAGTTAAAAAAACTTACTCTTGGAGTAAGTTGATCCCCATATATATATATATATATATATATATATATATATATATATATATATATATACACGGGATCTCGAAGAAAAAAAACATTACTTTTTATTTTCATTTAATTCCTAGGATTAGCTTTGTTGGAAAAATTCTATGTTTTGCATTAATTCGATAGTTTTGAAAAGATTTTATATACGGTGACACTCTTTACTTTATAAGTTAGTTTTGTAAAAATGAGTTCAAGCAAACGCTAATATGATATCAAATCAATCGAATCATGGCAGACCATCATTTATATCCACGTACCAAACACAAAAGAGTTTTTGGCGTAAGGAGGTGTATTAAGAAAATCTTAAGTTCTATATTAGCTAGAGATAAAATTTTGAAAGAATTTATAAGGGTGACACTCCTCTTCTTATAAGTCGGTGCTATTAGGATGGTTTAATTCAAACTCTAATAAGTATATATTACTCCTCACTTATACAAATTAAAGGGAAAACAAGAATACAATTAAAAATATTCTTTAAACGAGTTTATATAGGATAAAATCCTTCATTCTACAAATCTGTTTTATAAGAATAATTTAATCCAACATCTAATAATATACTACTTCTTCCTTATACAAATTAATAGGCAAACAACAATACAATTAAAAACACATTAAAAATGATAAAAAAAAAACATAAGTGACACCAAAAAATATAACATGGGAAACTCTCGTCAAAACATCAGACACGACTTTGTGTGTTGACATCCTCTCTACTTGACCGTCACCCCACTTTGTAATTGATGTTTTCGTCAACCGTCTCTTATCATTATCGTCTCTCCACTAGCTATCATCGTTGCCACACAGGGGTTTATCTATTTGTAAAATCATCTTCATAGCTTTCTGTCATACCCTAAATTTTGACCACTAAGATTTCCCATCATTGTGCAAATCATCATCACAATATGGACGAACCATCATACTTCATTAGTCTCCCCAAAGATGGGTAAGTATCCACTACAATCAAGCTTAGGGTTTCAATCCCTCTCAGAGCTCTTAGACAAAGGATCAATCAAGGAATGACATGATATTCAACTTGTTTAACCTCTCAAACATCCACAAAAGATCAAGAGGACTCCCACTTCAAGGATTAAGCACAAGGCTGATCCCTTCTAGGTGGATCAAGCCTCAAGATCGCCAGTGTCACCAAATTAGGGTTTTGGTCGACCAAGGCCTCCTGATGGAAATTTTACTCTGGGCATGAGTCATTGCTTCAATGCACAACATAGGATGCTCCAAGGAACATTATGGACCCAATCATCAAGTCAATTTAACCTCAGGGGATTCATTCATAAAAAATCAGGAATTAGGGTTTCTTGACCTAATTCGCCCCTAAGTTGACTTTTGAGACAAATCATGAGCCAAGACCTCAAGAGATAATTTGAGGGTCCCTAACACACCACATTGATCCATTTGCAACAATGGATTGGTCCAAGAAGCTTGAGCAACAAGTTTCAAATTCATCAGAACCACAATTAGGGTTTCACGGGAAAAGTCAACTGTGCCTTTGACTTTTGACCAGGACATGCTCCCAAACCCTAGGACATGATTCAATACACCCTATAACACCTATGAAATCAATCTATCAAGTTTGATTTAGGTCAAGGACTTGATTTCATAGAGGATCACACAATTTGGAATTCATCTGACAAAAAGTCAACTGTGCACAAAAGTCAACTTTGACTTTTTGAGATTTTTCACAATTATAGTTCTTTAACCCTAAAATGATGTTAATGTGTGATTGGAATCATTATTCATCAAGAAAAATCAAGAAAAGTGGGATAACTTGTAAAAGGGGTAACCATAAAAACTTAGAAATTTTTCTAAGTTATGGAACAAAGTGGCTAGGGTACCAACTTTGGAGGATCATAACTCCTAAACCACAAGGCCATTTTTCCCCATCCAAAGCTGGATTTGTAGCTCTCATGGCCCTCTACAAAAGCTTCAAACACAACTCAAAATCACAAAAAGTGAAAATGTCAATTTTTCCAACACTTAGTGAAATTTTCACTAAGTCAGAATCTGCCTTCACTTTTTTCAAAGTGTAGGGGCATTTTTCATTTGGATCCAAAAAGTATCAAAACCAACTATGATCAAACAGTTGTTGTATCATATGAGGGCTTTCCAAAATGGCCAAGAACTCCATCAAATTCCACTTGAGCCATGAGATATGACCATGCCAATATGCCTTGCTGCAAAATGTCATGGCAAGGGAGATTGGGAGTTTTTCTCGATTTGCTCAAATTTTGCAAAGGGCAAGTAACTCTATCCATCTGAACACCTCAAGGGGGGACCAAGGAGGAACCAACTCTGATCCCAAGCCTCCCAAGTCTTTGGAACCAAAAGTAGCATGCCAAACCTAGAAATACCTAAAAGAGGGACAAGACTCCAATTTTGGATTGGAGCATTTAATGGATGCACCAAGGTGGCATGGACTGAGCCATTTCCAACTGAATTCAGTCAAGACTTATCCAAGACTAAGGGAACCAGCAGCCTGTGCCCTAACCTCTAGTCAATGGCTAGAGGAGACTTGGATTCCTATTGTTCAACATTGGCCAAACCTCTGCTGCAGTTGCCAATCACTATTGCAGCCAAAACAAACTTGCTCTACTATAAATAGAGCTCAATTGTGTTCAGTTTGAGTACACCAAAGCACTACAACACTTGCTTTCCTCAAAATCTCTTTCTCTAGGCAAAAATACCTTCTTTCGCAAGGTAACTCTGAGTTTTTGAGTTAGAGAGCAATTCCACCACAGCTCATGATCCAAACACATCCAATATGTCATATCTAAGCTGTCCAAACTCTCACAAGTGACCTGTAACACCAAAATCACAAAGTCACCTCTCAAAACCTCAAAATAGGACTTTTGTGCATTTTTCAAGCCATGTCTTGATTCAGTCACTTTCCAAACCAGATAAAACCTCAAACACACTCCAAATATCATCCTTGAACTATCCCAAATGGTTCCACACATCTGGAACACCATTTGAGAGAGTTGCTATTTTGGTCTCTTTTGCCCCTTTTGCAAGAAAGAGCTCAAACTTGCTCCTGAGGTTTCCAGCTGATTCCAACCATCCTAAAAGCTTCTAAGAGATCATTTGAGGGTGTCCAAAGCATCAAATCATTTCTGGAACAAGAGGCTTGGCAGATTGCACAAAAGCTCCAAAATGAGGTAAGCATCACAACTTGGATTTTTTGAAACATGATTTCTTTTGATGTCCACTGATCATGCATCTCTTATACATGTTATATATGTTGTGTTTGCACCAATTTATCATGTAATTCATGTTTGTACCAAGAGATGGCATAGAAAATGCAAATCATTGCCTATTTCAAAACCACTATCAGGTTTTTCAATAGGAGCACTGTCCCGATCGTCGCCTTTTTAACAAAAAAATTAACTGGGCCTCTCCTCGAGCTATAAGACCCATTCAAAATCATTGGGCCTCTAATAGAGTGTAATACCCAATCCTTTGTAAATACAAACCTATTTTGGGCCTCAGTCATTGTATAAGACCCATTGTATTTTCAAAAACAACGGCGCGATCGTCGCCTTTTTAACAAAAAAATCAACTGGGCCTCTCCTCGAGCTATAAGACCTATTCAAAATCATTGGGCTCCTAATAGAGTGTAAGACCCAATCCCCTTTCAACCAAAACAATTTTGGGCTTCAGATATTGTATAAGTCCCTCTGCGTTAAAAGAAAATCTCGGCGCGACCGCTAGTTCAAAAATCAAAACCTTTGGGCCTCTCCTTGAGCTGTAAGCCCCACCACTTGTATAAAAACAAACCTTTGGGCCTCTTGAGAGAGTGTAAGACCCATCCCTTTGTACAAAAAACCTTTTGGGCCTCACATATTGTATAAGTCCATATGTAAAGTTTTCAAAACAACAGTGCAATCACTGATAAAACCTTGGGCATCTCCTTGAGCTGTAAGCCCCAACAATCTTTTCAAAGCACTTTCTCCTTTGATTTTGAATATCTTATTGTTATCAAAGTTTTCTTTGTTGAACAATTAACCAAACAGCATGGAAGCTCTACAACCGAGTAAGTGTTTACCCGCTTCCTTTATCCGCTTTCATATATATATATAACTGTATTGTGGGGCTGCTCATTGTAAGTCTTCTTTCACAAACTTTTATATACTTGTCAAATATCAACTGTTTAATACTAGTATAGTTATTTAGAGTTTTCCCCGGTAACTACGTCTAGCACTAGGTAAAGCCCTGTTGGTCACTCTTAAATACAAACAAAACTAGATCCCCATAGGATTACCAGACATAGTCTTCCCTCCTCTTGGGGTTAAACAATATAGAGACGTGAAAGGCAGCATTCTCGGTGAACCCTTTCTCAGACTGTCACCCTTAGAAATTGTCAAAGAAACTCTACTCCCCAGAGTTGATCTATTCTCTGTGAATAGCATCTCTTGAGTTTCTTCCAAATTCTCGGACTTTCCTGGCTTGATCTATTCTCTGTGAATAACATGTCTTGAACTTCTCGGGGTTTGGGGACCCATGGGCTTCTTAAAAGCATCCCCGCCTCCTCTTGGGCGTTGTACAAGGACCCTTCGGCTTCTTAAAAGCTCTCATACCTTCTCTTGGGATTAGTACAAGAACCCAGAGACCTCTACAGGTATAGGAACATAACCTAGCCATTAATTTGCTAGAGCTGTCTTTCTGAGTCAAGTGTCAGACCAGTTAATGGGTTGACCTTCATCCCTTAACATACCAACCTCCTCTTTGGCATCATACAAAGATCATTCACTTATCCGAGAATCGATTTCTCAAAACCCCAGTAGACTGGGACAGTCTCAATACCCTTTGGATTTCCCATTTCCTTAAAGAACGGGAAATAACCCCGACCCCCTGATCAATCCCTAAGCACAACATTACCCATATAAGAACTGATTTCCTCTTTATCCAATATACTGGACCTGTCACTAAACTGAAACAGTTACAATAGCCTCATCTTGGGCTTTGTACAATGATTCTCCCCAATAGAGCTAACCTATTCACACTCTCTTGTTGAGTATAAAAGACTCTCTTATTGAGTCAAACCCTTTTAGCCTCCAACTCGGGCTTCGTACGAGATACAAAACACTATCTTGTTTTGTATAAAAGACTCTCTTATTGAGTCAAACCTTTAGCCTCCGTCTCGGACTTCGTACAAGACACATAAAAACACCCTCTTGTTGGGCCAATAGCCTCCTCTTAGGCTTTGTATAAGGAAAACCCCGGTTGAGTCAATCAACCTTTTAGCATCAAAATATGTGCCTCGTTCACAGTATACAAACATCAATAATTCCTTTTCCCCCATCTAATTGCTGTAAGCGGCAAGCCTCTGGATTATTTACATCCACGCCACTGTCCCACTTTTAGCATGAGAAATTCCTAAGGAAAGATGGCATTGCTCTACACTGAGTTAAAGTCTTCTCCTTCAGGTTAAAAATCCCCTATAAAGGAAATTATGCCATTGTTGGATTCACATATCCCGGTTAAAGTAATTCTCCTTTATAACCAGTCACCCAACAGTTGTGGCAAACAGATACCCCCTTTAGAGATGAAAAATTCTCTCTAAAGTCAAAACCCTTTAGCTTCACATCTTGGGCTTCGAACAAGATACAAATAGACCCTTCAGCTTCACATCTTGGGCCTTGAACAAGATACAAACTACCTTTAGCTTCACGTCTTGGGCTTTGAACAAGACACCAAAACGACCCTTTTCCTCCCATAGAATAGGAGGAACTACGATCGCTCTGATATCCCTATTTCGTTAAACGGGAATACGTAGGCATAAGATTGAAAAAATCTTAGCGAGCACACTGATCAAAAACCCAAAATCCCGTACCTTCATACATCAATCGAAAAGCATCAATCTTAACCTCCCACCAGTCGCCCAGGAACTATTTTAACAAAATAACCTAAGAGAAACCCACAATCTTTGTAGCATCTGTAAACCAACAATCGTCTGTTTAAACTCAGTATGCAAGCAGGGTTAATTGGAGACATCTATTTCCCTTCCTTCATCAGCTTCAATAGGATAAAAAATGAATCGAGTTGTAGTACCCCAAAGCGATAGTGCTTCACAACCACACAAAAAACTCGCGCTACACTTTCTTGACGTCATTTTCATTTTTATCACAACAATTAAAACTTTTGTTCACTAGATCTGATCTTTGTTCTTCTTCCAACAACAAGCACCAAACCAATTTGGACAAAATGAGTCAAATCTCTCAATAGTCATTAACATGGAAATGGTAACATTGAACAGAGCCAGGATTCAAAAAAAAATGAAAGAAAAAGAAGGGGGGGGGGGGGGAATAGATGAAGTGCTAATAATGTTTTGATTTTCCTATCCCAACTTTTGTTTTTAGAACCTTATTTTTCTTCCTCCTCTTTTTATCTTTTACTCTCTAATTTATACTTTGACGGAAGTAATAAAATTATCCTTGCAACCATGGAAGCGAGTAGAGTTGCAATGACGGTGGAAGGCGGGGAGACAACAATTGTGGCTAGCAGTGTTGAGGCGACAATGGACAAAATGGATTGAATGGTAGGGTACAGCTCCCGCCCAAAACGTTAGACAATCTACTTCAATTAAAATTACTAGGAAAAGTAAATCATGTTGAATAAATCTTCCCTCTTTGAAAAAATATTTTCAAGCAGAAACTTACTAAAATGCTCACACCAAGCTCTAAAAGCTTGTTTCAAACCATAGGGAGCCTTTTCTTCAACTTGAAGACATAATTAGGTTAAGAGAACTTTAGAAACTCGAGAGGTTGATCAACATACACTTCTTATTGGTTGTATTCGTTCAAGAATAGGATCTTTACATCCATTTGGAATAATTTGAAATTTAAAATGCATGAAAAAGTTAAAAATATTTTTATGACTTCTAATCTAGATGCATGGAGATAATTCATCAAAATCCATGTCTTCCTGTTGGTTGTAACATTTCTCAACTAGCCAGACTTTATTTCCTAGAAAATTTCCATTTTTGTCCAATTTGTTGAGAAAAAACCATTTGGTTCCAATCACTATATTAGATGAAGCTTTGGAAATGAATTCTCAAACATAGTCTCTCACAAATTGATTTAACTCATATTGCATAACAAGAAACATAAACTTACATACCTGATTAAGGGAGTGTCGAGTCGTGGTTCTCTTAGAAATATCTCCTATGACATTTTGGATTGGATGATCTTTTGTTGTCCTTCATTCTTTAAGTAGATCTTAAGGATCATTGCTCGGTTCTTTCTTTTGATTTATTTAAGTTTGATTTTGATCTTTATCTTTATTTTGATATTTATCGTTATTTTAATCTTAATCTTTATCTAGATTTTGATATTTATCTTGATCTTGATTTTTGTCTTGATCTTTATCTTCTAAAATACTATTCTTTAGAACACATGCACATATAAAATTTTTTACCTCTACAACTGATATGACGTTAGCTCATCAAAGATAACATATATGAATTCTTCTATGGTCATGGTCTTTTCGAAAACGTTTAAATAGCAAAAATAATCAGAGTTTTTAAAGACCTGACATATAGAAGAATTAGATGATACTCCGTTAACTTTGTCACCCCACTTACTTAATACTATGTAAATCAAGTAAAAAATCAATAATCAGAACAAATCAAAGGTAGGATTAAGGATCTTACCAATTGTTCTAGATATAAAATAATAAGAAACTTCACCTATTGTAGGAGTAAAATAAGAGAACATATTTATATCTTTAGTGAGTATCAATACGACATTTTTAGTTTGAGCTATAAAACATATCTACATCACAATTTGACTTTTTGACCTTTGGTATCCAAATCTTTTTAGGGTCCTCTTGTTTAGTGGAATACAAATTATCTCTAGGTTTTCAACTAAAATCATGATTACAGAAGTAAGAATAAGTAAACATATTTCTCATCTTTCTTTAATGAAATTCTTTATAGAAGTGAGAAGGCGGACAAACATTTTTACAATCACAACTTTTCTTAACATATCAAAATAGATTAACATGATTATTTTTATTATATTAATTACACTTAAGAGTATTTCATTTATATGTCCTATTTTCAATGCATATCATAATAAAACTTTTAACATTATTTTTAGGTTCATAACCTATATTGGCTTTGTTATAAGATACTTTTTGATTGCCTAGAAGAAGATTCAAGTTATCTCTTCCTTTGATAAACTTATCAAGTGTGTTATGTAAAACGTTAATTTTACTTTTTTAAACATTGCATTGTTCATATTTAGTAGGTTCAACCATACTCTTATGGAAAAGGAGAAGAAGGGTAATATTTTTAAATTAAAAATATTTTGTTTCTCTTTAAGTCTCTATATTTCATCCAACAACTTTTGGTTCTCTATTTCAAGGGAATATATAGTAGTTTGAGAGGCATAAACAAGGTGTTTTAATTTACTTGAGTCTCTGTCTAAATTTTTACACATGCAAAACAACTTGTTATGAGTAATTTCATAACTTAGATTATTTACCTCATTTTCTTCATGGATAGTCATGGGACATATGTATGTTTCTTCCTCATATCTAAATTCATCAAAGGAGTACATGTCGTTGTTGTTCCATGCATTTTAAGCACTTTTTGATTACTTTTATCTTATATTGTATCTTATAGATTTTATTTGATTCTACGAGCATTCTGGATTTATGTGACCGTTCTTTCTGCACTAGAAGCAAGTTGGAATGATGGTTGATCTTTATTTACTCTGCTTTTCTAATTTTGGAGTTTATTTTTCGTGTGTCATACCCTAAATTTTACCCCTAGATTCCATCATCATTTGCATATCATCCAACACATTTTAGGTGTATCATTCATGCATAGCTAACCCTCAAAATTATCAAAATATTGTGTTGCTTTGTTTTTGTCTGTGAATTAGGGTTTGCATCAAGGAGATTGGTTGATCAGTCAAAGTTTTGGATTGATCATCAATATATCAAGTTCTCATGATCAAGAGCTTCCCTACATCAACAATCAAGTGTATTGTGGCCTCATTAGAAGTTTATCAAGCTTCAAACTCATTTGGTCCACAAATTAGGGTTTTGGAGCCAAAGTCAACTACATCTTTGAATTTTGACCTAGACATGATCTCAAGCCTTGGGACATTATTCAAGAAACTCAAAGACGCCTTTGGAGTCCTTCCATAGTGTTCAAAAATCTCAAGGGATTGATTTCATTGAAGATTACAAAGTTCAAGTCATCTGATACAAAAGTCAACCACTGATCAAAGTCAACTTTGACCTTTGACTTTTTTTTGGTCAAACATGGCCTCCTCAAGGTGAATTTCATAAAAATATGTTTGATGAGTGAATTTGGTCGAGAAATCAAGAAATATGAGGTTACTTGCAAAAAGGGAAACAATGAAGAAATTGGAATTTTTTCTAAGTTATGAAAATTAATGAGTTTTACTCAACTTCCCAAGACCATAACTTCCAATTCAAGTAACCATGTTCTTTGTTCCAAAGACCAATTTGAAGAGCTTATTCCATACTACAGCTTTGTCCTTGAGGATGAATTCCCAAAAAAATGCATGGATTGAGAGATATGAAGCCATGAAGTTTGAGGTTCCACACTTTTTGAACCTAGACACTTAGAAAATTTTCAACAAAATATGCCTTGTAAAGTAGCCCACTTTGAGGCCATTTTTCACCATGATCCATTTTTATTCAAGAAAAACTAAAAACATGAAAGTTTAAGACGATGTTTCAAGCTTTCCAAAGAGTTCAAGAACACATTTTTATCATACTTGAGCTAGGAGTTTCGAAGAAGGGAAGTTGGCTTTGAAAACTTGGATTTTGGTTCATCACATGGTAAACTCTTGTTGCAAAACCTAGCCAAACCTACTCAATCTCAGTTTGTAGGTCATGTTGCTTCTAAATCTTCACATGATTGATGGATTACACAGACTTTAAGTGCATTATCCAAGTGATTAAGGCTTTGTTCAAGATATCATTCCATTTTGGGCATAAAGATTGCACTTCCATTTTGATAAAGTGACTTTAATCACAAAGTCAACTTGTCTTGAGCTCATACTTGTTTCCTTCTGCACCAAACCTTTCTATAACTCAGAAGCAATATCTATGAACATTACAACCACTTTTGAAAAGCTTTGTACTTGTCTTGGAACCACAAAGATCAATGGAACCATCACTTGAAATCCAACCAAACCAAAAACTCCTCAAGTTGCATTCTGTTATGGCCCGTGATTCTCAACCATTCCCTATAAATAGAGGCCCGCTCCTCAGTTCAAAACACACAACAAACACTTCAGAAAACTTTCCAAACTCCCTTCACCCCAGCATCTTGCAACCAAAACCTCACTTGTGTCAAAATCATCCATTTTATAGAAACTTCCCCAAAACATTCCACAGCCACAAATTCATCAAACTAATAATCCAAACACATCACAAGACACCTTATAAAGGTGTTAAAACCTTCATCTTCACCAGAAAATCATAAGAACAGAAAGTCAACTCTTAAACCTCCATTTTGTTGACGTTCTGCATTATCCAAGACAAAACAACACTCTGATCCTTTCTAATCATTCCAACCCACCAAACACCTTCTATAAACATCCCACAAGCTGTCCATAACACCATTTTATGAATGTGATACCACTTTCTTAAGGATCAAGTTTTCACTTTTTCATGTTTGCAAGAGGATTCGTGCAGAGCATTTGAAGCAGATTCATTGCAAACCAAACATTTTAAAGGCATCAAGGGAGGTCATAGAAGCAAGTTGGATCACCTAACACTTTCTGTAACTAGTAGAAGAAGGATTTGGACCTTTCTCCAATAGGTAAGTATATCCTAACCTGCAACTATGTAATTCTGTTGTCATGATCATTCATTTTGATTACCAACATGTTTGACATGAATTATAGGTCATTTTCCCTTTATCAATTGTTGTGAATTGTTGTTGTATGTGATTTCATATTGCATTTTCAGTTTAGGGTTCTTTCAGACTCGTGCATGATTACTTGCTATATGATGAAAATAAATGAAATCAAATAATACCATTGTGTTCATCATGAAAAAATAAGTAAGTTTCATGTTTACATCATTGCAAAATATTGAGAAATGAGTGAGATACAATTATGAGGTTTTGAAAAATGGTAGAGGTTGAAGATGGTGTTCATGGCACCATAGTTTCAGCATTTGAATTGTTTTTAATATTTATTTTTTCATTTCCATATGGTTGATGACTGAGGCATTGCACCATATTGGTTTTTGTGTGTGTGTGTGTGTGCATGTGTGTGTGTGTGTGTGTGTGTGTGTGTGTGTGTGTGTGTGTGAAGCTGAGGACTGGGGTTCGAATCCCCCTCGCCTCAGTCCTTTTGATTGTTTTTTATTTTCTTGTTTTTCATGTTGCTTTAATATATAATACACTGCACGTGTGTTTTGTCTGGGCCAAGCACATGGCCCAGTGGTAAAGTTTTAACCTGCAGGCCAAGGGCGTGAGTTTAAGTCTCACTTTAACCATTTCCCATATTTTTCAGCACTTATTGTTTTTATGTTTTTTCACATGTTCACTTGATCATATCTCTCAATCTACACATTATTTTGAGCTGATTTTTTGTACACTCTCAATTTATTATGCCTATTTTGTGAAACCTTGAAAAAATTCCAAAAATAATTTATTTTTCACACACTTTTACTTAGTTAAAGTAAGACACATTTTAAAGTGATTTTATGTAATTAAATGATCATTTTTTATTGTTCCTTTGATTTTACTTGACCATGTTGATGTTTGTGAATGTCATGTACATTGTGTGAACTTTGTTTGATGTTGGTAACATAATCCTTGTGATTTTTGTCCAAGTTTGATGTACTTTAATCCATGATTTTCATGTGTACATTTATTATTTCTTAATGCTTGTTTATGAACTTTCCCTTTGACTTTGGCATGATATTTTTACCACTTTGAACCTTTGATGCATGCTTGTTATGTGTTTAAATCATCCTTGATCATATGTTCATAACTTACCATTAGCATATCCTTGAATCCTTGTTCATATCCATGATTCACATGTTATTTTATTTTGTTATATCCATGTTGACTTGAATCCATGTTTGACATTGTTACATCCATGATTACCATGTTGATTTGAACCTTTGGTTAATGTTGTTACATTCTTGCTTACATGTTATTGTTATAAACATGCTTTGATATGCCATACTTATGTTGCTACTTTGGTCTTGTTAGAACCATGTCACATGTATGCTTTGATTATGTATCATCCATGTTTGTATGTCATCTTTGGTTGTTACCATTTCTTGTTTATTTGTGACTTTGTTAAATCTTGTCTTAGATGTCATCACATTTGCCTTCATGCTTTTGTTACCATGTTCATTTGACTATGTTAGGATACATCCTTGTTAGGATACATAGGCACACGACTGTGAAGTCTTGGCGAGCACACTAGGAATAAGCCTCCTTAGGTTACCTATCTCATAAAACCTAAAAATAGAACATTTCCAAACATTAGCAAGCAAATTACCATAACACAAATACTTTCAAGAGGTTCCTATAGGATACTATAGACACTTAGGGCGCTAATACCTTCCTTTAGTATAACCAACCCCCGAATCTTTAGATCTCTTTGCATTGTTGTTACATTTCACAATTAGGGTTTTATTCGATTTTTTCCATTTCCTTTGGATAAATTAAAGTTTGGTGGTGAACATTCAATGTTTTGTGATTCAAGTTAATATAATAGCTTGATATCCGGTTCTCACTGTGACATCGTGCCTTATAAATTTTTTAAATTTTGGAAACATGAGATCTATGTCTTCATCACTTTTAGTTTTGCAATCTTTATCTTTTGACTCCGTGTTTTTGGCGTTTGTAACTTTTAGTGCAATATTTTTCTTCTTTTTGTCACCTTCTTTATTCCCACCTAGCCTTTTTGGTTTCATTTCACGTTTTCTTCAATTTTCAAAACATGGTAACCAAATTTATAGAAAACAAGTGTTTAGATTCATAAATTACAGTGACGTAGGTTGCCAAATGTGGTATAAGCATCTAAGAACTTTTATAACTAAATTCTCATTTCGAAAAACTTTACCCAGAGTTCTCATATAATTCACAATATGAATAAAATGTTTTCCATATCCTTAATGTTTTGTTTAAGTTTCATTATGAAAATCTCGTACTCATGGGCCAATGTGTTGATCCTAGCCCTTTTTACCTCAGTGGTACTTTCATAGGAAACTTAAAGGTTGTCCCACATTTCTTTCACACTATTGCATTAAGAAACACACAAACATTCATCAATGGAAATAATGGTGGTGATAAGAATTTTTTATTTCAAACTACTTTGCACTTCTTCTTTATCCTCTTTGATCCACAATTTATATCTTTGTTTTCCACAACACCAATAACTTGATGTGTGGGAACAAAACGACCATTTTTAATAGCATTCTAGATATCATAATCTACCCCCTTTATAAATATTCTCATCTTCATTTTTAACAAAGCATACCCTTATCCATTTAAGGATGGCGATTTGTTTAGTGAACCGTTTGAACTCATTTTCTCCTGAGATGGTTAATCTTATAACAGGAGTTAGGCTCTAATGCCACTTGTTGACCAAGTGATTCCAAACACAAGAAGAGAGTGAATTGTGATATCTGAAATTTTAAAATATTGTTTTATAAATTTTTTTAATTTAAAATCATTTATGTTATAGGATAGGGATGAAGCATCAGAATAATAGAAAAGAGAAATAAGCATGAAGTAATATAAATAACCAAAATAAAATAGATAATGTATAGAAAGTTCACTCTAAAGTGTTGTCCTAGTTTTGCTTAAATCACTTGTCCTACTCTAGTCTCTCAAGAGTTTTCCCTATAGATCTCCACTAGAATAATCTTGACATTTTTCACATGATCAACCCAAACAACCATATAAAACATCATGAGCTTTTGCACATGATCAAACCTAAAACCTTCTAATAACAACCAAATATTTGACAGAAGTTCAACTCAATAACCTTCACCCAAAATTTTTAGAAGTTTAGTTTGCAAACTTTAAATATATTACAAAAATATCACTAGAGCACTATGGCCTTAGATAAACGATTTCAACACAACACCAATAAACACAACTCTCAGATAAAAATTTAGTGAAAAATATATTTATAGAAGAATGATAGAAAGAAAGATAGAAGAAATTTTATATTCATAAAATTGGTGTATTTTAAAATGAGGAGAAGTCTTTTTTATATAGAAAAATTTGGATCAAAATAGAAACAATCCATGATTTTTTTAATGATTTAATGGATTAAAACTATGTAATGATCGATTAACCAAGCTAAACTAGGAATGTTTGATTTTCTATGTCACATAATTGATTACCACCCTTTCGTAATCGATTAAAATACATCACACTTAGATATTATCGATTAGAAGCACCTGTTAATCGATTAGCCGATGTATTTTTACCACCATAATTAACTAAATAATCTATTGATCAATTAAAAACTTATGTGTATTGGTTATAATAAGTTTTATCAAAATATAAGAGAAGTTTGAAATATTGTATGTGTGTGTGTGCATGCGTGTTTGTGTGTGTGTGTGTGTGTTTCCTTAACACCTCAAGACTTACTCTTGTTCCTTTTACAATTAACCTATCAAAAGTAGGTAAAACCCTAAGTGTTGGACCAAACGAGTCTTCACATCTTTCACAACTGAAGACTTCAAGTTCTTTTCTCTGGTAAAGAATTTTCTAGCACCTTTAATTGGAACTTGACACATTTGACTAATGAGGCATTTGATATCTTCTTCTTGTCTATATGCCATCACCAAGAACATTGGGAAGACTTGTCATCAACACAATCATTTGACAATTTTCATCACAACTATTTGACAATTTTCACCATAAAACCATTTGTTAAAATTACCTACACAATACTTAGAACCAAAAACCAGTGGTGGATAGATTAATTTAGTTGTTTGGTGGTTATAATTATTTAATAGCAAACAAGACATATGTTTTATATGTTTTAGTTTGTAGACAAGCATGCTAGTGTATCTTTATCTATTTTCTATTGTAATAAAATATTTTATTGTATAACGATTTAAATTTAATTTATTTTCATATTTTTCAAAATAAAGGAGTCACAAAATTGTATGAATACAACTAATCGTTAGTTGGTTTAGTGGTAATTGGCGCTGGACTTGGTAGGGAGGATCATGGTTCAATCCTCCACAGCTGTGATCGGGAAGGAGCTGAAACCACTTGATGCCAGAACTGACTCCCGAACAAGATTAAGTGGTCTAGTGGGTCGGATATTGGTGGTGAAACTAAAAAAATATATGAATACAAGAGATCAATACTAATAAATATAGAAATACATCAAAAAAAATTAGAAAACTTAATAAAAATTAATTCTAAAAAATAAGACATACGACTATGGGGATTAGAGGTTAGTGGTGGCTAAAAGTTTTTTAAAAACTAAATAATAAATAATAATCTAATCCAATAGTCGCCATGTGAAAATGGGGGAATTTATTTAAAATCTCTTTATATCATTTATTTATTTTTATTTTCTATATGCAATCCCTATTTAACAAAGAAGGGTTAATTGAAATTGAAAAGGAACTATATTCCACCGACTATTCCATATAACAATATAAATTACATTATTTGTAATTTCTTAACACAAAACCCAAGTTGCACAACATCTGTAAGAAGCTAGGTATGTGATTGCTTCTTCATATATATTTCAAATTACTCTTTCAAATAATTGATTCCATGTTTTTTCTATTGTTTATGAACTGGAGCCCCTTTTTGAATGGTAGAGCTTGAAAGTAAATAGAATTCCAAAAGAAGATAAATAAACTTTTGGAGCTCGAGATCTCGCTGTATCACACAATTATTGAAAATGTACGTGGAGATCTTCATTTATTTCCTAAATTTTTTAATTAAAAGAGAAAATATTATTAAATTTTTTACATCCTTACAATTTTAGTCTTTCTTGTCTTTGAAATAAAAAAGAAATTATTGGATTCCATCGATCTTTTTTCAATCTATAACAATTTAAACTATACCATTTGTTAAAAAAAATATACACATTTAGCAATTTTCTAACACCAAAATTCTTAAAGTGCATTCTCACTTAGAAATTAGTTATGAGATTCACTCATTCATCTTTATTTCAAATCATTATTTTAAAAGTATGATTGCATAATTTTTTTCTATTGGTTTGTGAAATTTGAGCTTTTTGTCTAGTGCTCGAGGGTGAAAACAAATAAAATCTCTAGAGGAGAAAAATAAACTGATGGGGTTCGAGATCTTGAGAATTGTAGGCCTTCATTTTCCCAGACCCACAACATCAGTCAGAAATTTGGTATGTGCTTCTTTTTTCGTCTATATTTATAATTATTCTTTTAAATGGCCGATTCCATTTTTTGTTTTAGTTTGTGTACTAGAGCCTTTTGTTGAGAGCTAAAGAGTGAAAGTAAATAAAGGCTCTAAAAGAAAAAATTTCAACCTTTAAGGTTCGAGATCTCGTCGCATCACACATTTATTGAAAAGATATAAGTGGCGATCTTCATTTCTTTTTCCAAAAATTGTAGTGAAAACAAAATATATTATTAAAATTTATAAATTCTTGCGATTTTAGTCTTTCTTATCTTCGAGTAAAACATTAAACTATAGAACTCCATTGATTTTTTCAATCTATAGCAATTTAAATTACACCATTTGTTAAAATAAAACAGGGTTTGCAATTTCGTAATATTTAAATGCTAGAATCAACCGATGGGGTTCGAGATCTTGAGAATTGTAGGCCTTCATTTTCCCAGACGCACAACATCAGTAAGAAATTTGGTATGTGATTCTTTTTTCGTCTATATTTATAATTATTCTTTTAAATGACCGATTCCATTTTTTGTTTTAGCTTGTGTACTGAGTCTTTTGTTGAGAGCTAAAGAGTGAAAGTAACTAAAGGTTCTAAAAGAAAAAATTTCAACCTTTGCGGTTCGAGATCTCGTCGCATCACACATTTATTGAAAAGATATAAGTGGCGATCTTCATTTCTTTTCCACAAAATTGTAGTAAAAACAAAATATATTATTAAAATTTATAAATCCTTACGATTTTAGTATTTCTTATCTTCAAGTAAAAAATTAAACTATTGAACTCCATTGATTTTTTCAATCTATAGCTATTTAAATTACACCATTTGTTAAAATAAAACAGGGTTTGCAATTTCGTAATATTTAAATGCTAGAATCGCTCCGCTAATAAGAAATTATGTATGATATTCATTCATTTGTCTTTGAACTATCCTATATCATACTTAATCACTTCTCCATTACATGCCTCGCTTCTGAGGAAAAATGGATCAATATGTTCAAAATGGCCTACGTCCACTTAACATCAATAGATTTTGACCCGTTTTTTCTATTGCAGGTTGAACCCACAAAGCAGGACTGACCCAACCTATTTAAAGGACTGAAGTCACTTTTAAAGTTAGGCCATTAAAATATATATGTATATTATATGCCATTTTATATTTTTATATCTAAATTCAACGTTTTTTAAGACTTTTTTTGGCCAATAATTTTGAGGTCAAAAATCCTACTTGAATCTCCTTACCCTTGGGCCTCCTCTTTCTATAAGTACACACTTTATTTAAATCATTATTTTACTTGCATGTTTTTCTATTAGTTTTTAAATTTGAAATTGTTTTCGAGTGTTTAAGCTTTAAATCAAATAAAGATTTCAAGTGTTTAACTAATCTATCTTTATGAATACATTTTGATATTGATATTTTAAATAAATTCTAACAATTGAGAAGATTTTTGAAAAGTTTGATATAGTGAAGTACTTCAACTCATCAATTGGGTTCAAAGGTATAAATAACACATTTGATAATGTTGGAAATGGTATGCATCTTACCTAATTAATACTTAATTATTTTATAACATTGTTACTTAACTTTCCTAAAAATTTATTATTATTTTAAATTAATAAGAATATGGAAATTCTAACAAACATCCATTCATGAATTTTGCATTAAAGGAAAATAATTTATAATATAACAAACTTAAAAAAAAAATCAAATATAAAAAAATTACATTCTAGAAGAATAAAACATAATTAGAAAATAAGAAAACTTGCGGAAGAAGAAAACCAATACAATGAAAAATGGATAATTGCTTAGTCATGCAACAAAATGTAAGCCAATGAAAATTGAATATGAGAAATGGAAATAGATGTTATGCTAGGTAATATTATGGAACCTCTTGAATGAATAATGTATGGTTTTAGTTTAAAAATTTAGAATTGAAGTATTCATTGAATTCCATAGATGAAAATCTCAATTCTTAAATTTTTTCTATTTTAGGAATCGGTCACATTCATTCAATTAGATGAATCTTAAGGTTTTAGGGTTTACGATTTCTACATAGGACAATATAAATAGGACCCTTAGTTCTCAATTAAATGCACAGTTTCAAAATTATCAAAAATATATTTTGTTGTGTGAATTTCTGCATCCAGGTAATTTCAAAGTCTTGTCTTTATTAATTACTTTGTTTTTTGTTTTTTGTTTAGTTTTTGTTGCTTTTTCATTTTCTTTTTAAATTATTTTAATTTTACTTTGTTTTTGTTTTAGCTTATTGATTTTATTTTTTCGTTTTTCATCAATTTTGGGGGTGATTTTGTTGTGGAAGTAATTTTTTTTCAAAATTTTTATTACTGTTTCTTTGGTTAGAATTATGAATTATCCTTTGAACTATTTTAATTTTATTGTTGAATTATCATTTGAAATTTTTTATTGATAATTTTCTTAGTATCATGATGATCAAATGACAATTAACAATTGCAAGTGTTTGATGTATAACTGAATAACTTTTACTTCAACTAAATTCAAATTTTTTTATAAGCAAGAAATACATTGATAAGAGAACTAAGGGTTCTCAAAACCTGTTTACAAAAGAGAGAGGCAAAGCTCCGCAAAGAAAATTACAAACCAATTGAACCTTAAGATAAATAATACAAAGGGAAATATGTTCACATTATCATGTTCATTAAATTGTTTGTGTAAAGATTTTTATGTTGGATTTAATTTAATATATAGCTTGAGTTCTATTAATTATTTTTGTGGTATAGTTTATTAGTTAGATACTTATTATTCTTTGAATATTTTTTAAGAGATTGTACTGTTGCAATATTTTACTTGTGTAATTGTTTTAGATTACTTGTTTTGCTCTCCAAAGAATATTCTTATTGACTTACTATTTATTCTTTATTATGTCAACATTATATTAGTATGATGAGTTCATAATCCTTTATACTAGTCAGTATTTCCAAATGTTTTAAATATTATAAGACTGTCAAATATTCTTGTTGCTCAAGGTACAAAGTTCTATTTTACTACACCTAAACTTTTAGATTTGAGTGTGTTTGTATGTAGGTATTCATCTTGTAGATCTAAATGGCAAATAAATCCGCAAAGGCATTGGATGGAGTTGTACTCAATCAGAAGAGAAAGTTGATTACCAGATGCATTGCACATCTGGATGAAGTTTCAACACCAACTAACTTTGTTGTTAAACAAATGAGATTAGTCGGAGATGAGGGACAGCCAGCTGACTCTGGTCCTGGTATTTCAAGATCCTTGGTTAAGTATTATTCGAATTATAAAAAAAGTGAGCTTCCCAAACGTTTGATGTTCTATAAAAATGGTGAGTGGTTGGACTATCGTGAGGATGTTCTTGACTTGGTTAAGAAAGATTTTGAAATCAATAAGGTAGTTGTGGAGGTAGAGCTAGATGGAGAGGGTATTGTGTTTTACTTTTTGCATATGTTTAATGTGAATTTGAAGACTGGTTTGAGACAACCCATTGCTTGGATTGATGAGGCTGGGAGCTGCTTTTTTCCTGAAATTTTTGCTGGTTCTGATGAAGAACCCAATCACTTAGGTGAAGAGAAGGATGGGGAAAGTCATGGAATGAAAGAGGCACATGAGCTTAAATTACATTTATCAAATCAACTCAATAGGGAGGATGAATCCAAGTTGGGAAAGAATAGTGGGGATTCTTATGCTTTAGCTACTGATGTAGACATTGATGGTTATGATACCACTAACAAAGTGGGAAATGAAAATGTTAGGGAAACTGCTAACCATGACAAAGAAAGAGATTTAGATGCTTATATTGAACCTGGATATGGCAGTTTGAATGTGGATTCTGTACATAACATATTTCTCACTGGAATGACTACTTTCGGCGTTAATGACAGGGACATCGTCGATATTTACCGCATCTCAGGCATCTCAATGCAAGCCCAATTGGAATTATTCCAGAAGCATGCTAATATCACTAAAAGTATTCATGGAGATGCTAATGTTCGATATGGTTGGCTTGCATGTTCTAAAGAGGAACTTTCTACGATGATTGACTATGGGCTTGGTTATAATTCACTTTCATCTTCTAAGTGCATATACAACTTTGGTGTTCATCTTGCTGCTATTACCCACCCATATGCCTGGTAAGTTTTGTATGATAAACTTTGAACTTTATAGTCTTTTAAACACTCCTAATAGTAATGGTATAAGTTTTCCCGGATAAAAACAAATGACTAAATCCATATGGGATTTTTTTATAGTTGTTAGGCTAGCGAGCAATATGATCTTTTATGGTGAAATGAAACTACTCATTAAAATATTTTAATAATAAATATAATGCGCTTCTCTAGTTTTCTCTTAATCAATTTTATGTTATAAATTTATTTTACTATCATTCTCTCATTTACTCCATACCTATGTAATGTTATATAATACTGTTTATTTGAAGTCTACATGACTTCCAGAAGTACTTATATTTATTTTTTATTCAAAAATTAAATACAAATACATTTTTAAAGGCAGGGATGTCATTGCAATTATGTAAAGTCGATTCTTGTATATTATTGCAAATGTTTTAGATTTGTTACGTGTATGGTTTCCTTGTCCGAGAATGGTTATAAGTTGCACTAGGCTTCAACCCTTTATCTTTGAGGAGGGATTATAGGCATATTTTTCAATATTGCAAACTTTTTATACATTATTATCTGACATAATATTATAGATTATTCTATTGTAATGCTTAGTGGATTCAATTTTGTTATATTTGCAGTGCTCCTTATTGTGATGTTGACGAAAATAGGGTTAAGCACATGGTACTTTGTCGTGTTATAATGGGGAACATGGAGCCACTTGGTCGTGGCAATAATCATATTCGTCCTAGTGGTTGTGATTATGATAATGGTGTTGATGACATTGAACATCCAAAATACTATGTCGTTTGGAATATGAATATCAACACTCATATCTATCCAGAATTTGTTGTCAGCTTCAATGCTCCTTTGGATGCTGAAGGTGATGTACTCTTCCTTAAGCAAATTTTTTTCATGTGTTGTAGATCTTGATATCACATAATTAGTACCTTATCATGAAGGAGTTAATCATCGTCAAACTAATTAATATGTAATTCTTTTCAGATACTAATAGATTCACTTTGGTTTGACAATACAACATGTTGTTTATTATGTTAAGATGTAGTATGATTGCTATTTCTTTCAAAACAAGTTAATCACAACACTATGTTTTCTTACAGAAAATGAACAATCAAACGAGATTATGAAAGATGTTTCTGGGAATAACTCTTCTACATTGGATGTTGTAAGTTATTTCACATGAGTTTTGCATCTTATGTTTTCCTAGATTTTTATGTAAAGGACAACTTATTCTAACATGCACAAGTGAACTGAGTGTTGTATGGTTCACATCTCTTTTTTACCATTAGATTAATGATGTCCATCAAATGGTTATGGTACAATGTCCATACCAGATATGTTAGTATAGCTTTAAAATCTATGTGCAACATTTTGGGGCTTTTATCTTTTGAAATTTGTTTAATGGTTTTTATTCCTATAAGTTTTTCTTTATTACCATTATTAAAAAAAAATTGGTTTGTGAGATGCCTCAGGTAAATGCTGCTGATCTGCCGACTAACACTAGAAGAGTTCCAAGATCACCCTGGCTGCCATTCCCGATGTTATTTGCATCTATTAGAAGCAGAGTTCCTCCAACACAGATGCTTCTTATAAAGGCACATTTCAAACAGTTCATGGTATGTAAAGTTGCAAGTGATGTCTCTCTCTTATCTAATGAAATATCGTTAATGTATCATTTTGTACTTGTGCAGGAAAAGAAGATTTCCCATAGTGATTTTGTGATGAAGTTGCGAGTGATTGTTGGAGACAATATAATGAGATCTGCAATAACTAATCTTCCGTACATGGTACCAAATTTCTTTATTCTTAAATTTTAATTTGGCTTTGAAATATGAAGCACTTTCTTTTGTGTTTATACCTCAGACATATTAATTTGAAGTAGCAATTGCAAATATTATACTCAACTATTTTATCATGAAATAATAAGATCTATCTTTTGAAATTTGAGTATCCCTCCTAATGTTTAACTTGCTTCTGGCAGGAACCATCAAACGATGATTCAGATGGCGTAACTGAGAATCTATAATAATAAGGTGGAGATATTTCACTTGGAAGAATTAACTATTGCCAACATGAAGTTGTGATAGTGTTTGCTACTAGGAAAAATTTCTTAGTTTTTAAATTTCTTTTTATCGTCCTAATTTCACGTTTTGATCTGGAACTATAGCCTAGATTTGTTGAAGGAACTTAATAATGATTTATTTTCAAATGTATGGTGATCAAATGTACCGTCAACTTTCATATTTTATGATTTAATAATAAATTCCGTTAATCAGATATTCATTATATTGTTTCCATTTTAAAGTGATTGCTCAACTCGCATTGCGGAATGATGAATTCAACTTATCGTTTGTTGGTGCAAGTGACAAATATGGTTGGATTTTTTGGTATCTTTATGAGACATTTGTGGAAGGAAAACTCATTATAAAAGGTTGTTCACTGTAAAAGTGGAAGGAAAACTCATTATAAAAGGTTGTTCACTGTAGTTATGAATGGAACTTCCATTTGAATGTGACTATGGAACGTGATTGAAAGGTGATTGTAAGATGGAGCTTGGCATCTCCTGAAAGTGTGAAGTGCTAAATACTTGAGCAGGCGAGCAAGTAAAGGTTCAGCATATGCTGAGGGGAGATGTAGCAGATTTGGTGATTCCTAAAAAGTTGTCAGAAACTTAAACTCATATATACTATCACAAAGACATGTAGTATGAAAATGAAAGAGAATATGTGGCTTATGTATAATGTAATGAATACTGCTCATGCCTGAAGATGGAAGAGAAGCAGTTTCTGAAAACAAAATCAACACATAAATTTTCTTTGATTTGGTTGTTCAACATTGTTTCTCATGTTACTATGATTAAACAAGACTACAAAAAACTAATACTTTAAAAATTGAACCAAACCAGTCATCGAATTGTACTTCTGGGTTCATGATTCAATTGTTTTGAATTGTTTAATTAATCTGAGTTTAAATTTCCATCAAATTACTCAATTAACCCAACCATAGACAACGCCGCATTATTCAACTGGTTAAACCTCCGAGTCGGTTATGCCTTTACAGTATTGCTAGAATCACCAATTTGAGACACATATTACACATTTTTATATTAGTTACTATGCCTTATTGTTTCTTCTTTAAGCTTCTATAGAGAGCAAATGAATTATGTTACATGATGATATACTACCAATGATGGAACAAAAAGAAACGGCTACCATTGAAAGTAGTTTTGACCAAGTATAGAGTTTTCTTTTGCAACTATGGCTGTGAAAGCTAATTCAAAATTTCACAAGTACTCATTAAAGAATATATCAGCAGCAATTCAAATTTCTAATGAAATTGGTAACAGTTTGGAAGGGAATGATATTGCATACATATGAGGAATTGCTTCTTACAAGTCTTGATAGTGTTGCATTTGCATTTTAAGTCTTGGTATCTTTTCTTTATGGTTTTGATCGCTTGTTATTATTACAAGCACCATTATTGTGTGCCTAGAGTTTCGCCGCCTTCACCTGATGGATCCCAATTCCCAACCTTATGTATAATCCTTTTTTACCTGCATGATAAACACGGGCTAATAAATTCGGGTGCTACTTTTCCCAGACCCAATATGAGTTTGTGATTGGATGTGTTAAGGCCTAAGGGGACGTGTGATTTAGAAACAAATGGGCACATGTACCTGGAAGCTTTCTTGTCTGATAAGATTAACTGTTTTAGGGCCTTCAAACATCCTTGTGCCACACTTTTAGCAGAGTCAGGATCCCATCCCTGTAGCTTGACAACAGCATCTGATTTTGTGTATGCAGTTATGCCATCTTTGACATTTCGGTGTGTCTCTTCCTTTGCAGGATCTTCATCTGTATATCATGCCATCAAAACCAATTTTTACTGGAAACAATAGGCTGAAGTAAATATGCTATCAAAATCATGCCAGTGCTTATGTAATATGCCGTTTCTATAACAAAAGGTAAAATAAAGACAACATGTTTTCATTAAGTTACAAGTTATTTTCATATGCTATTCATGAGTTTCTGGAAATAAGCTGAAACCCACTTATGATGGACATGTCCTAGTTTATTTATATAAGCTCTCTCAAACAACCTCACCAGAGTTTACGTCACTAGATAAGCTCAAATAATTCAATCTAAACAGACCCTTACTAAGTTTCTTTACCCTTGTTTGAATGTTTAAAATCTTCCAAAGTTCTTCTTCCTCCAAATTAGTAGAACATGATGTTCATAAAAATCAATAAGGAAAGGTTATTGGTAGATACATGTAAGTTATCAATATTTCCCTTCTTTCATTTTTAAAAACTTCCAAACAAAGATTGATTCAAATGTGGCTTCCGCACTTTTCCCTCATTTCTTCTCGCAAACTCTCCATCCAACACATAGCTTTTATAATGGTAAAAGTTTCATCAAAATCAAGGCTCAAGTGACTCATCTATTGTTTTGAAGGTTCAAAACAAGGTTGAAATGCTGGACTAGAACTGAAATCATATCTTACAAAGCAAAAGAATATATCAACAAAAATCAAGATACATGATTTAAATTGACACCAACTTATGCTTTCAAGTAAAGCGCCTTCACCTTCAGCCTGCAGGCCGGCCTAGAATTCGATTACATTTGTTAATACAGATACATGATTTAAGTGACTCTCGTGTTGAAATGCACTTGTTTGCAGTCATATCGTCTTATATTAAAACAAGATGCATCATCTCATCATAGTAATATCTTTCAAGGAGAGGGGTTTTTCTCGTATTTACTCATTAATGAGGAATCTTCACAAATAGAGCTTAAAGATGATCCCTGGGTTGCAAGTAACACATCTTTATCAGTAGAAGTAACACAATGAATGGAGACAAACTTGTAGTGTCAGAACTCAGCAGTTTCCAAAAGACTAATTATGCATTTGCTTAAAAAAGCAGAATTGGCACATTGCTTTAGATTTTTTGTCTAGAGTCACTACGTCAAAACTGGACAAAGACAGCGCAACAAAGACAATGCTTTTTGGACAAAGCGCTGCTATAGGTCTTTAAAAAATTTTGCTAAAAAAAGTGCTGTAATAGACAGCCTTTAGAAAGCGCTTTTCAAAAGCGCTGTTAAATGCCCTAAATGGAAGCCACATTAGAAAGCGCTTTCTGGAAAGCGCTGCTATAGGTATTACTTTAGAAAGCGCTTTAGAAAAGCGCTATCTAAAGGTTTATCTTAGAAAGCGCTTTCAGAAAGCGCTGTTGTAGGTCTTAAATTCTCCCCACTTTAGAAAGCGCTTTATAAGGAAAGTGCCCTCTAAGGTCATTTATGAATTAAAATATAATACACATTTCATTTCATTTTCTGAAACTTCTATTCATATTCTTCTCTCGACCGCGCGTTTCTTTCTGCTGAAACCCTTGCTAGCTTTCTTCTCTGCTAAAACCCATTTGCCATTGTCGTCGTTCAATCGCCATTGCAGTCGTTCATTCGCCATTGCCGTCGTTCACTGCCATTGCGTTCGTGAAGAAGAAGACGAAACGAAGAAGAGGTACGGTGTTCTTGCTGCATTAAGATTCATTGTTGTTGTTGTTTGAATAAATATGCTTTGTTCTTGTTCTTGTTTAGTTTGTTGCCGTCGTTCTGCTTGTATTGTTGATGGTATGGTATTCGTGTGAAAAATATAATGAGAGGGTGTGATATCACGCGTAGTGTTGGTGTTATTGTTGGTGATGATGTATGGTTCTGATACTTGGTTTGTTCTCCTTGTTGGTGTTTGCTATGGAACTTTTAAGGTGTATATTGGAATGATGTGGCTGTTGTTGGCTGTTAGATGTTGATGATATTTCTGGTGTAGTATTTGTTGATGTTGTTGTTGGTGTTTCATACTCATTCTATTCTAACATAAAAACCAGGCACCATTTTAAAAATAGTTAATTGATATTTTTATACTTAAAAGATTTTATCAAAATAACTTATAATATTTTATATATTATTTTAAATTTATGTGGAGTGTAGTATAATTTCACTAGTGTGTACAACATGCTTCCTTTTCAAATTATTAATGTTCACCATTTTTTTATCAGATGTCTTCCTGATTGATTGATTGATAGAAGAGTGTGTCGTACCTCGAAAAATACGATCCTCGCGATGGACGCGGAAAAACAACTGTTCGAAACAGAGTCGCCACCGAACTTTATTTATCCCAAGTTAGGGAAAGGAAAATATCGATAAAACCTTTAAAGGGAGAAGAAAATGGTCATCGCAACCAAATTCGGGTTCGGGAGTCGGTTACGCAAGAGGGAAGGTATTAGCACCCTCTACGTCCGTTGTACTCAACGGGAATCTCTTGATTCGATTCGTGAGAAAGTTAGCTACGGTTTGTTTGTTTATCTTCTAAAGGATTTGTTTCTAAGGGAAAATGGGGTGGTTTTTTATTAGTGTGCTCGGCAAGGATTAAGATCCTTGTGCCTACGTATTCCCTCGTGCAATGGGAAAGTCAGAGCATTCGTAGTTCGTGGGACTATAGTTGTTTGGTTAGTGTTTTTTATGTAGGCGCCAATTGTCCACACACGAGTAAGAGAACTCGCACCCAAATAATTGAGGAGAAAGGTCAAAGACTTGGCCCCCCTCGCATCACCTTTTAAAAAGTTGTTTGAATATATTATTAAGTATGTTAAAGAGTTTGCTTGAGAAAATGATTTGATTTGAATGTGTTTTAGGGTTTCGGTCGCACGTGGGCGAGGAAAGAAGTTTTAGTCGTATTGGATGTTTTAGAGGTGACAATTGCCCACACACGAGTAAGAAAACTCGCACCCAAACAATTGAGGAGAAGGGTCAAAGACTCGACCACCCTCACTTCACCTTTAGTAAAATGTATTTAAATAGGGATTAAGTGTTTTAATAATTGCTATGGAAAAAGATTTGAATGTTGTCGAGTTTCGCGTGTTTTAGAGGCGTCAATTGTCCACACACGAGTAAGAGAACTCGCACCCAAACAATTGAAGAGAAAGACCAAAGACTTGACCCCCTTCCTTTTCACCTTTTAAGAAATGATATTTAAGTAGAGATTACGTGCTTTAATAATTGATATGGAAAAAGAAATTTGAGTTTTGTCGGATTTCGTTTGTTTTAGAGGCGTCAACTGTCCACACACGAGTAAGAGAACTCGCACCCAAACAATTGAGGAGAAAAACCAAAGACTTGATCCCCCTCTTTTTCACCTTTTAAGAAATGATATTTAGTATAATTAAATGTATTAATTTGATTTAAGAAAAATACTCGATGTTGGATCGAGGTTTGGATTTGCGTGCGAAATGGCTGAGGACTAATGGAAAGGAGGTCCTATGGTTTAAGGTAAGGTCGATTGCGAGGCAAAAAGGCTCGACTTACAAGAGATAAGGGACTTGATATGTGGATCAAGTGAATTCTATGGAGATTAATTGTATTTGATTTGGAAAATACTTGACGTTGGATCAAGCTCGTTTATTGTTGTAAAAAAGGGATTGATTTTAATCTTATGGGAAATGGGTGTAATTAATCAAGTGGGACTAATATCAAGTTATAATTAAAGTAAGCCAATCACATACACACATACAAACCAAAGTGAAATGTGCAACAATTATCGTTGTATAAAGCCCAAGAGGAGGCATTGTGAGGTCGATTGCGATCGTGAAAACGATCGACTTACAAGGTATGAAAAGGGCTCGACATTAAGTCAAGATATTAGTTTGAAAAAGATTTTTTGGTTTGGACAAGTATAATATGAATAGCATACATATGAAATAAACCCACATGAATAGAGTACACACAAAATAGAATGAGGGGATAAAAACAAGCACAACAACTAGGTTAGTAACCTAATTTTAAAGTTAATTCTAAGGAGGGAAGTCCTAAACTAAAAATTAAGTTCTAGGTTTCTTTTAGAATTAACGTCCAAATAATTAATTAGATTAAATCAAAATATTTAATAAAGTTAATTATTTAAAATTAACTAATATTAAATAAAATGATTTAATAAAATTAATTAAAGCTTACTTAAATATTTTTTATTTTTAGGATTAACAAAGACTCAAAACTAATTAGATTAAATTAAAATATTTAATAAAATTAATTATCAAAATTAATTAATATTAAATAAACTGATTTAATGAAATTAGTCAAATAAAAATTGAGAATTAAATTGAAAAAGTGTTTTAGATTCTTTTAGAATTAAGACCAAATTAATAATTAATCAAATTAAAATTCAATGTTTAGTAAAATTAATCATAGGTAGATTAACTAATATTAAATAAAAATTTTTAATAAAATCAACTAAATGGTTTGGAAATAATGTTGTTATAAGTTCTATTTTTCAAAAGGAAATAAAATAAAAATAATTTTAGATTTTTAACATTATTTAAAGTTAAGTTTTAAAAAAAAAAACAGTGGGCCAGATAAGGTTAGAAATTGGGGGGGGGGGATGGTTAAGAAAAAACTCTCCGGCCCAACACTCAGAAGCCCACGCTGGTGAGGGTCTACCAAGGGCCTTAGTCAACCTTGGTTGACTGCCTGAGAAATCTGGATCGTTTGATCAATCAGAGTCATCAATAACCTAGATCTAAGGGTCTGAGACGTAGAGAACACAGTGGGACTGCAACAAGTGGGCGCGTGGGATTAAGGAGTGCACAGGGACCGGTGACACTTGTCACTGGTGGGAGGCTCCATCAATATACCTCATCACGATCACATAAAAATAAAGGGAACGGTGAAATTGGGTTATTTTGCACTCAGCCTTCTCTCTCTTCGCTCTTTTTCTCTCAACGCTTCTCTCTCTCTCACACTTCCACTCGCCGGAACCCTAAGAAACCCGCCGGAGAAGCGGCGGCGCGCGGCGGGCGCCACCGTCTTCTCCGGCGACACCTCCACTAAACTTCAAACTATAAACACAAACCCCCCTCAACTTTTCAAACTCTATCCAAATCTGAACTCAAATTTTTCCAAAAAAACTAAACAAACCCTTAAATCGCCCCATTCCCAAACAAAACCCTAACTCAAAAACAAGGTAGATTGAAGCAAATCAAGGCACGAGAAGACAAATACACGAATCAGAGCAGCAAATAAGGCAAAATCAGGAAATAGAGCTTAGATTGAAGAGAAGCAGAGTTTCAAAAGGATTTCCTCTCGAAGAGCTCCTTCAACACGAGTCTTTGGTCGTACTCAGGTAATTTCATATTCAAATCTTACTTCCACGTCTTAAGTTTCTTCTTCTTCTTCTTTATGAACTATTCTGCTACGTTTGCTACCGTGTTGAATGGCTGTTGTGCTTGGTTTAGTTCACACTATCTCTGAATTTCAATGAGAAATTCAGAGCAGTTCTTAGGATTGAACTTTAGGTGGATTAGGGTTAGAGACGAAATTTCTTTGAAGTAGTGATTCTTGTTAGGGTTTTTTTTTTCAAGGTTCGTGTTTTTTATAGCTCAGACTTCTCAAAGTTCAAATTTGAATCAACGCCTTGACTGTTGTGCTCTGTGATCCTCAATTGTTTTTTTCCAAATTAGTTATTGAAGCTTTTTTCTGATAAATTCTGCTGCGCTAGGAATTGCACCATTGCCTCTACTATTTTGATTCCTTTGTTCTGAGGCTGCTGATTTTCCCTTATTCGCGTCACTACTTTTTGTGCAGGGACCTGCTTATTTACTTTCTTTTATTTTTTAACGATTTATAAACCATGTTCCTGCTCTGAATCACTTTTGCAATGGGCTTTGTACAGTTGTCAGCTTTGACTTTGTGGTGAAGTTTTTTTAACATGGTTTTGAATTATTATTCTGCAGCAGAAGACCGTAGCAGGAGGTATAAGGCACAAGTTTGTGTTTGTCTTGGAGCAGCCCCATGCTAGTTTCACCGTATTAACAAGTCCTTTATCCTACTTTCCTTTTGTATTACTTTTTTATTTTGAAATTGGTTTGATAAGGAAAATTGGTTTAATTGTGTACAAGACTTTGTTGATGCTTTTTTATCTGTTGTAGGTTTTTGGAGAGTGACTAAAAGTTGTACTATGGGGGGTCATGGTGAGCAATGTGCTGTTGGCTTTTGGCGTGAAGTGTGGCGACTTGGAAAGAGATCTTGTACCAAGGTTTTGGTTCAAAGAGGAAATAACGTGGCATTTAGTTGCTTTAGGCCTATGCTTTGAAACTTTATGGAAATTAGACTTGGTTTCATGCCACAAATATGCTCAAGTATTTGAAACTCAATTGCATCTTTTCACTCTTAGTGTTAAATCAACTCTTTATACTCATTGACTTTAAGTTCATTTGAATTTGAATTTTCTTTTGTACCAATGATACTTTTGTAATTCGCCATGATTTGTAGTTTGTGTAATTTGTAACCAAGTATCATGTGTGATGTAATTGAATCTTGTAGTTTAATTGAATCTTGTAATTGACTTTTTGGAACTCAATCAATTGGAAATTGGTTATTCTTGATCTTGAGAACCTTGAAACCAATAAAATCTCATTCTTGTGAAAGTTGAATTTTCCATGAAAATAGCTTGAAAACCATTTATAAATTACACGGCCCTTCTCATTTTGAAACATGTATCCATCATGGATTGAATTTGGAGCCATTTAATAATTTGAATTTCCAAAGCTAGCACTTGGACACTTGAACCAATTTTGACCATAACTTTCAATGGTACTTTGAAATACCCTCCAATTCTACCTTCAAGTAATTCCAACATGGCTTAAGAATAACTCCCACGTGATTGCGAAATAATCCACCTACATGACTCAAAAATGACAAAAAAAATCTTTTGGAATGCGCCTTAGAATCATCTTGAGACCACTTGCATTATCTTGAAACAACTTGAATCAATATCTTGGATAATTTTATCACAACTTGAAACCAACAAATTAAATCCAAGCTTGCCACCGATTGACCTTGAAACTAAACATTAGCCTAAGAATGAATGGACCATGTCTTGACTATGAGAATGAGGGCGTCTCTTCTTTTATCTCCACTTGCCATCAAACGCACTTCCAAGAGCCTCTAATCACAATGAGCACAAACAAAACCTCTATTACCTAAATTATAGAGGATTATGGTCAAAGGCCAAATGATTACCCTGAGAAAGGTCAAGAAGCAACACAAATGCTTGGTATAAGAAAGATGAAAGGGTAGGACAAATTTGGGGTATGACAGATGCCCCTATCTAATTGCCTTGGACCCGAGAGAATGAACTACTGCATGGTGTTCATTTTTAGGATAGAAGTCAATTAGATATAAGAAGACCCCAAAATTTGTCTATCAAGAGGGACATGTAGTTATGGAGTAAGAACTGGCAGAATGAGGTTGCGGAGTACAAAATTAACAGAATAACTTGAGGTTCTTTGGGTGATCGAAGCAGTCCCTTACACATTAAGGTTCCTCGATGATACCAAAGTTGTATCTATGAAAGCGGGGCAGAGGATTCTCTGGAACATTGAAGCAGTATCTTTGAAAGTTGAAGATTCTCTGGGTCGTCGAAGCAGTCCCTTGTTCATTAAGGTTCCTCGATGATACCAAAGCAGTATCTCTGAAGGCAGACGATTCGCTGGGTCGTCGAAGCAGTCCCTTGTCCATTAAGGTTCCTGGATGATACCAAAGCAGTATCTCTGAAAGGCAGACGATTCTCTGGGTCGTCGAAGCAGTCCCTTATCCATTAAGGTTCCTCGATGATACCAAAGCAGTATCTCTGAAGGCAGACGATTCTCTGGGCCGTCGAAGCAGACCCTTGTCCATTAAGGTTCCTCGATGATACCAAAGCAGTATCTCTAAAGGCAGACGATTCTCTGGGTCGTCGAAGCAGTCCTTTATCCATTAAGGTTCCTCGATGATACCAAAGTAGTATCTCTGAAGGCATACGATTCTCTGGGCCGTCGAAGCAGTCCCTTGTCCATTAAGGTTCCTCGATGATACCAAAGCATTATCTCTGAAGGCAGGCGATTCTCTGGGTCGTCGAAGCAGTCCCTTATCCATTAAGGTTCCTCGATGATACCAAAGCAGTATCTCTGAAAGGCAGACGATTCTCTGGGTCGTCGAAGCAGTCCCTTATCCATTAAGGTTCCTCGATGATACCAAAGAAGTATCTCTGCGGTAAATTTGCTGAAGAATAGTTGAGCAAGTTTCCTATTGGAGGAAATGTGCTGGCTCTACAGGGGAAAGCTCACAAGAAACTTTCTTGGGTATCCTCCGCTTGGGGAGTAAAAATAGCTAAAGCTGCTGGGAGTTGTCATTATCAATTGCCTGGCTGAAGAATGACTTGCTGGTGAATAGAATTCCTTGAGTACGTGCGGGGTATACTGCCAAATTTGATGGAGGACTGGCCAAGATGCCTATGAACTGATCCTGGATCCTCTTATGATATGTTGCTGGGGATGGATATGCCATGCCTTACATGATGCACTGAAACACATGCTAAGATGCAACTGCTGGAGAAACTAATGCACGTATGATATGATAGTGCTTGATATGATTATGTAATGTTATGCTAGCATGTCATGCATATGACGATGCAAATGATCGGGCGCGCTGGGGGTAAGTTCCCTTGTCGAGGGTATCACCAGGAATTGGATTTGGTAGTTGCCAAATGAAATTGGACTTTAGTTATTTGGTGTTTACCAATAAATTGGACTTTCAGGTGTTATGAGGATGCCAACAACGGTGGACTTTTAATGGTTGCCAATAAAGACTGGACTTTAAAAGGTAAATTTAAAGATGCCAATGAGGGTGGACTTTTAGGTAGTTGCCAATAAAAGATTGGACTTTGGGTTTTATGGGGATGGTGAGAATGTTTGACTACTCGACACCTTTTGAGCAAGTCAAATATGACTAGGGAGCATGATTGCCCCTGTTGGGCTTGAAAGATTCACTGTTGGAGATTATAGTAAGTACATTCCTATTAAGCTACACTGCTTGTGGTGAACAGCTAGAACGGCTGACAACTGATTTGATGCTTTCATGTGGTGAAATTCTTTTGGAGACTATCTAATTCCTTTTAGTTCTCCCAACACCAAACAAATTTTATCGTTTTCAAATATTGTGTTTATTAACCGAAGTTTCAAAACACAGTTTATCAAAAACAAAATCAATTTGCAAACAAACAGATAAAGTAAAAAAATGAGCACAATTTGGTGAGAAATCTCTCTTTGTATTGATTTGCCCCTGGAATGGGTAAGTATGTACAGGGATGCAATTCCTTAATGAGGTAATTGCGGTGCAAGAAAAAACATAATGGCAATACAAATTAATGAGGTTCCATTGAGTTTCAACACTATTATGGTCCCTATGACTTTGATAACTTCAACACCTTACTTCGTAGGAAGATGGCTGGGTTGATTCCTCTTTTCAGCGGTACATCAGGATCAAGTGGACGTGCGTACTAGATACTTTGCCTTGGAATCTGTCCCTAACTTTTGCCTGGATCGCCCTTTCGGGTTTTCAATCCACCGGGACACCCTTTTTTGCCTGAACCGCCCTTTCGGGTTTTCAATTCAGCGGGCCTATATCTTTTATTTTATCCCTAATTTTTGCCTGGACTGATTTTGTTTTTTCAGGTCCACCGGGATTGCCATTTTTTTTTGCCTAAGTCGCCTTTTCAGGTTTTCGACTTAGCGGCTTTATTATTCCACTTTTCTAGGCGTAGTATCGCTTAATGTACTATGCATTCACCGGGTATGGTAATTCATCACCGTCCATAGTTGCGAGTTTCATGGCACCACCAGAGAATGCCCCTCTTACAACATATGGGCCTTCGTAGTTTGGCGTCCACTTGCCCCTGGATTCATTATACATGGTCATGATCCTCTTGAGCACCAAGTCACCTTCCTGGAATGTCCTAGGATGCACTTTCTTGTCAAAAGCTTTTTTCATGCGTCTTTGATAGAGCTAGCCATGGCATATTGCTGCCAAGCATTTTTCTTCAAGAAGGTTGAGTTCATCAAACCTCGTCTTCACCCATTCTGCTTCATCAAGCTGAGCTTCCATCAATACTCTCAATGAGGGGATTTCGACTTCTATCAGAAGGACCGCTTCCATGCCATAAACCAATGAGTAAGGAGTTGCCCCTGTTGAAGTTCGTGCTGAGGTACGGTAGCCATGCAGCGCAAAAGGTAGCATCTCATGCCAATCCTTATAAGTGACCACCATTTTCTGAATGATCTTTTTGATGTTTTTGTTGGCTGCCTCAACGGCTCCATTCATCTTGGGTCTGTATGGTGTCGAATTATGGTGCTCAATCTTGAAACTAGCACACAATTCATCCATTATTTTGTTGTTGAGATTAGACCCATTGTCAGTGATGATACAGTTAGGCACTCCATATCTGCATATGATGTTGTGTTTCAAGAAGCGAGCGACCACTTGCTTGGTAACGTTCGTATACGATGCAGCCTCAACCCATTTGGTAAAGTAGTCTATGGCAACCAATATGAAGCGGTGCCCATTTGAGGCTTTTGGCTCGATCATCCCAATCATGTCTATTCCCCACATGGAAAATGGCCATGGTGAAGTCAAGACGTTCAAGGGAGTGAGAGGTACATGAATCTTATCAGAGTAGATCTAGCATTTATGGCAAGTTCGGGCATGATGGTAGCAATCAGCCTCCATGGTAAGCCAATAATAGCCTGCTCTCAATATCTTCTTTGCCATAGTATGCCCATTTGCATGGGTACCAAAACAACCTTTATGAATGTCTTTCAGAATTTGCTCAGCTTCATGCTTTTCCACACATCTGAGTAGCACAGTATCATGATTACGCTTGTATAACACATTCCCATTGAGGAAGAAATTTGATGCCAATCTGCGCAAAGTTCTCTTATCCACCGCCAAAGCGCCCTCTGGATATTCTTGTTTTTCCAGATAACGTTTAATGTCATAGAACCATGGCTTTTCATCTGACTCTTCATCGGTAGCCAAACAGTGAGCTGGCTCTTCAAATCGCTGTAGATCAATATGCGGCCGATGGTTGGGCCATATCAGTTTATACATAGAAGCCAAAGTTGCCAGAGCGTCTGCCATTTGATTTTCCTCTCTAGGCACATGGGTAAAAGTGATATCATCAAATCTGGGAAGGAGCTTTGCCACGTAATCTCAATATGGAACTAGATTGGCATGTTTGGCATCCCAGTCACCTCGAATCTGATGTATTACTAAAGCAGAATCTACGAACACATCAAGAGTCTTGATTCTTAAATTGATGGCTTCTTCTAATCCAAGTATACAAGCTTCATACTCAACCATGTTATTGGTGCATGGAAAGTAGAGCTTAGCTGTGAACGGTAAGTGGAAATTCGTGGGTGATGTAATTACTGCCCCAATTCCATTTCCGTGAACATTTGAGGCACCGTCGAACATGAGAGTCCATCGCTCCCCTGGTTCGGGCCCTTCATCTGGACCTGGCTCTTCATAATCTTTTAGTACCATTATGTCTTCGTCTGGGAAATCGAACTTCATGGACTGATAATCATCCACCGGTTGATGGGCAAGATGGTCCGCCAGTATGCTACCCTTGATGGCTTTTTGAGTGACGTATTGAATGTCGTACTCAGACAAAAGCATTTGCCATCGGGCTATTCTGTCGGTGAGAGCAGGTTTCTCAAAGATGTATTTAATGGGATCCATCTTGGAAATCAGATAAGTAGTGTGGGTCAACATATACTGCCTGAGACGTTTGGCCGCCCAGGCTAATGCGCAACAAGTCTTCTCGAGTAAGGAATACCTTGTCTCGCAGTCATTGAACTTCTTGCTGAGGTAATAGATGGCATGTTCTTTCTTTCCCGTCTCATCTTGTTGCCCCAACACACAGCCCATAGAATCGTCAAGTACAGTCAAGTACATAATGAGTGGCCTTTCAGGAACAGGCGGTATCAGGATCGGTGGTTCTTGCAGATACTCTTTGATTTTATCGAATGCCTCTTGGAAATCATCATCCCACACAATTGACTGATTCTTTCTTAGCAGCTTGAAAATAGGTTTGCAGGTGGCAGTAAGATGTGAAATAAATCTGGCGATGTAATTTAATCTTCCCAGAAAGCTGCGAACCTCTTTCTCTGTCCTAGGCGCAGGCATATTTTGAATTGCCCTCACCTTATCAGGATCCACTTCGATTCCTTTCTGACTTACAATGAAGCCCAACAATTTTCCAGATCGTACCCCAAATGTGCACTTGTTGGGGTTGAGTCTCAGTCTAAACTTCCTCAATCGAACAAATAACTTTTGTAGATTGATCAAGTGCTCTTCCTTGGTTTGAGACTTGGCAATCATATCGTCGACGTACACTTCAATATCTTTATGTATCATGTCATGAAAGAGCATTACCATTGCACGTTGATACGTTGCCCCAACATTCTTAAGTCCGAATGACATCACCTCATAGCAGAAGGTCCCCCATGGTGTGATAAATGTGGTCTTCTCCATATCTTCTGGATCCATCTTAATTTGATTATACCCAGAAAATCTGTCCATAAAAGAGAACACAGAGAACTGAGCTGTGTTGTCAACCAATACATCGATGTGAGGTAATGGGAAGTCGTCCTTAGGACTAGCTCTGTTCAAATCTCTATAATCCACACACATGCGAACCTTTCCATCTTTCTTCGGTACCGGCACGATGTTGGCGACCCATTGTGGGTACTTTGCTACTGCCAGGAATCCAGCATCAATCTGCTTTCGGACTTCTTCACGAATTTTGAGAGCCATATCCGGATGGGTCCTTCTTAACTTTTGTTTAACAGCATAGCATTCCTCCTTGAGCGGTAACTTGTGTACAACCAAATCAGTATCCAACCCAGGCATGTCTTGATACGACCAGGCGAATACGTCAGCGTACTCATGGAGGAGCTTTATCAACTTGGTCTTGACTTCAATTTGAAGAGATGCACCTATTTTTACCTCTCTTCTGTCTTCCTCAGTACTCAGGTTGATGACTTCAATGTCTTCTTGGTGCGGCAGGATGACTTTCTCCTCTTGCTTGAGCAGCCTTGCCAACTCGTCGGGGAGTTCACAATCTTTCATGCCTTCCTCTTCAGCTTGGTAGATTGGGCAATCAAAGTCATATAGGCCCGCAGCAGCGTCTATGTCAAGGACCTTGGTGGTGTTTCTGCATGTTCATGATTTATGCAGTTTATTTAAGAAAGTGTGTGCACGAAAAAATATTGCCATTTATTGTAAAGTAAAAAGAATGAAAGAAAGTGAGCGAAAATTGAATGCAAACTGAAATTCATTAATGATAAACAAAGTTTGAAAACATCAGGTGGCCCATACAATGCTCCACTACGCCTTGGGCAGAGCGTAGGGTTTTTGAAAAACAGTAAAATTACGTTTGGTGTGTGAAAAACTGAGGGACTTCAATGGTCTTCCAATTCTGGAGCTCTTCACCAGGCTTTGCTTGTCGGATCCAGCTTGCAGAAGCTTGCTCATCAGCAACATGGTCTCCAATGATCATTGCTACTGGAGAATCCAAGATGCGGCCAACACTTATGAAAGTCTTCTTAACAGGAGGGAATTGGTTTCCATTGTATGGAACAAAGGTTGAACTGCGGGATGGCTGATAACCTAGCCCAAACTTATCAAGCTTTTCAGTAACTTCAACCACTTTGCCCCAGGTTTGGGCACTTCCTTCTTCCAACACAGCTTTAGCTTCCTCGTATGAGGCCATTGATGATCTTAACTCTTGATGCTCTGGTACTCGCTGCACAGCCAGTGTACTCACCACCTCAAAGGACTGAAAAGGTGTCTCAACCATTTCACCCTCGACATCAATGTAGCGGAACGATGTCAAATGACTTACTAGAATATCCTATTCGCCACCTATCACAACCATCTTGTCATTGGTAATGAACTTCAGTTTCTGATGAAGAGTGGATGTAACTTCCCCTGCTGAGTGAATCCAGGGCCTTCCTAGCAAGCAGCTGTAACCAGGATAGATGTCCATCACTTGAAAAGTAATGGTAAAAATAGTAGGTCCAATCTTAATCGGTAAGTCCATCTCACCAATAACCGCGCGCCTAGATCCATCAAATTCCTTCACTATGAGAGTACTTGGCCTCATGATTACCCCATTCACAGGCATTCTCTCCAGAGTTGTCTTCGGGAGCACATTTAAGGAGGATCCAGTATCCACTAAGACTCTAGATATCAAAACGTCTTCACACCTAAAGGAAATGTGAAGGGCCTTATTGTGGTTTTTCTTTTCAGCAGTCAGATCGTCATCATTAAACCCCAAAAAGTTTCCAGTGGTGACACTGGCTATCACATCATCGAATTGTGCTACAGTGATATCCTTGGTAATGTGTGCAGCACTCAACACCTTCAGCAGGGAGGATCTATGTGCCTCAGAATTGAGCAACAAGGCGAGCATAGATATCTTGGCAGGAGTTTGATTCAGCTGATCAACTACCTTGTAGTTGCTCTTCTTTATAATCTTCAAAAACTCTTCAGCCTCTTTCTGTGTGAATGCCCCCCTTGGAGACGACAACCCTTCTTGTAATTCGGCCCTCGGATTTTCAACTGGTATAGCAACTGCCTTACCTTTGTCGTTATTTGGCACATCTACTTGCTTTGCCGCAAAGATTCGACCACTACGGGTCATTCCACCTGGTCCTACTATAGCGTCACACTTAGACTCAGGAACATTACCAGAATACTCAATGGTTATCGGGACAGGGCGCACTGGCCTTGACTTGCTAACATCTGCCTCATCAAACTGAATAACCAACGGTGCAGGACGAACTGGTCTTTGTTGGAAAACACCAGCTCCATCATATTCAATGATTACCGGAGCAGGACGAACTTGCCTTTGTTGACGACCTTCAGGTGCATCATACTGAAGGTTAATGACAGCCACACTTTGTTCTCTTGCATCCCGGCGTTCAACCTGAATCACACCTTGATCAAGGAATTTCTGCAAATGTTTCTTAACCACCTCATCAGTTAAATTATCAAGCTCATCTTCAGGGATCATCCCACATCTCTTTAATTTTTCTCCTATAACCGCCATAGGAGTACAAATATCTTCAACCCTTGTAATCAATCTCTGTCCATTGCCTCCTTCCACAGCATTAATAGACGGTCCTCCATGCGGGGGCATGGGATTGTGTTTAACATTAGCGCCTCGCTGAGTGAAAGTAAGATCTTTGGACTCAACCAAATCTTAAACTCTGTTCTGAAACGCATAACAGTTTTCTATGGTATCCCCGGGAGCACCCTTGTGAAACTCACAATGGGCGTTGGCATCGTATCCGGGAGGATATGAGAAGACTGCTGGTCTCAAATCTCTGAGTTTTAAATGCCCACTCTGATACAGTTGAGAAAAAAATCTGGCTATATGGCATTGGCATAGGATCGATATGCCTTCTTGGTCTTGGCTGCCTCTGTGGTGGGGCATTCTGATATTGCGGCAGAGGAACATTCTGATAATTCGGCTGCTGAGCAGGTGGTTGAAGTGGGGCTTATGCAACTGTAGCCACTTGCTTATACGGTATATTCACTGGGGCTCTACCCCCTCGTCCTCTCATGACAGCATTAGTTTCTTCATCCTTCCTCTTCACAAAAGGTTGTTTAACTCCGCTTGTAGAAGCAATAACAGCTTTTTTCTTCAACTGGCTCTCGATTCTTTCTCCTACTGGCACAATCTCAGCAAAGTTGGGGAAGTTAGATCCCATCATACGGTCTGAATACTGAGGCTGTAAAGTTCCCATGAACATATCCATCAATTCTTTGTCCAGCAAAGGTGGTTGAACATGAGAAGCCAATTCCCGCCAATGTTGAGCATATTTTTTGAATGACTCATTGTTGCGCTGAGTCATATCTTGTAATTGAGTACGGTTTGGTGCTAAATCAGTGTTGTACTGGTAATGTTTGAGGAACACCTCAGAGAGATCCCTCCAAGTATTAATCTGTCTCTTCTCTAGCTGCATGTACCATTCCAGCGATGCCCCACTGAGGCTATCCTGAAAGTAGTGAATTAGCAGAGGGTCGTCCTTAACGTGGGCAGCCATTTTGGGACAGTATGCTCGCAAATGAGTCTTAGGGTAGCTAATTCCCTTGTATTTGTCAAACGTCGGCACTTAAAACTTATGAGGGATTACCAGTCCAGGGACCAAGCACATGTCGACAGTATCCAAGCCGGGAGTTGTCTGAACCTCCAAGGCCTTGAATTTATCTTCTAGTACGTTTAACCGGTCAGCAGATGGATCAGATCCAACAAGTTGGGGAGGTGGAATTGGTATGTTGAAGGCATCAACTTGCTCGTCCGTATCGCTCACAGATCCATGATGAGCCGAGTGTTCTGACAAGTCTATGTAAGCGGGAGGAGGGATTCCCTTAACTCCAGAAGTGCCTATCTTCTCAACCAGCTTCTTGGCATTAGCCACTGTTTCAGCATCTTTCTCTTTCTGGGCCAGCAACATCATAGTTTCCAGTAGCTGATCCATTTTAGCCTTCAGCGAATCGATATCATTCCTCATTGTGTTCTGGTTCTCCTTGATTTGTTCCAGCATCATATTGAAGCTTTGGTGAGTCTCGTATCGGCGTCGAGTAGTCAGGTTTTCTGTTTGGAGAAATGATAGAGTATATGAGTTTATTGCTAGGTGCTTTTGGAAAATGAATGCAATGATATGTATGCAGGATGAAATGCATTTGTTTTCAGGGAATCGTTTGAATTAATCATTAACTCATACAGGAATATTAAGGAATTAACTATTGTAAAGAAAACCAAGTCTCATTCATTCATAAGATTGTAATAGTTACGTGATACATAATCATTTGGAAACTAATACCATCCAAAAAGCAAGAAAAAACAACATAAGACTCAAAACTTGGGCCTTCGAGCCTCGCGCTCCTTCAACTCTTCCTTAAACCTCTTCAGCATGGCCTTACAAAGGCAAACAAAGTCGACGATGACTTGAGGGGTAGATTCGTCGAGAGCCTCTAGAGCATCTCTATGCTTCCATACCAAGTCTTCTGCCAACCAGTTACAAAAATCTGCTAGCCCATTAAGCTTGTTGCGGTACATATCTCTATCAGCTATTAGAATGTGAATAGAGCGTTCATAACCAGTACGGTCATCAAGCACTTTCTTCCTCGCGGAGGCCCAAATATCTTTGTCCTCCAGGACAGCCTCAAGATGATTCTTCTGCTCTTCCGCAAGCCTTTTGAGATTATTCAGCTCGCCACACACTTTGTCCCAATCTGCTGGCCCCACATAAGCAACTCTCATGAGATTCTCCTTAAGTTGGCGTTCCATTGCTTCAGAAGCCTTTGACTGGCGTAAAGCTGAGCTTAGTTTTTCTATTTCCGCTCCCATCTCTTCTCTAAGTGCCTTCTTCCTCTCAGTGGCAAGGAGCCAAGCTTTCCTATTTTCAGCACACTTTGCATATGCCTGATCCAATTCTCCCTTAATCCTCTCTAATGCACCATCAGCTTGATTCAGAAAAATCTTAACTTTCTTCTTCTATTGCTCTTCTTCATTGGCCTTACTTCCTGTTGCTTCTAGTTGAGTGTTCTTTCTTTGAAGCTCCCACTTCAAGTTATTCTTCTCACTAGTAACATCTCGAAGCTTTGACTCAAGTTGCTCATTTTCCTTTACTAATCTGGCTATCGTTGCCTTAAGATCCTCGGCCTCCTCAATCGGGACGTGAGTAGGCTTTGGTTCGGGCAAAGGCTCGGACACCTTAATGGCAAAAGGCAACTTGATTCTTTCCACTCTTTCTCTACCCATATGAAGTAAGGCTCTTTAGTAATGTTGTTCCTTCTCCCCAACTCAGCTTTTCCTTTCCTATGGACCTCCTTCCACGCCTTTGTTATTCTTTTGAGTAGGCCAGGGTTCTCAGCTTTCAAACCATGCACTAAGAATGCTTCCAAAGCCTTCTCATCAGGTGGTCCACTCATCGGATACCCCAACTGCATCACGGAAAATATAGGATTAGAATTAATACAGCCGCGGGTTTCGATGAGGGGAACATTAGGGAACCGACCAAAACTGGATATGACTGTATTGTAGTCTAGGGAGTACCAAGATAAGTCAGCTGATCTGAGGGTTCCCAACCTTTGGGCCCAACTTTCGTCCACTTGTTCTATGAAGGGTCCCTTCTTCGAAAGGTGCATTTGGGTCCATTGATACAATAGAGGAGCGCAACACGCAATCATACCTCCTTTCTTAACGTGTCTCCAACTCAGATAATAGCACACGCTAGCTAGAAGTGTAGGCACTGGGTTTCCTGTGATGAAAACATGGATGGCAGTAATATCTATAAAATCATCTACATCCACATTAGGAAACATAACAATCCCATAGATGGCCAATGCTACAGCAGCATAACAGGCTTCCCAACTTTTGTCTTTCAACAGAGTGTTGGCCCTTTCCAACAGAAATGAGAGGAAGAAACCCTTGACCCCTCCCTTGATCTTCCAGTTGTTGGTGACATCCTGTTTAGACATGTGGAGAGCTTTTACAATGATTTCATCCTTCAAAGTCACATCAACCCCTTCAAATAGCGACTTGCCTTTCATTGGGATATCCACCAGTTTCTCATACTCTTCAAGTGTTGGTGCTAACTGAAAGTCTTGAAAGGTGAAACATCTCAAGGGAGCATCATAGAACTGTACGAAGGTGCTTAGCATGGCAAAGTCCATGTCTTGATTCAGAATACGCAACAGTTTACCAAAGTTCTTCCCAAAGTTGATTCGGTAGACGGAAGGCATACGCGAAACCAACCCACGTAAAGCAGTCAGATCAGGCTTCTTGAACTTGAAAGAATGAAGGCAACGAATGTCAGTTTCCATAATTCTTATCTGTAGCAAATGACAATTCTTAGATTCCCTGAAAACAAAAAGGGTGCAAATGTTATGGTCATGCGATGCTCATGCAAGGGTACAGGATCAAAACCACATCTGATTCTGAGGAAGGAGTTAGACACAGGATATCTCTGATCACCAGACCCCCCATAGGTAGGCTCTAATCGGATAGGTGCCTAGAGTTATGGATATCTTTCAAAGACATTATAGCCATGACGAAGGAACATCAGACGATAATATCCTTGAAAGGCTCTCGTCAAGGTGAGGTTTTCGTTTCTTCCCCACGAGAAAGACTCCTCGGATGCGCCCACTACACAACCATCGACACACGGGTTCTAAGTAGGGTTCTCAGAATCCTAGATCGAGGTCGAAAATATTACTGTCAGGAAGTAATACGTTCGAGGCATCTCATCTGATTATGGCGTTCGCATTAACTCACATAGAATTAACACTACCAACCACCATGGGTAAATTGGGTTAATGGTCCTTGGGATCAACGATTCAGGCTCGAAAACATTATCATCGTGACGAAGTAACGTCAAAACGATAACATTTCCAAGGGAATCTACTCCAAGCGGGGTCTTTGCTTTGGCTCATGCGGAAGAAGCCACGCAAGCCTCCACTACACAACCACCATCCTAATCCTAGGGTTTTTTATCAGACTCGGGTGTAGAGCCATCTCACAGAGCACCAATGATCAGAGAATCCCAACAGTGTCATAAGAGATAATAATAGGATATAATAGAAGCAAGCAAGTAGATAACAGATAATCAGACAAGAAAGCAAACAAAGATAAACAAAAAAGTGGATCTAACACTCACGAATCGATTCAAGTTAGGCTTGACTCTCTCTAGCATAGGGCAATGCATATCCCCGGCAGAGTCGCCATCTGTCGTACCTCGAAAAATTCTATCCTCGCGATGGACGCGGAAAAAACAACTGTTCGAAACAGAGCCGCCACCGAACTTTATTTATCCCAAGTTAGGGAAAGGAAAATATCGATAAAACCTTTAAAGGGAGAAGAAAATGGCCATCGCAACCAAATTCGGGTTCGGGAGTCGGTTACGGAAGAGGGAAGGTATTAGCACCCTCTACGTCCGTTGTACTCAACGGGAACCTCTTGATTCGATTCGTGAGAAAGTTAGCTATGGTTTGTTTGTTTATCTTCTAAAGGATTTGTTTCTAAGGGAAAATGGGGTGGTTTTTTATTAGTGTGCTCGACAAGGATTAAGATCCTTGTGCCTACGTATTCCCTCGTGCAATGGGAAAGTTAGAGCATTCGTAGTTCGTGGGACTACGGTTGTTTGGTTAGTGTTTTTTATTTAGGCGCCAATTGTCCACACACGAGTAAGAGAACTCGCACCCAAACAATTGAGGAGAAAGGTCAAAGACTTGGCCCCCCTCACATCACCTTTTAAAAAGTTTTTTGAATATATTATTAAGTATGTTAAAGAGTTTGATTGAGAAAATGATTTGATTTGAACGTGTTTTAGGGTTTCGGTCGCACGTGGGCGAGGAAAGAAGTTTTAGTCGTATTGGATGTTTTAGAGGTGAAAATTGCCCACACACGAGTAAGAAAACTCGCACCCAAACAATTGAGGAGAAGGGTCAAAGACTCGACCACCCTCACTTAACCTTTAGTAAAATGTATTTAAATAGGGATTAAGTGTTTTAATAATTACTATGGAAAAAGATTTGAATGTTGTCGAGTTTCGCGTGTTTTAGAGGCGTCAATTGTCCATACACGAGTAAGAGAACTCGAACCCAAACAATTGAAGAGAAAGAACAAAGACTTGATCCCCCTCCTTTTCACCTTTTAAGAAATGATATTTAAGTAGAGATTACATGCTTTAATAATTGATATGGAAAAATAAATTTGAGTGTTGTCGGATTTCGTGTGTTTTAGAGGCGTCAACTGTCCACACACGAGTAAGAGAACTCGCACCCAAACAATTGAGGAGAAAAACCAAAGACTTGATCCGCCCCTTTTTCACCTTTTAAGAAATGATATTTAGTATAATTAAATGTATTAATTTGATTTAAGAAAAATACTCGACGTTGGATCGAGGTTTGGATTTGCGTGCGAAATGGCTAAGGACTAATGGAAAGGAGGTCCTATGGTTTAAGGTAAGGTCGATTGCGAGGAAAAAGGGCTCGACTTACAAGAGATAAGGGACTTGATATGTGGATCAAGTGAATGCTATGGAGATTAATTGTATTTGATTTGGAAAATACTTGACGTTGGATCAAGCTCGTTTATTGTTGTAAAAAAGGGATTGATTTTAATCTTATGGGAAAGAGGTGTAATTAATCAAGTGGGACTAATATCAAGTTATAATTAAAGTAAGCCAATCACATACACACATACAAACCAAAGTGAAATGTGCAACAATTATCGTTGTATAAAGCCCAAGAGGAGGCATTGTGAGGTCGATTGCGATCGTGAAAACGATCGACTTACAAGGTATGAAAATGGCTTGACATTAAGTCAAGATATTAGTTTGAAAAAGATTTTTTGGTTTGGACAAGTATAATATGAATAGCATACATATGAAATAAACCCACATGAATAGAGTACACACAAAATAAAATGACGGGATAAAAACAAGCATAACAGCTAGGTTAGTAACCTAATTTTAAAGTTAATTCTAAGGAGGGAAGTCCTAAACTAAAAATTAAGTTCTAGGTTTCTTTTAGAATTAACGTCCAAATAATTAATTAGATTAAATCAAAATATTTAATAAAGTTAATCATTTAAAATTAACTAATATTAAATAAAATGATTTAATAAAATTAATTAAAGCTTACTTAAATATTTTTTATTTTTAGGATTAACAAAGACTCAAAACTAATTAGAATAAATTAAAATATTTAATAAAATTAATTATCAAAATTAATTAATATTAAATAAAATGATTTAATGAAACTAGTTAAATAAAAATTGAGAATTAAATAGAAAAAGTGTTTTAGATTCTTTTAGAATTAAGACCAAATTAATAATTAATCAAATTAAAATTCAATGTTTAATAAAATTAATCATAGGTAGATTAATTAATATTAAATAAAATTTTTTAATAAAATCAACTAAATGGTTTGGAAATAATGTTGTTATAAGTTCTGTTTTTCAAAAGGAAGTAAAATAAAAATAATTTTAGATTTTTAACATTATTTAAAGTTAAGTTTTTTAAAACAAAAAAAAAACAGTGGGCCAGATAAGGTTAGCAATTGAGGGGGATGGTTAAGAAAAAACTCTCCGGCCCAACACTCAGAAGCCCATGCTGGTGAGGGTCTACCAAGGGCCTTAGTCAACCCAGGTTGACTGCTTGAGAAATCTGGATTGTTTGATCAATCAGAGTCATCAACAACCTAGATCTAAGGGTCGGAGACGTAGAGAACACGGTGGGACTGCAACAAGTGGGCGCGTGGGATTAAGGAGTGCACAGGGACCGGCGACACTTGTCACCGGTGGGAGGCTCCATCAATACACCTCATCACGATCACATAAAAACAAAGGGAACGGTGAAATTGGGTTATTTTGCACTCAGCCTTCTCTCTCTTCGCTCTTTTTCTCTCAACGCTTCTCTCTCTCTCACATTTCCTCTCGCCGGAACCCTAAGAAACCCGCCGGAGAAGCGGCGGCGCGCGGCGGCCGCCACCGTCTTCTCCGGCGACACCTCCACCAAACTGCAAGCTATAACCACAAACCCCCCTCAACTTTTCAAACTCTATCCGAATCTGAACTCAAATTTTTCCAAAAAAACTAAACAAACCCTTAAATCGCCCCATTCCCAAACAAAACCCTAACTCAAAAACAAGGTAGATTGAAGCAAATCAAGGCACGAGAAGACAAATACACAAATCAGAGCAACAAATAAGGCAAAATCAGGAAATAAAGCTTAGATTGAAGAGAAGCAGAGTTTCAAAAGGATTACCTCTCGAAGAGCTCCTTCAACACGAGTCTTTAGTCGTACTCAAGTAATTTCAGATTCAAATCTTGCTTCCACGTCTTAAGTTTCTTCTTCTTCTTCTTTATGAACTATTCTGCTACGTTTGCTACTGTGTTGAATGGCTGTTGTGTTTGGTTTAGTTCACACTATCTCTGAATTTCAATGAGAAATTCAGAGTAGTTCTTAGGATTGAACTTTAGGTGGATTAGGGTTAGAGACGATATTTCTTTGCAGTAGTGATTCTTGTTAGGGTTTTTTTTTTCAAGGTCCGTGTTTTTTATAGCTCAGACTTCTCAAAGTTCAAATTTGAATCAACGCCTTGACTGTTGTGCTCTGTGATCCTCAATTGTTTTTTTTTCCAAATTAGTTATTAAAGCTTTTTTTTGATAAATTCTGTTGCACTAGGAATTGCACCATTGCCTCTACTGTTTTGATTCCTTTGTTCTGAGGCTGCTGATATTTCCCTAATTCGCGTCACTACTTTTTGTGCAGGGACCTGCTTATTTACTTTCTTTTATTTTTTAATGATTTATAAACCCTGTTCCTGCTCTGAATCACTTTTGCAATGGGTTTTGTACAGTTGTCAGCTTTGACTTTGTGGTGAAGTTTTTTTAACATGGTTTTGAATTATTATTCTGCAGCAGATGACCGTAGCAGGAGGTATAAGGCACAAGTTTGTGTTTGTCTTGGAGCAGCCGCATGCTAGTTTCACCGTAGTAGCAAGTCCTTTATCCTACTTTCCTTTTGTATTACTTTTTTATTTTGAAATTGGTTTGATAAGGAAAATTGGTTTAATTGTGTACAAGACTTTGTTGATGCTTTTTTATCCGTTGTAGGTTTTTGGAGACTGACTAAAAGTTGTACTATGGGGGGTCATGGTGAGCAATGTGCTGTTGGCTTTTGGCGTGAAGTGTGGCGACTTGGAAAGAGATCTTGTACCAAGGTTTTGGTTCAAAGAGGAAATAACGTGGCATTTAGTTGCTTTAGGCCTATGCTTTGCAACTTTATGGAAATTAGGCTTGGTTTCATGCCACAAATATGCTCAAGTATTTTAAACTCAATTGCATGTTTTCACTCTTAGTGTTAAATCAACTCTTTGTACTCATTGACTTTAAGTTCATTTGAATTTGAATTTTCTTTTGTACCAATGAGACTTTTGTAATTCGCCATGATTTGTAGTTTGTGTAATTGGTAACCAAGTATCATGTGTGATGCAATTGAATCTTGTAGTTTAATTGAATCTTGTAATTGACTTTTTGGAACTCAATCAATTGGAAATTGGTTATTCTTGATCTTGAGAACCTTGAAACCAATAAAATCTCATTCTTGTGAAAGTTGAATTTTCCTTGAAAATAGCTTGAAAACCATTTATAAATTACACGGCCCTTCTCATTTTGAAACATATATCCATCATGGATTGAGTTTGGAGCCATTTAATAATTTGAATTTCCAAAGCTAGCACTTGGACACTTGAACCAATTTTGACCATAACTTCCAATGGTACTTTGAAATACCCTCCAATTCTACCTTCAAGTAATTCCAACATGGCTTAAGAATAACTCCCACGTGATTGCGAAATAATCCACCTACACGACTCAAAAATGGCAAAAAAAATCTTTTGGAATACGTCTTAGAATCATCTTGAGACCACTTGAATTATCTTGAAACAACTTGAATCAATATCTTGGATAATTTTATCACAACTTGAAACCAACAAATTAAATCCAAGCTTGCCACCGATTGACCTTGAAACTAAACATTGGCCTAAGAATGAATGGACCATGTCTTGACTATGAGAATGAGGGCGTCTCTTCTTTTATCTCCACTTGCCATCAAACACACTTGCAAGAGCCTCTAATCACAATGAGCACAAACAAAACCTCTATTACCTAAATTATAGAGGATTAAGGTCAAAGGCCAAATGATTACCCTGAGAAAGGTCAAGAAGCAACACAAATGCTTGGTATAAGAAAGATGAGAGGGTAGGACAAATTTGGGGTATGACAGAGTGACAGAAGAGTTTATCTATTAAATACTAAATTTATTTTTGTTTTTATTTAGTTTAATTAGTATAACTATGGATAAGAAATGGATGTCTTCAAGTCGATTGTCGAAAGAGTACGAGAATGGGCTATCGGAATTCGTTAAGTTTGCTGTTGCGCACGCCAAAGACCCCAATCGAATGAGATGTCCTTGCTTGGGTTGTTGTTTTGGGAGTCGGGTTGACGCGGTTCAGTTGGCATCGCATTTAATGAGTGGAATTGATAGAAGTTATACATGTTGGAATTTGCATGGTGAGAAAATTAACGGGAATGTTGAACCGGGGGATAATACGACCTATGCTTCAAACGACAATGGCACAGATACATACGATTTTGATCGAGTCGAAGAGATTGCAGAAGCACTTGAAGAAGATCTTAAGGATTGTCCCAAAATGTTTGAGAGGCTGGTAAGCGATGCAGAGAAATCGTTATATAATGGTTGCACCAAATTCACAAGATTGTCTGCGGTGTTAAAGTTGTACAACTTAAAGGAGGGCAATGGATGGTCGGATAAAAGTTTCACAGAGTTATTGGCCCTTATGAAAGATATGCTTCCAAAGGATAATGTTCTTCCCAGTCGAACATATGAGGCCAAAAAGATGTTGTGCTCTATTGGCATGAGCTATGATAAGATACATGCCTGTCCAAACGATTGCGTTTTGTTTCGAAATGAGTATGCATCGTTAAATGAGTGTCCTAAATGCGGTGCCTCTCGATATAAGAAAAAGTTATCTCCAGCAAAAGTCTTATGGTATTTTCCTATAATTCTGAGATTTAGACGCAATTATTCATAGTGAGACTGATTCAAGACACTTAACTTGGCATGCAGATGAAAGAATTATTGATGGAAAGTTTCGACATCCGACAGATTCACCACAGTGGATGAAAATGATGATGATTATCCTGAATTTGGAAAAGAAGCAAGAAACCTTCGCTTGGCATTATCTACTGATGGAATGAACCCACACGGTCTTCAAAGTATCTCACATAGCACTTGGCCTGTGATCATAATGATTTATAACCTACCTCCATGGCTATGTATGAAGCGTAAGTACATGATGTTATCTATGTTAATTTCTGGGCCTAGACAACCAGGGAATGACATAGACGTATACTTGGCACCCTTAATCGAAGATTTAAAGCTTTTGTGGGAGAACGGTGTGGAGGTTTACGATGGGTATGGGAAAGAAAGTTTCAACTTGAGGGCGATGTTGTTTGGCACAATTAATGATTTTCCAGCATACGAAAATCTATCAGGGTACAACATAAAAGGTCAATGTGCGTGTCCTATTCGTGAAGATAAAACAGATTGGACGCAATTGGAGTTTGGTCAGAAGAATGTCTTTCTCGGTCATCGTAGATTCTTAAATTTTAATCATCACTATCGTGGGTGGAGAAAAGCATTCAATGGAGAGCCAGAACAAGGTAGAGCTCCAACTATGTTGACAGGTGATCAAATTTTTGAAAAGGTGAAAGATGTGAGTACTCAGTTTGGAAAGCCTTTTGCACATACACTTGTCAAGAGAGGGTGGAAGAAGAGGTCAATTTTTTTTGAACTGCCATATTGGAAGTCGTTGTATGTAAGACATTTTCTCAATGTTATGCATATTGAAAAAAATGTATTTGACAGTGTTATTGGTACGTTACTCAATATACAAGGAAAGTCTAAGGATGGCCTTAAAGCAAGAAAGGACCTGGTAGCGATGGGAATAAGAAATGAATTAGGACCCATGAAGAAAGGAACACGAACATATCTACCACCTGCTGCTTATACTCTCTCTAGAAAAGAGAAAAAGGTATTGTGTAAGTTTCTAAGTGAAGTTAAAGTTCCAGAAGGATACTCTTCCGATATTAGAAAACTTGTGTCTATGAAAGACCTCAAGTTAAAGAGTTTAAAGACGCATGACTGCCATGTTATAATGGAACATTTTCTACCAATAGGTATACGTTCTATTATGCCAGAAAAAGTAAGAAGCGCAATAACTAAATTGGGTTTTTTCTTCAAGTCAATTTGCAGTAAGGTGATCGATCCTGCGATCTTACCAACATTGCAAAAAGAAATAGTTATTACTTTGTGTGATCTTGAAATGATTTTTCCTCCCTCGTTTTTTGACATAATGGTTCATCTAGTTGTTCATCTGGTGAAAGAGACACAATTGTGTGGACCGGTTTATATGAGATGGATGTACCCTGCTGAACGTTATATGAAAATATTAAAAGGGTATGTGAAAAACCGAAGTCGACCAGAGGGTTGTATTGCCGAACGATACATTGTTGAAGAAGCGATTGAGTTTTGTACTGAATATCTGTCCAATGTGCAATTAATTGGACTCCCCAAATCTCATATTGTCGAAAAAAAAGAAGGAAAAAAGTTAATTGGAAATGAAGTTGTGACGGTATCAAGGGTCGAACGGGATCAAGTGCATTTGTATGTTCTGCACAATGAGAATGAGGTTGAGTCGTATGTTGAAATGCACAAGGATGTTCTCCAAGGTTTAAATTCGAATAGAAATGAGAATTGGATAGTACGAGAGCACAATCGAAGTTTCATACCTTGGTTTAAGCATCATATTTTTTCAAAGTATTATTCAGATCCCACTTCAATAACAAAAAGGTTGAGATGTTTAGCATATGGTCCAAGTTTGGTTGTGTTTTCTTATAGCGCATACGCAATTAATGGATACACATTTTATACCAAAGAAAAAGATGATAAAAGTACTATGCAAAATAGTGGTGTCACCGTGGTAGCTGAAGCAATGCACATTTCAAGTGTGAAAGATTTAAACCCCAAATTTGCAAATCTGTCATATTTTGGGGTTATCGAGCGCATTTGGGTGTTTGATTATGAGAAGTTTCAGATTCCTATATTTCGTTGCAAGTGGGTTGAAAATAATAATGGCGTACGAATGGATAAGTCAGGATTTTTGCAAGTGGATCTTAATAGGGTGGGGTACAAAGATGAGCCTTTTATTCTAGCCTCTCAAGCTAAACAAGTGTTCTATGTCACTGATCCGACAAGTACAAAATGGTCTATAGTGCTTTTATCTAACAAAGTCATTGATGAAAACATTGGAGATCAAGGTGATATTGATGTTGATATTGAATCATTTACTAGAAATGAACAAGATGAAAATATTATAGCGAATGAATCATATACAAGAAATGATCATAATGAGGGTATTTGGATCAATCCAACCGCCCGTGTTGTTAAGAGACGGGTAGAACATATTCCAACCAAGAAAAGAAAGAGACGTTAGTGAAAAAGGTACTAGTTATAAAATTATAGCTTATATCATTCAATAATATTAATTAGTTGTCATGTTATATATAGCTTATATCATTCAATGGATTATGGATTATGGATTTTTATATTTGTCATTTAATTTTTTTTTCTTTCTTACAGGTCAAATGGCTAGTAACTTAGGAGAGAAATCCTTCAAATGAATCGATTAGAGATTCCTATTATGGTATGCATGGATTTATAACTTAGGATTTATTTTAATATTTATCGGATATGTCATATAATTTATTATTTTTAACTAAATCATGCATATTTTGTTTTGTTATGTAGTACTTTGATGAATACGCGTGTTCTCATTACACGAAGGATAAATTGCAAGAAATTAAGGAGGAATTGTGCGAATACATTATTGAAAAAAGAATCCTATATAAGGTATAGGATTATGGGATTATGTGAATGTATAGTTTTGTGAATGGTTTATTTTATGGGATTGTATAGTTTTGTGAATGGTTTATGCCTTTTATGTGTTTTTGGATTGTAATTGTATAGTTTGGTGGATAGTTAATGTAAATAACTTGAATTATAATGGAAATGGTTTATGTGGTTTATGTGATTTATGGGATTAGTGGAAATGGTTAATGAACCATACTAGAAATTGTTAATGGAAATGTGAAATATACAGGCTTATTGAAATGGCTTGAATTATACAGGTTTCTGCATAAAAAAATGGTTAAAATGGGATTTTTAAAAAAAATCATTAAAATTATACATATAGAAAAGACAGCGCTTTCTAGAAAAAGCGCTGTTTATAGTTCACAAAAGAAAGCGCTTTTCCTAAAAAGCGCCATCTAAAGGTATAGCAAAATTGATAACTAAAATTATAGGCACACATTAGACAGCGCTTTAAAAAGCGCTGTCTAAAGTGGGCCTTTAGACAGCGCTTTTTCTTGAAAAAGCGCTCTCTAAAGGTATATAAAAAAATTGGTTAAACTTTTATACGTATACATTAGACAGCGCTTTTTAAAAAGCGCTGTCTAAAGCCCTACTTTAGAGAGCGCTTTTTAAGGAAAAAGCGTTGTCTAATGTATACTTTAGAGAGCACTTTTTCATAAATCAAAAGCGTTGTCTCTACCTACGACAGTGCAAGCTTTGGCAGCGCTTTTAAGCGCTGTCTAAGGCCTAAAAAAGCGCTATCTAAAGGCTTGTTTGGCGTAGTGAGTTAACGTAGTATCTAAAATTGAAGTCAAACACGATATCTTCTAAGACAATAATATCTAAAATTGAAGTCAAACACAATATCTTCTAAGACAATAGTATCTAAAATTGAAGTCAAACACGATATCTTCTAAGAAGTTGTTGCATTTATAGTTGCTAATGTTGACACAACAAGGGAGATGGATATCATAATGTAAACTCAAGGAGGGCAACGACAAAGAATAAATGAGTTTCATGCAAGTTATTATTCTTGTCAATATCCTGTGATATTTCTATACGGGGAGGATGAATATAGACCTAATGTAGCACATAGAGACTTGAAAATTTTTGGAGGCAGCAAGAGTGGTATTCATTTAGAATTTAAAGCAGGTCAAAACTGGCAAAAAAAATTATTATCATCTATATATTATTTCAACAATTCTTGGATTATGGTTACACTATGTTAGAGTTTGAGAGATTGAAATGGCTTCCTAACAACCAGGCAAAACAACGAGTATCAAATTTAAATAATCTAAATGAAAATGATGATCAAAGTCAAACACAAGGATTAAACACAGAGAAAAGAGTAGTTTTTCCCTTCATCTTATGTTGGGGGGGGGGGGGGGAGGAGGTGTCATTGGTTTATAGTTCAATTATACTATGATGAGATGGCTATTTGTAGTAAAATGTGTTTTTTTTATGTGTTTATAACATTTACTTGCATTCTAAACTGGAAAGAGATATAAAGATTACTTGGACCACTTCATTTGAAGCCACAAGATAGATCAATCATTATTTCCATAATCTTTAAAATGAAGTTTGATCAACTGTTAGCACCAAGAAGTGTATTTTAGGAAAAGTACTTGCATGTAAGTTATGATTTTTGCAACTTTACTAATCGTGTTTTAAACATTTCATTGTACTTACTAGCTTTTAAATCTATTTGGTAGATATGTATATCATTGAGTTTCAGAAGAGAGAATTACCACATGCTCACATCTTGATTTTTTTACATCTTTCTAACAAATATCCAAGATTTAAAGATATAGACAAGATTATTAGTGTTGAAGTCCCTGATCCATTAAAAGAGCATAAGTTCTACAATTTGGTTAAACATCATATGATTCATATTAAATTTTCGCGTCCAGTGAGTAATTGGATTTATAAACAGTGATTTAATGACGATTGTCTATAAAAACCGTAATAATAAATAATGTGTGACAATCTTCGATTCTTAGCAACTTCATTTTTTTCATTTTTTAGAGTACATTAAGCGTTTGTCACTTAAGTCCTTTATTTAAAAAATAAAATGTAAATTATTTTACAGCGGTTAGTTGAAACAACCGTTGTTATATGCTGTGTCACTTAAATCCATTATTTAAAAAATAAAATGTAAATACAACTGTTAGTTTAAACAACCGTTGTTATACGCTTGTGTCAATTAAGTCCATTATTTAAAAAATAGGGTTAAATATACAACACCCCCTGTAATGTTAGCGATTTTTGCTTTTAGTCCCTAGTAAAGTTTTTTTTTTTAAAACCCCCCTCGCAATTTTCAGATTCCCTCAGATACCCCCCGTGCAGAAAAGATTCCAATTTTTAGTGACTTGGCTATCCAACTGGATTTTTATTTTATTTTTATTTTATTTTTAAATGCCACGTAGACTTTCTTTATTTTTTAATTTAATTTATTTTATTTTTTATGTTATTTTTTTTACGTTTTCTTTTCTTAAATTATTTTAATTAATTAATATTTTTATGAATTATTTTTTTAAAGTATCAAAATATGATAATTGGGCATTCTCAAACATTCACAAGCCCATTATTAACTTAACAGGTTTTACATTTGTACTTTTGGGTTTGAGTTATATAAACCCCTAAAACCAACAGGTTTTTCTTTGGAACTGCAACTCACTCTCCATCGAACCAGCAACGATATCCACCATGAGCATTCATCAATTCTTCCTTCTCAACCAGTGATGGAAGCGGCAATTGGTTATGCTACGGAGTAGTTGTGGTGGTTTCATTTCATCCGACCATTGTGCACAGGTTGAAACCCAATGTGAATCACCGCTACAAAATCGTTCCGTGAGTGAAATTTTAGTGATACACTTCATTAGCCACCAGAACTCCATCCATAATCTGTCTGCCAGGGATAAATGCTGATTGAGAAGTAGAAATCAATTTACTAATAACACCTCTTAATCTTCTTGCCATCAGTTTTGAAATGATTTTATGAATACAACCGATCAGTGCTATCGGTCTGTATTCATTTATTGACTGAGGATTGTCCTTCTTCGGTATTAGAACAAAGAAAGAAGAACATAAAGTTTTTGGAAGACATGCCTTTTCATGGAATTCTGCTATACAGTTGGTGATGTCTCCTCCAATGATTGCCCACGTTTTCTTTATGAAATTCAATTTAAACCCATCCGGCCCTGGGCTTTTGTTGTCGTCGCACGAATTGACTGCTTCTCTTATCTCCTCCACAGAAAAAGGTTCTGTCAGGTAATTGTTATCTTCATCATTTAATTTCACCAGACCATTCAAATCCATGGCAATACTTTCTTCAACCCTGCTTTTATATTTATTTTCATAGTGGTCATGAATATTGTAACACCCCATTTCTACCCATCGAATAATAAAATCAGAGTTTCAAAATTCCAACATACACATGGGATGCTACACATAGAACTCATAACAACGGCTTATAATCAAATATAACCTTAATACGAAACACATTATTTTAGTCTTTGAAACAAAACAACTTTAATAATTAAGCAGCGGATTCACAAACTTCAACTTAAATTACATAACAATTTTATTCAACTTAAAACAACTTCAAAACAACAAGTCTTTAAAGAAAACAACTTAAAATTCAACAACAATAATAAAATCAGCAATAAAGAAACAAGTGTTCATCCCCCCGAGTGTTACGTATCAGAGCGACGACACCGACTCGAACTAATGAAGGTAGACAGCCTTCACTCCTGATTACTTGCAGGATGGCGTATAAACCATCACCATACACAGAAGGGGTGAGATATCAAACAATATAATCGGATATATGATAAATAATATATTAGGTCAGATTATATAAAAATCACCGCTTCACATCAATATTATCAACATCAAACAACAACACAACAACAAGTATGCAACATGAAATGCGACTTAAACTATGCACATGCATGTGGTACCATTGGAGCAAAACTCCCAACTTAGAAACTTGTCAATTAATATTGACGTCAGCAAGGCATAAGCCTTCAACTTAAATTTGCCAATCCAGGCCAACTTACCGAGCATCAGCTCCAACTTGATATGCTATGCAAATGCGACTCAACATGAATATCATAATAACAATAATAGTTATGTAACCACACGACAACAAATCAACATTGGCCATAGGCCTACAACTTAACAGCAACAACAAATCAACATTGGCCATAGGCCTACAACTTAATCTTGCCAATAATTTAGAGGCACTTCGACAAGACACAACATCACCTGCAACTCGCAATTCACAACCAAAAGCACAACACAACGAGGCAACCAACATATGCTACAATTCAACACAAATCATTCGACAGTCTTGGATTTAAACGGTTGATTAATCTTCTGCTATAATTACTAAAGTTTCTACTCTGCTTTAATAACATTACAACTATTCTGGTACTGTTATTTTACATGTTCTGCTATATTACTATGTATACTGCTAGATTATCCTCCTACTAGTTCATCATTGTTACAGCTGCTGGAACTACTTGCTATTTCATACTTTACTGTCATTTTTTTGTTTCGTTCACTGAAGCTACAAGGGCTACATGTTAATTCACTAATTCAGTTTCCAATTAATTTGCTGTTACCAAACATATTATTTTTTCTGCTAACCATAATAATTTTCTGCTAAGCATAATAATTTTCTGCTACATATATTAATTTTCTGCTACGGTTACTAACATTATTATCCTCTCTTTTTTTTCTATTACCAATGCCTACAAGTGGCTTGCGCCACTGAAATCACAAGGAAACAGGTGGCTTGCGCCACCATAATTTTCCCCCAACCAAAAGGTGGCTTGCGCCACCATCCATGAAATATTAAGGTGGCTTGCGCCATCATCCATACATTGCTCCACACTACTAAAAATAAAACATTTGGTTAAATGATTTTACATTAGATTTCAAGATATATGATGTGAAAAATATTTGTCAAAGGATTTTACATCAGATTTCATAACAATAAAAAGTGGAAAATATTTGATTTAAGGATTTTACATTAGACATTTATTTCAACTGATGTGAAAAATAACGCGGTGGCAGTTTCGTAAATAATATGAAATTTTGTTATAAAGGATTTCACATCGGGCCTGAATTTGCACCCGATATGAAAAGTTCACTGATGAAAAAATAACAAGGTGGCCGTTTCATAAATAATATGAAGTTTTGTTATAAAGGATTTTAAATCGGTCTTAAATTTGAACCCGATGTGAAAAAGTGGGCCTTTACATCAGACTTCTTTGCAATCGTTGTGAAAACTCCAATCTCACTAAAACCTAGAATAACCGAATATCATCTCTTTTTCTGTCCGAGCGCAACCGAATATCATTTCTTCAACCGCGAATCTAAAACCAAATCACAACAACAGAACCTAAAAAAACCAAAGGAGAATGGAACAGGTGTCTCTTCATCTTCCCCAGCCCGTTCTCCTCTATTATTGAAATCGTGATCGATCTTAGGTTATTGTTGTGATTGAAAATCTCATTTTTCGTTTGTTGATAGTCTAATTGATCCTGAATCGGATTGGCTTGTAAACATAGCTAATTTTTGGCATTTTTCTAAGCCGATTGTTCGGGTTAAATCGAATTTTGAAAATGGATTCTTCTCAGGGTTTGACGTTGTCCGGTTTGGTGCAGAATGCCTCCGTTAAGAGGGATGAATCTAGTTTGGATCGTGTTCATGTTTATGTTAAGGAGTTGATTGCTGGTGGATTTGCTGGTGCGCTTGCTAAGAGCTTCGTTGCACCTCTAGAACGGGTCAAGATACTCTGGCAGGTATACCGCATTTTTCCAACTCCTTCCTCTTTCTTCCATTAATTTGTTATTGTCTGATAGTCTAATGTGTGAATTACTTGTGATAGAAAATGTATCAAGATATTCTTTATTTAGAGAAGTTGAAATTGATTATGTGGGTGTAAAATTAATTTTGACTTGTTTGGATGTTCTACATTTATTGTGTAGAACTTTAAGCTCTTTTACTTCTACAATTAATTTTTAGTCTTGAATGTATTGGTCAACTACCTTTTGCATGAATATATATAAAGGGGAGAGGATTTACTAATGGCTGTGTAGAAAGAGGGTATACATGTGATGCTATTGGTTCTGTTATGTCTGAAGGTGTAAAACTGTCAATCAGTTACTGCTCCTTGATTTGTGTGCCTCTTGCTGGATTCTTGAAGTTTTTGATTTGCAATTCTGGGAACTTCTCATTCATCGAGTGAGGATCAGAGCTTATTGCCCCTGTCCTGTTTCAACCTCCCTATACTAGAGCCATTTTCAAGGCTTTTAAGGTTTACTTGTCTATTGCCTAATGTTAGTAATAGATAGTCAATAATCAATGGTGGTGTTTCTTTCTTTGTACATTATTTTCCCCAAGACTATGTGTTCATCTTTAAGGCTTCTAATAGTGACATATAAGGCTTGACTGTTAGTATTGTTGTTGTGTGAGCATAACCTTCGTTTATTTTTTTATTTTTTCTAGACTAAGACCAGAGGATTCCATAATCTTGGTGTTTACCAATCTATGAATAAGTTTCTAAAGCATGAAGGGTTTCTAGGATTATATAAGTAAGACTCAAATTACATGATTATATGATTTTTCTTTTTGGTTTACAATGCATGTGCTGTTAATTTATTTGTTGTTGGTTGTTGTAATGTTGACTTTTTGTTGCAAGTGATGTTTCGAAAAAGACTGATCCAAAGGCACAGACCTTGAAAGCTGCTAAAGCAGTGAAGTCAGGCACTGCCATCAAGAAGAAGGCAAAGAAGATCAGGACAACTGTTACATTCCATAGGCCAAAGACTTTGTCGAATGAGAGGAACGCTACACTAAGGAATAAGCTTGATCATTATCAGATTCTGAAGTTTCACTCACTACTAAGTCTGCAATGAAGAATATTGAAGACAATAACACTTTGGTTTTCATTGTTAACTTGCGCGCTGACAAAAAGAAAATCAAGGATGCTGTGAAGAAAATGTATGACATCCAGGCCAAGAAAGTTAACACCTTGATCAGGTGAGTGAGACTTTATGTAGTGATTCTTTTTGCTAATCGTCTGATAACTCATGGTTGCTTTTTGCTAACTGGCTGTTATTGTACTTGTTAATTTTGTATGCAAATTACACACTGCTGTTTTTTATGGCCCATTGTTGTGACTAATGAATCTGCAAAAAATACCAATGTTCACATGAGTTTTTAAACATACCAATCTGCAAAACAAATCGTAATGGCTAAATTTATGGCCAAATTCATTTGTTTCAACAAAGTTTATGCTTATTTCTAGGTTTTATTTTTTTCTTATGAGGATGACTATAACTACTATTTTATGTCAAAATTAATATAAGTATGGACTAAAATTGAATTGAATTTATGTATTAACTAAATTTTATATATTCAACTGGACCTTTATGACCTTAGAAAAGGCATTTAAGGATAAAAAGAGGATTAGATATCATAGTGACTATCTCTTAAACCTATCTGTGGCTATAAATTATTAATGCAAAATTTCACAAGTGCTTGAGTTCATGTAACTGTAGAAACATTGCATCTTGATATTGAGATAACATGAACTTAATGCTGAGAAGATGATTGCAATGTGAAGGGTTACTTTATATGGTCATTGCTTGATAATTGGGAATTGAACTTGGGATATACATTAAGCTTTGGAGTCTACCATGTGGATTTTGAAAACAACTTTCCTAGGATACCAAAATCTTGTGTGCAATGGTTAAAAAATGTGCTTAGATTCGAAACTGAAAATATTTGTAATATTTGAATTGTTGTCATACATGTCAAATAGCAAGTGAATATATAGCACACATATTTTTAAGAAATGTTAAAAATTTAAGTTATTAAAATAATTTAAGAAAAAATGTTTAATATTATTTTTATGGTAATAAAAATTCAATTAAAATATAAAAATAGATATATGTTTTTTAGTACTGAGAATCTTGGTCCAAAAGTAATTTTAGAATATCAAACTTATCATATACCCAAGTAATAGAAATATCAAACATTTCAAAATCAAAATTTATAACAATGCAGGATATAAGACTTTATTTAAAACCAGACTTGTTAAACTTCAGTCGGCTGGACAATAACGTGTTTGCTTACATGACATAGAAATAAAAACATAAACATATTGCATAATAGCATCACTGATTGCATATCAACTTGAAAAAAATAGCTTGACAGTAAAAGATATTGAATGGTTGCAACTCTATCAATTTGTTCTATATATAATAAAAACACGTAAAATAAAAACGTAAACATTTTCCTTTATTATACATGTAAAATAACATCAAGTAGAGATACATACTCATTCAATCAATCGGTTTCTCTCTCTATTACCATACGATAAAATCGGTTTTCCAAAAATGTTTTTTTTTATAAGCAAATTCAATAATAAGAGATTAAGGAAATATCGAACTATAGAACTACAACCGGCAAAGATATAAAACAATTACAAAAAATCGAACGGATTTTTAAACCATTCGTACAATCTACAATACTTACTTCCATGGCTACCTAAGACCATTCAAACTCATGCTGCTTCTCATAATGTTCAACCTCATTCAAACTGAGGGAGAGGGAGCACTTTTCTTTTGGTCTTTTCCATCTTGAATGAAGTTGAACATTGTGAGAAGAGCACCACATAACTCAGAACTTTCTGGAAATCCGATTTCATGATGGTATGGTGGTAGAAAACGAGAGATAAATGGGTTGAATGGGAAAGGATGTGTGAGATGGGTGAAGTGAAGGGAGGTATTTATAGGGGAAGGTGAATTGAATGGAAGGTGGAGAAGGTGAATGAAAGTTAGGTGTTAGTTCAACTCTTAAATAACCGTTACAATTTGTTTTGCAGATTGGTATGTTTAAAAACTCATGTGAACTCGTGTTGAAGGAATTGAAACAATGGATGACACCAGAGAAGGTTCTTTTTTACTTTAGCTCCTTCAGTTATATTGCTTATATGTAGTTAGTTTATTTGATTTATCATATCAAGTTTCTTTAAATATTTCAGGCTAAAACATCAATCACAAATTTTCCGTCTTCGGTTGAAATCATACCTGAACCACTTGGTGTTGTGTTAGTCATCTCTGCGTGGAACTATCCGTTTTATAAGTCGACTCTCAGCCGAGTCTGATTAGATTGACTTATTTGCATTTATCCGTAATTATACAAACAACTTATAGATTATTTATATGATAAACGGTTATGTTATAAATTATAATTACTTAATTAAGTTGTTTATTCAAATGTTTTTGAGTTGATATTTTCAGTTTATTGTTTCTTTTATGATTATCTATGAAGATTATAATATTAGTATTACTCTCTATTTTTCTAGTGCTTTCCCTTGATCCAGTCGTCGGAGCTATAGCTGCTGGTAATGTTGTGGTTCTAAAACCATTAGAAATTGCTCCGGCTTCATCTTCACTGTTGGCGAAATTGTTAGGGGAGTACTCGGATAACTCATCTATAAGAGTTGTGGAAGGAGCAGTGGATGAAACTACTGCATTGCTGCAACAAAAGTGGGACAAAATTTTCTATACAAGTTTGTCTTGTGTGTTATTATTGATTTTTTTCATGGATTGCTGCGAGTTTTGAACAAAAAATGGTACTAGCGTAACTAATTTTTGAATTTTTCAGGAAATGGAAAAGTGGGATGGATAGTGATGGCTGCTGCTGCAAAACACCTTACACCAGTTGTTCTGGAGCTTGGAGAAAAATCTCCAACTGTTGTTGATTCAAATGTCAATTTAGGGGTATTGACTTAGGCCACGTTTGCCTTGATTAGTTTGAGTTTGACTATTGACTAAGGCCACGTTTGTATGTTTTCACTGATTTTGTTGTTGTAGTAGTAGTCCACCGTGTAGACATACTTATAATTTTGTACACTTGTGTGTATCCTAGATTAGTACTTTTGTAAATCAATTGTTCATTTTGAAGAATATGTGCATGCTAGCTATTTGGTGCAATGAAATTAACAGGTTGGTTGGAAATATATGAAAAATTAGATACCAAATAGCGATTTAAATGTGGTATGTGTGATGTTGGAAAAATATGAAAAATTAGGTACCAAAAAAATTACAGGGATTCCACCTCGATTCTGCTAAAAAATAGTCTAATTTTTTAAGAAAGATAGCATACATATTACATCGGGGGCGCCTTGCAATCGATGTAAAAACCTATATTTTACATCGGGCCAGAAAGGCAACCGATGTAACAACCTACATTTTACACCGGGCCAGAAAGGCAACCGATGTTAAATGTGCATTTATTTAAATAAAATAAAGTTAAACTCATATTTCACATCAGACGTAACAGTCAACCGATGTAGTAGGTGTATTTTTCACATCGGGCTATTGTTCGATGTAAAATGTCTTTGATTTACTACATCGCTTGGCTTTACATCAGACCAATATCCGATGTAAAATGTATTTTTCGCCCGATGTAAAAAGTCTTTCCTGCACTAGTGCCAGGTGGCTTGCGCCACCCTTTCCCTTACACATGATGGTGGCTTGCGCCATCCCCCCCTTTATTTTTTTTTAAAAACAACATTGTATTACTAAATTTCTAATTCTCACCATATCCAGTTCTCTCCCATATCACAACCTCTCCTCACAGTTCCAACCACACAAGAATTTTCTTAGTAACATTAATTTCTTCTTCACAGAATCTATAATTTATCAAAGATATCATCCAAGTACGAAAGCAACAGTTATATTCATCGACACAATGCACAGACAATGACAATTTTATACGAACGCAAATCCCATATATTATTCATCAACTACCCCATTATAGAGTCAGAACCCCACCCTTACCTTGGATTAAAGGTCGCTCTAAATCTCCGATTGGGTTCTCCCGCTTGCAGCCTCTACGTATTGTTTCCAAACCCTTGCTCCTCTTCTTCTTCTCCGTAACTGCTACTACTAACTCCCCATAATTCTAATTACCTAATTTAATAAAACTAATATTCTATTTGTTTTTATTGGGCCTCAATACTACACCCCCACTAATACTACTTCTAACCACAAGTAAGCCCACTAATGATTTTATAATTCTAATCTACCAACATTATATTATTTCTACAACTTAAATCAACTTAATTCAATTAATTCAACTAAAGTCAACATAACTTAAATTAATTAATTTAACCAAAACCGACCTAGCAACTCAACACAACATTTTCGAAAACCAACACAAATCAAACAAATAATACGAAGATATTTAATTAAATAATTAATCAAATAACCGGGCGTTACAACTCTCCCCCACTTAGAATATTTTCGTCCTCGAAAATTTACCTTGTTCAAACAGCTCGGGATAGGATTCTCGCATCTTGCTTTCCAACTCCCACGTCATACTTTCTTCGGCAGCTCCTAACCAGACTACTTTTACCAACGTAATCTCCTTGCCTCTTAGAGTCTTCACTTCATGATCCGCGATCCGTACAGGCATCGTTTCCATAGTAAGATTATCCCGTACTTGCACATCATCCATATGGATTACATGAGATGTATCTGGAACATACTTCCGGAGTTGTGACACATGAAACACATCATGTAAGTTCGACAGATTAGGCGGTAAAGCCACTCTATAAGCAACATTTCCAACTCTATCCGAAATCTGATACGGACCAATAAAATGAGGAGTGAGCTTCTTAGACTTCAATGCACGCCCAACACCTGTCACCGGCGTAACTCTTAAAAACACATGGTCACCTGCTTGAAATTCTAAATCTTTCCTTCGCTTGTCATGATAACTCTTCTGCCTACTTTGGGAAGATTTCATCTTTTCTCGGATTAACTTCACCTTCTCAGTAGTCTCTCGAACAATTTCAGGTCCAAGCACTACACTTTCTCCAGATTCATGCCAACATAAAGGAGTCCTACATCTTCGACCATATAACGCTTCAAAAGGTGCCATTCCAATATTGGAATGGTAACTGTTATTATAAGTGAACTCGATCAATGGAAGATAAGTATCCCACGAACCTCCCTGCTCAAGAACACAAGCTCTCAACAAATCCCCTAACGAATGGATAGTCCTCTCAGTTTGACCATCCGTCTGAGGGTGATACGCCGAACTCAACCTCAACTTAGAACCCAACACCTCTTGCAAACTCTTCCAAAAATCAGAAGTAAACCTCAGATCTCTATCCGACACAATACACAGAGGAACACCATGCAACTTTACAATTACGCTAGTATAAATCTCCGCCAACTTCGATACTGGAAAACTGATGTTAATAGGAATAAAATGAGCCGACTTCGTAAGCCTATCAACAATCACCCAAATCTAATCGTGTCCTCTTGAAGTATTAGGTAATCCCATCACAAAATCCATTGAAATTCTATCCCATTTCCATTCTGGAACTTCTAACGGTTGCATCAACCCCGCAGGCTTCTGATGTTCAACTTTTGACTTCTGACAAGTTAAACATGCATACACAAAATGAGCTACATCACGCTTCATTCCAGGCCACTAAAACAATTTCTTCAAGTCCTGTTACATCTTTGTAGCTCCCGGATGAATACTCAAATTGCTCTTATGACCTTCCTCGAGAATTACTCTCTTCATCTCTGCATCATCAGGAATACAAATTCGATTTCGAAATCTCAACACACCGTGCACATCTAACTTGAAATCATCATTCTCAGATTGATCGATCCCAACCATCGAATATACTAGTTTCACGTCGAACTTCTGAGCTTCCTTGATACTATCCAGAAAATCATTGTTAATCTTCAGCATCCCCAACATCACACTCCGCGGTGTCACTTCGCAAACTAAGCTCATATCTCTGAATTACTCAATTAATTCCAATTCTTTAACCATCATCGCCGACATATGCAAAGTTTTCCGACTTAGGGCATCAGCCACAACATTAGCTTTACCTGGATGATAGTTCCACCCGAAATCATAATCATTTAATAATTCCAACCATCTTCGCTGTCTCATATTCAATTCCTTCTGATCAAACAAATACTTTAAGCTCTTATGGTCACTAAACACTTCAAATCTCGAACCATAAAGATAATGCCTCCAAATCTTCAGCACAAAAACAACTGCAGCAAGTTCCAAATCATGCGTAGGATAGTTCTTTTCATGAGTTCTCAACTGTCTCTACGCATAAGCAACTACCTTATCATTCTGCATAAGTACACCTCCTAAACCCATCTTAGAAGCATCACAATAGACCACAAAAGGTTCACCTGGATTAGGTAATGTCAAAACCAGAGCCGATGTCAATCTCTTCTTCAATTCCGTGAAACTTTCTTCACATTGAATGTCCCACACAAAAGCTTTACCTTTACAAGTCAACTTATTCAACGGAAGTGCTAACTTAGAAAATCCTTCGATAAACCTTCGGTAATAGCCGGCTAGTCCCAAAAAGCTTCTAATCTCGGTAGCCGACTTTGGAGTTTCCCATTGCAACACATCATCTATTTTAGATGGATCCACAACAATGCCACTACCCGAGATGACATGACCAAGAAAACTAACTTCCTTTAACCAAAATTCACATTTGGACAACTTTGCATATAACTTCTTCTCTTTCAAAACTTGCAATACTAGTCTTAAGTGTTCTGCATGCTCTTCTTCCGATTTAGAGTAAATTAATATATCATCAATAAACACCAACACAAACCGATCCAAATAGGTATGAAAGATACGGTTCATGTATTACAATTTTGGGAAAAAGAAATGAAGATCGCCACTTATATCTTTTAGTTTGTGTACTAGAGTCTTTTGTTGGGAGCTAAATAATGAAAGTAAATAAAGGTTCTAAAAGAAAAAATTTCAACCTTTGAGGTTCGAGATCTCGTCGCATCACACATTTATTGAAAAGATATAAGTGGCGATCTTCATTTCTTTTTCCCAAAATTGTAGTGAAAACAAAATATATTATTAAAATTTATAAATCCTTACGATTTTAGTCTTTCTTATCTTCGAGTAAAAAATTAAACTATTGAACTCCATTGATTTTTTCAATCTATAGCAATTTAAATCACACCATTTATTAAAATAAAACAGGGTTTGCAATTTCGTAATATTTAAATGCTAGAATCACTCCGCTAATAAGAAATTATGTATGATATTCATTCATTTGTCTTTGAACTATCATATATTATACTTAATCACTTCTCCATTACATGCCTCACGTCTGAGGAAAAATGGATCAATATGTTCAAAATGGCCTACGTCCACTTAACATCAATAGATTCTGACCCGTTTTTTCTATTGTAGGTTGAACCCACAGAGCAGGACTGACCCAACCTATTTAAAGGACTGAAGTCACTTTTAAAGTTAGGCCTTTAAAATATATATGTAAATTATATGCCATTGCCCATTTTATATTTTTATATCTAAATTCAACGTTTTTTAAGACATTTTGTGGCCAATAATTTTGAGGTCAAAAACCCTAGTTGAATCTCCTTACCCTTGGGCCTCCTCTTTCTATAAGCACACTCTTTATTTAAATCATTATTTTAATTGCATGTTTTTCTATTAGTTTTTAAATTTGAAATTTTTGTCGAGTGTTTAAGCTTTAAATCAAATAAAGATTTCAAGTGTTTAACTAATCTATCTTTATGAATACATTTTGATATTGATATTTTAAATAAATTCTAACAATTGAGAAGATTTTTGAAAAGTTTGATATAGTGAAGTACTTCAACTCATCAATTGGCTTCAAAGGTATAAATAACACATTTGATAATGTTGGAAATGGTATGCATCTTACCTAATTAATACTCAATTATTTTATAACATTGTTACTTAACTTTCCTAAAAATTTATTATTATTTTAAATTAATAAGAATATGGAAATTCTAACAAACATCCATTCATGAATTTTGCATTAAAGGAAAATAATTTTAATATAACAAACTTAAAAAAAAAATCAAATATGAAAAAATTACATTCTAGAAGAATAAAACATAATTAGAAAATAAGAAAACTTGCGGAAGAAGAAAACCAATACAATGAAAAATGGATAATTGCTTAGTCATGCAACAAAATGTAAACCAATGAAAATTGAATATGAGAAATGGAAATAGATGTTATGGTAGGTAATATTATGCAACCTCTTGAATGAATAATGCATGGTTTTAGTTTCAAAATTTAGAATTGAAGTATTCGTTGAATTCCATAGATGGAAATCTCAATTCTTTAATTTTTTTCTATTTCAGGAATCGGTCACATTCATTCAATTAGATGAATCTTATGGTTTTAGGGTTTACGATTTCTACATAGGACAGTATAAATAGGACCCTTAATTCTCAATTAAATGCACAGTTTCAAAGTTATCAAAAATATATTTTGTTGTGTGAATTTCTGCATACAGGTAATTTCAAAGTCTTGTCTTTATTAAGTACTTTGTTTTTTGTTTTTTGTTTAGTTTTTGTTGCTTTTTCATTTAAATTATTTTAATTTTACATTTTTTTTGTTTTATTTTATTAATTTTATTTTTTCTTTTTTCATCAATTTTAGAGGTGATTTTGTTGTGGAAGTAATTTTTTTTCAAAATTTTTATTACTGTTTCTTTGGTTAGAATTATGAATTATCCTTTGAACTATTTTAATTTTATTGTTGAATTATCATTTGAAATTTTTTTTATTGATAATTTTTTTAGTATCATGATGATCAAATGACAATTAACAATTGCAAGTGTTTGGTGTAGAACTGAATAACTTTTACTTCAACTAAATTCACATTATCATGTTCATTAAATAGTTTGTGTAAAGATTTTTATGTTGGATTTAATTTAATATATAGCTTGAGTTCTATTAATTATTCTTGTGGTATAGTTTATTAGTTAGATACTTATTATTCTTTGAATATTTTTTGAGAGATTGTACTGTTGCAATAATTTACTTGTGTAATTGTTTTAGATTACTTGTTTTGCTCTCCAAAGAATATTTTTATTGACTTACTATTTATTCTTTATTATGTCAGCGTTATATTATTATGATGAGTTCATAATCCTTTATACTAGTCAGTATTTCCAAATGTTTTAAATATTATAAGACTGTCAAATATTCTTGTTGCTCAAGGTACAAAGTTCTATTTTACTACACCTGAACTTTTAGATTTGAGTGTGTTTGTATATAGGTATTCATCTTGTAGATAGAAATGGAAAATAAATCCGCAAAGGCATTGGATGGAGTTGTACTCAATCAGAAGGGAAAATTGATTACCAGATGCATTGCACATCCGGATGAAGTATCAACACCAACTAACTTTGTTGTTAAACAAATGAGATTAGTCGGAGATGAGGGACAGCCAGCTGACTCTGGTCCTGGTATTTCAAGATCCTTGGTTAAGTATTATTCGAATTATAAAAAAAGTGAGCTTCCCAAACGTTTGATGTTCAATAAAAATGGTGAGTGGTTGGACTATCGTGAGGATGTTTTTGACTTGGTTAAGAAAGATTTTAAAATCAAGAAAGTAGTTGTGGAGGTAGAGTTAGATGGAGAGGGTATTATGTTTTACTTTTTGCATATGTACAATGTGAATTTGAAGACGGGTTTGAGACAACCCATTGCTTGGATTGATGAGGCTGGGAGCTGCTTTTTTCCTGAAATTTTTGCTGGTTCTGATGAAGAACCCAATCACTTAGGTGAAGAGAAGGATGGGGAAAGTCATGGAATGAAAGAGGCACATGAGCTTAAATTACATTTATCAAATCAACTCAATAGGGCGGATGAATCCAAGTTGGGAAAGAATAGTGGGGAGTCTTATGCTTTAGCTACTGATGTAGACATTGATGGTCATGATACCACTAATAAAGTGGGAAATGAAAATGTTAGGGAAACTGCTAACCATGACAAAGAAAGAGATTTAGATGCTTATATTGAACCTGGATATGGAAGTTTGAATGTGGATTCTGTACATAACATATTTCTCACAGGAATGACTACTTTCGGCGTTAATGACAGGGACATCGTCGATATTTACCGCATCTCAGGCATCTCAATGCAAGCCCAATTGGAATTATTCCAGAAGCAAGCTAATATCACTAAAGGTTTTCATGGAGATGCTAATGTTCGATATGGTTGGCTTGCATGTTCTAAAGAGGAACTTTCTACGATGATTGACTATGGGCTTGGTTATAATTCACATTCATCTTCTAAGTGCATATACGACTTTGGTGTTCATCTTGCTGCTATTACCCACCCATATTCCTGGTAAGTTTTGTATGATAAAATTTGAACTTTATAGTCTTTTAAACACTCCTAATAGTAATGGTATAAGTTTGTCCCGGACAAAAACAAATGACTAAATCCATATGGGATTTTTTTTATAGTTGTTAGGCTAGCAAGCAATATGATCTTTTATGGTGAAATGAAACTACTCATTAAAATATTTTGATAATAAATATAATTCGCTTCTCTAGTTTTCTCTTATTCAATTTTATGTTATAAATTTATTTTACTATCATTCCCTCATTTACTCCATACCTATGTAATGTTATATAATACTGTTTATTTGAAGTCTACATGACATCCAGAAGTACTTATATTTATTTTTTTATTCAAAAATTAAATACAAATACAATTTTAAAGGCAGGGATGTCATTGCAATTATGTAAAGTCAATTCTTGTATATTATTGCAAATATTATGTATTTGTTACGTGTATGGTTTCCTTGTTATAAGTTGCGCTAGGCTTCAACCCTTTATCTTTGAGGGGGGATTATATGCATATTTTTCAATATATTGCAAACTTTATACATTATTATTTGACATAATATTATAGATTATTCTTTTGTAATGCTTAGTGGATTCAATTTTGTTATATTTGCAGTGCTCCTTATTGTGATGTTGACGAAAATGGGGTTAAGCACTTGGTACTTTGTCGTGTTATAATGGGGAACATGGAGCCACTTGGTCATGGCAATAATCATATTCATCCTAGTGGTTGTGATTATGATAATGGTGTTGATGACATTGAACATCCAAAATAGTATGTAGTTTGGAATATGAATATCAACACCCATATCTATCCAGAATTTGTTGTCAGCTTCAATGCTCCTTTGGATGCTGAGGGTGATGCACTCTTCCTTAAGCAAATTTTTTCCATGTGTTGTAGATCTTGATATCACATAATTAGTACCTTATCATAAAGGAGTTAATCATCGACAAACTAATTAATATGTAATTTTTTTCAGATACTAATAGATTCACTTTGGTTTGACAATACAACATGTTGTTTATAATTATGTTAAGATGTAGTATGATTGCTATTTCTTTCAAAACAAGTTAATCACAACACTATGTTTTCTTACAGAAAATGAACAATCAAACGAGATTATGAAAGATGTTTCTGGGAATAACTCTTCTACATTGGATGCTGTAAGTTATTTCATATGAGTTTTGCATCTTATGTTTTCCTAGATTTTTATGTAAAGGACAACTTATTCTAACATGCACAAGTGAACTGAGTGCTGTATGGTTCACATCTCTTTTTTACCATTAGATTAATGATGTCCATCAAATGGTTATGGTACAATGTCCATACCAGATATGTTAGTATAGCTTTAAAGTCTATGTGCAACATTTTGGGGCTTTTATCTTTTGAAATTTGTTTAATGGTTTTTATTCCTATAAGTTTTTCTTTATTACCATTATTAAAAAAAAATTGGTTTGTGAAATGCCTCAGGTAAATGCTGCTAGTCGGCACACAAGAAGAGTTCCAAGATCACCCTGGCTGCCATTCCCGATGTTATTTGCATCTATTAGAAGCAGAGTTCCGCCAACACAGATGCTTCTTATAAAGGCACATTTCAAACAGTTCATGGTATGTAAAGTAGTTGCAAGTGATGCCTATCTCTTATCTGATGAAATATCGGTAATGTATCATTTTGTACTTGTGCAGGAAAAGAAGATTTCCCGTGGTGATTTTGTGATGAAGTTGCGATTGATTGTTGGAGACAATATAATGAGATCTGCAATAACTAATCTTCAATACATGGTACCAAATTTCTTTATTCTTAAATTTTAATTTGGCTTTAGAGTATGATGCATTTTCTTTTGTGTTTATACCTCAGACGTATTAATTTGAAGTAGCAATTGCAAATATTATACTCAACTATTTTAACTTGCTTCTGGCAGGAACCATCAAAAGATGATTCAGATGGCGTAACTGAGAATTTATAATAATAAGGTGGAGATATTTCACTTGGAAGAATTAACTATTGCCAACATGAAGTTGTGATAGTGTTTGCTACTAGGAAATTTTTCTTATTTTTTAAATTTCTTTTTATTGTCCTAATTTCACGTTTTGATCTGGAACTATAGGCTTGATTTATTTTCAAATGTATGGTGATCAAATGTACCGTCAACTTTCATATTTTATGATTTAATAATAAATTCCGTTAGTCAGATATTCATTATATTGTTTCCATTTTAAAGTGATTGCTCAACTCGCATTGCGGAATGATGAATTCAACTTATCGTTTGTTGGTGCAAGTGATAAATATGGTTGGATTTTTTGGTATCTTTATGAGACATTTGTAGAAGGAAAACTCATTATAAAAGGTTGTTCACTGTAAAAGTGGAAGGAAAACTCATTTTAAAAGGTTGTTCACTGTAGTTAACGATTTAGTTGTGAATGGAACTTCCATTTGAATGTGACTATGGAACGTGATTGAAAGGTGATTGTAAGATGGAGCTTGGCATCTCCTGAAGGTGTGAAGTGCTAAATACTTGAGCAGGCGAGCAAGTAAAGGTTCAGCATATGCTGAGGGGAGATGTAGCAGATTTGGTGATTCCTAAAAAGTTGTCAGAAGTAGGGGTGTGCATGGTTGGTTATTTTGAAAAACCAAACCATAACCATTTTCAAACCATTTAAATGATTTGGATTTATAACCAAAACCACATTTTAATCAAAACCGGTTATAAAACCAGTTATAAATTTGGTTATGGTTATATAACCGGATTTTTTAAAAAAATCTAGTTTTAAAAAAAACATTAAAAAAAAATATATTTTTTTATTTTAAAAATTAAAAAATTTGAATTTTGGATAATAACCGGATTATAACCGAATCCAAAAAAATTTAACCGGTTAATAACCATTTAATTATATCTGGATTATATAAATGAATAACCAAAACCATTAAACACTAAACCGGTTAATAACCATTCAATTATATCCGGATATTTAAAACAGATTTTGATTTGGTTATGGATTTGGGCATCACAACCGGATATTTTGCACACCCCTAGTCAGAAGACTTAAACTCGTATATACTATCACAAAGACATGTAGTATGAAAATGAAAGAGAATATGTGGCTAATGTATAATGTAATGAATACTGCTCATGCCTGAAGATGGAAGAGAAGCAGTTTCTGAAAACAAAATCAACACATAAATTTTCTTTGATTTGGTTGTTCAACATTGTTTCTCCTGTTACTATGATTAAACAAGACTACAAAAAACTAATACTTTAAAAATTGAACCAAACCAGTCATCGAATTGTACTTCTGGGTTCATGATTCAATTGTTTTGAATTGTTTAATTAATCTGAGTTTAAATTTCCATCAAATTACTCAATTAACCTAACCATAGACAACGCCGCATAATTCAACTTGTTAAACCTCCGAGTCGGTTATGCCTTTACAGTATTGCTAGAATCACCAATTTGAGACACATATTACACATTTTTATATTAGTTACTGTGCCTTATTGTTTCTTCTTTAAGCTTCTATAGAGAGCAAATGAATTATGTTACATGATGATATACTACCAATGATGGAACAAAAAGAAACGGCTACCATTGAAAGTAGTTTTGACCAAGTATAGAGTTTTCTTTTGCAACTATGGCTGTGAAAGCTAATTCAAAATTTCACAAGTACTCATTAAAGAATATATCAGCAGCAATTCAAATTTCTAATGAAATTGGTAACAGTTTGGAAGGGAATGATATTGCATACATATGAGGAATTGCTTCTTACAAGTCTTGATAGTGTTGCATTTGCATTTTAAGTCTTGGTATCTTTTCTTTATGGTTTTGATCGCTTGTTATTATTACAAGCACCATTATTGTGTGCCTAGAGTTTCGCCGCCTTCACCTGATGGATCCCAATTCCCAACCTTATGTATAATCCTTTTTTACCTGCATGATAAACACGGGCTAATAAATTCGGGTGCCACTTTTCCCAGCCCCAATATGAGTTTGTGATTGAATGTGTTAAGGCCTAAGGGGACGTGTGATTTAGAAACAAATGAGCACCTGTACCTGGAAGCTTTCTTGTCTGATAAGATTAACTGTTTTAGGGCCTTCAAACATCCTTGTGCCACACTTTTAGCAGAGTCAGGATCCCATCCCTGTAGCTTGACAACAGCATCTGATTTTGTGTATGCAGTTATGCCATCTTTGACATTTCGGTGCGTCTCTTCCTTTGCAGGATCTTCATCTGTATATCATGCCATCAAAACCAATTTTTACTGGAAACAATAGGCTGAAGTAAATATGCTATCAAAATCATGCCAGTGCTTATGTAATATGCCGTTTCTATAACAAAAGGTAAAATAAAGACAACATGTTTTCATTAAGTTACAAGTTATTTTCATATGCTATTCATGAGTTTCTGGAAATAAGCTGAAAACCACTTATGATGGACATGTCCTAGTTTATTTATATAAGCTCTCTCAAACAACCTCACCAGAGTTTACGTCACTAGATAAGCTCAAATAATCCAATCTAAACAGACCCTTACTAAGTTTCTTTATCCTTGTTTGAATGTTTAAAATCTTCCAAAGTTCTTCTTCCTCCAAATTAGTAGAACATGATGTTCATAAAAATCAATAAGGAAAGGTTATTGGTAGATACATGTAAGTTATCAATATTTCCCTCCTTCCATTTTTAAAAACTTCCAAACAAAGATTGATTCAAATGTGCCTTCCGCACTTTTCCCTCATTTCTTCTCGCAAACTCTCCTTCCAACACATAGCGTTTATGATAAACATGTTGGAACAGATGTCGTAACATCTGTGATGTTGCAGTTCTGATATGCAAGGTATCAGTCTGCTGTTCTGTACCTTGTTTAAATGTTTATGCAGAACAATGTCTTGACATGTGTTAGACCATCTGCTGTCTGCTATGCCAGAATTTCAATTGGTATCAGAGCAGACATTCTGTCTGTTTCTGGATGAGATATTTGGGAGATACTTTCTGGCATTTAAACAAGGAGGAGTTTTGAAGATCAGATCAATCAACTCACACATACTCAAGGGTATTAATGGATGGGATTTATGTTCTGGATCGAAGGTAACAACCCGGTGGTTGTTTATGTTGCTGAGGAGGTTCTACAACAACTGCAAGAAAAGTGACTAGTTCTCTTGTTGGGGTGTCTTATAAGATGTTCAGACATCTTATTAGGGCAAGCAGAATATGTTCTGCTGCATGTGTTTCTGATGGAAGAGCTCTAGAATTATGGAATTCTGGAGTTGTTGCTGAAGACAGATGGTGGAAGATCTCAATCGTCGGCCTCTATAGTTGAAGATATCTGTATCTTTTTATTCCAAAGTCAGGAGTGATGATGGAATGGAAAGATTTGTTGGAAGATGTCTGTTATGGTGACTCGGTACTTGAAAGCTTGGTTCCATGGTGCAGTTTGAAGTCAGTTGAAGAGGAGAGGCGTTGAGTTTAGGTTTATCAAGTTCTTGCTCTGGAAGTTTGATAAATTATTGATCGGTTAGGTTGTCAAAGATACTTGAGAATTCTCTCAAGTCCACTCATAAAGGCGTCTCAGTCGTGTATCTGGAGTCTTCTAGTTATTCTTCTGACTAGAAGGTGTTTCTATGAAACACAACCTGAAGAAAGTGTACGTGATTTATTTTCACTATCCAAAAACAACAAGGAAGGATTCATCTCTCTTAACCCTAAGGATGGATCCAATCTGATTGGAGTTCTCAAAATCGTTGAGGTAAATAGGATTCGTTCAGAGAGAATCTTAATTACTTGAGTCAAGGGTGGCAGCCTTGGTATCTCAACACTGTTTGTCAAAGAAGATACTTGCAAAAGATTGAATACTTGATAAGTGTTCATGAAGTGATTTGGTGGAGCTTAGCTACAACAGTGAAGAAGGGTTATCGGACAAGGATTTAAGATCAATTGCTATTTTTGGAATTCACAAGTATTTAATTGATTATCCTTGAAAGTCAAGATTGCTGATGTTTAACAAGATGTTGGAACATCTCATCATCAGAGTTTGTGAAAAATCATGGGAGGGGTACTGCATACAATTTAGCATCTGTTTTGGTCTTGGGGGTTGACCTAAGAATCGACTTCAGTCTGATGTGACAGAAGCATGTGATCTCTGGAGAGTTTCCTGGAAAGAAACTGGTCTGGACTTTGGTGCTGTTGAAGATGAAGATGAAGACATCATAATCTTGATGGTTATTTCTTGGATCAGTTTATTTTTGATCTAGGAGGAATGGAGTGCTGGTGTTAGCACATCTTGGATCAGTTTATTTCTGAACTAGGTACTTGAGAGCATACGATCTTGCTCAGTTTGAAGGTCAAGGTTAAGTGGCAGTTATCTCTAACTTTCTACAGACTTCTCTACTAAGGAAAGTGGCATTCGTTGGTATAACTATGGTGTAGTTTAGGACTACTTTATCTTCTGAAGATTCAGACGTGGCAGGTGTGAAGTCTTTGGAATTTCAAAGAAGATAGTTTTTCATCAAGGTGTGAGGTTGTATGGAATATCTGTGATAAGTCTAAGCAGGATGGAGGTTGTCTACTCAAACTTGGTTGTTGAATCAAGTCTATGAGAGCATGGAACTCTTGTTCTGTTAAAGGAGGTTCTCCTAAGTGGCAGAAGGAGGAGCTGAATTCAGTAGCTGGATGTTGTATCAGAATGTTCTGACATCTAGCTTAACATTAGAGTCTCATCTGGTGATGTGGCACATCAGCTTAAGATAAGGTAATCTACAGGAGAATGGAAATTATGGATGCTTCAAAAAGGTCTATCTCATGCAGTTTGCGGGAGTTGTGGTTTGAGAAGTTGTTACATGTCTAGAGGCTTGGTGGATCCAAGATGTATTACTATGGAGCATGTAGCTCATGTGACTTGAAGATAAGATTTCATTGGTGGATCAGTGTATCTTGTGGGAGTTCTGAAGAAGAGTTAAGATTAATCAAACAGTGGCATTTGGTTGATCTTTATTATGCATTCAAGCAGGATGCTTGAAACTGATTTCTCTTGTGCAGAAGGGTAGTTAGTTGAAAACATAAAAAGGTTCTGGTTCTGGTTCTCTTGGAGCTTGTGATAGAAGTTCTAGGTTGATGATGGAAGTATAGCCTCTTTTGGCGGATAAGAGTTTATTTCTCTCTTTGGTTACTGGAGTCTTTTGATCAAGCTGGTGGCGCAGTGTTGTGTGAAGATCTTCAGTTGGATTACTATGCAGATAGTAAGTCCAGTGGTGGAGCATATCAAGAACCATGATGTGTGGTGTATGTGATATGTGAAGGATGTCCTAACTGATGTTAGAACATTTTTGGGTTGGTTATCCTTGGAGTAGGATACTAAGTTCTGAGTCTAGAACGTGACACTCACATCTTGTCTAAGAAGTATTTATTCTATCATACGGGAGAATGATGGGTAAAGGATTATCTTGGAAGTCTGATGTGAATGGGGCAGCTAGAAGTGGATCAGTTTGGTGCTTGTGGAGCAAATGGGCTGAAGATTTTTGGAGCATGTATACGATATCTAACATCGTTAAGAAGATAACAAACTAAGAGGTATGGTATCTCTTTGAGGAATGTGGATCATTCCAGATCAATTGGATTTTATCTCTAGGAACATGGAGGTCTATACATGAGAATTCAAGAGGAATTTGTGTGGTGTATAGATGGGTTCAAGAAGAGGGGGATCAATGGAGCTTTGATCTTAATCCAAGAGTTTGTTAATTTAGGATGGTGATCCTAATGTGACCTCACGGGAAGCATGATGGTGTTCATGTGTGAGTGATTATTGGTTCTTGTCAAAAGAAGCAATAAATGCAGTTGATGATTGTGTTCAGCAGGTAGGTTGGACAGAGGGTTCGCTCTTGAAGACATGAAAATGCGTCTTATGTTTTCCATTCATCTACATAAGTGTTAATTGGAGGAGCACTGGTTATCTTAGATAGGGGGAGTTACTCCTTAATCTAAGATGTTTTACTGCAGGGGTGCAGTTCTGGATTTAGTTTGTTTGGGGGTCAAGCAAGCTGTGCTGAGGTGTCAAGAAGGATGTCTTGACATTACTGTTGCAAGCTCCTGGGGGACTTGATAATATAAAGTTAATTCCATCATTTAAAGTGTCAATACAAGTATCTTTGGTACTAACTGAAAGATGTTTGAAGAAATGTCTTAACATCTTGGTCAGTTAATCTTGGTCTTCTGTTTAAAAGGATTATTCTTGGGACTGTGAGGGTTATTCTTCTATCTACGTTGTTTTAATGATGTCAACAAATATGTGAGAAATTAGATTGTAATTTGAGCGGTATCACTTCACGTGTCGGGCATATTGCATCTAATCATTATCGTTCATGTGTCTAGATGCATAGGATCTTGTTTTTCCCATAAATAAATATCCATTATCATTTTAGTAGCGTCTAATATGTGTTTCTGAACTTAGTCAGGTGAAAATGCGCAGAAAATTGAATTTCCTAAAAAAATGCAATTCATGCGCTAACCCTCCCAGTTCATGCGCTAACCTCCCAGCTTATGCGCTAACCTAGGCAAACCTGCGGGAAAACGCATAACTTTAATTGACACAAAAATTTGCATCTGTGCGTCGACGCATGGAGGCTGTAGGTCGACGCATGATTACCTGAATCAGTGTTTTTCACTTAAATTTTTCTTCAGTTATTTCTGTTATTATTTTTTGTGGGTCATTTCATTTTTCCTATAAATAGTTTTGGTCATCTCTTTATTCAAAACAAGAAACGTGAAAATATATGTCATTTCTTTCTTCATCTTCATCTTCTTCATTTAGTAAACAAACAATCACACATAATCATCTTTGTTTGTGTCGCCCATTGTTCGAAGTGATAACGTTTAGAATTTAGGAAGTGCGATCTTTATCTTCTGGGTTGAGAGTTTGGCAGGTGTTTCTTGAATCAAACCAGTTGGTTTTGTCCTCCAAGAACCGGATAGATTTTGGGGGTTTTTGCACAAACTATTTCTTTCTACAGGGATTCGGCTGGGCGAAGGTAACCGGAAATTGGCGCAATTGTTCGGTTTAGTAGATGTAATCAAAGGATCGTAGAAGAGAGGTTTGGGTTCGAATTTTTGGTAGATCGCAATTGATCGAGTGAAGGTAACCGAAGAACGGTAGGTTCTTTCGGTTTAGTAGCGTGAGACGGTAATTGGATCAACCATACTCGAAGGACTTGATTCATCTTGAATCAAGGGGAGAGAAAATTCTGCATCAACGATCAAAGACGTTCGAGGGTTTGGATGTTCATAGTTTTCTCTTGTATTAAACAATTTGCAACAACTATATATATATATATATCTCAATTCCATTTGTGGAGTTGGGGGTAGACGTACCCAAAGCGAGGACGATTGGGGAACTGCCTAATCAAATCTCGTTTGTTCTCTCTCTCCTTAACTCTTTTACATTTCAGTTTGTTCGGATTTGTGAAGTCACAAGTTATTGAAATTTCTGTCGTAGAGTAATTATAAGCTGATAAACTGTTTTGTTAAATTGATATAATTCCTTGAATTGTATCTTGGAGCAGCTTTACATTACTCTCCATAGAAATTCTGCACTTAATGTGTTTACGCACACTAGGTGTTTGATAATTTGTTTCAAAGCAAAATTCGAACACGTTGCCTTTAATTGCTTATCACTTTACCTCATTGGATTGGATTAAACATCAAGCAAGTGATATTTTGTTGACTGCATTTTTTAAGTGTAGTAATCTAACTGAATTTTTCTCTTCCATACTCATTCCCGATATATTCGTGCATATCCGATCCTTTTAGTAGAAGGTTCGTTGTAGACGTTCTATCCAGTGGTAGCTTCCGTTAGACAATTTTTTTAAACCAAATTTTTGAAACCATTTGCGTGTAAAACTCAAGGGATCTATTCAACCCCCCTTCTAGATCCATAGCCATCGTCTAACAAGTGGTATCACGAGCTCCGGTTTATTCTGGTGCTTCGGTAAAACTTCTTGCATCATGGCGAACGAACCTAAAGGTGCTTATAATAGAGCTCCAGTTTTTACAGGTGAAAATTACACCTACTGGAAGGATTGTATGCGCGTCCATATTAATTCCATAGATCGGAAGGTTTGGAACGTTATTTTAAATGGTCTCATGGAAATTACTACGACTAACGCGGAAGGTGTTGTCGTTCCTAAGCCCGAAGCTCAATGGACTGAGGAGGACGAGAAAAAGTACAGCTATGATTGGAAGGCTCGTAATATGATCATCTCCTCCTTGGGAGTTGACGAGTTTTATCGAGTCTCCCATTGTGAAACGGCCAAAGCCATGTGGGATGCCTTACAAGTAGGCCACGAAGGCACTAATGATGTTAAGATGGCTCATATAAATATACTAACGCAAGAGTTTAATTTGTTTTACATGAAGCAAGGGGAAACCATTGCGGATATGCAAAAACGATTTACTCACATTATCAACAAATTGCATGTTCTTGGTAAACCAATTCCAAATGAGGTTGCTACTAACAAAATTCTGAGGTGTCTTAACAGGGAATGGCAACCGAAGGTCACCACTATCAAGGAGGCCAACGATCTTGCTACACTAGACCTCACAACACTCTTTGGTAAACTCGATGAGCATGAGCAAGTGCTCATTGACTTGGAAAAGCATGAAAAGAGCATAAAGAAGGAGAAGACAAAAGATACGGAAAAGAAGTCGATCGCTCTTAAGGCTTCTTGTTCTAAGTCCACACACCAAGAGCTTAGTGATAGTGAAACCAACAACGACGAAGATGATGAATCCGGTAAAGACATGGGCCTATTCATGAAGAGATACGATAGGTATGTACGGAAAAACGAGATTCAACACTCGGATAAGAATCTAGTCAAGTTTAGAAAGCAATCTAGAAACGAAGGAAACAAGAGTAGCAAAGCCAAAAGATCTTGCTTCAATTGTGGGAAATCCGGACACTACAAGCCGAACTGTCCATTGCTTAAGAAGGACAAAGACAAGGACAAGGGTCGTCAAAATAAGAAGTCAAATAAGTCAAGACGAGCTTACATCGCTTGGGAAAGCGATAGTGAGTCTGAAAAAGGGGACAGCTCAAGTGACGAAAGCGAGTCTGTGAATCTATGTCTTATGGCTCAACGAAGCAAGAAAAAGGAGGTAAAGCACTCTAAATATGAAAATTCTCATAATATGTCTCATGCTGAATTAATAAGAGCTTTTGATACATTGCACCATGAGGCTAAGGAAGCTTTTCAACGCTTAGCCTCAAACAAAAAGATTTTTAGACACTTGGAGAAAAAGGTTGCCGATTCCGAAAGGAAATTGTAGGATCTTAAAAACTCCATGGTGGATGTATCAAAAACTAAGATTGATGAGAATAAGTCTCCATGGTTCGAGTTTTGGGGCTGTGATTCTTGTCGTATTTGGCAAGAAGAGGTGAGAACCCTCAAAGCCAAGTTAGACAAGGCTCTTAAACCTAAAATTACATTTGCTATTGATCGATCACATTATCGAGAAAGTATGAATAATCCGTATCAAAAGTATATGTATGTGATTCGAGATAGTGATAGCAAAGGTAAGTTCTAAATGAACCGTGATTGCTTATATTGTTGCAAGCCTGGTCATACTATTGGTAAATGTCGTTTTAGAAGATTTCTTGTTCTGAAAGGCATTTATCAATGGTTACCCAAGTGCGGTCTTGGTTTCACTCACCTTGAAGGACCCAATGAGAATTGGGTACCTACTCTCCCTTGATTGTTTTTGTAGGTACAAAGTTTTGAGACCACCGAAAGAAGATGGGTTATGGATAGTGGCTTCTCGAGACATATGACCGGCGACATATCTCTTTTCATCGACTTTGTGGCGAAGAAAAAGGGGTTTGTCACCTACGGAGATGACAATAAGAGATAGATTCTCAGCAAAGGTAGTGTAGGTAACCCCTCATCTACTACTATCTCTGATGTGCTGCTTGTGGAAGGCCTTAGACACAACCTTTTAAGCATTAGTCAACTATGTGACAAGAATTATAAAGTATATTTTTCAAAGGATTGTTGCATAGTTGAAGATAGCGATAAAAGGAATGTGTTTAAGGGCTTGAGGGTGAACAACGTCTATATGCTAGACTTAAATGAGGTATCGTTGAATGGAGACAAGTGTCTAGTCGCTATGAATGAAGATTCATGGTTGTGGCATAGACGGTTGGCTCACATCAACTTTGATTTGTTTAACAAAATTGTATCTAAAGACCTAGTCATCGGTTTGCCCAAAATTAAATTCACAAAGGATCACCTTTGTGATGTGTGTCAAATGGGGAAGTAAACAAGGATCTCATTCAAATCTAAAAACATCGTTTCAACTATGAGACCCCTTGAGCTCCTCCATATGGACTTCTTTGGACCATCTAGGGTTAAAAGTCTAGGTGATAACTATTATGGGTTTGTTATAGTCGATGATTTTTCTAGGTTTTGCTGGACCATTTTCTTAGCAAATAAGAGTGATACCTTTTCGGCCTTTGAACGTTTTGCTAAGTTATCTCAGAACAAGTTAAACAGAAACATTGGGTCAATTAGAAGTGACCATAGGGGTGAGTTTGAAAATCATTTGTTTGAGGCATTTTGTGTTTCCAACGGAATTGATCATAATTTTTCCGCACCACGTACCCCTCAACAAAATGGGGTAGTGGAACGTAAGAATAGAGTTTTGGAGGAACTTGGAAGGACTATGATCAATGATAGTGGATTACCAAAATACTTTTGGGCTGACGCCATAAGTACAGCTTGTTATGTTTTGAATAGGGTGCTCATCTGGCCTATTCTAAACAAGACACCGTATGAGCTTTTAAAAGGGCGTAAGCCAAACATTTCTCACCTTCATGTATTTGGCTGCAAATGCTTTGTGTTAAACAATGGGAAAGAGACTCTTGGTAAGTTTGATGCCAAGGCCGACGAGGGTATTTTTCTTGGATACTCTCAGTCAAGTAAAGCGTATAGTATTTATAATAAAAGGTTACGTGTAGTTGAAGAGTCAGTTCATGTTACCTTTGATGAGTCTTATCCGAGAAATGTCGGAGAAGGTAGTTCTTTTCATGGTGCAGGTGTACCTACTGAAGATATACTCAAGGACACTGATAAGGGAATTGATCAACCTGAAGCAGTGCGTATTGAGGAGGAAAAGGATCACTAACCAGTGAAAAGTGAGGATGATCATCATGCTAATAAAGATGAACTTCCTCCAGCTTGGAAGTCTTCAAAATACCATCCAATTGACAACATTCTCGGTGATATCTCTAAGGGAGTAACCACTCGCTCTAAACTTAGTAATTTTTGCTAGTAGTCTGCTTTTGTGTCACAAGTTGAACATAAAAACGCTAAGGAGGCGTTACTCGATGAGCATTGGTTTCTATCAATGCAAGATGAGCTAAACCAATTCAGGAGAAATGAGGTTTGGAACTTTGTTCCCCCTCCGCGAGATTATCGAGTAATCGGCACCCGATGGGTGTTTAGAAATAAACTTGATGAAAATGGAGTAATAACGCGTAACAAAGCACAACTTGTAGCGCAAGGCTATAACCAAGAGGAAGGAATCGACTATGAGGAAACTTATGCGCCGGTTTCCCGACTCGAGGCTATACGCCTTCTACTTGCCTATGCTTGCACAAAGAACTTCAATTTATTACAAATGGATGTTAAAAGTGCATTCCTTAACGGATACATAAATGAAGAGGTTTATGTAGCCCAACCTCCGAGTTTTGAATCCCACGAATAACCTGATCATGTCTATAAACTTAAACAAGCTTTGTACGGACTTAAACAAGCCCCTAGGGCTTGGTATGAACGTCTAAGCAAATTTTTACTTGATCAAGGGTATTCAAGAGGAAAGGTTGACACAACCCTCTTTATTAAACGTCAAGGAAAACACTTAATTTTGGTACAAATTTATGTTGACGATATTATATTTGGGTCTACTAACATGACCTTGGTCAAGGAGTTTTCTAGTTTGATGCAGGGGGAGTTTGAAATGAGCATGATGGGGGAGCTCAACTATTTCCTCGGATTGGAAATCAAACAACTTGAAGAGGGCACATTCGTGAGTCAAACAAAATATTGTCTTGAGTTACTAAAATGTTTTGATATGCTGAACTGCAAAGCAATAGACACTCATATGCCTACAAGTGCTAATCTTGATCGTGACGAAAAGGGTAAGGATGTTGAGGTAAAGAAGTATCGAGGTATGATAGGATCTCTTCTTTATCTTACCGCATCATGTCCCGATATAATGTTTAGTGTATGCATGTGTGCGAGGTATCAGACACATCCCAAGGAATCCCACTTAAAAGCTGTTAAGCACATACTTCGATACCTGTCTGGTACTCCAAAGTATAGGCTGTGGTATTCCAAAGGTAATGTTTGTTCCTTAGTTGGTTATTTCGATTCCGACTTTGCCGGGTGCAAGTTGGATAGGAAAAGTACTAGTGGCACGTGTCACTTTTTCGCAGATTCCTTGGTGAGTTGGCATAGCAAGAAACAGGTTTTCGTTGCTTTGTCAACAGCCGAGGCGGAATACGTTGCCGCCGGGAGTTGTTGTGCTCAAGTCTTATGGCTTAAACAACAATTACTTGATTTCAACTTAAAACTTGAACGTATTCCAATTTTGTGTGATAACACTAGTGCGATTAATATAACTAAGAACCCCGTATTGCATTCACGCACCAAGCATATCGAAATACGCCATCATTTTCTTAGGGATCATGTAGAGAAAGGTGATGTGATTTTTGAGCACGTTGACACTAAAAATCAACTTGCTGATATTTTTACAAAACCATTAGCCACAGAGTCTTTCTTTCACATCCGTAGGGAACTTGGCATTCTCGATATCTCGGATCGTGCTTAATAATCTCATATATATATATATATATATATATATATATATATATATATATATATATATATACATGCTTATTTATTCGTTTAACTAACAATGCAAAGAGTTATTTAGCTATATGTGAGGCCTCTTATCGTCATGGTGATCAAGGTAATATCGTTCTGATTTATAGATGTTTATTATACTTTGTGCCATATTAAGTACCTTAATCTTGATGTTTATTGTATTTTGAGCACCTGTCGTTCATGTGGATGTTTTGTTCTATATGTGTGCATGTCTATTTATCTTTTGGAACTTAAATTGCAAAAAATTCATTTCTGGTTCAAGTTTGCGTGTGCATGTGTCGACGCATGATTTATGCGCTGACATAGCAAAATATTTCGGGATAGCGCATAACCAAATGTTCAATTTTTTAAGAGAATTCATGAATCATGCACCGACGCACAAGGTACATAGGTCGACGCATAAACGCAACGTTCAAAATTCCTTCTTTAGTGGGACGCGTGCGCTGACCTAGTGCTGCCTAGTTTCTCTACATATCTTCATTACACATTGATATATATTCATTGCATGTCATCTAGTTAGATTTAGTGGTCTCTCTCTCTCTATTTTCTTCCATTAAACCTCATCAATCCTCATTATTCTCCATCAAATCCTCATCAATAACCCTAAAAATCAAAAACCCACAAAGAGTGAATTCTCTATATTACTAATACAAGGCTTTCTAAGGGCTGCACATATCTCCTCTTCACTTTCTGCGAAAATCAAGTGTTCATCATCTTCTTTAAACTCTTCATCAACAATGGCTTCAAGAAGAAATCCTAGTAGAAGGGGAACAAGAGGTTCATCTTCACAACCAGCAACAACCAGAACATCATCTTCACAACGGGTAACCTTTAAGTCGATAATTTTTGAAAGGCTAGCTAATCCTTTTAAGACACTGTTCTGTAACCGTGCGGTTATAAGACAACATGGTTTTTATCCTCTGATGGGTTCAGATTTTCACATTCCTGAGATTTATGAACTTGTGAATTTTCAAAATCTTAGTGAATTTCTAGAATGTGATGATAGGTATAGTGAAGATTTGACTCGGTTGTTCTACTGTGGAATCAAGGGTAAAATTCATGGGGCTGAATTTAAATTTTCTATGATTAATGCACAATTTGAAGTGACCAATGATGTATGGTCTACACTGTTTGTATTGGACACTGATGACACTCTCCCAAAGGTCACTGATAAAACTTTTGTTAAGAGCTATGAGTTCAAAACTGCTCTGAATTCGATGTTACGGGAACCATATCCAGATGATGTTGTGGCAAGTGGATTATTTCCGAAAAATGTCACTACCGGCCACTTGAAATTTGAAGACCGAATTCTTCAATGGATTGTTGCTCGCATCTTGAGGCCTAAGAAATGAGGGTACTCAAGAGTTGAGTAGGCAGAGGTTCATCTCATCTATATTCTAAAGAATCATATCAAAATCAACTGGCCTTACTATTTTGCTTATAGGATGTTCGATACTCGCAGCTCCAGCAAATTTCTGGCACTTGGTTATGCATCCGTTGTTGCAAACATTTTGAATCACTTTGACATTCCTGTTCCAAACATTTGTCATATTCATATTACAGCTGAACAACAATTTCTTGCCAAAACCCTTACCATGATGGGTTACTTTTGGGATTCACGAGAGAACAAGTTTACTTATCGACCTCGTTCCACCCATCCTGAACCTGATAAACCTGTTCACCTTGAAGGAAATGATGATGAGAATGTTCCAGAAAATGCTAATCAAGATGTTAATGATGAAGATGTGGTTATGCAGGAAGGGGACAATGAGGCATGGACGGGCTATCAACCTGAAGAACCTTCTGAAAATCAGGGCTGGGGGCAGTGGCAACAAAATTGCTGGACTGTTATTGGAAATGCCTATGTTCCTCTAACCTATGGTGAGGACTCTGAATGGCAACAACCTGACAATTCTACTTTTCCAACTCCACCGTCTCAGCATGATCCGCAGGTTTCTGAAGAAATTCTTGTTAGGTTGAACGAATTGACTCTTCAACATGAAGAATTCAAAGCTTTGCAAGATACTTGCTACACTGCTCAGGAAGAACAATTCACCAATATGTCTAATCAAGTTTCATCTCACATTACCAACTTCAACAATTTTGCTAACGCCGCTATGAATCGTTTCAATCAGATGGACGCCAACTTGACTCAACAAAACCAGAACCTGGTAAATAGTCTTGGCAACCTAAACAGCGCGTTGATTGAACTCAAACTACAGCTAGAGGATTTCCCACCACCAGGCCAACACTATAGAGGAAGAGGTCATCCGTTTAGGGGGAGAAGGCCATAGAGTTTAGGGCATCATATTTCATTTGTGCTTGCATTTATGTTTTGTGGTTTGGTTTTTTTCATGTTTTTCTACTGTTGCTTAACATTGACTTTTGCTTCCGTTTGTTTGAACTCTTCCGGATTGAATGTATTGCTTTTATGTTTTTGTTCCTTATTTATCCTTTCCTAATTTTACATTATCTGTATCATATGTGGATGCGTGTTAATGTTTGTATGTTGCAAATCTGTGATGATTCCTTACGTATTATAGTGTTTTATCTTGACCACCTTCTTTTCTTCTTTTTGATGTTGTCAAAGGGGGAGAAGAATAACAACAAGCAGAAATTTTAACAGGGATTAACCAAGTGTTAAAGACAGGGGAGCTTTGTTCACTCTCAAATTACAAATCTCATGATAGCTAAGAAAGTGTTGCCATCATAAAAAAGGGGGAGTATGTGAGGGTTATTCTTCTATTTACTTTGTTTTAATGATGTCAACAAATATGTGAGAAATTAGATTGTAATTTGAGCGGTATCACTTCACGTGTCGGGCATATTGCATCTAATCATTATCGTTCATGTGTCTAGATGCATAGGACCTTGTCTTTCCCATAAATAAATGTCCATTATCATTTTAGTAGCGTCTAGTATGTGTTTCTGAACTTGGTCAGGTGAAAATGCGCAGAAAATTGAATTTCCTAAAAAAATACAGTTCATGCGCTAACCCTCCCAGTTCATGCGCTAACCTCCCAGCTCATGCGTTAACCTAGGCAAACCTGCGGGAAAGCGCATAACTTTAATTGACACAAAAATTTGCATTTGTACGTCGACGCATGGAGGCTGTAGGTTGACGCATGATTTCCTGAATCAGTGTTTTTAACTTAATTTTTTCTTCTGTTATTTTTTTTATTATATTTTGTGAGTCATTTCATTTTTCCTATAAATAGTTTTGGTCATCTCTTTATTCAAAACAAGAAACGTGAAAATATATGTCATTTATCTCTTTATCTTCATCTTCTTCATTGAGTAAACAAACAATCACACATAATCATATTTGTTTGTGTCACCCATTGTTCGAAGTGATAACGTTCAGAATTTAGGAAGTGTGATCTTCATCTTCTGGGTTGAGAGTTTGGCAGGTGTTTCTTGAATCAAACCAGTTGGTTTTGTCCTCCAAGAATCGGATAAATTTTGGGGGTTTTTGCACACACTGTTTCTTTCTACAGGGATTCGGCTGGGCGAAGGTAACCAGAAATTGGCGCAATTGTTCGGTTTAGTAGCCGTAATCAGAGGATCGTAGAAGAGAGGTTTGGGTTCGAATTTTTGGTATATCGCAATTGATCGAGTGAAGGTAACTGAAGAACGATGGGTTCTTTCGGTTTTGTAGCGTGAAACGGTAATTGGATCAACCATATTCGAAGGACTTGATTCATCTTGAATCAAGGGGAGAGAAAATTCTGCATCAACGGTCGAAGACGTTCGAGGGTTTGGATGTTCATAGTTTTCTCTTGTATTAAACAATTTGCAACAACTACATATATATATCTCAATTCTATTTGTGGAGTTGGGGGCAGACGTACCCAAAGCGAGGACGATTGGGGAACTTCCTAATCAAATCTCGTTTGTTCTCTCTCTCTCCTTAACTCTTTTACATTTCAGTTTGTTCGGATTTGTGAAGTCGGAAGTTATTGAAATTTATGTCGTAGAGTAATTGTAAGCTGATAAACTGTTTTGGTAAATTGATACAATTCCTTGAATTGTATCTTGGAGCAGCTTTACATTACTCTCCATAGAAATTCTGCACTTAGTGTGTTTACGCACACTAGGTGTTTGATAATTTGTTTCAAAGCAAAATTCGAACACGTTGCCTTTAATTGCTTATCACTTTACCTTATTGGATTGGATTAAACATCAAGCAAGTAATATTTTGTTGACTGCGTTTTTTAAGTGTAGTAATCTAACTGAATTTTTCTCTTCCATACTCATTCCCGATATATTCGTGAATATCCGATCCTTTTAGTAGAAGGTTCGTTGTAGACGTTCTATTCAGTGGTAGCTTCCGTTAAACAATTTTTTTTAAACCAAATTTTTGAAACCATTTGCGTGTAAAACTCAAGGCAAAAGTATAGTGACTATGCTTCAGATGGACTGAACAAGCCTGATGAAATGTCAAGACATTATTTATGACCTGGGGGTGGGTCCCAACTGGCTCTCTTGAACGGTGGAGAGTGCTTCCTAGAGAAGGCTTGGTACATACTGGAAAACTTGATTGTAAGTTATCCGGTGAAGAAAAAATACATACCGGAAAGCTTGATTGCAAGTTATCCGGTGATGAAAAAATACATACCGGAAAACTTGATTGCAAGTTATCCGGTGAAGAAAAATTAAATAAAAGAAAATAATAAATATTAAATAATAAAATAATTTGATAATTGAAAAGGGTAGAATTGGAATATTTTAAAAAATGTAGGGGTAGAGGGATAATAGTAGGGGTATGAGGTAAAATTTTCCAAACGAAAACATGACACTTGAAGGGGCCAATAACCATGAAGGCCCATACGAATTAGAAAATGTTCTGGGTGTTGTTGGGCAGGCTGAGAAGTGTAATAATCCAGCTGATAAAAATAAAACACAAACAAGGCACAAGGTAAGAGCAACAAAAGTAGATGAGAACGGTGATGACGAAACTCAAGAAACGGAAAGAAAGGGAGAAGGTCGAAGAAGCTCAAACAATAACGCTGATACACCGAAGGAAGCTGAAGCTGAAAAGGATGGGGTCTAAACATACAAAGAAAGGAGAAAGAGAAGGATTGCAATACTGAAGGAAAAAAAGAAAAAAAGTCGAAAAAATGTAAAAAGGTAGTGTCAAGATGCAAATGCAATCAGAGAGGACATCAACATAAACAAGTAAGCTATAACCTAGAAGTATTTTTACCTGGTAAAGATGAAGATGGAAAAAACTGGATAATGTTACACGGGAACGCCAAGGAAATCGCAAGAGACATATGTGATTTGGGGAAAGAAGTTGGGTTAGTTCATAAAGGAGAAGAAGGGGAAATACTTCAAGAACTTGTGGCAGGGATGAAAGGAGCGGGAGAATCTCCCTAAGATACAAAGGAAGACCGGTTTGGATAAGGTTAGGAGCTCATTACTTCTGTTGTTATGAAAATATTAAGTTATAATGTGAGGGGGTTAGGAGGCTTGGCGAAGAAAAAAGAAGTGCAGAAACTGATTCAAGTACAAAAACCAACTGTGATTTGCTTCCAAGAAACAAAAATGGAATTAAAAGAAATGAGCTTATGTACATGGGTGTGGGGCTCAAATGAATGTGATTTTGAGTTTAAATCTTCAGCGGGAAGATCCGGAGCTATTCTCACAGTCTGGGACAGCAGAATGTTGTCGATAAAAAAGAGAAATATTCAGGATCATTTCATATAACTGGAAGGTGAGATAGAAAACAAAAAAGTCAACATTGTGAACGTTTATGCTTCGTGCAATATAAATAAAAAACAAAGGCTATGGTGCAAATTGAAATCAATGGAAGTGGCTAAAGGCGAGGAGAGATGGTGCGTAGTAGGTGATTTTAATGCAATAAGAGACATATAAGAGAGAAGAGGAACAAATACTCAAATAAGAAGGAAAGAGATTGAAGATTTTAACGAATTCATCGTCTCGTCAGAACTAATAGATCAACCTTTACATGGGAGAAGATACACTTGGTCTAGATTAGGCGAATCTTCCAGTAGCAGAATCGATAGATTCCTATTATCAGAAGCTTGGCTCAAAGAATGGCCGACGAACAGACAATGGTGCCTTGAGAAAGAATTATCAGATCACTGCCCAATAATGCTAAATGATGAAAAGCTGAATTGGGGACCGAGACCTTTTAGGATGTTATCGTGCTGGAAAGAGTTACCAGGATACCACCAATACGTGAAGGATCAATAGAGTAAGATAAATGTAGAAGAATGAAGCATGTATGTCCTTAAAGAGAAATTTAAAAGGATAAAAGGGAGTCTAAAGTTGTGGCATAGATCGCATTCCCAAAACCTAGGAGAAAAAATAAAAAAAGCTAAGGAAGAACTGAATAGAATTGAAATCAAAGGCGAGAATGTAGGCCTTACAATCGAGGAAATCAATGCGAAAAGGGAGAAATCGGAACAGCTGTACAAGTTATCAAAGCTGAATTGCAGCATTCAGTGGCAAAAATCAAGATCGAGGTGGCTTAAGGAAGGAGATACAAATACCAAGTATTTCCACGGGTGTGTAAATAGAAGAAGACGAGAAAACGAGATACTTGTATTGGAGGTTAAAGGCAGCGTTGTATCAGGGGTTGGGGAGATAAAAAATGCAATAGTGGAACACTTTGAAAATTAATTTGCAGCGAGAAGAATGATAGTACAACCCACACACTTAAAATTTAAGGAGCTGATGGAGGCGGAGAGAAATGGGTTGGTCCAAGAATTCTCAGAAGAAGAAATACATAAGGTTGTATGGGATTGCAAAAATCTAAAGAGTCCAGGACCGGATGGTGTAAATCTTGGCTTCGTAAAGGATTTTTGGAAAGAGATTAAAGATGATTTCATTAAAGTCATGGTCGATTTTCATAGGAACGGGCTGATGGTAAAAGAAGCTAACGCTTCTTTCATTGTCATGATACCAAAGAAGAAGAACCCTGTCAAAGTGAACGATTTTAGACCTATTTCGTTGATCGGATGCATTTACAAGGTCTTAGCAAAGGTGTTGGCTAACAGGTTAAGAAAAGTAATTGGGTCAGTAATCTCAGATTCGCAGACAGCGTTCATCTTAGGTAGACAAATCCTTGATGGAATCCTAATCGCAAATGAGATAACGGATGAAGCAAAAAGCAAGAAGAAGGAGGCGTTTATGTTCAAGGTGGATTTCGAAAAAGCTTATGATACGGTAGATTGGAATTTCTTAGACATAGTGATGGGAATGATGGGCTTCCCACAGAAATGGAGAGCGTGGATTATGGAATGTTTGAGGTCTGCAACAGTATATGTTTTGGTAAACGATAGCCCGTCTAAGGAATTTAAGGTAGGCAGAGGTTTAAGGCAAGGGGATCCGCTATCCCCTTTCCTCTTCCTTATTGTGGCGGAGGGTTTTAATGCGTTGATGAGAAAATCAGTGGAATTAGGAAAATACAGTGGTTATAGATTTAATGGAGGAACGGAACATTTATCCAATCTTCAATATGCAGACGATACTCTAATAATAGGTGAGAGGAGTTGGGGAAATATCATGTCTATTAAACCGAATTTGCTTCTGTTCGAGGTGATGTCGGGCCTTAAATTGAATTTCCAAAAGAGTAGTCTGTTTGGCATAAATATATGTAACTGCTGAATTCAAGAGGCAGCAAGCATACTAAACTGCAAGATAGGATCACTTACTTTCGTTCATTTGGGCCTTCCAATTGAGGCAAATCTGAGGATTAACAAAACCTGGCAACCCGTGATCGAAACCGTTCGCGCGAGATTGTCAAAATGGAATCAAAAGCATCTTTCCATAGGCGGCTGAGTAACAATTATAAAGTCAGTTTTGTCAGGTATTATATCCTCTCTAGAATCTTTATTTAAACAATTTTTATGGGGAGGGGGGTTAAAGGAGAGAAAGATCAATTGAATAAAGTGGGATAGGGTGTGCAGGTCTATAGAGGAGGGAGGGTTAGGAATAAAAAAGTTAGGAGTATTTAACAATTCACTCTTGGGAAAATGGGTGTGGAAGTTAAAAAATGAGAGGGAGGGTCTGTGGTACAGGGTTTTAATGGATAGGTATAGGGGAAGTGTGGATAAGCTGGGTGTAGGCAGTGACAGAAGGTCGACATGTTGGAAAACCATATGCAATTTGAACTTAGACATTGAAGAGGGAACCGGGGGTTATTCAGTCAGAGATAAGTATAAGGAGTTGATGACAGTAAATAGTCCAATTTCAAATATTCCTTGAAAAAATTTCTGGCACAAATCGGTACCTTCAAAAGTATCTTGTCTGGCTTGGAGGATGGTTCATAACAGACTCCCAACCAAAGACAATTTATTGAGGAGAGGGGTTATCAATCAAGAGTCTTGTCTTTGCGTCGGGGGATGCAGAGCTCTTGAAACAGTCTCACATCTATTCATTGAGTGCCCTTTGTTCGCAGATTTGTGGTATAGGGTCAGCAATTGGATTGGAGTGACAAATGTTTATCAAAATAATTGTTCGACACATCTGGAGCAGTTTGCAGAAGCGTGCAGTAGCAGAAGCATCGTAGCGAATCGAGCTGTGGTGATTTGGTTCGCATGTATTTAGAGCATTTGGAAATAGAGGAATGATGTTATCTTCAAAAACAAGGAAATTATGGTTGATCAAATGGTTGAAATGGTGCAACGAAACGCGTGGAACTGGCTGAACAGCAAAAACAGGAACATAAAATGCGGTATAAATCAATGGCATGTAGATCCATTACTATGCTTAGAACACATTGGCAGGGGCTGAAGATGGTCGTATAGGTTGTGCGATGGTGTCAGAGCGAATTATGCTACTTTTCTGTGTTCGGTTGAGTTGTTGTGTTTTATGTCAGAATTGTGTAGTTTCGGTTGTTGGAAGGATCAGCCTGAGGGTTTCATTGAGACAGGTTTTGATTTTGGAGGTGTTGGTTTTGGAGGAATTCTATTTCCATTTGGTATCAGCTAGGCTAGGGTGATCTGCTTTCTTCATATATGAGTGGTTCCAAGAATATCAGAAGGCTTTTGGTTGTGCTATCATTCGTTTTTGTGCCTTTTATTAGGAGGGTGGAATGTATCTAGAATGTAGGGTGTGTGGCTGGTTGCAGATCATGCTTGTGGGGGTCGTTTTCTGGTTTGCTTAGGAGTGGTCAAGTTTGTTGTGTTGTTGTATCTTTTTGTTTAGGTGGGTTGTTTTTTGAGGTGGCTTTTTTGTTTTTTGTATCCATATTGATAGGCTTGCCTTATGCCATTTTGCTTTTTGATTTGGTAATATATTTTTTCCTTTTTCAAATAAAAACACACTCAGTCGTATTCTTCAACAACATTCCTCTTCTTCTCCTTTCCAATCGCCGGTATTCTTACTCTCTCCGTCCGCTTACGTCTCAAATTCACCACAGCTTACAAAGTTTCTTTCCCCTTGTTTGAATGTTTAAAATCTTCCAAAATTCTTCTTCATCCAAATTGGTAGAACAAGATGTTCATAAAAATCAATAAGGAAAGATTATTGGTAGATACATGTAAGTTATCAATACTTCCCTCCCTCCATTTTAAAAACTTCCAAACAAAGATTGATTCAAATGTCGCTTCCGCACTTTTCCCTCATTTCTTTACGCAAACTCTCCATCCAACACATAGCCTTTATAATGGTAAAATTTTCATCAAAATCAAGGCTCAAGTGACTCATCTATTGTTTTGAAGGTTCAAAACAAGGTTGAAATGCTGGACTAGAACTGAAATCATATCTTACAAAAAAAGAATATATCAACAAAAATCAAGATACATGATTTAAATTGTCACCAACTTATGCTTTCAAGTAAAGCGCCTTCACCTTCGACCTGCAGGCCTAGAATTCGATTACATTTGTTAATATAGATACATGATTTAAGTGACTTTTGTGTTGAAATGCACTTGTTGCAGTCATATCGTCTTATATTAAAACAAGATGCATCATCTCATCATAGTAATATCTTTCAAGGAGAGGGCTTTTTCTGGTATTTACTCATTAATGAGGAATCTTCACAAATAGAGCTTAAAGATGATCCCTGGGTTGCAAGTAACACATCTTTATCAGTAGAAGTAACACAATGAATGCAGACAAATTTATTGATAGCAGGCCCAGTCGAAACAAAAGAAGGCCCAATTATTTAAATGATTATGTGATGAATTAAGTGTTCAGCAATATTAATTTAGTTTTTTTTATCTTTTGGGCCTAGCCCATTTAACTAATCCAGTAGTGTGCTGCTTGTATTTAAGTCATCTTGGAATTTAAGAAAGGGCAGAAAATTAATCTGAATTTTACTTTCTTCTTTAGTTTTATGTTTATCAATGGTGAACCCTAATTTGGTGATATCCAGATCGAAGATCGATCTTGGAAAAAATAGTTGCTGATCCCAATTCATCAAAGATTTCATTAATCGTAGGTATAGGGAAACGGTCTCGGACTGTCACAGCATTAAGGGCGCGGTAATCCACACAGAAACGCCAACTTCCATTTTTTTAACCAATAGGACAGGCGATGAGTAAGGGCTGTTGCTGGGTTTAATAATACCCTCCTGAAGCATGTCTTGAATTATAGTAGTCATGGCATCTTTTTGGGAGTCGGGGTATCTATAGGGTTTGACATTAACAAGAGCAGTATTAGGGAAAATGGGAATGTGATGGTCATGTGGGCGAGGGGGGGGGGGGGGGGAGGGGGGTAATCCGTGAGGTTTTTGGAAGATGGAAGCAAAGGACTTTATAATTGTGGAAATTTGGGGCGGAAGGGAAGGGTGTAAGGATTCGACAGGTGGTGTGGAATTGAGAGGGGAATTGGGTTCTGTTGTAGGTGTGGATTGTTATAGTAATAAGTGAATGGAAGCAACTGAGTCGGTATGAATAAGGTGGCAGATTTGGTTGTAAGACGAAGGTGAAGGCAAAGTTTTCGGGTCACCAGTAATTGTTATGTCATTGTTATGGAATGTGAAAGAGAGTTTGGGAATTAAAAAATCAGCATTAAGAGGTCCAAGGTTACGTAACCATTCCATGCCAAGGACAACATCAGCTCCTTCAATAGGAAGTAAATGGAAGGGAATTGTGAAAAGGTTGTTTTGGAGGGTGAGGGGAACTTAAGGGCAAAGGCCTGAGCACAACAATTTAGAGCCATTACCAACCATGACTGAAAAATTTGGTATTGGGGTAGTATGAAGTTTGAGGTGGTGGGCAATGCGTGGTTGTAAAATATTGTTTGTTCTCCCCGTGTCAATTAGCACGGTAACCGGTATACCAAGGATGATGCCATGAAATTTAAGTGTTTTTGGGGATAATTGACCACAAGCGGCTTGGGGAGATAGTTGAAAATAGGTCTCCTCTGGTTCAGTAGGAAGAACTGACTCCTCTAGTAAATCAGTGTTGTCTTGTAGAGTAGAGTCTTCGTCATCAACCAATAATAAGAGAAATTTACCAGCTGTACATTTGTGTCCTGGGATGAATTTTTCATTGCAATTGAAGCATAGACCTTGAGCGCGACGCTCTTGGAGTTAAGCATTTGAGAGACGACGGATAGGTAATTTGGAGGACTGAGTGGTTGTTAATGATTTAGGTTGGGTGGAAACATGGGTTGTGGTTTGAGTGTTTGTGCTGGGTTTGGTATAGGTGTTGGGGAACGGTTTTTGAAACTTAGGTTTTGCCTCCCGGATTTTGGATTCAATTAGTTTGGCTAATCCAATGGCCTGAGAAATAGAACTGGGTTTATGAATAGCAAGTTCATTCTGAATTTCAGGAATTAAACCTGAAATGAAGCAATTCAGCATAGCATCAGGTGGTAATCCCACAACCTGATTTCCCAATTTTTCAAAGGCTGCTTGATATTCTACAATTGAATTGTTTAATTTTAAACAATTTGGCCTGATGGTTGGCAAATGTAGAGGGACCAAACCTTAATTCCAAAGCTCTAGTAAAAGAGGGCCAATCAGACAATAATTGATTGCGATGCATGAATTTAAACCAGCCTAAGGCTTCTCCTTTCATGTAAAAAGATATCACAGGCAATCTATTTTCAGGAGGTAATTGGTAAAAGCTAAAGAATTGGTCGGCTTGAAAAAGCCATTCTAATGGGTTTGATCCGTCAAACAGGGCGAGTTCTAATTTTGGAGTACGAAATGGGGGTGGGTTCGGAACATGAGGAATTTGGTGAAGTGGAATATGGGAATATGGGATTTGTTGGGTAAATGGAAGTGTATAGGCTGTGTTGTGTGGAAACATAAATGAAAAATAGGGGTAAGGGGGTATTGTGAATGAATGTGTGGTGAAGAAATATTAGAACCTGAGGTGGTGTGAGGCTGGACGGTGGTGTGGGAGAAAATAGCAGATTGACGGAAGGGTGTGTGAGCTGGGGAAATGACGGTGGAAAAGGGTATAGTAGTTGTAGGGATTGGTGACGTCATAGCAGATGACGTAAGGTGGTTTGGGTTGGGGAAAAATTGCTGGAAATAGGTGTTGTACCCATAGTAGAAGAGGTAGGAAGCTTTGTAATACCTGACGAGCTGGCTATTGCAGAAATATCAACTTGAGGTTTTGAGGACTGCTGGATGAGCAGCTGATTGAGGGTTGTCATGATAGATTCATAGCGATAGTCTGAAATATGTTTGTCATTCTCCATTTGTGTGTTGATAGAGCCAAGGTTGCGTTGTGTTTTTTCTAGATCTGAGCGAACAATGTCAAATCTCTCATCCAGATCTGAATGGATTTGAGTAATGGCATTATCTATGTGAAGGTGAGATGTTTGAACAACTTGTTCAACAATTTCTTGTGGAGTGGGTTGGGTTGGTTTAGGGGGAGCTATGAATACAGAATGAAAGCACCAATGATGCAAAAGGGATTAGCAAATATTACCAAAATTAGGGTTCACCATTGATAAACATAAACTGCTTTCAGAACCTTTGACGGACACTATGAGTTCTTAGTGATGCCATTTGGCCTAACTAACGCTCCTAGTTCATTTCAGTCTGTTATGAATGATTTACTTCGCCCTTTCCTATGTCGGTTTATTTTAGTTTTCTTTGATGATATATTGATATATAGTTCATGCATTACTGAACATGCTAAGCATTTAAAGTTGATTTTAGATTTGCTATTATCCCATCAATTTTATGCCAAGTTATCAAAATGTGTTTTTGCTGTTCCTTGTGTTGATTATTTAGGCCATATCATCTCGAGTGAAGGTATCACCCCAGATCCGACTAAGATTCAAGCTATCTTGGATTGGCCTACGCCGCGTTCACTCACGGCTCTCAGGGGTTTTTAAGGCCTCACCGGCTTTTATCGATGTTTTGTCCGTCACTACGCCTCTCTCACTGCTCCTCTCACCGATTTATTGAGTTCCACTAAGTTACATTGGAGTACATCATATGAGACAACTTTTACAATTTTAAAAACAAAAATGACTGAAACTCCTGTTCTAAGTCTTCCTGATTTCGCCCAAGTCTTCGTTCTTGAGACGGATGCATCTGCGTTAGCTATTGGAGCAGTCTTGTCCCGGCAAGGTCATCCTTGGGCCTTCTTTAGCAAGAAGCTTTGTTCCAGATTGCAAGCATCTTCAGTGTATGTCCGGGAAATGTATGCTATTATAGAGTCTGTGAAGAAATGGCGTCAGTATTTGATTGGCAGAAAGTTCTATATCTACACTGACCAAAAGAGTTTAAAGAATTTGTTAGTGCAGACTATTCAAACTCCTAAACAGCAGAAGTGGGCTGCCAAATTACAAGGATTTCACTTCGAAATTTTTTACAAACCTGGCAAAGCTAATCAAGTTGCGGATGCCTTGAGTCGTAAACCAAGTGAGGAATCAGCCATGTTCTTCTCCATCTCCTCGCCGGTTCCGCTGCTCCTGACACAACTAAAAAGATTTTATGAGTCCACTCCTGAGGGAAAGCTCCTTCTGCAGAAAGCATAAACTGACACTTCAATGCAAAAAAAATTGGATCACCTAACACTTTCTGTAACCAGTAGAAGAAGGCATTGGACCTTTCTCCAATAGGTAAGTACATCCTAACCTGCAACTATGTAATTCTGCTGTCATGATCAATAATTGTGATTACCAACATGTTTGCCATGAATTAAAGGTCATTTCCCCTTTATCAATTGCTGTGAATTGTTGTTGTATGTGATTTCATATTGCATTTTAAGTTTAGGGTTCTTTCTGACTCGTGCATGATTACTTGCTATATGATGAAAATAAATGAAATCAAATAATACCATTGTGTTCATCATGAAAAAATAAGTAAGCTTCATGTTTACATCATTGCAAAATATTGAGAAATGAGTGAGATACAAGTATGAGGTTTTGAAAAATGGTAGAGGTTGAAGATGGTGTTCATGGCACCATAGTTTCAGCATTTGAATTATTTTTTAATATTTATTTTTTCATTTCCATATGGTTGATGACTGAGGCATTGCACCATATTGGTTTGTGTGTGTGTGCGTGTGTGTGTTTGTTTTTCATGTTGCTTTAATATATAATACACTCCGCACGTGTTTTATCTGGGCCAAGCACATGGCCCAGTGGTAAAGTTTTAACCTGCAGGCCAAGGGCGTGAATTCAAGTCTCACTTTGACCATTTCCCATATTTTTTAGCACTTATTGTTTTTATGTTTTTTCACATGCTCACTTGATCATATCTCTCAATCTACACATTATTTTGAGCTGATTTTTTATACACTCTCTATTTATAATGCCTATTTTGTGAATCCTTGAAAAATTCCAAAAATAATTTATTTTTCACACACTTTTACTTAGTTAAAGTAAGACACATTTTAAAGTGATTTTAGGTCATTAAATGATCATTTTTTATTGTTCCTTTGATTTTGCTTGACCATGTTGATGTTTGTGAATGTCATGTACATTGTGTGAACTTTGTTTGATGTTGGTAACATAATCCTTGTGATTTTTGTCCAAGTTTGATGTACTTTAATGCATGATTTTCATGTGTACATTTATTGTTTCTTAATGCTTGTTTATGAACTTTACCTTTGACTTTGGCATGATATTTGTACCACTTTGAACCTTTGATGCATGCTTTCTATGTGTTTGAATCATCCTTGATCATATGTTCATAACTTACCTTACTTTGATACCATGATTTTGTTTGGTTCTTAAACTCCATGCTTACCATATTCAAACCTTTTTGAAATGTTTAGACTTGATTGTGATCACAATGAACCCTTTCACATGAACCTTTGGTTGTTACCTCATGCTTTGAACCAAGTCTTAAATTGTATTCATGATTAAGTGGTGACTTGAAATTGTCCATAATTGTTGAAATCTTGAATTGTATTCATGATTAAGCGGTGTTAGTTGTCAACCCTAAACTATGTCTTAACCTTAGCTTATCCATGTTGATTTGAATCCTTGTTTATATCCATGATTAACATGTTGTTTGATATTGTTATATCCATGTTGACTTAAATCCATGTTTGACATTGTTACATCCATGATTACCATGTTGGTTTGAACCTTTGGTTAATGTTGATACATCCTTGCTTACATGTTATTGTTATAAACATGCTTTGATATGCCATACTTATGTTGCTACTTTGGTCTTGTTATAACCATGTCACATGTATGCTTTGATTGTATATCATCCATGTTTGTATGTCTTCTTTGGTTGTTACCATTTCTTGTTTATTTGTGACTTTGTTAAATCTTGTCTTAGATGTCATCACATTTGCCTTCATGCTTTTGTTACCATGTTCATTTGACTATGTTGTATATCATTTTATCTCATGTGACCCTTTAGTTGATATCGTGTTTGAATGTCAACCTTTATCATTTGTTATATTTACTTTGATATCATGTTTGAATATCATTCTTGTTCATCTCACCCATTATCACCTATATCATCATGTTTATTTTGACTTTGTCAAGTCATCCCCTAGTGATGTTAGCTTGTTAGCCCTCTTCCTCTTCTTTTCTTTTGTTGCCTAAATCCAAAGGAAATAATTCTTTTGTTGACATTATGTCATAGGCAGCTTAGCCTTACCTCAACTACCCCTTTTGACTTTGTTAAGTCATTAACCTTTCAACATAGCCTTGGGTTTTAGTTTGTAAACTCTTCGACTTTATTAACTCATGTAAGTGTTAGTGTTATAAACACTTACTTCCCCCTTGGAACCTTGATCACTATCAAGTGTTCTTCACCCGTTTAGGTGAACTACGATTGCTCTGATTCCATCCTTGTTAGGATACATAGGCATAAGACTGTGAAGTCTTGGCGAGCACACTAGGAATAAACCTCCTTAGGTTACCTATCTCATAAAACCTAAAAATAGAACATTTCCAAACATTAGCAAGCAAATTACCATAACAAAAATACTTTCAAGAGGTTCCTATAGTATACTATAGATACTTAGGGTGCTAATACCTTCCCTTAGTATAACCAACCCCCGAATCTTTAGATCACTTTGCGTTGTTGTTACATTTCACAATTAGGGTTTTATTCGATCTTTTCCCTTTCCTTTGGATAAATTAAAGTTCGGTGGTGAACATTCAATGTTTTGTGATTCAAGTTAATATAATAGCTTGATATCCGATTCTCACTGTGACATCGTGCCTTAGAAATTTTTTAAATTTTGGAAACATGAGATCTATGTCTTCATCACTTTTAGTTTTGCAATCTTTATCTTCTGACTTTGTGCTTTTGGCGTTTGTAACTTTTAGTGCAAGATTTTTCTTCTTTTTGTCACCTTCTTTATTCCCACCTAGCCTTTTTGGTTTCATTTCACATTTTCTTCAATTTTCAAAACATGGTAACCAAATTTATAGAAAACAAGTGTTTAGATTCATAAATTACAGTGACGCAGGTTGCCAAATGTGGTATAGGCATCTAAGAACTTTTATAACTAAATTCTCATTTTGAAAAACTTTACCCAGAGTTCTCATATAATTCACAATATGAATAAAATGTTTTCCATATCCTTAATGTTTTGTTCAAGTTTCATTATGAAAATATCGTACTCATGGGTCAATGTGTTGATCCTAGCCCTTTTTACCTCAGTGGTACTTTCATAGGAAACTTAAAGCTTGTCCCATATTCCTTTCACACTATCGCATTGAGAAACACACAAACATTCATCAATGGAAATAATGGTGGTGATAAGAACTTTTTATTTCAAACTACTTTGCACTTCTTCCTTATCCTCTTTGATCTACAATTTATATCTTTGTTTTCCTCAACACCAATAACTTGATGTGTGGGAACAAAATGACCATTTTTAATAGCATAATCTACCCCCTTTATAAATATTCTCATCTTCCTTTTTAACAAAGCATACCCTGATCCATTTAAGGATGGAGATTTGTTTAGTGAACCGTTTGAACTCATTTTCTCCTGAGATGGTTAATCTTATAACAAGAGTTAGACTCTAATGCCACTTGTTGACCAAGTGACTCCAAACACAAGAGGAGAGTGAATTGTGATATCTGAAATTTTAAAATATTGTTTTATAATTTTTTTTAAATTTAAAATCATTTATGTTATAAGATAGGGATGGAGCATCAGAATAATAGAAAAGAGAAATAAGCATGAAGTAATATAAATAACCAAAATAAAATAGATAACGTATAGAAAGTTCACTCTAAAGAGTTGTCCTTGTTTGGCTTAAATCACTTGTCATACTCTAGTCCCTCAAGAGTTTTCCCTATAGATTTCCACAAGAATAATCTGGACATTTTTCACATGATCAACCCAAACAACCATACAAAACAACTTGAACTTTTGCACATGATCAAACCTAAAACCTTCTAATAACAACCAGATATTTTACAGAAGTTCAACTCAATAACCTTCACCCAAATTTTTTAGAAGTTTAGTTTGCAACCTTTAAATATATTACAAAAATATCACTAGAGAACTATGGCCTTAGATAAACGATTTCAACATAACACCAATAAACACAACTCTCAGATAAAAATTTAGTGAAAAATATATTTATAGAAGAATGATAGAAAGAAAGATAGAAGAAATTTTATATTCATAAAATTGGTGTATTTTAAAATGAGGAGAAGTCTTTATATAGAAAAATTTGGATCAAAATAGAAATAATCCATGATTTTTTTTAATGATTTAATGGATTAAAACTATGTAATGATCAATTAACCAAGCTAAACTAGGAAAGTTTGATTTTCTATGTCACATAATTGATTACCACCCTTTCATAATCGATTAAAATACATCACACTTAGATTTTATCGATTAGAAGCACCTGTTAATCAATTAGCCAATGTATTTTTACCATCATAATTAACTAAATAATCTACTGATCAATTAAAAACTTATGTGTATTCGTTATAATAAGTTTTATCAAAATATAAGACAAGTTTGAAATATTGTATGTGTGTGTGTGTGCGCATGCGTGTTTGTGTGTGTGTGTGTGTGTGTGTGTGTGTGTGTGTGTGTATGTGTGTATGTGTGTTTCCTTAACACCTCAAGACTTACTCTTGTTCCTTTTACAATTAACCTATCAAAAGTAGGTAAAACCCTAAGTGTTGGACCAAACGAGTTTTCACATCTTTCATAACTTCAAGACTTCAAGTTCTTTTCTTTGGTAAAGAATTTTCTAGCACCTTTAACTGGAACTTGATACATTTGACTAATGAGGCATTTGATATCTTCTTCTTGTCTATATGCCATCACCAAGAACATTGGGAAGACTTGTCATCAACACAACCATTTGACAATTTTCATCAACACAACTATTTGACAATTTTCACCATAAAACCATTTGTTAAAATTACCTACACAAAAATTAGAACCAAAACATGCTAGTGTATGTTTATCTATTTTCTATTGTAATAAAATATTTTATTGTATAACGATTTAAATTTAATTTATTTTCATATTTTTCAAAATAAAGGAGTCACAAAATTGTATGAATACAACTAATCGTTAGTTGGTTTAGTGGTGACTGGCGCTGGACTTGGTAGGGAGGACCATGGTTCAATCCTCCACAACTGTGATCGGGAGGAGGCTGAAACCACTTGATTCAGAACTGACCCCCGAACAAGATTAGGTGGTCCGTGGGCCGGATATTGGTGGTGAAACTAAAAAATTGTATGAATACAAGAGATCAATACTAATAAATATAGAAATACATAAAAAAAAATTAAAAAACTTAATAAAAATTAATTCTTAAAAACAAGACATACGACAATGGGGATTAGAGGTTAGTGGTGGCCAAAAGATGTTTAAAAACTTAATAATAAATAATAATCTAATCCAAAGTCGCCATGCGAAAATGGGGGAATTTATCTAATATCTCTTGAGAATTGTAGGCCTTCATTTTCCCAGACGCACAACATCAATAAGAAATTTGGTATGTTATTCTTTTTTCGTCTATATTTATAATTATTCTTTTAAATGACCGATTCCATTTTTTGTTTTAGTTTGTGTACGAGAGCCTTTTGTTGAGAGATAAAGAGTGAAAGTAAATAAAGGTTCTAAAAGAAAAAAATTCAACCTTTGAGGTTCGAAATCTCGTCGCATCACACATTTATTGAAAATATATAAGTGGCGATCTTCATTTCTTTTCCCCAAAATTGTAGTGAAAACAAAATATATTATTAAAATTTATAAATCCTTACGATTTTAGTCTTTCCTATCTTTGAGTAAAAAATTAAACTATTGAACTCCATTAATTTTTTCAATCTATAGCAATTTAAATTACACCATTTGTTAAAATAAAACAGGGTTTGCAATTTCGTAATATTTAAATGCTAGAATCGCTCCGCTAATAAGAAATTATGTATGATATTCATTCATTTGTCTTTGAAGTATCATATATCATACTTAATCACTTCTCCATTACATGCCTCGCGTCTGAGAAAAAATGAATCAAGATGTTCAAAATGGCTTACGTCCACTTAACATCAATAGATTCTGACCCGTTTTTTCTATTGCAGGTTGAACCCACAAAGCAAGACTGACCCAACCTATTTAAAGGACTGAAGTCACTTTTAAAGTTAGGCCCTTAAAATATATATGTAAATTATATGCCATTTTATATTTTTATAACTAAATTCAACGTTTTTTAAGACTTTTTTTGGCCAATTATTTTGAGGTCAAAAACCCTACTTGAATCTCCTTACCCTTGGGCCTCCTCTTTCTGTAAGTACACTCTTTATTTAAATCATTATTTTAATTGCATGTTTTTCTATTAGTTTCTAAATTTGAAATTTTTGTCGAGTGTTTAAGCTTTAAATCAAATAAAGATTTCAAGTGTTTAACTAATCTATCTTTATGAATACATTTTGATATTGATATTTTAAATAAATTCTAACAATTGAGAAGATTTTTGAAAAGTTTGATATAGTGAAGTACTTCAACTCATCAATTGGCTTCAAAGGTATAAACAACACATTTGATAATGTTGGAAATGGTATGCATCTTACCTAATTAATACTCAATTATTTTATAACATTGTTACTTAACTTTCCTAAAAATTTATTATTATTTTAAATTAATAAGAATATGGAAATTCTAACAAACATTCATTCATGAATTTTGCATTAAAGGAAAATAATTTATAATATAACAAATTTAAAAAAAAAAATCAAATATAAAAAAATTACATTCTAGAAGAATAAAACATAATTAGAAAATAAAAAAACTTGAGGAAGAAGAAAACCAATACAATGAAAAATGGATAATTGCTTAGTCATGCAAAACAATGTAAGCCAATGAAAATTGAATATGAGAAATGGAAATAGATGTTATAAATAGGACCCTTAGTTCTCAATTAAATGCACAGTTTCAAAGTTATTAAAAATATATTTTGTTGTGTGAATTTCTGCATCCAGGTAATTTCAAAGTCTTGTCTTTATTAATTACTTTGTTTTTTGTTTTTTGTTTAGTTTTTGTTGCTTTTTCATTTAAATTATTTTAATTTTACTTTGTTTTTGTTTTTGTTTATTGATTTTATTTTTTCGTTTTTCATCAATTTTAGGGGTGATTTTGTTGTGGAAGTAATTTTTTTTCAAAATTTTTATTACTGTTTCTTTGGTTAGATTTATGAATTATCCTTTTAACTATTTTAATTTTATTGTTGAATTATCATTTGAAATTTTTTTATTGATAATTTTCTTAGTATCATGATGATCAAATGACAATTAACAATTGCAAGTGTTTAGTGTAGAACTGAATAACTTTTACTTCAACTAAATTCACATTATCATGTTCATTAAATTGTTTGTGTAAAGATTTTTATGTTGGATTTAATTTAATATATAGCTTGAGTTCTATTAATTATTTTTGTAGTGGTATAGTTTATTAGTTAGATACTTATTATTCTTTGAATATTTTTTGAGAGATTGTACTGTTGCAATATTTTACTTGTGTAATTGTTTTAGATTATTTGTTTTGCTCTCCAAAGAATATTCTTATTGACTTACTATTTATTCTTTATTATGTCAACGTTATATTATCATGATGAGTTCATAATCCTTTATACTAGTCAGTATTTCCAAACGTTTTAAATATTATAAGACTGTCAAATATTCTTGTTGCTCAAGGTACAAAGTTCTATTTTACTACAACTGAACTTTTAGATTTGAGTGTGTTTGTATATAGGTATTCATCTTGTAGATATAAATGGCAAATAAATCCGCAAAGGCATTGGATGGAGTTGTACTCAATCAGAAGAGAAAGTTGATTACCAGATGCATTGCACATCTGGATGAAGTTTCAACACCAACTAACTTTGTTGTTAAACAAATGAGATTAGTCGGAGATGAGGGACAGCCAGCTGACTCTGGTCCTGGTATTTCAAGATCCTTGGTTAAGTATTATTCGAATTATAAAAAAAGTGAGCTTCCAAAACGTTTGATGTTCTATAAAAATGGTGAGTGGTTGGACTATCGTGAGGATGTTCTTGACTTGGTTAAGAAAGATTTTGAAATCAAGATGGTAGTTGTGGAGGTAGAGCTAGATGGAGAGGGTAGTGTGTTTTACTTTTTGCATATGTATAATGTGAATTTGAAGACGGGTTTGAGACAACCCATTGCTTGGATTGATGAGGCTGGGAGCTGCTTTTTTCCTGAAAGTTTTGCTGGTTCTGATGAAGAACCCAATCACTTAGGTGAAGAGTGTAACACCCCATTTCTACCCAGTAATTATATTAAAATCAGAGTTATAAAATTTTCGACATAAAACGGGATATCAAATTTTAAACTTTAAAATCCAACACATAATAATTAATCATGAAAGATACATAACGCTTCAGGGAAACATAAAACAACAACTGGTCTTCAACTTTATTCAGCTTAAGTAAACACAACGCAGCGGATTTATTAACGACTTAGTAGCATCTTTATTCAACATAAAACGACTTCAAATTAAACAACAAGTATTTTTCAACAAATTCACTAAAAATTCAGCATGTAGACAAATAAATAAAAGACACGCGTCATCCCCTCGAGTGCTACGTATCAGAGCGACAACCACCGACTCGAACTAAGGTAACCGGCTACTCCTCTTGATTACCTGCACGTTGCCAACATAGGGACAACATTCAAACAGAAGGGGTGAGTTATCAAAAATTATAAACGGAGTATGATAAATAATATGTAGGCAATAATCATACAAATAATCACCACTTCACATCAACAACCAACAAATAAAGAAAATCAACAACAACTTAAGAAAATGCGACTTAATGCGACTCGACAGTGTTATGCATGTGGTACCATCGGAGTAAAACTCCCAACTTAATATTGCCAGTTTATCGAGGCATCAAGGCATAAGCCTTCAACTTTCAACTTTCAACATATGCCAATCCAGGCCAACGTGGTGTGAGCAACGCTCCGACATAAAATGCAATGTATGTTTTATGACATGCACAACTCATCAACATAAACAACTCAACAACTTCCACGACACAATCAACTTAACCAACATGGCAACTTTTACGACATAAACAGCTTAATCAACTTTGGCTATTACGCCTTCAACTTAAAAATTCGTCCGTGTACCGGAACGAAACAACAAAATCAGCTGTACCTGCGAATCCACTTTTTCGACATAATTTCAACAAAACAATTTGACAAAATTCACTTATTAAATTATCCAACTTACCCCGACAGTTTTCATTAGATTCCGGGCAACTAATTTTTCCGCCTAAACCGGCTAAACCGACTAAAACTGCACTATTTTAACTTCTGTCATTTAATCCCAGTTTATTACAAAGTTCCACTTTCTGCTACGACTTCCTTAAAATTATTTCCAAGCTTCTGTCATGAATTGTTATTAATCCTGTTGCTGTCAAAATTTCTGTTTATCATACGAACCTGTTATTTTCATTTTCTGTTAAAACTATCACTGCTACTAATTTCCAACTAGCCCAGATTAACTTGATTTTCTGCTAAGAAAATCTATTCATTAAAACCCAATTAATTAAAACACATGGTAATATATATACATGATAATGTATATCTTAGCACAAGAGTTAAAGTGAAGATCCACTTTCTCAAAAGGCCTGCGCCACCTGCTAAGTCCCTACATCCATAAGCCTGCACCTATGTAATTATGCGCCTATATATGTATATATCAATTTACTGCGCCAGGCTTAAGATGGAAAGGAGATACAATGTTCAGCTACTCATCCTATTTCTTCACATTTACTATCCCATCATTAACTAATGCCACTTAATTCATTGCCAAAAGAATTAGTATATCTATCCCCATGTCCCAAATATATATATATATATATATATATATATATATATATATATATATATATATATATATATATATATATAAATATACCAAATATATATATACCTGAATATTATCCATTAAGACCAAAATCTAATTCTTCCTGCGCTGCACTATATTATATATATTAATGTAAATCACTTGGCCAATCTATATGCTACTACCATTAAATAGACTAATTAAATAGACTAGTTTATACCAAATATGCCAATCCTTAATTTAATGTAAAACAAAGTGTGCCTAAATTCTCTTAACTAATGGGTGCCTGCGCCACCCTATTCTAGACAGCAAGTGGCCATTCGCCACCTTCCTAACTGTTCCGTAAGAACGACCATTAAGAACAATTCCTTAAAAAAACAATTAATTAAAAAAAACATGGTAATATACATGATAATAATATTAGTATAAGCATTAAAGTGGATAATCCCTTCCCATGGATTGATAAGACTGCCACGCATATAAAACAAAACCAACCTCTTAAATTCATGTACAACCAAATGACCAAATTCCTATATCCTTGCGCTACTTTACAGTAAAAACAAGGGAGTAATTCCAAATTCTCAACTTTAATAGGTACCCCAATTATTAAATGGGTCTCTAAACTATCACCAAAAATCAGTTTCCAAGCATCAAATTTAATAATTTCAGAGATTAATTTTACTCGAAATCACTTCAGTTTTCACAGGAAATTTTTAGGGTAATTCTAATACTAGTTCTACACAATAATCATCACCCAAATAACATTCATCATAACCCAGTTATAATAATCGAACCCACCCTTACCTGATTGGATTGAAGGTAGCTCGAAACTTCGGACTTGGTTACCGGCGGCAATTTTTTCTCGTATCGTCTTCTCCACTCTACTCCCTCGTGTAACTGCTCCTTTTTCTACTGATACAACACAACTCCCCACTCTTTTCTATTTCTTTCCATATCTCTTGTTTTATTTGTTTTATTAAAATAATAATTTTCAATTAAAATATCTAATGGGCCTAAAACATACACCCCCTTAATTTACTAATTCCGACACGAAATCAAGCCCACTTAATTCAAATACCCTCCTACGACTATAATATTACTACTAATATTATTCCGCGACTATAATATTATTTCTCTGACTTACCAACTTAAAAATTCCGACTTAACGACTTAATTCGCCGCAACACCAAAATCAACCGAATAATTCACAACAATTAAATAAATATCCAATTAAATAAATAATTAAATATTTTGGGCGTTACAACTCTCCCCCACTTAGAATATTTTCGTCCTAAAAAATTTACCTGATTCAAACAGCTAGGGATAGGAGTCTCGCATCTTGCTCTCCAACTCGCACGTCATGCTTTCTCCGGTAGCTCCCAACCAGATAACTTTCACCAATGCGATCTCTTTCCCTCGCAAGGTCTTTATTTCACGATCCGCGATTCGCACAGGTTTCGTCTCCACCGTGAGATTATCCCGTACTTGCACATAATCCATATTAACCACATGAGACGGATCTGAAATGTATTTCCGAAGCTGCGACACATGAAACACATCATGCAGATTCGAAAGATTTGGCGGTAACGCCATTCGGTAAGCAACCTTCCCAACTCTGTCCAAAATCTGATACGGACCAATAAAACGAGGAGTGAGCTTCTTAGACTTCAAAGCTCTCCCAACACCAGTCACAGGCGTGACTCTCAAAAACACATGATCGCCCGCTTGGAATTCCAAATCCTACTTCTGCTTGTCATGGTAACTTTTCTGTCTACTCTGAGAAGCTTTCATCTTCTCCCGAATCAACTGCACTTTCTCAGTAGTTTCTCGAACTAATTCCGGTCCAAGTACTACAATTTCACCGGATTCATGCCAACACAATGGAGTTCTACACCTCCGACCATACAGCGCTTCAAAAGGTGCCATTCCGATACTAGAATGGTGACTATTATTATAAGTGAACTCGATCAATGGAAGATAAGTATCCCACGAACCTCCCTGCTCAAGAACACAAGCTCTCAACAGATCCTCCAACGACTGAATAGTTCTCTCAGTTTGACCATCTGTCTGAGGATGATACGCCGAACTCAACCTCAGCTTAGAACCCTACGCCTCCTGTAGGCTCTTCCAAAACTCCGACGTAAACCTCGGATCTCTATCCGATACAATACACAAAGGAACACCATGCAACTTCACAATCACTCGGATATAAATCTCTGCCAACTTCACAATCGGATATGTGATGTTAATAGGTATAAAATGAGCCGACTTCGTAAGCCTATCAACAATCACCCAGATTGAATCATGTCCTCTTGAAGTCATAGGCAACCCTGTCACAAAGTCCATAGAAATGCTATCCCATTTCCATTCTGGAATCTCTAACGGTTGCATTAACCCAGCAGGTTTCTGATGCTCAACCTTCGACTTCTGACAAGTCAAACATGCATACACGAATCGTGCCACGTCTTCTTTCATTCCGGACCACCAAAATATCTTCTTCAAGTCTTGATACATTTTAGTAGCTCCCGGATGAATACTCAGATTACTTCTATGACCCTCTGCAAGAATTTTCTTTTTCATATCTGCATTATCTGGTATACAAATCCGATCATGCAGTCTCAACACACCTCGTGCATCAATCTTAAAGTCACTCTTATCCGGTTGACCACAATCATTCATGATGTCCACTAGTTTCACATCCCGCTTCTGAGCCTCTCGAATACTGTCCAGAAAATCATTGTTAATTTTCAACATACCCAACATAACACTCTGCGGTGTCACTTCGCAAACCAAACTCATATCTCGAAACTGCTCAATTAATTCCAATTCCTTAATCATCATTGCTGACATATGCAAGGTCTTTCGGCTTAAAGCATCAGCCACAACATTAGCTTTGCCCGGATGATAATTCAAACCGAAATCATAATCTTTCAGCAATTCCAACCACCTTCGCTGTCTCATATTCAACTCTTTCTGGTCAAACAAATACTTTAAGCTCTTATGATCACTATAAACTTCAAATCTAGAGCCATAGAGGTAATGCCTCCAAATCTTCAGCACAAAAACCACTGCAGCAAGTTCTAAATCATGCGTAGGATAATTCCTTTCATGAGTTCTCAACTGTCGAGACGCATAAGCAATTACTTTATTATTCTGCATCAGCACACCTCCTAAACCCATCAACGAAGCATCACAATAAACCACAAACGGTTCTTCTGGATTCGGTAATGTCAAAACTTAGCCAACTCAACAAACTTCGCAGCATAATCAGTAACCGACATAGTTCCTTGCTTCAGCTCAAGAAATTCAATCTGTTTCTTACCACGGACATCCTCTGGATAATACTTTCTCAGAAACTCCCTTCGGAACACATCCCAAGTGATAACTTCACCTGTAGTCTCCAACCTCTGACGAGTCTCTAGCCACCAGTCATCAGCTTCGACTGCTAGCATATGAGTCCCATAACGAACCTTCTGCGCTGGAGTGCAGTCCATCACACGGAAGATCCTCTCAATCTCTTTCAACCAATCCAATGCTCCATCAGGATCATACCTGCCCTTGAAGGTAGGCGGATTCTCCCTCTGAAAAGTCGCCAGACTACGAGATCCATCATTCTCCCCAGCATTCGGTAAGTTCTGCACAGCCTGACCCATTGCTTGCATTGCAGCAGCCATTGCAGCATCGTTCCTTCCATCCATCTCAAATTATCACTACAACATAAACAAAAGTTAGAACCAAATAACAATACTCGATTGTTAGACAACTACGACTCGACACTTGGCCCGACGGACCGACCTGCTCTGATACCACTAATGTAACACCCCATTTCTACCCAGTAATTATATTAAAATCAGAGTTATAAAATTTTCGACATAAAACGGGATATCACATTTTCAACTTTAAAATCCAACACGTAATAATTAATCATGAAAGATACATAACGCTTCAGGGAAACATAAAACAACAATTGGTCTTCAACTTTATTCAGCTTAAGTAAACACAACGCAGCGGATTTATTAACGACTTAGTAGCATCTTTATTCAACAAAAAACGACTTCAAATTAAACAACAAGTATTTTTCAACAAATTCACTAAAAATTCAGCATGTAGACAAATAAATAAAAGACACGCGTCATCCCCCCGAGTGCTACGTATCAGAGCGACAACCACCAACTCGAACTAAGGTAACCGACTACTCCTCTTAATTACCTGCACGTTGCCAACATAGGGACAACATTCAAACAGAAGGGGTGAGTTATTGAAAATTATAAATGGAGTATGATAAATAATATGTAGGCAATAATCATACAAATAATCACCACTTCACATCAACAACCAACAAATAAAGAAAATCAACAACAACTTAAGAAAATGCGACTTAATGCGACTCGACAGTGTTATGCATGTGGTACCATCGGAGTAAAACTCCCAACTTAATATTGCCAGTTTATCGAGGCATCAAGGCATAAGCCTTCAACTTTCAACTTTCAACATATGCCAATCCAGGCCAACGTGGTGTGAGCAACGCTCCGACATAAAATGCAATGTATGTTTTATGACATGCACAACTCATCAACATAAACAACTCAACAACTTCCACGACACAATCAACTTAACCAACATGGTAACTTTTACGACATAAACAGCTTAATCAACTTTGGCTATTACGCCTTCAACTTAAAAATTCGTCCGTGTACCGGAACGAAACAACAAAATCAGTTGTACCTGCGAATCCACTTTTTCGACATAATATCAACAAAACAATTTGACAAAATTCACCTATTAAATTATCCAACTTACCCCGACAGTTTTCGTTAGATTCCGGGCAACTAATTTTTCCGCCTAAACCGGCTAAACCGACTAAAACTGCACTATTTTAACTTCTGTCATTTAATCCCAGTTTATTACAAAGTTCCACTTTCTGCTACGACTTCCTTAAAATTATTTCCAAGCTTCTGTCATGAATTGTTATTAATCCTGTTGCTGTCAAAATTTCTGTTTATCATACGAACCTGTTATTTTCATTTTCTGTTAAAACTATCACTGCTACTAATTTCCAACTAGCCCGGATTAACTTGATTTTCTGCTATGAAAGTCTATTCATTAAAAACCAATTAATTAAAACACATGGTAATATATATACATGATAATGTATATCTTAGCACAAGAATTAAAGTGAAGATCCCACTTTCTCAAAAGGCCTGCGCCACCTGCTAAGTCCCTACATCCATAAGCCTGCACCTATGTAATTATGCGCCTATATATGTATATATCAATTTACTGCGCCAGGCTTAAGATGGAAAGGAGATACAATGTTCAGCTACTCATCCTATTTCTTCACATTTACTATCCCATCATTAACTAATGCCACTTAATTCATTGCCAAAAGAATTAGTATATCTATCCCATGTCCCAAATATATATATATATACCAAATTTATATATACCTGAATATTATCCATTAAGACCAAAATCTAATTCTTCCTGCGCTGCACTATATTATATATATTAATGTAAATCACTTGGCCAATATATATGCTACTACCATTAAATAGACTAGTTTATACCAAATATGCCAATCCTTAATTTAATGTAAAACAAAGTGTGCCTAAATTCTCTTAACTAATGGGTGCCTGCGCCTGTTAGGACAATCAAAAACATAAACCAGAATTTGGGAAGGTAGTAACAATGGGGAAAGAAACTTGGGGAAGAAGATGAATTGAGAGAGAGAGAGAGAATTAGGGTAGAAAGTAATAGTGAGGATTAAAATTGGCATTAACTTCTAAATTGGGATTACATCACAGTATTTATACATGAGAGAATACAACAAAAACTAAAAAATACAACTAAAGTGCACATGCTGTTAAAACTGTTATTTTTGGAACTGCAACAGCTGTAATCGATTAACAACATCCTGCTAATCGATTAGCAGTTGCAAAACTTCCAAAAATACAGCATTTTACAACAGCTCACAACACACCACCTCACTTTAGTTGCTCCAAGTCCATCATGCTCAAGCTCTTCAACAGTCTCTTGAACACCTCATTTGTCACACCCTTGGTCAACAGATCCGCAACTTGGTCCTCGCTTCGGCAATAGCTCAATCTAAGCTTTCCATCACCGACCAATTCTCTCAAGTAATGAAACCGCAGCTCAATATGCTTGCTCCTTCCGTGTGCAATCGGATTCTTCGCAAGATTTATCGCGGAGACATTATCCACAAACAGTGTGGTGGCATCATCATCACCACATCCCAATTCCTTCATTAGATTCACTAACCACATAGCTTGGCAAGCACTCAATGATGCCGCAATGTACTCGGCCTCACAAGAAGAGAGGGCTACAACCGGTTCCTTCTTCGAACACCATGAGATTGGTGTACTACCGAACATAAAGATGTACCCCGCCGTAGATTTCCGATCATCTTTATCTCCGCACCAATTAGAATCGGTGTAGCCAAGTAAAGTACATTTGCGACCCATATCCGATGTGGGAAACAAAATACCACAACCAAGAGTACCCTTCACATATCTAAGGATCCTTTTGACCGCTGCCAAGTGAGACACCTTAGGTCTCTCCATGAATCTACTCGCAATACCGACACTAAAAGCCAAATCCGGTCGAGTATTGCACAAGTACCGTAACGATCCAATCAAACTTCGGTAAAGTGTTGGATCCACATCATCCTCATCATCACTTTTGGACAGCTGAACTCTAGCCTCACAAGGTGTATTGGAAGCATTACAATGTTCCATTTCACACCTTTTCAAGATATCTAGAGCATACCTTCTTTGATGCATAAGCAGCCCCTCTTTTGACTTGTGAAACTCTATGCCAAGAAAATATCTCATGACACCAAGGTCCGTCATCTCAAACTCACTCATGAGCTCCACTTTGAACCTTGAAATACACTTGTCATTGCTGCCCGTAATCAAGAGATCATCAACATACAAGCAAAGTATAATAACACCATCAATAGTATCCGATCTCACATAAACACCATGTTCGGATACACACCGTTTGAAACCGATGTCAATAAGAAAGTCGTCTATACGTTTGTTCCAAGCTCTCGGAGCTTGTTTCAAACCATATAACGCCTTGTGTAGCTTGTAGTACTTCTTCTCTTGATTTCTGATCACGAAACCGGGTGGCTGTCCCACATAAACCTCCTCATCAAGAGGACTATTCAAAAACGCAGATTTCACATCCATTTGGTAAATCACCCAATTGTTGCTATGCGCAATTCCAACAACCAAACGAATAGTCTCCAATCTAGCCACCGGTGCGAATACCTCCTCGTAGTCTATCCCCTCACGTTGCAAGAACCCTTTGGTAACTAATCGAGCTTTGTACTTGATTACTTCACCTTTAGGATTTGCTTTGACTTTATAGACCCATCGCACACCAATCGGTTTCTTTCCATGTGGTAAATCGACCAACTCCCAAGTACCATTTTTCTCAATAGATTCCAGCTCCTCTTTCATTGCACATATCCACTTAGGATCACTTAAAGCTTCCTCCTCATTTACCGGTTCAGATTCGGCCATAAGTGCGAAATGAACAAAATCACCATCATTGTTCACTTCATTATCTTGGAACCTCTCACAATCTCGGAGTCTAAGAGGCAAGGCTCTTTGCCTCACTGGTCTACCATTATTAACAACACCATTTTCCGCTTCAGTAGGTGCAGGTACAGCGGCATCGGAACACTCTGCATCAAACAAATCAACAAACTGCTGCTGTTCAGCAGGCTGTAATCGGTTAGCAACATCTGTGTAATCGATTACACCTGCTGTTTCAGCAGTTTTTATTTCGTCAAACAGCACGTCCCGGGTTATCACGATTTTCCGATTCTTCTGATCAAACAACTTGTACCCTCCAGTAGAGTGATATCCAACAAATATCAATTTCTCACCTTTATCATCCAACTTCTTTCTAAGTTGATTCGGTACATGACGATATGCAATCGATCCAAAAACGCGCAAATGATCCACACTTGGCTTGAAACCACTCCAAACCTCTTCTGGTGTGATCTTCTCCAGCTTCTTAGTAGGACACCTATTCAACAAGTAGGTGGCTGTAGACACGGCCTCACCCCACAATTCCTTAGGCAATTTCTTCCCACAAAGCATACTACGCACCATGTTCATTATTGTACGATATTTTCTCTCGGCAGCTCCGTTTTATTGAGGCGTATATGGAGGCACCACCTCACGCACGATACCCTCAAGATCACAAAACTTCCCAAACTCACTAGAGGTATACTCGCCTCCACCATCCGTTTTGAGAATTTTGAGCTTCCGACCGCTTTGACTTCCACCACGGACTTGAAACTCTTGAACACTCCAAATACCTCATCCTTCCTCTTGATAAGATATGTCCAAAGCTTTCTACTAAACTCGTCAATAAACGTAACAAAGTATCGATTGCCGCCATAAGTCTCTACTTGCATTGGTCCACAAACATCGGAATACACCACCTCAAGTAAGCCTTTGGTTCTTCGACCCGCATCCTTGCTAAACACATTCTTGTGTTGCTTACTTGTCACATATTCCTCACACAATTCTGTCGAAACACTAATCTGTGGCAGCCGTGTTACCATTCCACTTTGTTGCAACATCTTGAGATCCCTAAAATTAAGGTGACCAAGACGGTAATGCCATAACCACTCATCTCTACTTGCCACGGTAGCTAAACAACGATGCTCCATAACCTTTAACTCAACCTTAAAAGTTCTATTGGCAGCCATCGGCGCTTTTAGAATCAACACACCATTTGAATCTAAAACGCGTAACATCTTGTTCTCCAACCGAATTAAGTATCCTCTTTCAAGTAATTGGCCAATGCTTAAAAGATTACACTTAATTCCCGGTATGTACAAGACATCTTTGATCCTAGAATGTCCACCATTCTTTCTTCCGATCAAGACATCTCCTACCCCTTCGGCTCTTAAAGTGGTGTCGTCGGCAAACTTGACTTTACTCTTTGCCGCTTGATTGATTTGCACAAACCAATCCTTTCGACCCGTCATATGTGTTGAACAACCGGAATCCAAGTACCACTCATCTTTACTTTGAACTCCATCACTCATGGTAAGCAATGCATTTTGACCCGAACGCATTTTTTCGCCACTTTCCGACACAGTACAGCTGCTGTCCCGCAAGCTGTCATCACAGTAGCTGCTGCCAGCAGCACCAACAATGCCATAATTCTCTTCCGTAATCATCACAAGAAGGGTATCTTCATCATCTACCTCTTCCCTAGTAACCTTAGCCTCATCCGCATCCTTTTCCTTGCGTTTTGAGCGACATTCTTTCGCAAAATGTCCAAGCTTTTGACAATTATAACACTTCACCGAACTTTTGTCAAACGGCTTGTGAGTGCTTTGATTACCCTCTTTGGAGCTTCCTTCACTCTTTGAATTTTGTGGATCTTTTCCACCAAAAATCTTCTTACTTTTAGAAGTCCACTTCCCCTTCGATCTCTTGTTCTTCTCATGTAAACGCGCTTGCAAAGCGATCTCCGCTTTGGCTTTGTCGGCACTTCTCTCATCCATCCTTTGTTCATGCGCCTCTAACGAACTTTGCAACTCATCTTTGCTCAAAGTCGTTAGATCCTTCGACTCCTCAATAGCCACAACAATGTTATCGAACCGTGATGTTAACGAACGCAACACTTTCGATACAACATTCTGCTCAAGGATCGTTTCGCCACATGACTTGATTTGGTTGACTAACCGGGTAATGCGCGTGATGTAATCGTTGATCGTTTCTTTGTCCTCCATTTGCGTTAACTCGAATTGACGTTTGTAAGTTTGTAACCTTACCACCTTCGCTTTGACAGCACCAGCATACGCTTTCTCAAAGATTTCCCATGCTTGCTTCGCGGATTCACAATCACCAACCTTCTCGAAATTGTCGTTATCAACACACGAATGGATCAATAACCAGAGCTCTTGATGCCAAATGTTAGGATAATCAAAAACATAAACCAGAATTTGGGAAGGTAGTAACAATGGGGAAAGAAACTTGGGGAAGAAGATGAATTGAGAGAGAGAGAGAATTAGGGTAGAGAGTAATAGTGAGGATTAAAATTGGCATTAACTTCTAAATTGGGATTACATCACAGTATTTATACATGAGAGAATACAACAAAAACTAAAAAATACAACTAAAGTGCACATGCTGTTAAAACTGTTATTTTTGGAACTGCAACAGCTGTAATCGATTAACAACATCCTGCTAATCGATTAGCAGTTGCAAAACTTCCAAAAATACAGCATTTTACAACAGCTCACAACACGCCACGCTATTCTAGACAGCAAGTGGCCATTCGCCACCTTCCTAACCGTTCCGTAAGAACGACCATTAAGAACAATTCCTTAAAAAAACAATTAATAAAAAAAAATGGTAATATACATGATAATAATATTAGTATAAGCATTAAAGTGGATAATCCCTTCCCATGGATTGATAAGACTGCCACGCATATAAAACAAAACCAACCTCTTAAATTCATGTACAACCAAATGACCAAATTCCTATATCCTTGCGCTACTTTACAGTAAAAACAAGGGAGTAATTCCAAATTCTCATCTTTAATAGGTACCCCAATTATTAAATGGGTCTCTAAACTATCACCAAAAATCAGTTTCCAAGCATCAAATTTAATAATTTCAGAGATTAATTTTACTCGAAATCACTTCAGTTTTCACAGGAAATTTTTAGGGTAATTCTAATACTAGTTCTACACAATAATCATCACCCAAATAACATTCATCATAACCCAGTTATAATAATCGAACCCACCCTTACCTGATTGGATTGAAGGTAGCTCGAAACTTCGGACTTGGTTACCGGCGGCAATTTTTTCTCGTATCGTCTTCTCCACTCTACTCCCTCGTGTAGCTGCTCCTTTTTCTACTGATACAACACAACTCCCCACTCTTTTCTATTTCTTTCCATATCTCTTGTTTTATTTGTTTTATTAAAATAATAATTTTCAATTAAAATATCTAATGGGCCTAAAACATACACCCCCTTAATTTACTAATTCCGACACGAAATCAAGCCAACTTAATTCAAATACCCTCCTACGACTATAATATTACTACTAATATTATTCCGCGACTATAATATTATTTCTAATATTATTTCTCCGACTTACCAACTTAAAAATTCCGACTTAACGACTTAATTCGCCGCAACACCAAAATCAACCGAATAATTCACAACAATTAAATAAATATCCAATTAAATAAATAATTAAATATTTTGGGCGTTACAAAGAGAAGGATGGGGAAAGTCATGGAATGAAAGAGGCACATGAGCTTAAATTACATTTATCAAATCAACTCAATAGGGCGGATGAATCCAAGTTGGGAAAGAATAATGGGGAGTCTAATGCTTTAGCTACTGATGTAGACATTGACGGTCATGATACCACTAACAAAGTGGGAAATGAAAACGTTAGGGAAACTGCTAACCATGACAAAGAAAGAGATTTAGATGCTTATATTGAACCTGGATATGGAAGTTTGAATGTGGATTCTGTACATAACATATTTCTCACAGGAATGACTACTTTCGGCGTTACTGACAGGGACATCGTCGATATTTACCGCATCTCAGGCATCTCAATGCAAGCCCAATTGGAATTATTCCAGAAGCAAGCTAATATCACTAAAGGTATTCATGGCGATGCTAATGTTCGATATGGTTGGCTTGCATGTTCTAAAGAGGAACTTTCTACGATGATTGACTATGGGTTTGGTTATAATTCACTTTCATCTTCTAAGTGCCTATACGACTTTGGTGTTCATCTTGCTGCTATTACCCACCCATATGCCTGGTAAGTTTTGTATGATAAACTTTGAACTTTATAGTCTTTTAAACACTCCTAATAGTAATGGTATAAGTTTGTCCGGATAAAAACAAATGAATAAATCCATATGGGATTTTTTTTATAGTTGTTAGGCTAGCGAGCAATATGATCTTTTATGGTGAAATGAAACTACACATTAAAATCTTTTGATAATAAATATAATGCGCTTCTCTATTTTTCTCTTATTCAATTTTATGTTATAAATTTATTGTACTATCATTCCCTCATTTACTCCATACCTCTGTAATGTTATGTAATACTGTTTATTTGAAGTCTACATGACTACCAGAAGTACTTATATTTATTTTTTTATTCAAAAATTAAATACAAATACATTTTTAAAGGCAGGGATGTCATTGCAATTATGTAAATTCGATTCTTGTATATTATTGCAAATGTTATGTATTTGTTACGTGTATGGTTTCCTTGTTATAAGTTGCGCTAGGCTTCAACCCTTTATCTTTGAGGGGGGATTATATGCATATTTTTCAATATTGCAAACTTTATACATTATTATTTGACATAATATTATAGATTATTCCTTTGTAATGCTTAGTGGATTCAATTTTGTTATATTTGCAGTGCTCCTTATTGTGATGTTGACGAAAATGGGGTTAAGCACTTGGTACTTTGTCGTGTTATCATGGGGAACATGGAGCCACTTGGTCGTGGCAATAATCATATTTGTCTTAGTGGTTGTGATTATGATAATGGTGTTGATGACATTGAACATCCAAAATACTATGTAGTTTGGAATATGAATATTAACACCCATATCTATCCAGAATTTGTTGTCAGCTTCAATGCTCCTTTGGATGCTGAAGGTGATGTACTCTTCCTTAAGCAAATTTTTTCCATGTGTTGTAGATCTTGATATCACATAATTAGTACCTTATCATGAAGGAGTTAATCATCGACAAACTAATTAACATGTAATTCTTTTCAGATACTAATAGATTCACTTTGGTTTGACAATACAACATGTTGTTTATTATGTTAAGATGTAGTATGATTGCTATTTCTTTCAAAACAAGTTAATCACAACACTATGTTTTCTTACAGAAAATGAACAATCAAACGAGATTATGAAAGATGTTTCTGGGAATAACTCTTCTACATTGGATGCTGTAAGTTATTTCATATGAGTTTTGCATCTTATGTTTTCCTAGATTTTTATGTAAAGGACAAATTATTCTAACATGCACAAGTGAACTGAGTGCTGTATGGTTCACATCTCTTTTTTACCATTAAATTAATGATGTCCATCAAATGGTTATGGTACAATGTCCATACCAGATATGTTAGTATAACTTTAAAATCTATGTGCAACATTTTGGGGCTTTTATCTTTTGAATTTTGTTTAATGTATTTTATTCCTATAAGTTTTTCTTTATTGCCATTATTAAAAAAAAATTGGTTTGTGAGATGCCTCAGGTAAATGCTGCTGGTCTGCCGACTAACACAAGAAGAGTTCCAAGAACACCCTGGCTGCCATTCCCGATGTTATTTGCATCTATTAGAAGCAGAGTTCCTCCAACACAGATGCTTCTTATAAAGGCACATTTCAAACAGTTCATGGTATGTAAAGTTGCAAGTGATGTCTATCTCTTATCTAATGAAATATCGTTAATGTATCATTTTGTACTTGTGCAGGAAAAGAAGATTTCCCATAGTGATTTTGTGATGAAGTTGCGATTGATTGTTGGAGACAATATAATAAGATCTGCAATAACTAATCTTCCATACATGGTACCAAATTTCTTTATTCTTAAATTTTAATTTGGCTTTGAAATATGAAGCACTTTCTTTTGTGTTTATACCTCAGACATATTAATTTGAAGTAGCAATTGCAAATATTATACTCAACTATTTTATCATGAAATAATAAGATCTATCTTTTGAAATTTGAGTATCCCTCCTAATGTTTAACTTGCTTCTGGCAGGAACCATCAAACGATGATTCAGATGGCGTAACTGAGAATTTATAATAATAAGGTGGAGATCTTTCACTTGGAAGAATTAACTATTGCCAACATGAAGTTGTGATAGTGTTTGCTACTAGGAAAAATTTCTTATTTTTTAAATTTCTTTTTATCGTCCTAATTTCACGTTTTGATCTGGAAGTATAGCCTAGATTTGTTGTAGGAACTTAATAACGATTTATTTTCAAATGTATAGTGATCAAATGTACCGTCAACTTTCATATTTTATGATTTAATAATAAATTCCGTTAATCAGATATTCATTATATTGTTTCCATTTTAAAGTGATTGCTCAACTCGCATTGCGGAATGAGGAATATGTGGCTTATGTATAATGTAATGAATACTGCTCATGCCTGAAGATGGAAGAGAAGCAGTTTCTGAAAACAAAATCAACACATAAATTTTCTTTGATTTGGTTGTTCAACATTGTTTCTCATGTTACTATGATTAAACAAGACTACAAAAAAACTAATACTTTAAAAATTGAACCAAACCGGTCATCGAATTGTACTTCTGGGTTCATGATTCAATTGTTTTGAATTGTTTAAACTGGGTTTAAATTTCCATCAAATTACTCAATTATAGAAAGCACGTGAATTATGTTACATGATGATATACTACCAATGATGGAACAAAAAAAAACGGCTACCATTGAAAGTAGTTTTGACCAATTATAGAGTTTTCTTTTGCAACTATGGCTGTGAAAGATATAGACAAGATTATTAGTGTTGAAGTCCCTGATCCATTAAAAGAGCCTAAGTTCTACAATTTGGTTAAACATCATATGATTCATATTAAGTTTTCGCGCCCAGTGAGTAGCTGGATTTTTAAACAGTGCTTTAATAATGGTTGTTTATAAAAACCGTAGTAATAAATAATGTGTGACAAGCTTCGATTCTTAGAAACTTCATTTTTTCCATTTTTATAGTATATTAAGCGTGTGTCACTTAAGTCCTTTATTTAAAAAATAAAATGTAAATTATTTTACAACGGTTAGTTGAAACAACCGTTGTTATATGCTTGTGTCACTTAAGCCCAATATTTAAAAAATAAAATGTAAATGGTTTTACAACTATTAGTTTAAACAGCCGTTGTTATACGCTTGTGTAAATTAAGTCCATTATTTAAAAAATATAATGTCAATGATTTTACAACGGTGAAGAAAGTCAACCGTTGTTAGAGGACTTACATTTCCACTACGGGTACGTTACACAGCCGAGATTTAAGGGTTTACTCATAAGTTAAAAATAAAACTTAATATGTATTTCTTTCATAAGACGCCCTAGGCGAACAAGCGAGCCAGAGACGACGGCGGTAGCGTAATCTTTACTTTCTTCGTATCAATTCATTTGGAGCTCAAATCTTCATATTTCTTAGTAAGGTACTATTCAACATCTTCATTCCTTTTATCTTGGTTTATGTTGTATATGCTCAAATATTCACCCCCTTCCTTCATTTGTTTCCTCAGCTTCGAAGTATGGTATTCTTCAACATCTTCATTCTTTTTTCTTTGTTTATGTTGTATATGCTCAATCAGTATAAGAGTACATGTTTCATATGCTTTATATTATGATTGTCTGTTAGGCTATACTTAGGTTATGTTTTAATGCCTTCAAGTTGTTTCTGTAACAGAAAGAATGCTAAGGAAGTTATCCAGGGATTGAATGAAACAATGACATCAAAGCAGACCGTGCGTCTTTTTTGGGTAGCAGTTCAGAAAATGAGCATGTCAGTTCTATTTTCTTCTACTTCAAACTTAATTTATTTGTAATCTGGTCCAGTTTGATGTTTGTGTACTAAAACTTCTAATCTGAATTTTGTCATCGTAACCATGTACATGCATCATCAATGAATGTTTTTATATCATCATTATTTAATGTTTTGTGACAGGTTATTTTAGTAATGTTTTATACATAACAAAAATTTATAGGAACATCATGGTGTGGCATCTTAGAGCCCGTTATTCCTCAAACATACATTACCACTTCTTATGTAAATAGCATTAGGGCCTATATTAGTTTATTTAATGTTTTGATTTCCAATGCCCCATCTTAAATAAGAATATAATAAAAAAGAATGAGGAAGATGAAAAATTAGTAATGATTTTTTAATTAAAGAAATAATAATGACTTTCAACTAAAATGATTAGATTTTCAATGTAGAGAGAAGATGAAGAATTAGAGAAATCATTATAAATACGTTATTCCTCTTCTTACCATCACACAAGCAACATCATTGAAGAGAATTAATCAAAATGAGTTCCAACAATGCAGTCCAGGTCCAACAAACTGTAGGTGTTCAAGAAGTTGTCCAAGAAGTCCAACAAACTGTGGTTAAAGATGCTATAGATGTCCAAGAAGTTGTCCAGGTCGTAGATGATGTAGATGTCCAAGAAGTTGTCCAGGTCGCAAAGGCTGCAGAGGTCCAACTAGTTGTCCAACCCGAACAAGCTGTACAAACCCAACAGGCGGTCGCCTTGCAAGGAATACGAAATAGGAGTAGAATAAGGAGATTAAGAAGAAAGAGAAGGGGGACATCTACAGTCGATTCAGATGATGATGACCAAGCACCGTATAGTTGGAGTAATTTTATGTCAGCTAGGGCATTTAGATTTGATAATTAATACTTAAAAGTGTCTCTGTTGTCTTCAATATTCAAGAGTTTAATTTAGATGTATTAAATATGAAACTTGCACTTATGAAAATTTATATGAAACTTGCATTTTGTTGTCTTCAATATGGCATTCTAATTAAACGTATTTACATATGTGTAAACTCATCACATAACCTTGAATATATGCACTTGAATGAAAACTTTATCACATATATGGGTTGCATTTTCTATTGTGATATGATGAACAATAAATAGGTTAAAAAATGGGATTATATATAAAAGCAGAATGATATTTGTTAATCCAGCAGAATATATAACAAGAGTTATACATCATAACCATTATAATATCATGCGCGTTGGCTAGAAAAAAAATAAATATCAAAATGGAATAGCTGGGAATCGAACCAAGGTCCATTAAATTTATCACAACGGTTCATTTGAAAAACTGTTGTGATAGGGTGCGCTATTTCCAGGTTATTACAATGGTTAATGGGCTGTCATAGTAAGTATCATTTTACAACAACACTCTACATAACAATGCCTGCGCCCGCGTGATTATACATCTTTTCCAACTGTTGTTAATTGGGTTTTTCGTAGTAGTTGGACCACTTCATTTGAAGCCATAAGATAAATCAATCATTATTTCCATAATCTTTTAAATGAAGTTTGATCAACTGTTAGCACCAAGAAGTGTATTTCAGGAAAAGTACTTGCATGTAAGTTATGATTTCTGCAACTTTACTAATGGTGTTTTAAACATTTAATTGTACTTACTAGCTTTTAAATCTATTTGGTAGATATGTACATCATTGAGTTTCAGAAGAGAGGATTGCCACATGCTCACATCTTGAATTTTTTATATCCTTCTAACAAATATCCAAGTGTAACACCCATATATAAAATTCATACATCAAAGCATAAATATTATATATAGATCCAAGTGTTTGGTACTGAAACACATAAGCTCCTAGTTAACACATTGTATACAAATAAATGCCCTAAAGTACAAAGTACAAAAACCTAAGGCATATTATACACAAGATGTTCAAAAGATAAAAACTAAGAACTATATCAACAATGATCTCAAAATACACTTCGCTACGGAAGCTAGCCATCAACAAACAAGGAAAAATCACACGACCTTATCCTTACCCTTCTCGGAACCTGAAGCACCTGAAATACATCAACAACGTGGGGTGAGATACATCAAATCTCAGTGAGTTCCCTATCTTATGGGTTCTCTCGAATTATCAAGGTTCTAACAATCCTAACTCAAGTCCGGGGAAAAGGGAAAAGGACTCTTGAGTTCATACTTTATAATTCTCACACTATATGGAAACATGACATGAGTTCATTAACTCACAACATCACTAATCGATAACCATACCAAGACATCTCATCTTCCCGTCCGCATCTACGTCTAGTAGGCGACCCGAGTCATAGATCCTTGTAGTTACTTGGCATACGAATTGGATTCGGGATCATCGGCCTGTTAGCTGTGAACCGTCATTTCTCATGGCCTGTTAACCATCACAAGTCTCTACCCATAGCATAGGTTCCAATCGTACTCCACGTAGGGAATCAAACCTACCAAGTAATTGTGTACCCGTTTCAGAGGAGCTCGAGACCCATGAAACTACACTCAAAATATTCCGGTTACGATTACATGATCACATACAACAATTACGATTGTATTCGACAATCACAAGACTACACCGCCTTAAGGCCTATCTTGCCTTTTCACAACCACAAAGGTTAACCACATGTTCCATACTAGTGTTCACTCTCAACTAGGCCAATACTCGACAAGGGTGTATCTTTCAACAACACGTGCCCGAGCATCGCCACCTAGATTTGTCTACAATTTCTAGTTCCTTACTAGATTCTCCTATAGTTCAAGTTTGAGGTTTCCTCACTCTTCCTATATCGTTTTCATATTTGCATGCATATTCACTTACAATCATGTTAAACAATAATAGGATAGGCAAGACATGTCATAATTGCATAGTAGAATAATATATAACAATTGAAACACAAATATATCACTTTTGGAACTTTCTCGATTATTTAATCGGTCGGTAAAATCGACATATTTTATCTACATTGCATAGAATATTTCCTCGGCTTTACATCGATATAAAGAATGATCGAATCCGATAAACGAGTCGAACGTTATGAATTTTCTCGCTTAAGGAATAAAATCCCAAGTCCCAGGTCGCGCTAAGCGCGCCCCTGCCCGCGCTAAGCGCGCTTTCTTCGGTTTGGAGGGGTTGTAGGAATTCATCACCGCGCTGAGCGGGATCCTGCGCGCTAAGCGCGCTCTGTGAAACTCAGAAAAATACCTGCTATAACAGTTCAAAATCAACTCCTCCAAACCCTCAATACTAGTTCCAACAACCCATTAGAGGCATATTCCACCTGTTTCTATCATAGTTTCATCATTTAACTTCACAAACCAAATCTTTCCACACAATCACAAATTCTTCACAAAACCCTAAATCTCCAACCAAATTAAAACAATCAAAACTTCAAAATAATTAACAATATATGTTTCTACAAGTATATTGATCATTCATTTCGATTTATATCAATTTCCAACCGTTAAAACATCGATTTCCACATTCTAACCTAAAACTCATATTATCCAAAACCTCTAAACAATGGTACTAACTAGAACCCACCTTTTAAACAAGATGAAGATGAAGAGAATGAGATTGTTGGGCAAGGATTGGATGAATGGATGATGATTTGTTCAAGGATTTCTTCAATTTCCTCTTTCTCCTTCTTTTCTTCTTCTTTTCCTTTTCTTTCCCTCTTTCTTCTTTCTCTCTCTTTCTTACTATCTTTTTCTTTTTATGTTTGGAAAGTGGAAGGAAATAATAAGTAGTAAACTTAGTATTAGAAATAATACTACTAAATGTCCAAAAAGTCTCTTAAGTCCAAATAAATAAAATACCTCAGAGTCAGATAATATTAATTGGATTTATTCTAAGTTCCACAGTTACTCAAATTATTTTGTCAAATAATTTCTCAGATACACTGGACTCAGTCGATCACAATATAATATTATCCGGAGTAATGAAATACGGGGTATTACACCAAGACTTAAAGATATAGACAAGATTATTAGTGTTGAAGTCCCTGATCCATTAAAGGAGCCTAAGTTCTACAATTTGGTTAAACATCATATGATTCACGACCTTGTTGTATAGAGAGTAAAAACTCACCTTGCATGAAAGATGGGAAATGTTCCAAGTATTATCCCAAAAAGTTATAAAGTTCAACTATAGTTGATCAAGATGGATATCCCATCTATATAAGAAGAGCTAATGGACACACAATTGAGAAGAATGAGGTCACGCTTCACAGCGGTTATGCATTTCCCTACAAACCAAGTTTGTTGTTGAAGTATGAAACACATATCAACACGGAATGATGCAATCAAAGTAATTCAGTCAAATACTTATTCGAGTACATAAACAAAGGTTATGATAGAGACAATTGTTATTGACAATTCAAATGATACTACAAGAGGTTGGAAAAACAACATTGATGTAATCAAGCAATATCTTAATTGCAAATAAATTTCCCTAAGTGAAACATGTTAGAGGATATTTTCATATTCAATACATGAGAGGAAGTTAGCTATTGAGAGATTGTTTTTAACATGGAAGGTGAAAATAAGTAAATCTAGATAAGCTCAAATAAGTCAATCTAAACAACCCTTCATTAAGTTTCTTAGTAAGGAAATTGTTTACATCACTAGATAAGCTCAAATAAGTTAATCTAATCTGACCCTTACTAAGTTTCTCTCCCCTTGTTTGATTGTTTAAAATCTTCCAAATTTCTTATTCCTCCAAATTGGTAGAAGAAGATGTTCATCAAAACCTAAACACGGAGTTTCTCAATTAGAATTTATTCAAACTTGAAAACTATAAATTGTACAAAAGGAAAGAGGATAAATAAGTACCTTGTAGGTTATGGTGTATGCCACACCCTAAACCCCAAAATACAAAAAATTATGAAAAATGAAACAACTACACACATAGGGTGTCACTCAAACACAACAGAAAACCTACACCATAACATGAGTTATGTGAAACATGCATTAAATTAAAATGATTCAACAATCAAATAAGTCTCATAACATCAACATGGTTATAGAAAATGCCTCAACATAACAACATCAAAAATAATAGCAAGTAGCAAAGCATAACGTTCTCTCTCCCATTGCTACAGATCAGAGAAACGAAATCTAAAACATTATATACAAATGAAAAAAAACAAGAACAACCTTAATTCCATCATTTAGCTTCTAAGCATCTACTCATTTACCTGCTCGTATGTACCCCCAAAGGAGCATAGAACCACACAAATAATAAAGGGGTGAGAATACACTCATAATAATTAACGGTGCAAAATTATGCAAGGGTACCCTAAATAAACAACAACAAGTGTTCAACACAATTCAATCGCATACTTCACCAAAACATTCTCATTCACCGATAGCGACATGATCATCAAGACATATAAAAATAATGAATGCAAATGTACTCAACACCAAGACTTAACAATGCATGCACTACCATCACTACAGGTCACGCTTCACCGATTCCCATCTGGAATCAGCTATTTTCTCCTGAATCCCCATCATAGGACCAGAGCACACCAAAATTGGATTGAAGTTCGTACACCGTGATGCATGATTCACCATAACATGCAATATCACCAAATGATCTTAGTACAATCACCATAATAACAATAACATAATCACCATAATAACAACAACATAATCACCATAATAAATATAATCACCAAAACTGGACTGAAGTCCGTACACCATGATGCATGATTCACCATAACCTACAATTTCACTAATTTAATCATGGATTTTCATATTTTATTTATCAATTTCAACACTCTCATATGAACACTCATACAAACAAACATCATGAATTGTGAACACACAAATATCATGGTAAAATAGTGCACGAAATACACACAACACAAAATACAATCATGCAATTACATAATTGATTTCATATTCCTCATTCATTCATCAAAAAAGGAAAAAGTAAAGAAAAGCCTTATGGGATAAAGGATTTGCCTCTACCCAATATGCAATCTACACCAATATTAGGAATAATCCCCCTTAACATAGATTTTCCAGCGAAATTCCTTAAAGCTCATGTCACATCTCGAAAAACATGATCCTTCATGAAAGTGTTCTTACACTTGCAGAAAAATATTTGAACAGAGTCACCATTGAAATTTATTGATTCCAAAGCAGGAAAGGGAAAATATCAATAAAACCCTTAAAAGAAAAATAAAATGGTTGTCGCAACCAAACTCTAGTTCGGGAGTCGATTATGCAAGGGGAAGGTATTAGAACCCCTCATGTTTGTTGTACTCAGCGAGAATTTATTACTTCGATTTGAGATTTGAATGTTAGTTATGTTATTTTTTTTCTTCGACTTAATGAGCGAGAAAAAGAAGGAAAAGATGGACATTTTTTAACATTAATGTGTCTGACAAGATTTCAAAATCCTGCTCCAACGTATCTCTAGGTGCTATGGAGAACTCAAGGCTACGTAGTTATACTTGCAAAGAACTATTGGGTTGATTTCTTTTACAAAATGATCCTTGAGACATATCGAGTGACTAAACCTTTACTTGCTTCTCGCTCTTGGAGGCGGAAGTCTTTATTTGTTTCACGTCGATAAGGATAAAGCATACTTGTTTCTGAAAATGTTTTCGAAGTCGCGTAAGGAAGGAAAACAAGTTTGATTTTTTTAGTGTTTTGTTGGATGACGATTACTCAAATGGTCGAGTAATGCAACTTGTATCCGAATAATCAAGAAGAGGAATAGAAGGGTCTGTACCATCTCTCTTTTCACCCTTTTGAAATGGTATTTAAGTAAGATTAAGTGTTTTGATTTTGAAAGACTAATAGTCATTTGAAATTTGATGTGCTCCGAACGCTCGACAATTAAAGGGTCTAAAGATATGTGCATTTCTCGGTCCTTTGTCTTTCAGATTTATTATGAAAAAGGTTTTACATCAACGACTTAACGTTGGATCAAGCATTTCAAGATAATTATAAAAAGAGTTTGAATTAATTGGGATAGATGCTCGAGTTTGCATTCAATTTGCATTCATTTTGGCAAAAAACTCGACGTTGGATCAAGTTTTTTTGTTCTTTTCTGAAGTACTTGATTTTAATCTTTGAATTATCAATCAATTAACACAATAAAAATAAATGAAAGCGATAAACTTATTACTCATTACGGGAATGCTGGTACAATTTGTCGAGTGGGGATAACAATTAACAATACAAGCTCAACAAACAACGATAAACATATAACGAACTCAATTTAAAATATTCAAGAGAAAGACATGAGATTAAACTAATAAATAAACTACTGAATTTAGAGCTATGTTAAGCTAACTTAAAGTAATTCATGCAGGGATCACTCTGTAAGAAGTTAGTCAATAAACTCAATGTGTTTAAGCAGTTTCTGAAGTTAAATTGAATTTTAAAATCTGAAATCGCAACGCACTTAAAAATCTTACAACTCGACATTTTCAATAAAAAAATAAACCGACAAATAAACTACTAAATTTAGTGATATGTTGATCTAACTTAAAGTAATTCATGTAGGAATGACTCTATAAGAAGATGGTCAATAAATTCTATGTGTTCAAGCAGTTTCAAAAGTTAAATTGAATTCTTAACTATGAAATTGCAACGCACTTGGAAAATACCACAACTCAACATTTTTAAAGACAAATAAAACTGACAAATAAACTACAGAATTTTACACTATGTTAAGCTAACTTAAAGTAGTTCTTGTAGGAATCATTTTATAAGAAACTGGTCAATAAACTTTATGTGTCTAAACGATTTCAAAAGCAAAAATCAATTGTATGCTCTGAAATAGCAGCACACTTGGAAAGAAACGAAAAAAGAAAACTACCCCCACTACTACGCAAATACCAATTAACAATAGTTGGAAAAGGTATATAATGACGATGGCGCAGGCGTTGTTATGTAGAGTGTCGTTGTATAATGATACTTATAATCACGGTTCATTAACCATTGTAATAACCTGGAAACAACGCGTCATATCACAACGGTTATTCAAACGAACCGTTGTGATAAATATAATGGTCCTTGGTTCGATTCCCAGCTGCGCCATTTTGATATTTATTTTTTTCAGTGCAGCGCGCGAGATATTATGACGGTTATATTATATAATTGTCGTTATATATTCTTCAGACACAAATATATAACTACGGATAGGTTTTATAACCGCTATCAAAACTTCCTATGTTTTAAATATGCATTTCTCAGCAATTCAAATTCATCCCATTTTTTAACCTGTAACCTTTTAAACCATAACAGATAAGGTATACATGCATAAAGGGCATAAAATACAGCCAACATTGTTCATTTGTAAGTATTGTAACTATTATAACCATATTTACACAGCTATTATAACCATAAAATACAACTAATAGATAAGGCATACATTTTGTAAGTATTGTAACTATTATAACCATATTTACACCAAACACTATATTCATGCCATCAATACAGAAAAGTGTTATTCACATCATCTCTACAGAAAAGTGTTATTCACATCATCAATCAGCAGGACCCTTAAAAACATTGTGGGTATATGCCTAACGTTTACAAAGATCTACGAAGTCCTCAACGGGGAATGGGCTTTCATCGTTAAACATCTACACAAGAAAGAACGAATAACATGTATGATAATAATTCAATAGTCAACTTATATATTAATATATTTAAACATTTTATGACTTGTATACCTTATCCTATGAATCAACAATGTTGGCAAGGACAATGTTTAACATGTGTTTCATGACATAATAACCACACTCGTAAGTCTCGTGTTGTTTCCTTGTCTACAAATTTAAGGAAAACTGACATGAATACAACTGCACATGAATGTAAATGAAAGAAACATGTAATCGGGCCACTTACTTTAGGACAGATCCATGTGGGCTTTCTTCTAACATTGTTCATCATATTCATTTGCTCCACAACACTGTACATTGAATTTGAATTAAACATATTACATGATAAACTAATTACAATGTCAAAGAAAATGAATTAAGCATACACTTACGAATTAATAATATCTTTCATTTTCTTTTCCAGTGGATCATGTAAGGAACAGATAAACGTTATCGTATTCGTCCTAAATGATATGATGAGCAATTACCAATGACCGCTGAATAAACAAGAGCATATATAGGTTAATGGTATTTGCTAAAACAAAACTAAATATAGAATACATAAACATCAATTCCAAAAATACTTACGAACAGAGGAATGATGTTAAGTAACATTCTTTTCCTCCCTCATTTAACCGTGTTTTCAAGTACTCTCGGATATCTCTTGGTTCATTAAAAGCCCAACGAATAAAAAGTGGATCCAAGATTCTGTAAGTACTCAATTTATTCAACTCTATACAAAGACGGTGAATGTACCTAAATGGTTAAAGAAAATGAATAAATCAGGGGTGATGTTCTATAAATGATAATGTTCTATAATGAAATGTATATTCAACTATATACTTATGTGCACAAAACTTGCAATATCTCGATCTCCAGTCACTTATACCCACCAAGAAAATCCCTTACATCTTCAGGACTATAATAGAATAAATCCAAACGTGGACAATGTTCTAGCGGGAGAAGTTGCGTTTCATTTATCACCGCAACTTTCAAGTATAAAATTGTGATTTCATTTAGATTAGGGTCCATTATATCATTGCGGTTATCCGCAGGGGGGATGGGTTGAACAATTACTTCCTTTTTTAGAAGCATGACGTACAATACTTCTACTAGGAGTTCAATCATCATCATCACCATCAACATTACGGTGATCTTCATTTGTCCGTTGTTCAAGGTTTTCACTTAATCTCTACATCATAATATTCAATTAAAACATAAAACAAAAGTAAGCTCAATATATATCATACATTTCCGATAAAACACTAACATCTTAAGTAAAGTACATACCGAATATAACTCTTGAAACCTTTCCATATCTTTCTCCCTTTTCTCCTTCTCCTCTTCTAACATTCTCCGTTGTTCTTCTAATTGCTTCTCAAAATTTTCAATCGTTATCTTTGTGCAATAATTTTCGGGCTTTCGGTACTTTTTCTTTGAGACCCAAAGAATGACCTCAAGCCGACACCTTCTCCAAGAGCACGGACACGCCCACCATGCTCATCTGATCCGATAGCTTCTTCTAATATGTCATGTCTAGCTTGCGGAACAAATGTGCCTTCACGGGATGCCTCAACCAACTTATCCTACACAACATGAGAAACTTACATATATTGTTACCAACGCATTTAAATAAAAAATAACATAAGCAAAACAAATCATACTTATAATTTTTTTCGGCGACTACTCTTGACGCCTCAGAGGTGTACTCTCCATCTGGTCTCAATCGAGCCCTCTTCCATTTCTCATGTCTTGAAGATGGAGATGGGATGCGATCATCTCCTGTTTTTTTATTGTCTTTCGAGTATGATTTTTTTCTCAAGTTTCCTATAACCCCCGCGAGACAATCTATGTGGGTACATGTTCTTGGCCTTATTGAGTATTCCGACTTCGCTTTTAACCTGTTATGAACAAAGTGAAAAAAATATGATTAGTATCTATAACTCATTAGCATAACATTATCGGTTACATGAGAATAGTAGTAACCTTGAATTTCTCATAACGACGTATATTTGCAAAAAATTTCCATTGCTTCTTCGATATAAAACTATATCAAATCCATGGATGAGCAAGACCGCTCTTAGGCCTCCTAATATAGTCAGCCGTGAGTTGTGCCTTAAATCCCCTCCAACGAGTACCAGCATATGATATCCACTTTTTTTATCAAATTTGTGTCATCGGTAAACTCAAAATTCAACTACATTTAAATCAATATATAAGTATGTATTAGAAATTATAGATATTGATATCAGCGATATATGAAAATTATAGTATGTAATACCTTAACGTCAGTCCATATGCTTTCTTTGACGTTATCTTCAACTTGTTTCCAAACATCAATCAATATACTGACCTTGCTACGTGCAAGGAACGAAACATAACTCTTAAAAGTATAGTAGTGTTCACAATCCACTACTATGTACAACGAATCAAACTGGATAGGAATTTTTTCACCTGATGAGCTCCGGACTGATGTGAATTGGGGCATCATTGAGACACCTCTTTGTGATCTTTTCGTTTGACTTTCAGTTTTTTGAGTTTCATTGGCTAACCTCTCATTTATTTGAGTTTCTTCGCTGGTTTCTGATGAAGAACTCAACAAGGTCGACAACTAAGTTCAAAAACAACAACAACAACATGAACAATAAGAACATAAACATCAACCACAAAATAAAACAACGACAACCACAACAATGGCAAATGAAGTTTACTGTAGATGCATGGGGAAATATATTTTACGTACCCTAAATGTGATGACTAAGTAAATGATGTTGGTGTTGGTGATGGTGTTGTCTTCCTTCCTTGTGGTGACGACGGTGTTGTTGTTGTTTTCCTTCTAGACGGTAACAACTTGGTTGATCATGATGGTCTTGTTAACTTGGTTGACGATGATGACGACAATGACAAATACACAGTAAAGTGTGAACGATGGTGTTTTGGATGAAATCGTGTAATGTTTCACAGTATTGAACGTTAGGGTTTGGGTTGAAAACGTGTATTATTTCGTCTAGTTTCTATTTGTAATGGAAAAAAGGATACTGAAGAGACAAGCTAACTATAGGAGTGTATAATATTATCAAGCTACCACAACGACCAATACATGTAACTGGAGTGATATTTTACTTTCATGGTGAAATTTCATAAAAAAGTGTCAGAGTATTTACAATAAAAATTTTTAAATAAAAAACAAAATATATCACAATGGTTATAATCATCAACCGTAGTCATAAAATTTAAAGTTTTTTATGTAAAAATAATTAAAAATGAAAAGGCGTGACTTAACAACGGTGGGCTCTTCAACCGTCGTCATAAACTTTTAAGTTTTTTATTTAAAAATAATTAAAAATGAAAAGGCGTGACTTAACAACGGTGGAATTCTTCAACCGTCGTCATAAACTTTTAAGTTTTTTATTTAAAAATAATTAAAAAAGAAAAGGCGCCACTTAACATTAAAGGAATACTCATGAAAGCTTGAACTTATCACAACGGTTGGCTCCTTAACCATTGTTATCTACAAATAATTTTTATTCAAAAAACAATAATATTGTGGTTGCACCTTAGTTTAGAGATGTCACAACAGTATAGGAAATAAGCGTGGTGACCATGGCGTTGTTGTTTACGCGTTTTGTAGTAGTCATACGCATAAAAACAAAATATACTTGATAACTCAACAATACTATGACAAATAATGCCTATAAACCATATATATATATATATATATATATATATATATATATATATATATATATATATATATATGGAAACAAAACTAATATAAATAAAATTTATAGATAATAATAAACAATATATAAAAAAGCAAGTTAAAATAAAAATGTTATAAATAAAATCTAAGAAAAAATAAACAATATATAAAAAGCAAGTTAAAATAAAACTATTATAAATAAAATCTAAGATAAAAATAAATAGTATATAAAAAAGAAATTTTTGAAGATCCAAATATGAAATCACAGTTAATATTTTGAAGATCTAAATAAACAAAACTATTTTTGAAGATTTAAAACAAAATTATAAACAAAACTAATATAATTACTATATGTAGAAATCACATAGCTTTTTGGTTCTACCTTAGCATAGAGTGAAGAAGAAGAAGAAGATGTTGTTGTTCGTGAAGGAAGAGGAGGCAGAATGAGTGTATGTTAGTGTAAGATGAGAGGGAAGTAGAAAAAAGTTTTCTCATTTACTGAAACTTCCTTGCTTCCTTTCTCTTTTACCTCTCTTCTCTTTTAAAACAAGATTTGTTCATGACATATTCTCTTTTAGTTTTGATGATGACAAAAGTATTTAAAGAACACTGGTTTATTTAATGTGTGTTTTATTTATGCAGGTTCTTGTCCTTGTACATAAATAACCAGAATCTGTTTTACTTAGACACACTTGGGAGTTTCTTCATTGCTAGCTTCTGGTGGCAGAATCTGAAGAACAATTGCTAGTGTGGCTTGGCGTAGACTCTGAGCTGAAGACCTCAACATTCAGATGAGTTACTACACTTGGTAATTGCATATCAGCATCTGGTACCATTTAGAGTTGGTGATAAAGCCGTGGATTATCCGTACTGCAAAAAGCAAGTTGTATTGTCTTATCAGCTTGTCAGCTAGAGTCTAAAAGATTGCAAGACTCAAGAAAGGCTGGCATATTCTACGGACGTCTGCTCCCTACGTCTCTATCAGTATAAAACCTCTTGAAGACTCAAAGGTTAAACGCGTTACACACTGGATTCAGAATTTGTTGTGCATCCATCTTCAATGTCTCTTGTACTATGGAGTAAAAGCAAAGACACTTGGTCAACTCACTTCTTCAACGACTAGTTTCTGTAAAGGTTATATATATTTCTGAAGATTCAAGTTTGAATCTTAACAAGGATTCTTCTAATGAAGGAGTAGCAAGATCAAGCAATTATCAACTCTAATGTAATATGCAGATTTTCTGTTTTAGGTTGTAATTGTAAAAGTCTTAAGATTTCTTAACATTTAATATCTTAAAAATCTTAAGAGCTTTTGGTCTTTGTTATGGTGATATCCCGTACCTCTGATGCGTACATCATGTACACCTTGTTCTCTATTCTGCTGAGCCTTCAGTAGTTTAGATTAAGCCTCTTGCTATGTGCTTAAGCAAAAGTCTTGTCTCATTGGGATTCAAGCAACAAGTCTTGAGCCAAGATTCTTAAGCCACGTAAGTCTCATTGCTTAAGTGCTTGAGTTGTGAAAGTCTTATTCAACTAGTCTAATTGAGGAAAAGGGGAAGTCTCAAGAGAGCTTGAAGAAGGGGAAGTCTCAATCTGATGACCAGAAGAGCATGTGGCTCAGTCAGAGGGCGTGAACAAGAAATCTTAGACATGTGCTTTAAGCAAGGGGAAGTCTCAACCAGAAGACCTTGAAGCTGGTGGCTCGGTTAGAAGGTGTGAGCAAGGGAAAGTCTAAGACATGTGCTCTAAGTAAAGGAAGTCTCAGACAGTTGGTCTGAGCAGTTGTAAAAGTCTTATGCAGAAGAATAAGTGATTATAATCATGAAATGGTTATAATGAAAATGTCTTGTGAGACAAGGGGAACGGAGTACTCTCACTTAGGGGAGGAACCGGGATAAATCTTTTGTGCCTTCTGCTGTTATTTTATTTACTTCTGTTATATCCGCTGCCAATGAATTTAAACAGAATCTGAACACCAGTTCTGATTCTGAAACTCTGATCAGAAGTTAAATTAAAGAAAACGTGAAACACAATTCAACCCTCATTCTTGTGTATTTTTCACACATTCAATTGGCATCAGAGCATGGTCCGTGCTTAACACTTAACAGTGGCGCAAATAATGATCCAATAAGAAAAGTATATTTCTTCTTCAATAAGGAATCAAGTGCCACATGAAAAATATCATATGGTTTTTCCTACCATGTTCAAATGAATGATTCCACTGGATTTAAATGATGGAAAATCTAAACATATTTTTAACTCATTGGTTTTGACAAAGGGTCGCTGAAGGTCTATAGAATATCCTTGAAAGAGGTATTACTATAGAAGTTAATGGTTTAGAGATGATCATCTTGAAAATCTCTTTCACCAACTCAGAAGATGCATAATGAATATCTTCAGAGGTAGTTGCATTCTGGTAGATGCTCTATCTCACTTTTGAGTATATCAACATCATTGATATTTCTGATGCTTGGACTATCTTTGATTCTTGTACTCAGATTTGTGGGGATCAGTTTTTGAAGCTTGAAGAAGTTACACTTCACCTAATATTTTCAAGAAAATTTTGAGAAGATTACTCTTTGACTTAAATCTAAAGTCACAGTTTTTTTATGTTTACATCTTGAATCTGCTGTGTTTTGAAGATTTGTCTTACAATCTTTGAGGGAAAGAAATAAAGTTAGATGATGAAAAACTATTCAACATATCACCTTCTCAATTTGGATCAGTTCCTTGGAATAACTAATGATGAGAGACTTAGGTTTCTTGTCAGAAAAAATTCCATATTGACTGAATGGATTGTGATATCTGTTGTTAGAAGAGTAACTTCAGAAGCTTCTGAAATACTTATTTTTTAACTAATCTCCCAGATTTAAAAGCAGGAAGAAACACTACCAGAACCTAATATCAGACGTTCTTCAATGCCTAATATTTTGAAGTTGATATTAGTGCATGATACAGATGAAAAGAAGCATATGTGTTGTGAAATAAAAAAATCAAGTATTGAAGAGAAAGAGATTTTGTTCAAGCTATCTTGCTTCAAAATATTTGAAAATGTGGAGTTTTTTCTTTAAGGTGATATTAAGAAACTCCATTGCTTATTGGTTGAGGACCATCATGGAATTTGTTTTAAAAGACATTTCTATGAGAAATCTTCAACTTCTCTTTGAGTTCTGTCAGCCATACTAAGATAGTACTTTGATCTGTTTTATGTCAATTTCTGATAGCTAACACCATCTGGTTCTGAGCTTGTCAATGATATCAGAGTCAAAAGATTTAATCCCAGACAATGAGATTAGTCACATTGCTTAGAACAAGATTTTGTTCCTATCATATCTCATTCTACACTTATACTCTGGAGTGACTTATGATTTTGCTATTAGATTGAGATGTAAGGTAAAGAAGAGTCGGTTTGTACTTACATGTATGGTCTTATAGAAATATGAGTATCATAATCTATCTGCTACAGATATCAAGGAAAGAAGCAGAGGCATCTTTGTCATACCCTAATTTTTAATCATAAGATTCCACCTCATTTACATCATTTGCATAGCATCAAGCATTCCTTTTGTGTGTCTCTTATTCATTTCTAACCCATTGAAAATTACAAAAATATGTGTCTTATTTTGCTTTGATCACAAGCTAGGGTTTTCGCACCGAGGAGCTCAAGAAGTTGATCAGTCAAGGATTTGTGTGGTCCTTAACTTTTCAAGATCCCAATTCATTCAACTCGATCAAGAGTGTCTCTTCATCGATATACGAGTGCAAGATTACATTAGTGCAATTTCATCAAGCTCCAATTCATCTAGTACACCAAATTATGGTTTTGGTCAAAATCAGCTCAGGGTTGACTTTTTGACAAATACATGATTTCATACCTCAAGACATGGTTCAAAGGCATCAACCAAATCATCTTAGTCCATTCAAATATTTGGATTGGTTCTAGGAGCTTGATTCATTGATAATTGAAGAATTCTAGTTCAACTGGGAAAAGTCAACTGTTGATCAAAATCAAAGTTTGACTTTTGAGATTTTTGGTCAAACATGGACTCCACAAGTCAAGGATCATGGAAATATGAAGGATGATTGAGGTTGATCAAGTTAAACCAAAGAAATCATTCAAAGATGAAAAATTGAGGAAATTAGGGTTTTGGAAAAATTTTTAAGTACAAATTCTCAAGGTCAAATGGCCTACTTTCCAAGAGTGTAACTTCCTCCTCAACCATCCGATGGAGACACTTGAAAGCTAATTTGAAATATGGCATTTGATACTACAAATTGGTGAAAATTTCAAGCCAAAATATCTCTTAGATTTGAAGTTATTGATGTTCAAAGTTGGAGTTTCAAGTTGTTTGAAAATCCAAAACACTTAGAAATTTTTCTAAGTTTTCAGCATGGTCAAGTGCATGACTTTATGGATATCTTGTGAACAGTTCAAGCTACCTCTTTTGATGCTTGATAGCTGCAATTAAAGACAACATATCATGCTTCATTTTGGCGAAAGAATGGATTTCAGCAAGGTGAAAGATTCTTAGAACAAGATTTGTTCATGACATATTCTCTTTTAGTTTTGATGATAACAAAAGTATTTAAAGAACAATGGTTTATTTGATGTTTGTTTTATTTATTCAGGTTCTTGTTCTTATACATAAATAATTAGAATCTGTTTTACTTAGACACACTTGGGAGTTGCTTCATTGTTAGCTTCTGGTGGCAGAATCTGAAGAACAATTGCTAGTGTGGCTTGGCGCAGACTCTGAGCTGAAGGCCTCATCATTCAGACGAGTTACTACACTTGGTAATTGTATATCAGCATCTGGTACTATTCAGAGTTTGGGATAAAGCTGTGGATTATCCGTACTACAAAAAGCAAGTTGTATTGTCTTATCAGCTTGTCAGCTAGAGTCTACAAGATCGCAAGGCTCAAAAAAGGCTGGCATGTTCTACGGACGTCTGCTCCCAACAACCTTATCAGTACAAAATCTCTTGAAGACTCAAAGGTTAAACGCGTTACACACTAGATTCAGAATCTTCTGTGCATCAATCTTCAACATCTTTTGTACTATGGAGTAAAAGCAAAGGCACTTGATCAAGTCACTTCCTCAACGGCTAGTTTCTGTAAAGGCTATATATATGGCTGAAGATTCAAGTTTGAATCTTAACAAGGGTTCTGCTAATGAAGGAGTAGCAAGATCAGGCAAGTATCAACTCTAATGTAATATGCATATGTTTTGTTTTAGGTTGTAATTGTAAAAGCCTTAAGATTTCTTACCATTAAATATCTTAGAAATCTTAAGAGCATTAGGTCCTTGTTATGGTGATTTCTCGTAACTTTGATATGTGCATCATGTACACCTTGTTCTCTATTCTGCTGAGCCTTCAGTAGTTTAGATTAAGCCTCTTATTATGTGCTTGAGCAAAAGTCTTGTCTCATTGGGATTCAAGCAACAAGTCTTGAGCCAAGATGCTTAAGCCACGTAAGTCTCATTGCTTAAGTGCTTGAGCTGTGAAAGTCTTATTCAGCTAGTCTGATTGAGCAATGGGGGGAGTCTCAAGAGAGCTTAAGCAAGGGGAAGTCTCAGTATAATGACCAGAAGAGCAAGTGGCTCGGTCAGAGGGCGTGAGCAAGAAGTCTTAGACACGTGCTCTAAGCAAGGGGAAGTCTCAACCAGAAGACTTTAGAGCAGGTGGCTCGGTCTGAAGGTGTGAGCAAGGGAAAGTCTTAGACATGTGCTCTAAGCAAAGGAAGTCTTAAACAGTTTATCTGAGCAGATATAAAATTCTTATGCAGAAGCATAAGCTATTGTAATCATGAAGTGCTTATAAAGAAAATATTTTGTGAGGCAAGGGGACTGGAGTACTCTCAGTTAGGGGAGGAACCAGGATAAATCATTTATGTCTTCTGTTGTTATTTTATTTACTTCTGTCATATCCGTTGCCAATGAATTAAAACAGAATATGAACACCAGTTCTGATTCTGCAACTCTGAACAGAAGTTAAATTAAAGAAAAAGTAAAACACAATTCTACCCCCCTTTCTTGTGTACTTTTCACACCTTCATTTTCTCTTTTTTCAATGATTTTTATTTTTGATTTTGATATGAGAAAGTAAATGATCAAAAAATTTTAATTAGTTGCTATTGAATGACCAAGTTGACTTATATACCTCTCATCTAGGGTTCCCGATAACACGAAAATACATAATGTATTTTGACTCGATTCACATGCATTTTATTTTCAATTTTATATGTTTTTATTATGTTTTGCTGATATATTTTGTTTCTTTTGGGTATTTACCAGGTAGGAGCATCCTGCGAGAAAACAAGACTAAAACAACGAAAAATGGAGAAAAGACCGAGAATGCACACTCATGGCGTTCACCATGGCGTTTGCCATGGCACTTTCCATGAAGTGGTAGCCATGGCCCCCCCCCCCCCCCAAAAGACAAGAAAAATCAAAGGGCATAGATTTTACACTCATGGCATTCGCCATGGACCTGAAAACCCATGTTCTCCACCTTTTATACTCATGGTGTTTGCCATGAGCCATGACGTTCGCCATGGACCTCAGGAACCCAAAATTTCACCCATTACCAGCACTACTTTGAAGACTTCTCCCACTTTCTCCATTACTCATACATGATTCGGGGCAGTTAGTACCCGAAAATCCTCCTATAAATAGACCTTGAACTCACACTTTCAAGTAGAGCTGTCAAAATGGGCTACCCGACCCTAAACGGGCCGGCCCTGATGAGCTCGGGCTTTTTAGGGCTGGGCCAAAAAAGCCCATTTCTAATATGGGCTCGAAAATTACTACCCGAGCCCGGACCTAGATGGGCTTCGGGCTACCTGGCCCTAAATGGGCCTTTTTAATAAAAAAAATAAAAATAAAAATGCCATAATATTTATTATAAATAAAATTAAAATTATATTATTTTAAACATAATACATTTTTATAATACATTTTTTAGTACTATATTGTTTTTATCAATACTATAATGTGTTTTCAAATACAATACATGTCTAAATTGTATAAAATAATACTCGAATATTTAACATAAGAGAAACTAATAGAATACGAGAAAAGAGTATTAATTATATTAATGTATAATATTTAAAAGAGAAATATTAAATAGAATATATATAAAATTAAGTGAGGTGAGAAAAATCAATGTGTTGTTTTGGAGTAAGATAATATAAGTATTAGTATAATTTTTTAAAATTTATAGTGATATGGGGCTAATGGGCTACCTACGGCCCATATGGGCAAGCCCTAATAGGTAGCGGGCTTTTTAGGGCTGGGCTAAAAAGGCCCTGAAAAATATGGGCTCTAATTTTAAGGCCCAAGCCCTATGATTCTGCGGGCCTGGTGGACCGGCCCATGTGGGCTAGCCCATTTTGACGACTCTACTTTCAAGGCATCATATCCAAGCATAATTAGGCACAAATATTAGTTCTTAAAATCTTCAATTTCTCACATCGAGGGATTGTTGCAAAAATTAGTGTTAAGCTTGGTATTTATTTTGAAGCAAGTTTATATTCCAACATTTGACTTCCAGCAATGTTTTATTTCCTGTATCGGATTAAAGACTTCGTTTAGAGTAAATTGCAGTTTAATTTTCAGGTTTAATTTATTTTCTCTTTCAATTATTTATTACTTCCATTGTTACTGTTTGAAGATTTTACATGCCATTTTTACTAAATCACCTATAATCTTGCTTAGTTGTTATTTTAATTGTCAAATTTATATGCTATTTGTTTTACCATTTTAATCATCAATTTGTATTCCACTGCTATCACTACTTCCATGAACAAGTCTGATTGGTTTACTATTATTAATATTCTATTTATGCTTGTCCATGTATCCAATATGCTAGCTTAAATTAAGAGAGCCCGGAATGTGAGGATCGTCGTACCGACGGGACTCGATAAAATAAAACATCACTAAATTTTTATATCGAAATTATTTTCTGGTTCTGAATTTTGTTTTAAAAGGTTAGGATTTTTGCGCGAAAGCAAAAAATACTCAATTACCAATTTCAGCGCAAAAGTGTGAAAACGGTATCCGATCGTTAAAATTTTGATTTTTAATTTCTAAAAACAACGACAACGCTTTATTAATTAATTAGGACTGTCAAGCCACAACCCCCCTGCAAATTTAATCATGTAGCCCAAAGTGAAATTTCTGGAATCAATGTCTCCAGCCACGTCAGAGTCAGAGTACCCTACTAGAGTAGGCTTATCTCCTCCAAAACAAAGCCTCGTAGAAGTAGTACCACGAAGATACCTTAAAATCCATTTTACAACATTCCAATGCTCTCTACCTGGATTTGACAAAAATATAATGACTATACCAACAACATGTGTTATATCTGGTCTTGTACACACCATTATGTACATCAAACTACCCATAACAGACGCATAAGAACATGTTTCATATAAAATACTTCATCTTCAGTTAAAGGACTTTGATAAGAACTCAACTTGAAATGGGTGGCGAGAGGAGTGCTTACTGCCTTAGAAACTTTCCATTTGAATCTTTGTTGCACTCTTTCGATCAAATATTCTTGACACGTCCAAAGTTTCTTCTCTTTTTTATCACACGTGATTCTAATGCCAAAGAATCAGTTTAGCTGCTCCCATGTCTTGCATGGCAAATGACTATCCCAATTGCTTCTTAAACCTATTAATGTTAGAAATAATTTTCCCTACAATAAGCATATCATCAACATATAACAATAGGATAATGAAGTCATCGTTAAAAATTTTTCTAACAAAGACGCAATGATCTGAAGTAGTCTTCTGGTATCCTTGATCACACATAACAGACTCAAACATCTTGTACCACTACCTTGGAGCTTGCTTCAACCCATATAAACTCTTTCTCAATCTACACACATGATCTTCTTTACCTTTAACTTGAAAACCATCGGGCTGTTTCATGTAGATATCTTCCTTAAAATCATCGTGAAGGAAAGTCGTTTTCACATCCACTTGCTCAACCTCTAAATCAATAGTAGCAGCCAAACTCAACACAGTTCTAATTGATGACATCTTTACAACAGGTGAGAAAATATCATTCAAATCAATACCCTTTCTTCGAAGAAAATCTTTCACCACTAATCTGGCTTTATATATTGGAGACTTAGAGTTTCTCTCATGTCCTACCTTATCGATGTCTTCAATAGTTTGTTCTTCCATAAACACCACATCGCGACTTCGAATAAGCTTCTTCCCTACAGGATCATATGACTTGTAACCAAACTCATCTTGCCCATAGCCAATGAAGATACATTATTTTGAATTTGCATCCAACTTTGATCTTTCATCATTTGGAATATGCACAAAAGCCTTACAACCAAAAGACTCTCATATGATCATACTTGACTCTCAAACCAAAATTTGTCTGGAACTTCACTATTCAAAGCAACAATAGGAGTGAGATTAATAAAAAGCACTACCGTGTAAAGTGCCTCACCCCAATAATGATTAGGCAACTTAGCTTCAGAGAGCATACACCTTACTCTCTCAATTAGTGTTCGATTCATCCTCTCTGTTAAACCATTCAATTAAGGAGTTTTTGGAGGAGTATTTTCATGTGCACTACCATGCTGCTTGCAATAGGAATCAAATGTTCCACAATACTCACCACCATTGTCTGAACGAACACATTTCAGTTTCTCACCTATCTACCTCTCAATTAAAGCATGGAATTATTTGAACTTTTCCAACACTTGGTCTTTTGCCTTCAAGGTATAAAATCATAGTTTCTTGGAGCAATCATTAATAAAGGTAACAAAATAAAGTGCACGACTGAAGGATTTTACCTTTAATGGACCACAAACATCAGAATGTACCAATTGAAGCAACTTTGACTTTTTTGAGGGAGTATGTCTCTTGAAAGATAGTCTGTTTACCAGCCATGCAATGACAACATTTCTCCAAATCTGCATTCTTTAATCCAGGAAGAACAACCTTTTTGGCCAAAACATTCAGCTCCTTTTCACTAATATGACTAAGTCTTCGGTGCCACAAAGATGCTTCCATGTCGATAGCATTCACATTGTCCCTAGCAACCAAAGCTTTTGTCCAATACAGTTTAGAAAACTTTTCCCCTCTAACCACAACCAAGTTGCCTTTGTTGAGTTTCCACTTTCCAGAACCAAAGTGATTATCATAACCACAATCATCTAGGATATGCACAGATATCAAATTAAAGCAGACATCTGGAGCATGTTTGACACCTCTAAGCAACAATTACATTCCTATGTTGGTTTGCAAGCAAACACCACCATTACCTATTACCTTAGATACACCATCATTACCCATTTTCAACATTCCAAAATCACCAGAAGTATAAGATGTGAAGAACTCCTTCATTGGTGTAACATGAAATGTAGCACCAATGTCAACTATCCACATGCTCTCTTATAATACAAGATTAACAGACTCATGATTACAGAGAATAACAAGTTCATCAATAGTAGTAGTAGTAGTAGTAACACGATCATCATCATGATCTTCATGGTCTCTTTGTTTAGACTTACCCTTCTTGCCTTTGTTATCTCTGTTCCACTGATAGCAATACTTCTATATGTGTCATGTTTTGTAACAATAATGACACTCTAGATTCTTATATCACAGCTTGGACTTGCTTCTTCTATTCTCTCTATCACCCTTCGGTTCCTTTTATGACTTCTCCCCTTATTTTCAGTGACAAATATCTCGGGTTGAGATGAGAACCCTGTGCCTTCCTTCTCATCTCCTCATTAAGAATACCACCCTTAGCCATTTCCAAAGAAACAACACCTTTAGGAGAAGAACTTGTGATAGAAACCCAAAACATCTTCCAAGATTTTGGGAAAGATAGCAATAGAAATAGTCCCAAAAGTTCATCATCAAATTTAATACTTATTCTTGACATCTGAACAAGGAGCCCTTGAAATTCACTCAAGTGATTTGAAATAGAAGTCCCCTCCTTATACTTCAAACTTATGAAGCTATTCAACAAGAACAATTTATTATTCCCTGATTTAGAGGCATACAAGGACTATATCTTCACCCACAAAGTTTTTGCATGTGTCTTATTAGCAATATTTTATGAACATCATTTTCTACATATTTTCGAATAAAACCACATACCTGTTGATGTTCAAATTCCCATTCTTCATCAGACACGAAATCCTGCATTGCGGAACTAAAAATCGGTAAATGTAATTTCTTCACAAATAGTAAGTCTTTCATCTTGCCTTTTCATGAATGATAATTAGAACCAATCAACAATACCATCTTCATCTTCGTATTTGACTCCGTCATTCAAACGAATAAAATAGCCCTTAACCAAGAGCTTTGATGCCAGTCTAATGGGTAATTAAGACACAATAACAGACCAATACACAACGAATATAAAATTCCCAGACTTACAGAAACCTTGAGGATCAACAACAAATATAAGATGGTGTTGCGGTGAGAATTGGATACCATAGTTATTAATGAACTAGGATCACATTTCTTTAAATGTTCACCACCGACATTGATTTATCCAAAGGAAAGGTTCAAAAGCGAAAAAAAAACCTAAAAGATCTAAGGTTCGGGGGTTGGTTACGCCTAGGGAAGGTATTAGCATCCTAAACGTCCGTAATACTCTACGGGAACCTCTCATTAGTATTTATGTTATCTTTTACTCGCTTTCTAAAGGGTGCTATACTAAAGGTTGATACCCTAGGGGTTAGTATCTAAGTATACTCGACAAGGCATCGCACCTTATGCCTACGTATCCTCGGGAATAGAATCAGAGTAATGCGTAGTTCTGAAATAAGGAACTTCTTGACGTGGTCAAGGTTCCAAGGGGAGGTAAAGTCTTGAACAAGACCTTACATAGAGTGCGGCGACTCTAACGTTGTAGGTTGGTTTAAGAGGGGTAGGATTGTAAATGTTCGCGGCGGAGCATTTACTTGGAGTACGGCGACTCCGATCCTAAGGCTAAGATTCTAAGTGTCTACGGCGAGACTGGAGTACAGCGACTCCGAATCCTAAGGCCAAGGGTTCTAAAGTTAGTCCTATGACATGGCAGTCAATATTAAGGGTACCTTTCCTTTGGAATGTCGAGGGGGGACTCACTTAATGATTATTTGTGCGTACTAGCAAAGTGGGCTAGCATAGTGTATGGTGACCAGAAGGTTGAATGCGATGCCCAAAGGCGATCGTCTTACATGGGTAGAAAAGGGGCTCGACGTTGGATCGAGAGTTTTTGTATTTTTGAAAAGGTTTAGTCGTACAGAAAACAAGCATATATTCATCAAGATAAGCATACAAAAACATGGCATCAAACAAGATACAAACAAGATAATAGAAACATTCAAGCGTACAATGATGGATTCTAATAACTATAAGAAAAGTTGAATTGAGGGGAGATTAGCATGGATCTATTATTGATTTGAAAAGTTATTAGAGATTATTATTAATTTAGAAAAAGATTAAAGTCTTAACTTATGAAGATGATCTTAAATTTAATATTTGCAAAAGTTTTATATTCTTATTTTAGATACAAAGTTAATATTAATTTTGAAAAAGGTTATTAAGTATTTTATTAATGAAAAAGGTGATTAAATGATCTTAGAAAAAAGATTTACTATTATTTTTGTGTTAATAATTTTAAAAAAAAGGTTGTACCATAAAAAGGTTTATATTTTATTGGGATTATTTTTAAATTGAAAAGATAAAGATTTTCTTAATTAATTTTAAAAGGATTATTTAGTATTAAAGTTTATTAAAAAGTTATTAAGAGTTTATTAATTAATAAAAAGTTTAATTTTAGTGTTTTAATGAAATAATTTTTATTATAAAAGATTTACTAAAAAGGTTTTTCAGTTATATATTAAAAGAAAATTTAAGTTATATTTTACATAAAAACTAATTGTCTTTTAATTAAAAAAAAAAGATTTAGAAAGGTTATTAAAAAAAAAGAAAAGAAAAGGAAACGGAGGGATCAAACGCGTGAAGGGAGAGAGAGTCCACGATGGACCCTCAAATCTTAACCACTAGATGCGTGTGCACGTGATCAAACAGAAAATAAGCGAGGGTGCAAGGTGGTGCATCGTGTGTGTAATGTACAGGATTATACGCGAAACAAAACAAAAGAAAATGAGCGAACCTCACTCTTTCGTTCTCTCTGAAAATTAGGGTCTTTGGAACCCTAATTCTCGCCGCCTCTCTCATCCTCTCCGAATCAAACAAAATCAACAAGCAAAAACCCCACCCCACACAGCCCATACCCCGATTTCATTATATTGAGAGTATTACATATACAAGATGCAATGATTCAAAGCAAAATAAGAAAAAGGAAAGGTGGTCGGTGACGGTGGCGACGTCGTCGTGAATCGTTCAGGGAAGATCTTCTTTCTCTCTTTACCTCTTTGTATGATTTGTTGCCTTCGGTGTTGTTCTTCTTCTGCTTCTGTCTTTCTCTGGCTGTTGAGATGATGATGAATGTGTTTTTGAATCTCTGTATTTTGTGTGGGTTTGGTGGCGAAACTTGGTGATTTTCGTGTGATTATGGATTAGGGTTTGATATGTGATCTCTGATTTTTGTCCCTTTTTCTAATGGAATGCGTCCCTTTATTTAGAGATGGCCAATGAGGATTTATTTTGGAAGTTTTTTAATGTTGATTGATACCATTTGCTTGTGATACGATTTGATTTGGTTTTTTTAATTTGGAAAGTTTATAACTTGAAATTGTTTTGAAATACTCTGATACAATTTGATGTGATTTCTCAGTTTGGAAGGTTTGGGAACAGCATTGTCTTGAGATTAATTGATACGATTTGTTGCTTGGTTTTCAAATTTGGAAAGTTTTTGAAAAAACTTGATTTGAATATGATTCTTGTGGTTTGATTAATCCAAATGGGAAAGAATTGATTGCTGGTGATGTCCTTTGATGTTGCCCACGATTGTTAGTTGAAAATGATGAAAATAAATCTGATTCAAAATATACTCTGAGGCCAAAATGGGAAAATTTGAACTTATCTAAACATGCAGGAATTGTTTGAAATTGATTAGGAAATAAATTGAATGTGGTCTTGGTTTCTGATCGTTGACTTGAGAAATTTGAAAAAAAAACGTCATGATTTCCCATAATATCTCAAACTATTTTTTACTACTCAAAAACTCACGATTGCAAATAATTTTGGTAGGCTTATGCTATGGAGAAAACCAAATGACTAACACTTCCCTGGAGCCCGTGGATTCTTTGCTATCGCAATGGTTCATACCGGTAATCTTTGTATTGTTTACGCTCTTACTTGATGAACTTCTCACTGCACTTCAAGTGGCTTTGGTAATTCAGCTGATCTGATAAATTTCTCTTTTGACAGGTGGGGTTAAAGTAGTTGGAGTCTTAGCATTTAGAAGTATTGACAATTATTGTGATAACCTGTGGTGAGTATGGTCTTTTATGTACTTTGTGAAACTTAACGCTTAAAAATGGTGATTGGTTCAAGAAGCAAAAGGTATAGAGTTCAAAGTTTCACTTTCGAACTTCTCCCAAGCTGAGACGGATTCTTCAGTAATCGAGTCTTCTTCAGAGCTGACATTTGGTCATAAGGTAAGTTTTAGGTAAAATACTCTTTTTGGTCCTTTAACTTTACCTCGGGGTTCATTTTGGTCCCTTAACTTTAAAAAGTGTCATTTTGGTCCCTTAACTCTTGAAAACGTTCCATATTAGTCCTTTTGTCTTATTAGCGACGAATTTAGCGACTGATTTTTGAATTTTTCCGTCGCTAATAAGACGAAAAAGACTAATATGGAACGTTTTGAAGAGTTAAGGGACCAATATGACACTTTTTAAAGTTAAGGGACCAAAATGAACCCCGAGTTAAAGTTAAAGGACCAAAAAGAGTATTTTGCCTAAGTTTACTACACCACATCCGACTCCTCCGTTCCATCTATGTTTCAGTCAAAAATAGCACCAGCACCACAATAAAACCTTAACCTTGCATTTTAAAGATGAACTTTGTAGCATCCTGTTTCATGGTTTTGACTTCTAGGAACTTTGCCTTGCATACAAACTATCAGAAGGTGGCTGTTGAGGACTTCTGTTATGCCAACTTGTAATGATTATCAGGTTAGTTTAGGTTTTTGGGCTGAGGTTAAGATTAAGTTTGGTCAAATGGTTAATCATATTGAAAGTCTGAACAGGTGAATAAATGGGGTTGCGTTGAACATATGCCTGTTGAATTATTGTGACTCTTTGTATGGAAATTGCTAGCTACTGAGTAAGCTTGAAATTAGAGACCTTAGGATGGTTAAAATGATTTTGCGGTAGAGTCATATGGATGAATTGGTGATGGAATGAATTTTGAATCATGGTTTGATATGAATTTCATTGTTATATAACCTTAATTTTCTTCTCTTTCAGATTTTCAAAACCGACGAAAACATGTAGATGATTCTTAATTATCCTTTATATGTGTTGATTGTGATTCGGGTTATCGTAATCATTTAGACGAATAGGGGCTGTTATTCAAGGGATACGGCGCAAAGATTTAATTATACGAAGTGCTTGGTCGTGGCAACTGGTATGAACGAAATCCACTTCTTCAACGGGTTGAAAACGCTGCTGCTTCTTTCACAAAGGTAGTCAGGTTGATTGACATCCACCTAAACTATTGCATTTGCCTCGAACTGTGTGGACATATGCTGAACCCTTCCTTTTTCTTGTAGCTTCTCTAATCATTTCCTTTATCATTTTATACATTGCCTAGGGAGCTTAGAAGATAATCTTGAATGACATGTAGAACAGGCTGTCAGGACTTGACGCAAATCCTAAAGTTGAATTATGGATGATGGCAAGGACAGTTTGGTGCTGACTTAAAGATGGGTGAAGTCTTGTATAGTGAACTATGTTGCTGGAACGGGTGGAAGAATTTTCTTGACTTGATTACTCTTTGTAATTTTAGGAAATGATAGGAACCACTAATGATGCTTTATGTTGTAATATTAGAACTGCTTTTACAGCTTGAATCCTTTATGTAAAGAAAGTTTATTCCTTGTGAAAAGGCTTTTAAATTTGAATTCAAATCTTGCTCCTTGGGAATGTTTGCCATAGAAATAATTGGAGTTTATCTTGTAAAATGGTAAATGTTTTAATTCCTTTTTGACATGTGAAGTTCTTGGTATTAGCTTATGAATCCAACTTTGAATGAGAGGATGGTATTGAAGCCTTTTGCTTGGTTTTGTAGTGAAGTGCGCTTGAAAACTTTGAAAGTTCGGACGGGATTAAAACTTTGAATGTTGTAGAAAGGACTTGAGATTCAAATGTGGTATCATGGATCTTTTACACTTTGGCTCCTAATAACATGAACTTGATCCTTGATTTATTTTAGAAATAGAATCTTGTAATCCTTCACGTTCCATAAATTGCAAGGGGTTCTTGAACCTTTGAATTTTGAATTGAAAATTTAATCTTGTAACTCTTTTCAAAATTTGAACCTTCTTGATGATTTAAATTTGAGTTTGAATTTGGAATTGTAAAACTCTGGTAACCTTGAATTGAATTCTCTTGCTCGAACTTTATAACCACGAATAACCCTTAATAAAAACAAAGACCCTTTTGAAATAATGCATTACCAACCATTTTGAGATAATATTAACTTAAAACCATAATGCATCCAAAGTCTTCAAAGAGCTAGGATCGCAAAAAAATACATCCAGGGTATCTAATATGGCCTTGAAACATGTCTTGAGGCAAAGCTAACATCTTATAATCTCCTTAAAACAACTTGGGTTATCTTGACGCCGCAAGTGGCCCACATACGACTTAAGACTTGGGATACAAACAAGAATGTATTGAAGGTTAAACCTTGACCATGGCCTTGTATTACTTTGAATGATGCCATAACAATCCTCAGGTTCACATGCTCACTCCACAGGAATCCAACACAATGCACACATACATAGACAACCTCCATGATCTTTGAATCTTCTGCGGCAGTACCTAACTTCACAAACGAAACTAGCAAAGTCTAAATAAAAAGGTTAGTTATGCACGAATGTTTGACCTAATATGTTATGCATACGAATTAATGAATCTAAGGGGAAAATTTGGGGTATGACAGTTGCCCCTATTTAAATATCTTCACCGGATGACATGAACGATGAAAATCTTCATTAGGTTATGGTGAAATCAAACGGGATCTTCAGGAAGAGATCAAACGGGATCTTCAGGAACCATCAGGAAAAAGTACAGGGTTACTAAAAACTCTCCTGTATGCCAAGTAAATGGACTTCGTACGGAAAACGCCCTGATAAACTTCTCAAAAGAGACTGCAGCTTATCAATTGTACGGGACTCACACACCATCAATAAAGGGATAAGTTTCTCCGAAGAGACTGCAACTTATCTGAAAAAAGCAGTAAAATGATAAACTTCTCCGAAGAGACTGCAGTTTATCTGAAAAAGCAGTAAAATGATAAACTTCTCCGAAGAGACTGCAGTTTATCTGAAAAAGCAATAAATGATAAACTTTTCCGAAGAGACTGCAGTTTATCTGAAAAAAGCAGTAAAATGATAAACTTCTCCGAAGAGACTGCAGTTTATCTGAAAAAAGCAGTAAAATGATAAACTTCTCCGAAGAGACTGCAGTTTATCTGAAAAAGCAGTAAATGATAAACTTCTCCGAAGAGACTACAGTTTATCTGAAAAAAGCAGTAAAATGATAAACTTCTCCGAAGAGACTGCAGTTTATCTGAAAAAAGCAGTAAAATGATAAACTTCTCCGAAGAGACTGCAGTTTATCTGAAAAAAGCAGTAAAATGATAAACTTCTCTGAAGAGACTGCAGTTTATTTGAAAAAGCAGTAAAAATAATAAACTTCTCCGAAGAGACTGCAGTTTATCTGAAAAAAGCAGTAAAATGATAAACTTCTCTGAAGAGACTGCAGTTTATCTGAAAAAGCAGTAAAATGATAAACTTCTCCGAAGAGACTGCAGTTTATCTGAAAAAATAGTAAAATGATATCTTCTTGCCAGACACAGTGTAACATGAATACACGCTCAACCTAGGCTCGGCGACCAAAAAGTAAAGGTGGTATCCCCAGGGACCAAAAATTAATCTAGGATCAAACTAGAATGAAACTGTCAAACAAGACCCACCATTGAGAAATGAACTCGAACGACGATTTATCTTATCCAAGCACGGAAAAAAGATAACTGAAATAACCATCATCCATGAGGGTTGAACTCTGTGGGGAAACTTGGAAATGATTAGCACTTTTTACCTAAAGTTGATGACCTACTTGGAGAGATCAGACAAACCCAAAAACTCGGCGCAAACGCGACCAAAGATAAAGCAACAAAAGACAAACAGAAAGCAAACACACACGGACGCAATGCATATGATGTCATGTGATGCTTATGCTCATGCTGACAAAATAGAAAAAGAAACAGGAGGAAAAAACAAACGATGAGGAAGCTTGTCCATCCTCTGCACAAGAGATACATCTGTCAATCTTGTACAGAAATCCAAAGGTGGAACCCAATAGTTGAACTTCAAAGTCCAAACTTCTCTGGGAAATAGCAATCCACTTGGGGGTATAATATCATGACTTCACTTAGGGATCGTCAAGATGAATCTGATTATTCTGGATGAGAGTAAGATCCACTGGGAACGGATCAAACTCGTGATCGGAGAGACTTCGATGAGGATAAAAATAAATATCCACTATAACCTGAAGTGAGCTGAAATGAAGCAGTAGATGCCACGAGAATAAAATAAATATCCGTTATAACTGAGATAATCCGAAGTAGTGGTAGATGCTATATATAAGGCATCACGGGGATAAAATAAATATCCACCGCTTCGTCAGGGAAACTTGTACCAATATTGTAGTTGTAGACGCCAAGGTCTAGTCTTCAGTGGGGATGAAATAAACATCCAATGTTGAGGAAGATTGAAATCCTGAGAAGACACCGTGGAGTGAAATAAACACTCACTTCATCGGGGAAAGTTAAGACCGAGGAGATTCTCTGGGGATTCTTTGGTCAACCAACTGCTGAATTCTTGTATAAACCTTGTCATAATTGCTTGAAATAACGATTCATTGGGGAGTCATCATGACTTCCTGGAGTGAAAACTTGCTGGGGAATTATCATGCTATTAGAATATCTTCGAGAAATTAGGTGAAGAGATGCTGTGAAGTTAATGTAGCTTTTTCTTGCATGGTAGTCGCCATTTTCAAATATCAACTGTTGGAAAAGTATTCGATTATCGAATGACCCAGACTGCATGGTCTACGAAAAATAAATTATCTTAAAAGGATTTTACAGGAGACTTGGCGTCCCAACTGTTCCAATGTCTTCTAACTCTTGAGAGATTGGTAGAATCTCGACGTAACTGGCTCAGATTGCCGGTATTCTGCGTACTGAGTTTTCAAATCTTCCCCTTGAGGGACGGTCGGTCTGTGAAAGCAACAACTGAGAAATAACTTGCCCATGTTCAGCTGAGTCTTCAAGCAACATGCCCCAGATTAACTATCTTAACAATGAAAGGTAATCTTCAACAGAGTTCCATATCTCAGAGGTTGAACTTCTCGTAGCTGTTTGCGAACTTCTATGACATCAAACAGTATTTACATGCAGAAAATGTAAATTCTGAAATTGCTAATACAACATCATGTTTGTTTTGAAGTTTTATTGCAAAAGGCATATCGCAAACATTTGACCGAATCACTAGTTAGGATATGACGTAATTCCCTTTTCTATAATGCCAATACGAATTTTTGAGTGTAACTCATAGGAGTCAGGAAACCTTATCTCATCGAATATACTTTCGAAATAAACTCTACTTCAATGAGGTATTTTGAGGGTTTTATAGTGGTTTTAGATCATAGTTGAAGAAACAAAGGATATGTGGCTCAAATTTTATTTGGTACCCACCCCCTTCTTTGGTATACTTACTCCTTTTTTTTTGAACATTACCCTGCCCCTGGTACAACATGAGGGTTCTTTGAATTTTTAGAGAAGAAAACTACTACTCAAAGGCTCAAAGGGGTTAACGAAGGTTTATCTCCGGTGTTTGGGATTTTGAAACAATGCCTTATATCCTTAGCATAGTTTTGTTCAAAAGCATACACAAGAGATGTTATGTTTTATTTCGTCATTCTCCATCCAAATCTCTGCTAAGGCAAGAGATTGAGGTAGTATTGGCATTATAAAACAGTAAACAGTTTTTTTTAATGAGCGAAGCGAATGGATTTCTTCGAAACAAACATTAAATTGCATTAACGTTCAAAATAACAAGTTCTTACATGTAAACATGTTTTAATAATCAAAGAAAAACGATAACATGCAAATAAATAAACTACTGATACTCATGGGAATGACTTCCTCTTTATTTACCATTTGAGCTAACCATCTTCAAAATCGGCTTTCTAGATCGGTCTGAGGATCATTTTCATACCTACTCTCGGTAAATTCTTCCATAACCAGGATTGATGAACCCGCGCGATTGGATGAAGAAGAATTGATTTGAATGCCATGAGGTGTGAATGAAATCATTTTGGAGTCTAGCAGAGTCTAAACCTTGCTCGGAAGTACCTTATAATCGTCAGTTGAATGCCCCGGTGCCCCAACATGATAATCGCATCGGGCGTTAACGTCAAAACCTGGTGGATATGGGAAAGGCACTGGCTTCAATTCCTTTGGAACTATCAATCCACTCCTGATTAAATCCGGCAAGAGTTGACTATATGGAATTGGTAGCGGAGTGAAATGCCTCTGCTTCTTTAGCCTTTGTCCAGCATGTTGGCGCGACCTATGGTGGTATGACTGCTGATTCAGAGGACGTCTTTGACTAACCCACCATTGACTGCGAATTTGATCATGATTCTGATGTATTCTCTGATGAGATTGTGATTGATAATTCAAAGTTGCTTGAGTAGCAGGAGTAATATCAGTACGAGCTTTCTTAATGTTTGGTTGGGAGTCACCAAAAGACAGAATCTTCTGATTCATTAACTTCTTCACGATACCCTTAAAAGCATAACAATTTTCTAGATCATGGCCAGGTGCCCCTTCATGAAATAGGAAATGAGCATTGGGATCATAATTAGGTGGAAGTGGGTTAGGAGACGGACCCAAAGCTTCGGTAGTAATCAAACCTCGCTGCACCAAGGAGGGGTACAACTCAGTATAAGTCATTGGAATAGGAGGAACTGGAGATTTATATGGTCTTCTATTATGAGCATTTGGACATGGTATCAGATCCCTCTGTGGTTGATAATTAGGAGCGTTGAGTACTCGTTGATGATTCTGCGGAGTTTGTGCTGGCTGATAAGCAGGAGCCGGTGGATAAACAAAAAGTTGATAGACGGGTGCCTGTTGCATAGGCTGATAGGTAAGATCTTGTTGATACTGAGGAGGTCTCTGGTCAGAATGATAATATTGCTCCTTATGTTGTTTAACTTGGCTACGAGACCCTTTATACCTTCCTTGTAACATGGTCTTAACAGATTGTTCCTTACGGTTGGGAATCTCAGGAATGGGCATCGGTGTGTTCCCAGGAGTCACTGTCTCTTGAAGCGGGGTCTGGGAAGAAGATTGATTTGTAACCAGGGTTTAAACCAAAGCAGAAAGCCTTTCAAATCTAGCTTTCAGAGTAGTTACTTCCTTGTGGAGTTCCTGATTTTCTTGCTCTAAGTTATTCATCTTCCTTCTTTGATTAACTTAATTAGTGACTTGACAGCTTGTCTCTCGGAACAGGGGATTCAGGGTGACAGAAACACTAAAGAGACACAGCAAGAATAAGCAAAAGAGAGGACAAAGCACATGCAAAGATGCAAATGAGATGCAGATGCAAGGCGATGCAACTATCAAGGAACTCAAATTCTATTGCAGTCATTGTAGATATTGAAAATAAAACGTTTATTAAAATTCAACAGGCCAGTACACCTCCAAGGTTTTATTACATAAGCAACATAACACAAAAGGAACTAGGAGTTTAAACTGCTGGATGATGCCCCTTGTCTTCCACAGAGCTCTTCCATCAGCCTGTCGATCTGGTGTTGCATCCTGGCTTTATCCAGGGTAAGCTTCTCTATTTCCGCCTTCAACTTCGAAGCTTCATCTGATTGGACAACGGGAGGCTTGGGACGAGGATAAGGCATCCTCAAGGTCAGAGCCCTTTCACGCGCCCATGCTAGACATTCTTCAGTAATTGAGCAATCAGGATTTATCGTCGCTGTCATTCCTTGTCGATTGATGCGACACCAAGCAAACACAATTCCAGTTTTCAGTTCTAGGTTCTCTCCTTGATAGAGAAAAAGTCTTGTTAGGCTTTCTGGATCAGGTACTTCTTCCATTGGGTGCCCCAGTTGACGACGGGCGAGCACAGGATTATAGTTGATACATCCCTTTGTACCAAGAAGAGGTACATTGGGAAAATCTCCACAGCAATGAATCATGGGGATCCCTCCATACATCGGATCATACCAAACGATATCCGAATGAGTAAGAGCCATGAGCTTCACAGGCCATTCTGAACCATCTTTCACGTCCCAGAAATCGGTAGACCTCGGTAGGTGCGAAATAAACCACCTATAGAGGATAGCGGTACAAAAAATAATCTGTCCTTCACCCTTCAGAGCCTTTGAATGGATAGAGTGGTAGACATCAGCTAACAATGTAGGCACTGGATTCTTGAGCATGAAAATCCTTATGGCATGAACGTCAACAAAATCTTCAACATTGGTAAATAAAAACAAACCGTAGGCCAGCAACGCGAAGACGTGCTCGAACGCTCTAGTGTTCCCTACACTAGCAAAGTGTCGAGCTTTCTCGAATAAGAATTGGGCAGGAAAATCGTCAATTCCTCCTCTAACCGTCATATGAGTCAGGATTTCCAAAATCTTTATGCGGGTCGCTCTCGCGATGTCTTCCTGGCTGGGTCTTCCTTCTCCACCGGAGAACGGAGGTGAATCTTTGACCGGGATCCCTAACTGGGCGGAGTACTCTTCCAACATGGGTGTCAGCTGGAAATCTTGGAAAATGAAGCAATGATAGATCAAACGGTAAAGTTGAACCAACGTTTCCAAAAGACCATCAGCTATCCGAATCTGCAGCAGTGGAAGGATCCTTCCATACTTCGCGGTGAACGCTTCGGGATCTTTAACCTGACCTCCTAGTTCCCTTAGTTGTTCAACATTCGAAACCTTGAAGGTGTACGGCAGAACCCCTTTCTTTCCGTAATCCATCATACAATGTCTGCAATACAATATTTTCAAGTTCCTTGATAGAGAGAAATGAGAATGTAAATGCTATGCAACAAGATTCATGGAAACTTAACTATTTATAATCATCGAGGAATATCAAAATGCTCATTTTTAATAGTCATAAAAGGCTGTCACAATCATTAGTACCTGGGATACTAAAAATTGGTTTGTTACAAAATTAAAACGCGTCTATACGCTTTACAATAGTCATAACATAATAGCTAAATAAAAGCTAATAATGATAGATCTAAGGACTCTTCCAATGGTCTTCTTGAGTTCCTTGACTTCTTTCTTCCTACTGAGCTTCTTCTAGAATAAGCTTGTCGACGATTTGTAAGACTTCTTGAGCTTTCCGTTTCTTGCAATAAGTAGTTTTTTCCAAATATTCCTCACTTTGTAGTTATCTTAGTTTGAATATGAACCGAAGATAGGAAATGAATTTTGTCTTACGATAGTAACTCCGTCATTTAAGAATAGTCTTCAAGAGCTGGCACCAACTGGTAATGAGGAATTATGATAGACTGCGGTAGGACATAGATGATAGCCTCCAAGTATGGCTTTGAACCTTTCTTTATCTGTCAGCAAGGTCTCCAGTCTCTTTAGATCGTCCAGGTTATGACTTTTGTAAGTGTGCTTCAACGTTTTCTTTCTTTTTAGAGTTTATGGTATCTGAAATTCTGGTACCAGATATGTGATGTTACGTGTGATGTCACAACAACACACTCTGCAATGGACAATATAAAACAACAGAAGAGTACACAAAGAATTGTTCACCCAGTTCAGTTAAACAACTTACTCTGGGGGATACCAAGCCAGGGATGAATTTCACTATCAGTAGAATTAATTTACAGACTCAACAACCCAGTTGACATCTCCTAAACTTAATCACTACTTAATGAACCTTCTACCTAAGAGACCACTTTGGTATGAGAACACTACTCAATCCCTAAATCACTTCAGTAATATAATTCAAAGATCACACACTTTGAAAAACACAACTTGATTCTGCTTCACAGCTTTGATCAAGAACAACTCAAAACAACAACACCAAATCACACTAGAATGATTTACAACACATACACGAAGACACAAACGACTCTCAGTCTTTAGCTCTCTTTCTTCATTTTTTTTCTTCAGGATTGATGCGCTTTATATAGCTATTTGATTTGGGCTTGGACCTTCTACAATATCTGACCTGATTTGTTATTTAAAACTGAATCTTCAAAATAGATTTTCTCTCAAAATCTTCTTAAATCTTCAGCGTTTAAACACTCCTACAAATCTGCATCAAATCTGTTTGCAACAGAAAATATCTCCTCCAAGATATTCACATCCAATAACTCTAACAACTCTCCCAAAATCCAGCTAATACGCTTAACCCTAAAAACATCTCAAACCTGATGTTTTAATAAACTGCATATCTGATGTCATGACATCGCATGTGACATCAGACTTCAAAACTTCAACAACTTAAACACTTAACATTATCCAATGTTAAGACTCAATGTTAAGACATCACCCATGTGGCATCAGACTTGAACAACTTTGTTTTACCAAAATTCTAGCCAATCCAAGAACTAAGAATCTCCCCCTTTGGCTAATTTTGGCTAAAACAATCTCTGCAACATCAGAGACTTCAGCAGCGGATAAAAATGTTAAAAACTCCTAGCAGCACTCCTTCAAAACAGCTCCTACTTCAAAATGCTACACATACTCCATCAGCTCAGCAAAGGGTCAAGCTCCCCCTCAAAACCAGAACCAGCACACACCAGAACTGAGATAGGTCACACTCTACACATAAAAACTAGACTAACTCTCCCCCTTTTTAGCCATAATTGGACAATCACCAAACACAATGTCCTGGCATAATAAATGACACAGTCAAACACCAAGCTTTCAAAAAAAATACAAGTTCCAACACCTTGACTGGTCAGGAGATACAAACAATGCTCCTTGTTTGCATTATAAAAACAAGCCTTTCTTCCTTCTAGCAGCACCACACAGCAACCAAGAATGAGCCAGTCAAACACCAAAGATGCAGTAAAGAACCTCATGCAGAAGGACAAGACTTCAGATCCACCTAAGAAGAGGAGCAAAATAATGACTGCAGCTGAAACTACTTCAAGAACCACAAAGACAGGCAGAACCTCAGAGACAACCATGAAACCCAGCAAGAAACTTCCTGTGCAACAATATGCTTCTGATGATGATTGGGATGAAGACTGGAAAGCTTTTCTAGATGCAGGGGGTTGGGATAATCTGTAACTATTGATGTACTTCAAACATGTATGCCTTCAGCAGTTGAATAAAATCAATATCTAATAAAGAATACAACTGCTTAATACACTCTCTAGCACATTTAATCTTCATAAATGCAAATTCCCAATTGACTTCTCAAACTTTCAAATTGGTTTGCATCTAATGCTTTAGTGAAGATATCAGCTAACTGTTTATCTGTAGCAACATGTTCCAAGGCAACTACTTTATCCTCTACCAAATCTCTTATAAAATGATGCCTTATATCAATATGCTTAGTTCTACTATGTTGAATAGGATTCTTAGAGATATTGATAGCACTCAAGTTATCATAGTACAATGTCATGACATCTTGCTTGACATTGTATTCACTCAGCATTTGCTTCATCCACACCAGTTAAGAGCAACTACTCCCTGCTGCTATGTACTCGGCCTCAGCAGTAGAAAGAGACACACAGTTCTGCTTCTTACTAAACCAAGAAATCAGATTATTCCCTATGAAGAAACAACCTCCTGAAGTGCTTTTCCTATCATCAACACTCCCAGCCCAGTCAGCATCACAATATCCCCTTAACTCAGTCCCAGATCCATGACTATACAGCATCCCATAGTCACTAGTGCCATTTACATATTTCAGGATCCTCTTCACTTGATTCAAGTGACTAACCTTAGGCTTAGATTGATATCTGGCACAAACTCCAACAGCAAAAGAAATGTCAGGTCTGCTAGTTGTGAGATACAATAGACTCCCAATCATGCTTTTATATAAACTTTGATCCACACTAACTCCATGTTCATCCTTCGATAATTTTAAATGAGTAGGAGCAGGAGTCCTCTTATGATTAGCATTTTCTAGGCCAAATTTCTTCACTATGTTCTTAGCATATTTGCTCTGAGAAATGAAGATGGAGTCCTCCATTTGTCTAACTTGTAGACCAAGGAAATAGCTGAGTTCTCCAACCAAACTCATTTCAAATTCAGATTGCATCTGTTGCACAAAATGTTTCACCATTTCATCTGACATCCCACCAAATACAATGTCATCAACATAGATTTGGGCTACCATCAGGTTTCCTCCTTCTTCCTTGACAAACAAGGTCTTGTCAATTCCTCCTTTTCTGTAGCCATTCAATGCTAAGAATTCTGTAAGCCTTTCATACCAGGCCCTAGGAGCTTGCTTCAAACCATACAGGGCTTTCCTAAGTTTGTAAACATGATTAGGAAAAGTTGGATCAATGAACCCTTTAGGTTAATCTACATACACTTCTTCATTCAAGTAACCATTCAAAAAGGCACTCTTAACATCCATTTGGAATAGCTTGAATCTGAGATTACAGGCCACACCCAAGAGTAATCTGATGGACTCTAATCTAGCCACATGAGCAAAAGTTTCATCAAAATCAACTCCTTCAACTTGAGTGTATCCCTGTGCAACAAGTCTTGCCTTGTTTCTGGTAACCACTCCTAGTTCATCATACTTGTTCTTGTAGATCCACTTGGTCCCAATCACATTCACCCCTTCAGGCCTTGGCACAAGATCCCATACTTCATTCCTCTTGAATTGCTCCAGCTCTTCATGCATTGCATTTATCCAAAACTCATCAGTCAATGCTTCCTTGACATTCTTTGGCTCAATTTTGGAGACAAAACAAGAACTTACTACAACTTCTCTTGACCTAGTCCTCACTCCAGAATTTGGATCACCTATAATAAGCTCCTTTGGGTGGTCCTTCTGCACTCTGATTCAGGCTCAGCAGCAGCAACACTAGGAGTTGGACTTCTGTCTTCAGCTTCTGGTGCAACATCACCAACTAATGTTCCAACATCATCATCTTCCTGCTTATCATTGTCATCAATCACCACATTGATGGACTCCATCATCACCTTGGTTCTAGTGTTGAAAACCCTATATGCTCTGCTGTTGGTAGAGTATCCCAAAAATATTCCTTCATCACTTTTGGAATCCAATTTTCTTCTCTGTTCTCTATCAGCCAGAATATAACATCTACTTCCAAAAACATGAAAGTATTTAACATTAGGTTTTCTTCCCTTCCATAGTTCATACAGAGTGGATGAAGTGCCTCTTCTCAGGGTAACCCTGTTGTGAATGTAGCAGGCAGTATTCATGGCTTCAGCCCAGAAATGATAGGGAAGTTTTTTGGCATGGATCATAGTTCTAGCATACTCTTGGATAGTTCTGTTCTTCCTCTCAACTACTCCATTTTGCTGAGGAGTAATAGGAGATGAAAACTCATGACTTATACCTTCAGCAGAGCAAAATTCTACAAACTTGCTATTCTCAAACTCTCTTCCATGGTCACTCCTTATCCTGATAGCATTACTCTCTTTTTCTCTTTGGATTCTTTGACAAAGATCTTTAAAAACATCAAACACCTCTGATTTGTCTTTGATGAAGCTCACACAGGTGTGCCTTGAATAGTCATCCACAACTACATACGCATATTTCTTTCCACCCAGACTTTCAACCTGCATAGGTCCCACCAAGTCCATATGAAGTAGTTCCAAGACCTTGGAGGTGGTGTCATGTTGAAGCTTCGGATGAGACATCTTTGTCTGCTTCCCTTTTTTACAGTCTCCACAAACTTTTCCTTCCTCAATATTAAGTTTGGGAATTCCTCTAACTGCTTCTGAGGAGATGATTCTCTTCATTCCCTTTAGCTGAAGATGTCCCAACTTCTGATGCCAGATTTTGACATCATCTTCTTTAGCAAAAACACAAGTGGAAGAATTTGAGTCTTGTGGCACCCAAAGATAACAATTGTACTTAGACCTGACTCCCTTCATAATGACTTCTCCTTTATCATCTTTGACAATGCATTCAGACTTTGTAAAGTCTACTTTGAATCCTTGATCACAAAGTTGACTAATGCTAATCAAATTTCTTGTCAGTCTTTTAACAAGAAGAACATCATCCAGTCTGGGAGCACCAGCACAATTCAGTTTACCAATCCCCTTGATCTCTCCTTTGACCCCATCACCAAATGTAACATGGCCTGAAGAATGAAGCTTCACATCTACCAACAGATTCTTAACTCCAATCATGTGCCTTGAACACCCACTGTCAAAGTACCAATCTTCTTCGGTAGAAACCCTTAAAGACGTGTGAGCTATCAAGCTGGTAACCTTAACTTTAGGGACCCATTGCTTCTTAGGCTTGGTAACCTGCCTTCTTCTATGACAGTTCTGTCTGGGAACAACCTGATGAGCCTTCTGTGGATATCCATGTAGCTTATAACAATAAGCCTTAATGTGTCCAAAACATCCACAATGGTGACATCTCCAGTGCTTGTATTTCTTCTTAGATGGAGTTCTGTCATGATGTTTTAACATCACTGGTTTGGAGGTGATAACATCATTAGAACCTGCATCATTGGTGAATCCCAACCCACATTTGTTTGCAGCCATCTTCCCAATACTAAGAATGTTGTCTAGAGCATCAGTACCATTGTTCAACATTCTGATAGTTTTGGTCATAGACTCCAGTTTATAGTTAAGCATATTGACTTCAGATTCAAGTTCAGTCTTTTTAGCTTTTAACTGTACTATGGTTTTCTTCAGCTTTTCTCCTTCAAGACACACTTGTTCACTTCTTATGAAAAGATCTTCATAAGTGACAGCAAGTTCATCATAAGTAACCTCATCATCACAAGAATCGTCATCTGACTCATAAACCCCAACCATAGCTCTAACAAGTTTAGCTGAATTTTCTTCAGATTCACTCTCACTGTCAGACCAAGAAGCTGATAACCCTTTCTGCTTCTTTAGAAAAGTAGGACATTCCTTCTTGACATGTCCATACCCTTCACACTCATAGCATTGTATCCCTTTGTCATTACTGGACTTTTCTTCATCTTTAGACTTCTTCCCTTGTTCTCTTGATCTGTTGATGTCAGAAGTAATGTTCTTGACATTGGGATTGTAACTCCTATTTATCCTCTTCATAACTTTGTTGAACTATTTTCCCAGTAAACCAATAGCCTGAGATAGTTCCTCCTGAGATTCAGCACCATTCCCTTTCTTCTCTTCTTGAGTATTAGATACCAAGGCTATACTCTTGGTCTTCTTTTCAGGTTCCTCTTCATTCAACCCTAACTCAAAAGTTTGAAGAGATCCAATAAGCTCATAAACCCTCATTTTGCTGATGTCTTGAGCTTTTTCAATTGCAGTCACCTTCATCTTATACCTCTTGGGAAGGGATCTAAGGATTTTCCTCACCAGCTTTTCTTCAGTTATCTTTTCTCCAAGAGCACTAGAGGCATTAGACAGCTCAAGAATACTCATATAAAAATCATGAATAGTTTCATCTTCCTTCATCTTTAGACTTTCAAATTTTGATGTCAGAAGTTGAAGTCTTGACATCTTAACCTTTGAGGTTCCTTCATGAGTAGTCTTTAAGATGTCCCAAGCTTCCTTAGCAACTTCACAGGTGTTGATCAACCTCAAGATGTTTTTATTAACTCCATTAAAAATAGCATTTAGAGCTTTAGAATTACCAAGGGCCAGCTCATCTTCTTCCTTGGTCCATTCTTCTTCAGGTTTCAGTTTTGAGCTGCCTTCTTTTTCTTTCCCAGTATCACCTTTCTCAACAACAACAGGTGCTTTCCATTCTTTTATGATAGCCTTCCAAGCCCTGCTGTCTAAGGATATCAAAAAGGTAATCATCCTTGGCTTCCAATAATCATAATTAGAGCCATCCAGAATAGGGGGTCTATTCACAAATCCACCAACTTCCTTGTCCATCTTACCAGAAAGTATCAGCCCTAGATCTCACCCAGATGCAGAGCAGGATGCCTGCTCTGATACCAATTGAAATTCTGGTACCAGATATGTGATGTTACGTGTGATGTCACAACAACGCACTCTGCAATGGACAATAAAACACAACAGAAGAGTACACAAAGAATTGTTCACCCAGTTCAGTTAAACAACTTACTCTGGGGGCTACCAAGCCAGGGATGAATTTCACTATCAGTAGAATTAATTTATAGACTCAACAACCCAGTTGACATATCTTAAACTTAATCACTACTTAATGAACCTTCTACCTAAGAGACCACTTAGGTATGAGAACACTACTCAATCCCTAAATCACTTCAGTGATATAATTCAAAGATCACACACTTTGAAAAACACAACTTGATTCTGCTTCACAGCTTGATCAAGAACAACTCAAAACAACAACACCAATTCACACTAGAATGGTTTACGACACATACACGAAGACACAAATGACTCTCAGTCTTTAACTCTCTTTCTTCGTTTTTTTTCTCTTCAGGATTGATGCGCTTTATATAGCTATTTGATTTGGGCTTGGACCTGCTACAATATCTGACCTGATTTGTTATTTAAAACTGAATCTTCAAAACAGATTTTCTCTCAAAATCTTCTTAAATCTTCAACCTTTAAACACTCCTACAAATCTGCATCAAATCTGTTTGCAACAGAAAATATCTCCTCCAAGATATTCGCATCCAATAACTCTAACAGCTCTCCCAAAATCCAGCTAATACGCTTAACCTTAAAAACATCTCAAACCTGATGTTTTAATAAACTGCATATCTGATGTCATGACATCGCATGTGACATCAGACTTCAAAACTTCAACACCCTAAACACTTAACATTATCTAATGTTAAGACTCAATGTTAAGACATCACCCATGTGACATCAGACTTTAACTATGTTTTACCAAAATTCTAGCCAATCCAAGAACTAACAGTATCCTACGATGTTTACAAATAGAGCTAAGTTCCATGAATCTTTATGATATGATGCTAATGAATGCGGGGATGCAAACACACAAAGCACAAAGCACAAATAAGCAGACATGATCAAACAGACAAGCAAAAGTCCTAGGTTTGAGAGGTCACAACGTGGAGCCAATGTCTAACCATCCCAATAGGTGTGTACTATGGTTTCAAAAGTACCTGCCGAACGGGTTCTAGAAGTTCCCAGAGTCTACAACCCATCTTTCGGATATTATCGATTTCCCAAATCACTTGGTAGTCAATAATATTCTCAAGAGAATCTCGTCTGAGTGTAGTATCGCGTAGCGACTATTTTGGAAATAGACTCCCGCATAGTCCCCGCACTACATCCTAATAGGCCAAGTGGGGTTAAAGGTGCTACGGTCCTCAATCTCACGGGTTCTTGGTCGAAATTAATATCGTTTTCACGAATGGACTCGTTCAAACAACATTAAGTTCAAAAGAACCTAAACTATACGATGATTTTCTTAACTCAACTTTTCAGGAATCGACTCCGTCAAAGTATCCTTGAACATATCATCTCCTATCATAATTGCACTCAAGTCCGGGTCTAGGACTCCTCACCACACAAATAGTAACCCAGAAAACCAGCACAGATAATAAGTAAATATAATAAGCCAATAAAGAAAGATAACATAAGTAAAAAAACAAGATAGGGGAAACCCTCGACATTCCCCAGTGAAGTCGCCAGTTCTGTTGCGGTGAGAATTGGATACCATAGTTATTAATGAACTAGGATCACATTTCTTTAAATGTTCACCACCGACTTTGATTTATCCAAAGGAAAGGTTCAAAAGCGAAAAAAAAAACCTAAAAGATCTAAGGTTCGGGGGTTGGTTACGCCTAGGGAAGGTATTAGCATCATAAACGTCCGTAGTACTCTTCGGGAACCTCTCGTTAGTATTTATATTATTTCTTACTCGCTTGCTAAAGGGTGTTATACTAAAGGTTGATACCCTAGGGGTTAGTATCTAAGTATACTCGACAAGGCATCGCACCTTGTGCCTACGTATCCTCGGGAATAGAATCAGAGTAATGCGTAGTTCTGAAATGAGGAACTTCTTGACGTGGTCAAGGTTCCAAGGGGAGGTAAAGTCTTGAGCAAGACCTTACATAGAGTGTGGCGACTCTAAAGTTGTAGGTTGGTTTAAGAGGGTTAGGATTGTAAATGTTCGCGACGGAGCATTTACTTGGAGTACGGCGACTCTGATCCTAAGGCTAAGATTCTAAGTGTCTACGGCGAGACGTGGAGTACGGCGACTCCGAATCCTAAGGCCAAGCACTACTATAAAACGCTAAAACAACAACGCCAGGCTTACAACGCATCCTTTTATGCCGTTGTAATAGGTTAAATATTTCGCGCCCATTTAAAAGCTGAGTCATTTAATGACGGTTGAATGAAACCACCGTAGTAATAAATAAAATGTATAAAGCTTCGATTCTCTGCAACTACATTTTTTCCATTTTTTAGAGTACATTTAGCGTGTGTCAATTAAGTCCATTATTTATAAAATAAATTGTAAATTATTTTACAATGGTTAAGATGAGCAACCGTAGTAATAAATTAAATGTATCAAGCTTCGATTCCCTGCAACTACATTTTTCCATTTTTTAGAGTACATTTAGCGTGTGTCAATTAAGTCCATTATCTATAAAATAAATTGTAAATTATTTTACAACGGTAAACATGAACAACCGTAGTAATAAATGAAATGTAACAAGCTTCGATTCCCTGCAACTACATTTTTTCCATTTTGTAGAGTACATTTCACTTAAGATTCCACTACGGTTTGTTTCTCCACCGAGATTAAAAGGTTTACTGATAAATTAAAACAAAACTTATTATGTATTTCTTTCATAAGACGCCCTAATCGAACAAGTGAGCCAGCGACACCCTAACCTTGACACTCTTCAACATCTTCATTCCTTTTTTCTTGGTTTATGCTCAAATATTGACCGTCTTCATTCATTTGCTTCTTCAGCTTCGAAGTAAGGTTCTCGTCAACATCTTCATTCCTTTTTTCTTGGTTTATTCTCAAATATTGACCGTCTTCATTCATTTGCTTCTTCAGCTTCGAAGTAAGGTTCTCTTCAACATCTTAATTCCTTTTTTCTTGGTTTATGCTCAAATATTGACCGTCTTCATCATTCATTTGCTTCTTCAGCTTCGAATTAAGGTTCTCTTCAACATCTTCATTCCTTATTTATTTGTTCATATTGTATATGCTCGAGTCAGAATGAGATGTTTCATATGCTTTACGTTTAGTATTAGAGTACATCTTCATTGATTTTTTCTTTGTTCATATTGTATATGCATATGCTTGAGTTTTTGGATTAGATTTTGGTGTGTCATTCACATTATTATACATGTATAAATTTCAGAAGTTGTAATGGATCGTAGTTGGATGAAAGCCAATAGATTAGATCCGGTTTATGAGAACGGAGTTTGTGAATTCCTTGAATACGCTGATAAACATCTTCCCGGCAATGATGGTATCTTTTACTGTCCTTGTGTTGTTTGCGCTAATATCAAAAAGGGTACAAAGAAAGAAATACACAATCACCTTTGTTGTGATGGTATATGTCAAAATTATATAATATGGGTGTGGCATGGTGAGGTAGATAATAAGGAAAGTCGGGCGTCACAAAGTCAAAGAGTGGAGGAAGATGAATATATAGAAGATCACCTAGAGGATATGTTCCGTGATATTGGGGAATCTTCTTTTATGAATGCTCATATTTATGATAATTTATGTAGTGATAAAGACACCCCTTTATATAAGGGATGCGCAGAGTTCACACGATTGTCGGCGGTATTAAAGTTGTTTAATCTGAAGGCAAAAAATGGATGGTCGGATAAAAGTTTCACGGAATTACTTGAATTGCTACAACAAATGTTACCAGAAGATAACAAATTGCCGGATCGTTGCTATGAGGCCAAGAAGATATTGTGTCCACTGGGTCGGGAGTATATCAAGATACATGCTTGCCCTAATGATTGTATATTATTCCGAAAAGAGTATGAAGACTTGTTTCAATGTCCGAAATGTGGTGTGTTGCGTTACAAGCAGAAGGCTAGCAATGGTGATGACAATGATCACTATGACAATGTTAGTAGGAAGCATCTTCCTGCTAAAGTGTTATGGTACTTGCCAATACTTTCACGATTAAAGAGACTTTTTGCTAATTCGAATGACGCAAAGAATCTTAGATGGCGTGCAGATGAAAGGATTCGTGATGGAAACATTCGCCATGTAGATGATTCTTTGCAATGGAAGAAAATTGATTCGTTGTTTCCGGATTTTGGAGTCGAGCCATGAAATTTTAGGCTTAGGCTTGCCACCGATGGAATGAACCCCTTTGGTAATATGAGCACTAATCATACTTCGTGGCCTGGTCTTCTCACTATTTACAACCTATCTCCTTGGTTGTGCATGAAGCGCAAGTATATACTATTAAGTATGATGATTTCTGGACCACGACAACCTGGTAACGACATAGATGTTTATCTTAGTCCATTAATTGATGATTTATGACTCTTGTGGGATGAAGGTGTTGAAGTTGATGATGCATATTCTGGGGAAAAGTTTAATATGCGTGCAATGTTATTTTGCACAATTAACGACTTTCCGGCTTACGGTAACTTGGCGGGATACAGTGTCAAAGGACATAAAGCGTGTCTTATATATGAAGATGATACTTGTTATCACCAACTTGAGTTTGGAAAAAAGACCGTTTACCTTGGGCATCAAAAATTTCTAAAACCGGGTCATCCTTATCGTAGATTGCGAAAGGATTTTAATGGAGAGCAAGAGTTTGGTGAGGCTCCTAAACCTTTAACCGGTGATGAAGTTTATCAACGGCAGGAATACATTAATGTTGTCCTTGGGAAGAGAGAAAAAGAAAAAGGTGGGAAGAGAGAAAAAGAAAAAGGTGGGAAGAGAGGAAAAGAAAAAGGGGCAGTTGCGAAAAATATATGGAAAAAGAGGTCCATCTTCTTTGATCTTCCATATTGGTCAAATCTTGATGTTAGAAATTGTCTTGATGTGATACACGTGGAGAAAAATGTGTGTGATAGTTTGATTGGCACACTTCTAAACATTCCGGGGAAAGACTAAAGATAGTAAGACTTCCTGTCTTGATATGGAGAAGATGGGTATACGAAAACAGTTGGCTCCAATAGAGAAAGGTAAAAGAACTTATCTGCCTCCAGCATGTCACACTCTATCTAAAAAGGAAAAGAAGATGTTCTGCGAGTGTTTGCAAGGTATTAAAGTTTCGCAAGGTTACTCATCGAACATCAAGAAACTTGTATCAATGAAAGATCTCAAGTTAATTGGTTTAAAATCTCATGATTGTCATGTATTGATGCAACAACTTCTACCAGTGGCTATCCGTGGGATCCTTCCAAAAAATGTGAGAGTAACTATAACGAAACTGTGTTTATTCTTCAATGCCATATGTAATAAAGTTCTTGATTTCAAAAAATTGGATGAATTAGAAGATGAGGCTGCCATAATCTTGTGTCAATTGGAGATGTATTTTCCGCCATCATTTTTTGACATTATGGTTCACTTACTTGTTCATCTCGTAAGAGAAATCAGAATTTGTGGTCCAGTTTATTTAAGGTGGATGTATCCAATAGAGCGATATATGAAGATCTTTAAAGGATATACGAAGAATCATCACCGACCGGAAGCTTCGATTCTTGAAAGGTACATCACAGAAGAAGCTGTTGAGTTTTGTACAAACTATTTGTCAGATGCAGATTCTATAGGAATTCCAAAGTCTCGTCATGCTGACACAGAAGGAAGAGGTATTCAAGGTCTAAATGTTAGGTCAATGGCTCGGGATGTAGTTATTCAATCACATTTCTATATTTTGAATAATATAGATGAGGTTCAACCTTTCATAGATACTCACAAAAGACTTATGAAGAAAAAATATCCCCGAATGAATGACAAGTTGTTGTTGATAGAGCATAACAATAGATTCATGGATTGGTTTAATAAAAGTGTATCTAATGATCCTAGTGCATCCGAGATACTTAGATGGTTGTCGTACGGGCCAAAATTTTGTGTCATTACCTGGAGTGCATACGACATTGGTCATTATACCTTTTATACAAAATCAAAAGATGATCGTAGTACAAAGCAAAATAGTGGGGTTATGGTTGAAGCCGAATCGATGTATTTCTCTAGTTCGAAAGATAAGAATCCGGTATTGGCAACTACCGCCTTTTATGGTGTCATTGATGAGATTTGGGAGATTGATTATGTTATTTTCAAAGTGGCTTTATTTAAATGCAAGTGGGTTCCCAATAATAGTATTGGTGTAGACATTGATGACTTAGGATTCACCCGGGTCCACCTTGGCAAGGCATCTTTTAATACAGAACCATTCATCATGGCTTCTCAAGCAAAACAAGTTTTCTATGTTTCCGATCCATCGGACAAATCGGGGAAATGGTCAATCGTTCTCCAAGGAAAATACATTCCTCTTAGTGATGAAAGTCTTGATATTCCGTCCACACCTTCTTACACAACACAAGTTCCTACCTCATATGATGAAGTTGATGGAGATGTCGTGCATGCTATACGACTCGATCATGAAGAAGGCATATGGGAAAATTAACAAGTACGTAATTTATTATTTATTCATAATATATTAATTGTATGTTATAGTTTAGAAGTATTTTTACTAACAAGTATAATTATTTGAAATCATAGGTATTTTGAGTCCAGACACCAGGCCAGGAGACAAGACACCAAGAGACAAGATACCAATACACCAAATTACAATTATGTGAAGTTATGTAATGTGTGTAAACTGTAATATGGTATATGTGATATTTTATTTATGTAGGTTGTTTGTTCTGATAAACTGTAAACTGGTATATGTGATATTATGAATATGACACGATTAATATTATTATGAAAATTGTATCACAAAATGTGAATTGTATTTTTCTGCTGTGCTGAGATATGGAGAACAATAATACAGGTAAAAAAATGGGATTAATTATAAAAGCAGGATGATATTTGTTAATTTTGCTGAAACTTTAGCGACGGTTATATTTCCTAACCGTTATAATATCTGGCGCCCTGTCCAGCAAAAAATAAATATCAAAACTATACTGCTGGGAACCGAACCAAGGACAATTATATTTATTACAACGGTGTAATGTAAAACCGTTGTGATAGTTAGCGCGCTTTCCTCATTATTACAATGCAACACAAGGTCGTCGTTGTAAGTATCATATATACAACAACAATCTACATAACAACGCCCTCGCCCGCGTCATTATATGTCATTCCCAACCGTTGTTAAAATGGGTTATTCGTGGTAGTGAAGGGTTCTAAAGTTAGTCCTATGACATGGCAGTAAATATTAAGGGTACCTTTCCTTTGGAATGTCGAGGGGGACTCACTTAATGATTATTTGTGCGTACTAGCAAAGTGGGCTAGCATAGTGTATGGTGACCAGAAGGTTGAATGCGATGCCCAAAGGCGATCAACTTACATGGGTAGAAAAGGGGCTCGACGTTGGATCGAGAGTTTTTGTATTTTTGAAAAGGTTTAGTCATACAGAAAACAAGCATATATTCATCAAGATAAGCATACAAAAACATGGCATCAAACAAGATACAAACAAGATAATAGAAACATTCAAGCGTACGATGAAGGATTCTAATTACTATAAGAAAAGTTGAATTGAGGGGAGATTAACATGGATCTATTATTGATTTGAAAAGTTATTAGAGATTATTATTAATTTAGAAAAAGATTAAAGTCTTAACTTATGAAGATGATCTTAAATTTAATATTTGCAAAAGTTTTATATTCTTATTTTAGATACAAAGTTAATATTAATTTTGAAAAAGGTTATTAAGTATTTTATTAATGAAAAGGGTGATTAAATGATCTTAGAAAAAAGATTTACTATTATTTTTGTGTTAATAATTAAAAAAAAAGGTTGTACCATAAAAAGGTTTATATTTTTTTGGGATTATTTTTAAATTGAAAAGATAAAGATTTTCTTAATTAATTTTAAAAGGATTATTTAGTAGTAAAATTTATTAAAAAGTTATTAAGAGTTTATTAATTAAAAAAAAAGTTTAATTTTAGTGTTTTAATGAAATAATTTTTATTATAAAAGATTTACTAAAATGGTTTTTCAGTTATATATTAAAAGAAAAGTTAAGTTATATTTTACATAAAAACTAATTGTTTTTTAATTTAAAAAAAAGATTTAGAAAGGTTAAAAAAAAAGAAAAGAAAAGGAAATGGGGGGATCAAACGTGTGAAGGGAGAGAGAGTCCACGATGGACCCTCAAATCTCAACCACTAGATGCGTGTGCACGTGATCAAACAGAAAATAAGCGAGGGGTGCAAGGTGGTGCATCGTGTGTGTAGTGTACAGCATTATACGCGAAACTAAACAAAAGAAAATGAGCGAACCTCACTCTTTCGTTCTCTATGCAAATCAGGGTCTTTGGAACCCTAATTCTCGCCGCCTCTCTCATCCTCTCCGAATCAAACAAAATCAACAAGCAAAAACCCCACCCCACACAGCCCATACCCCGATTTCATTATATTGAGAGTATTACATATACAAGATGCAATGATTCAAAGCAAAATAAGAAAAAGGAAAGGTGGTCGGTGACGGTGGCGACGTCGTCGTGAATCGTTCAGGGAAGATCTTTTTTCTCTCTTTATCTCCTTGTACGATTTGTTGCCTTCGGTGTTGTTCTTCTTTTGCTTCTGTCTTTCTCTGGCTGTTGAGATGATGATGAATGTGTTTTTGAATCTCTGTATTTTGTGTGGGTTTGGTGGCGAAACTTGGTGATTTTCGTGTGATTGTGGATTAGGGTTTGATATGTGATCTCTGATTTTTGTCCCTTTTTCTGATGGAATGCGTCCCTTTATATAGAGATGGCCAATGAGGCTTTCTTTTGGAAGTTTTTTAATGCTGATTGATACCATTTGATTGTGATACGATTTGATTTGGAAAGTTTAGAACTTGAAATTGTTTTGAAATACTCTAATACGATTTGATGTGATTTCTCAGTTTGGAAGGTTTGGGAACGGTATTGTCTTGAGATTAATTGATACGATTTGTTGCTTGGTTTTCAAATTTGGAAAGTTTTCAAAAAAACTTGATTTGAATCTGATTCTTGTGGTTTGCTTAATCCAAATAGGAAAGAATTGATTGCTGGTGATGTCATTTGATGTTGCCCACGATTCTTATTTGAAAATGATGAAAATAAATCTGATTCAAAATATACTCTGAGGCCAAAATGGGAAAATTTGAACTTGTCTAAACATGCTGGAATTGTTTGAAATTGATTAGGAAATAAATTGAATGTGGTCTTGGTTTCTGATCGTTGACTTGAGAAATTTGAAAAGAGTCATGATTGCCCATAATATCTCAAACTGTTTTTTACTACTCAAAAACCCACGATTGCAAATACTTTTGGTAGGCTTATGCTATGGAGAAAACCAAATGACTAACACTGCCCTGGAGCCCGTGGATTCTTTGCTATCGCAATGGTTCATACCGGTAATCTTTGTATTGTTTACGCTCTTACTTGATGAACTTCTCACTGCACTTCAAGTGGCTTTGGTAATGCAACTGATCTGATAAATTTCTCTTTTGACAGGTGGGGTTAAAGTAGTTGGAGTCTTAGCATTCAGAAGTATTGACAATTATTGTGATAACCTGTGGTGAGTATGGTCTTTTATGTACTTTGTGAAACTTAACGCTTAAAGATGGTGATTGGTTCAAGAAGCAAAAGGTATAGAGTTCAAAGTTTCACTTTCGAACTTCTGCCAAGCTGAGACGGCTTCTTCAGTAATCGAGTCTTCTTCAGAGCTGACATTTAGTCATAAGGTAATTTTTACTGCACCACATCCGACTCCTCCGTTCCATCTATGTTTCAGTCAAAAATAGCACCAGCACCACAATAAAACCTTAACCTTGCATTTTAAAGATGAACTTGGTAGCATCCTGTTTTGTGGTTTTGACTTCTAGGAACTTTGCCTTGCATACAAACTATCAGAAGGTGGCTGTTGAGGACTTCTGTTATGCCAGCTTGTAATGATTATCAGGTTAGTTTAGGTTTTTGGGCTGAGGTTAAGATTAAGTTTGATCAAATGGTTAATCATATTGAAAGTCTGAACAGGTGAATAAATGGGGTTGCGTTGAACATATGCCCGTTGAATTATTGTGACTCTTTGTATGGAAATTGCTAGCTACTGAGTAAGCTTGAAATTAGAGACCTTAGGATGGTTAAAATGATTTTGCGGTAGAGTCTTATGGATGAATTGGTGATGGAATGAATTTTGAATCATGGTTTGATATGAATTTCATTGTTATATAACCTTAATTCTCTTCTCTTTCAGATTTTCAAAACCGAAGAAAACATGTAGATGATTCTTAATTATCCTTTATATGTGTTGATTGTGATTCGGGTTATCATAATCATTTGGACGAACAGGGGCTGTTATTCAAGGGATACGGCGCAAAGATTTAATTATACGAAGTGCTTGGTCGTGGCAACTGGTATGAGCGAAATCTACTTCTTCAACGGGTTGAAAACGCTGCTGCTTCTTTCACAAAGGTAGTAAGGTTGATCGTCATCCACCTAAACTATTGCTTTTGCCTCGAACTGTGTGGACATCTGCTGAACCCTTCCTTTCGTAATTAGAGCCTGATAGATGTTAGAACTGCTGTTTCTTGTAGCTTCTCTAATCATTTCCTTTATCATTTCATACATTGCCTAGGGAGCTTGGAAGATAATCTTGAATGACATGTAGAACAGGCTGTCAGGACTTGACGCAAATCCTGAAGTTGAATTATGGATGATGGCAAGGATAGTTTGGTGCTGACTTAAAGATGGGTGAAGTCTTGTATAGTGAGCTATGTTGCTGGAACGGGTGGAAGAAGTTTCTTGACTTGATTACTCTTTATAATTTTAGGAAATGATAGGAACCACTAATGATGCTTTATGTTGTAATATTAGAACTGCTTTTACAGCTTGAATCCTTTATGTAGAGAATGTTTATTCCTTGTGAAAGGCTTTTAAATTTGAATTCAAATCTTGCTCCTTGGGAATGTTTGCCATAGAAACAATTGGAGTTTGTCTTGTAAAATGGTAAATGTTTTAATTCCTTTTTGACATGTGAAGTTCTTGGTATTAGCTTATGAATCCAACTTTGAATGAGAGGATGGTATTGAAGCCTTTTGCTTGGTTTTGTAGTGAAGTGCGCTTGAAAACTTTGAAAGTTCGGACGGGATTAAAACTTTGAATGTTGTAGAAAGGACTTGAGATTCAAATGTGGTATCATGGATCTTTTACACTTTGGCTCCTAATAACATGAACTTGATCCTTGATTTATTTTAGAAATAGAATCTTGTAATCCTTCACGATCCACAAATTGCAAGGGGTTCTTGAACCTTTGAATTTTGAATTGAAAATTTAATCTTGTAACTCTTTTCAAAATTTGAACCTTCTTGATCATTTAAATTTGAGTTTGAATTTCTTGATTTGAATTTGGAATTGTAAAACTCTGGTAACCTTGAATTGAATTCTCTTGCTCGAACTTTATAACCACGAATAACCCTTAATAAAAACCAAGACCCTTTTGAAACAATGCATTACCAACCATTTTGAGATAATATTAACTTAAAACCATAATGCATCCAAAGTCTTCAAAGAGCTAGGATCGCAAAAAAAATCCATCCAGGGTATCTAATATGGCCTTGAAACATGTCTTGAGGCAAAGCTAACATCTTATAATCTCCTTAAAACAACTTGGGTTATCTTGACGCCGCAAGTGGCCCACATACGAATTAAGACTTGGGATATAAACAAGAATGTATTGAAGGTTAAACCTTGACCATGGCCTTGTATTACTTTGAATGATGCCGTAACAATCCTCAGGTTCACATGCTCACTCCACAGGAATCCAACACAATGCACACATACATAGACAGCCTCCATGATCTTTGAATCTTCTGCGGCAGCACCTAACTTCACAAACGAAACAAGAAAAGTCTAAATAAAAAGGTTAGTTTTGCACGAATGTTTGACCTAATATGTTATGCAGACGAATCAATGAATCTAAGGGAAAAATTTGGGGTATTGACAGACGGCAAATTGAACAAATAAAGACACAAAAGAACACCGATATTTTTAACATGGAAAATCCCTCAATATGAGAGTAAAAATCAAGATTCGTTCAGACCAAAAAAATAATTCCACTATAATCAATTAAGGGTACAAAATAGTCTTAAAGTGATTCACAAACTAGTGCTAAGAACCACAAATCACAAAGCAAACTAGCTTATAAATAAGAATCAAAAAGCTGAAAAATTTCTCAAATCTGCAGCTTCAGTGCGAAGAAAATAACTCGCCCCTCAGACGTTGTTTTGAAATTTTGAACGGTCAAAAGTTAGATATATGTGTTACGAACCTGCCCTCCAAATTTGAGATCGATCCAATGGTTAAAGAATTGAGGATCGCCAATTTATTGAGACTGGTTACAGAAAAATAGAATGAGTTTTTCTCCTCTTTTCTCTCTTTTGAATCCTTATGTTTTTCTATCTCTCTCAACCCTAAATTGATTCTCTCAACTTAAATAAGTGAGACAAATGAACTAATAATATTTGATTCTTTCTCCACATAGGAAGGGAGGCCAAATCCAACACTTTGTCCTTCAAATAAAAAAATTTTATGAAAAACTTTTTGTAACCAAACCGTAGACAATGCCGTTTCGCACAATTCAACTGATTAAACTGTCTTTGTCGGTTATGCTTTTACACTATCGCTAGAATCACCACTCTTGATCATACAATAACTAATTTGAGGCACGTGTTACACTTTTTTTTATTAGCTATTATGCATTATTGTTTCTTCTTTAAGCTTCTATAGAAAGCACGTGAATTATGTTACATGATAATATACTCCGAAAATAGTTTCAATCATCAATAAAGATCTTTTACAGCTATAATTGTGAAAGCTGACTCAAAATTTCACAAGTTCCCATTTAAAGAATATATCAGCAGCAATTTAAATCTTAATTTAGTCATAATATTTCATATAAAAATGGTAATAGCTTAGAGTGGAATGATATTGCATACATACATATGAAGGAATTGCTTCTTAAAGACTTGATAGTTACATTTTCATTTTAAGTCTTGGTATCTTTTTCTTTTGTTTTGATGACTAGAACAATTCTTGATAAGTTGTCCTACTGAAAATATCTCTTGTATTGACATACTTGATGTACTAAACCATTATTATGTGCCAAGAGTTTCGGCGCCTTCACTTGATGGATCCCAACCAGGGGGTTTGATGTTCGACCAATCACCTTGACATCTGAATCTTGTGATTAAATGTGTTAAGGCCTAAAGGGACATGTGATTTAGAAACAAATGGGCACATGTATATGGAAGTTTCTTGTCTGATAAAATTAACTGTTTTAGGGCTCTCAAACATCCTTGTGCCACATTTTTAGTATACAAAGGATCCCATCCCTGTACCTTGACATCAACACCTACATTTGTGTATGCAGTTATGCCATTTTTGACATTTCGGTGCATCTCCTTCTTTGCAAAATATTCATTTATATTTTTGTTGTCTATGAATTTCGACGCCATGTTCCCTTTGAGAAACTAAGTGAAAATTAAGTTTTTTAAATATGGCTGATTTCGACAGGACCTGTTTTGGAAGTTCTGTCAAAATGGTTCTCATGAGGAGACATGCTTGGGCAAATACTTAGAAATATTTTCTAAGTACAGAAGGTCACTTTGACGAATGGATGCTTTGGCGCCTTCCTTCGACAGAAGTTTAAAATTAAAAATATGGATAAATAACTGTCTTTTATCCTTATCCGTTTCTCAGGAGGGACGCATGGAGAATTGTGGCGAAATGAAGATATGCAAGGCAAAACGTGTCAGATTTTGGAGAAATGTCCGTTAAAGGCAGTTATTTCGATATATTATAAATAAGGGTCTTAGTATTAGGATTTCCGTGTGTTCAATTATTGTACTATACTCAAAATTCTCTCAAAGTATCCAAGTTAACGGGAGAAAATAGTTACTGTTGAGAAATGTACGTTGAAACACCATACATTTTATTCAATTGAAATTTACTTTCTTTTACCAATTGCTCTTTACTGCATTTCTTTTACTTTGAAGTTCTTTATCTTCATTGCACTTATTTTATCAAATTTTTTATAAAGTTTAGTATTTTCAATAAACAATTAAAACAATTCAATTGAAATTTACTTTCTTTTACCAAATGCTCTTTATTGCATTTCTTTTACTTTGAAGTTCTTTATCTTCATTGCACTTATTTTATCAAACTTTTTATAAAGGTTAGTCTTTTCAACAAACAATTAAAACAATCTTCAACGCAAATGAATATTGTCGAAGTGTTCTACAAATTTTCCAAAAATACATTAAACACAAGAGTTATGTCCTTATGATTCACTAGTTGATCGTGCAAGTAAACCAAATTGATTTTTTGGAAGACTAGCGGTTGTTTAGCAATTTTCACAGTAAACAAATTGGCACGCCCAGTGGGACAGTGCTTTTGTGTGTTAAAAACGTCTTTTTACTTTTTCTGGAAAATTTTTTACATTTAAGTTCTTCATTTTTACGATCTCACTACACTTCGTTGTATGAGACTTAGGAGTGGTAGAATAACCATAAACAACGAAGAGAGACCAAGGAGAAGATACGTAAGGAGGATGGTGAATCAAAATCCACTGAATGATGGAGAACCACTCCCTTCTTCTTCGACAGGGGGCAATACAGTTTCAACATCAGTATCTGAAGCCATACCAACCAAGGCAAGTTTGACGCCTATGCAGTCGAATGCCCAAAGTGGTCCCATTTTATCCTATGTGGGAACACAAGGTCCACCAATGACCCCCCCCCCCCTCCAGTGGAGAGTAATTCGTTTAGGCCTTATGTGTCTGGATTTTCAATGCCTCCTATAGGTCATGATCAACCTTATGGCATGCCAACATCAGTGTGTTAGCTCCTAATTTCGACGCTACATGATTTCAAATAATTTGGCTTTTAAAGAAGTTACTCTTTAAAATAATAAGCTAAAGAAGAAGGATTCGACCAGAAGGCCTTCGACTATATTCGTTGAAAACCCGAGTCGAATAGAATGATTTTAGGATTTCAAATATTTCTAAGTCCAAGGAGTCAATTCGACATGGTGAAGTGGCTATGGATAATGCGCTGCAGTTACAACTGAATAGTGGAGGGAAGTTCTACTATTTGAATTTGAAAAGAGGACAAGTGGCGAATATCCAGAAGTTGAAGACATGCAAAGTGCCAAGTGGCGTGATCTAGGAGTAAACCGTCAAATGGTGGTTACTTTAGAGTATTATAAATAGGTTAGTCCTAGAGTTAGAATAGGTGTGAAAAATCATATTTGTACAAGTAACTCTATATTCACTCAAAGTATCCAGTGTGTCGAGAAACAAGTGAAGTGAGAATGTACGTGATTGTAATCACCATTATCCTTTATTGCAATGCAATTTACTTTGAAGTTTCTGTTTTAGATTCTTTACTTTGAAATCTTTTTCACGAACTTTTACCTTTCAAGTCAGTTACACTACCAAGTCTTTACTTTGAAGTTTTACATTAAAAGCCTTTACTTTCAACCATTTACCTTTCTGCATTTTAAGATCTTTATGCATTCCTTTCCAGCATTTAACTCCACCTTTTATCAAACCTTTACATTCAGCCTTTTCTTTCCTTTTATGTATTGTTCGACTTAGGTATTTCTTTGATCTTTATCGCTTTCCTTTACACTTCAAACACCCCTTTTTATTTATGTGCATTGTCGAAAGGCATACTTTACCAAATCGTGAAATATTCTAAATACACATACAGCATATGTCCTAGGATCAATCTAATCGATCCTGTAAGTTACTAGAACTTTATTGTTTTAGAAGATCAACGGTTGTTTACCAATTTTCAAGGTAAACAAATTGGCACGCCCAGTGGGACAATGCTAAACGTGGATTTGGAAGTTTATAACTTTTAAATAATTGCCAAAAGGAAGTTTTATAACTGCCTTTTTTGAAATTTTTTCGTTTTGTTGGTCGAAATTGTGGCGAACTTTATTGGATGCACTTGAGAAGTGGAAAGGTAGCCAATTTAAGTGAATATAGGCCAAAGAGAAGAAACGTGAGGACAATGGCATCTGGCCAAGGAAATTCAAATCCCAGTTCTGCTGGGACTAATACTCAACCAAGCAGTTCAAGTGTTCAGAACAACACCATCAATCCTCAAGAATTACCAAGAAGTATTGTGGCGCTAACTCCAGTTCCTTCGATAGGAGGGTCGACAGTGTTAACCATGGTGACAGAACCAGCACTTTCGACAGCAGGACCAGGAGCGACATATGTGAGGCTTTACACTCAGCCAGTCCTGGAGTATATTGGTCCATCAGTGACGAATCCTCAGACTCCACAAGGAGGAGTTTTGACGTATAGGTAATTTCCTCCCCCAGGATTTTCACAGCCTTTGCCTAGGAACCCAGTCTATGGCATGCCAACGGCAATGATGCAGAATCTGCGTACTGCACCCCCAATATATTCAGAAAATGTGATATCTTCCCCTTTACAGGAGTCAGGTTCTGGCATTAACATGGGTCGAAACAGCCAGTCCATAGGTTTGGGATATTCTGCTCAAGGACCCAACTTAACAAATGAATCTGCAGCATATTTGAGGCAACAGATGGATGAGAGCAATATGCAAATGGTACATACTTTGTCTCAGACAATGGGAGATATTTTCCAGCCCTTAATCCAGAATACTACTCAAACCAATCAAATGATGACAGCCCAGATGGCGTGTATAGCAGAATTCATGGGAATGCCCGCTCCTGTTCAAAATCAAGGAGTCGAGGGGAGGGATAACGCTCAACAAGTGAATCCAAAGTTGGTCGAACCACCTAGGGAGGAGCCTCCTAGAAATTAAATACCAATACTTGAAGAGGAGGAACCAAGGATGGTGCTAATGAACAGAAATCAAAACGCTGATCATGTGGTGAATCAGGTTCGACGCAACAATGTAGCAGCAGAGAATAATTTGGCAGCCATGGTCGAAAGAATAATGGCTCGAAATGGCCTGAATATGGGTTTTTCTAGGCCAAACTTTACTTCTCCTATAGTAGACTATATACTCCAAGCTGAATTGCCTCCCAGGACAAAAGTACCAAAGTTTACTAAGTTCTCAGGAGATACTACAGAATCTACCGTCGAACATGTGGCGCGCTACCTGATCGAAGCTGGTGAAATTGCGAATGATGAGAGTTTGAGGGTGAAGTATTTCCCTAGTTCCCTCACTAAAAATGCATTCACGTGGTTCACTACGTTACCATCTGGTTCGATTTGTAATTGGACCCAGTTAGAACGTTTACTCCATGAGCAATTTTACATGGATCAGACTAAAATTAGTTTGAAAGAATTGGCTAGTGTGAAACGAAAGTTCAATGAGCCAATAGATGATTACTTGAATAGGTTTCGACTACTCAAGGCTAGATGCTTCACACAAGTGCCTGAGCATGAACTTATCGAAATGGCCGCTGGTGGCCTTGATTACTCTATCAGGAAAAAACTGGACACCCAGTATTTAAGGAATATGGCCCAGTTAGCTGACAGAGTTCGACAGCTAGAGCGTCTCAAAGATGAGAAAGCTAGGGTGAATAAGAACAGGAAGGTAGCTTACTTCTAATACCATGAGGGTATCGACGAGTTATATGATGAGTCCGTTAGGTTCGACGAAAATGAAGTAGACCTTCCTGAACTTAAGAAGGGCCCTCCTTATTCTTGTAAATTATTAGTCCCTTCAAATGGAAAAAAATCCTGTCGAATCTGAAAAGAACGATAGGTTCCCAAAGAAAACATATACCTTCGATATCACAAAATGTGACAAAATTTTTGATTTGTTAGTTAAGGATGGTCAAATACTAGTGCCTCCTGGTGCTAAAATACCACCTTTAGAGCAAAGAAAAAAGAGAGGTTTTTGTAAATACCATAATTACTTGGGTCATAAGACGTCTCAATGTTTTCTTTTCAGGGATTTGGTGCAGAATGCTATTCAGGAGGGAAGGCTCAAATTTGGGGAGAAGACTAAGACCCAGATGAAGATTGATACCAACCCCCTTGAAGTAGCTGAAGCAAATTACGCAGAGCCTGAGGAGGTCAACATGGTCGAACTGGTTGAATTGTCTGACAGCAGTTCGGATAGTGTTAGCACCAACGAAGCTCTTGGCAGAAATGCCACAGTGGTGGAGGTTACTGAGGACCTTACCAATGATGTTGTGTTTATTAGAGAGGCTGGAGAAATGGATGGCTACCAGCTTGAGCATTTGATATGTATGGCTGCTGAACACTACTTTAGCACGTCTTCTGAAGTTCAAAGGTTCGACACTGAAACTACAGTCGAGACCCATGCTGAAGCTGAAGCATCAAAATTGCAGATGGTGACAAAAGAGATTGCTGATCATTTCAGACAGATGGACGAGGCTGCTGAAGGCCTTGATATCAACTTCTCCAAAATGCGTTTAAAAGATGAAGTCAACATAAACATGGTCGAAGTTACTGACAGACAGGCCATGGATATTGATGAACAAGAGGACTGCGACAAACTGGCTTATCCCAGAGAGGATGAAACCATTGTTGATTTTCTCCACAGGTGCCAGGGGAAGAACTCTGAAGTCATGTTGTGCCCTCGATGCAGTGCTATCTTCGACAAAGAAGCTGCGACAAAGAAGCTGCTCGTGGCCTCTAAGCGGGGAAAAAGGTCAAATTTGGACGTGAGAAGAGAGCTGCTCAAAGGCCAGGGCGTTTCGACCCAAGGAAAGCTACTCAAAAACAATATGGCCAAAGGCCACAAATTCCAAGGGCCAATCAAGCTACTTTCAAGCCCAGCGGTGAAGTACCAACTGGAAGGTGGGTTAAACCAGTCGAAGCAGCAGGAAAAGGGAAGCAAAGATGGAAAAGTTTCGATGTGGCTAGAGGTTCTTCAATTGAGTATAGGAAAGAATTCAAGTCCTCCAACAAAGCTGCCTACATTTCTGAGAATTACAAAGGGAAAAATCCTATTTCCAGGTCCTAGTGGAGAAGATAGCAGAGACGAAGAAAGGCTTTAAAGGTAGCTCAGGCTAAAGATTCGACGGAGACCAGCACTAATGTTCTGCCAGCTAGCAATAAAGGTGTTGGCATGAAAACAACAAACCAGCTGCCTGTGGGCCGAAAGCTGTTTACTTCCAAGAAGGAAGAAGCCGAGAAATTTGCTGTTGAAGCAGTTGAAGACGAAGCTTCGACCCACATTTTTTATTCAGACTCTGATGCTTCTTTAAACATCATTGTCAACGTAGTGTCAGTAATGCCAAGAGAATATGACAGAGTGACTGAAGTGGAAAACTTGGATGCCAACGCTGAGGCAGAAATGGCAGCAGACCAACCTGTGTGCTATTATGTAATGAACAATGGCTGTGTCGAAGAACATAATGCTTTCTTTGAGCGACCAACTGAGGCCATGAAAGGGCACTTGAAACCTCTGTACATTATAGGGAAAGTAGAGAACGCGGCTGTGAATAAGATCTTGGTGGATTGTGGGGCTACTGTCAATTTAATGCCACACTTTCTATTAAGTATGATTGGTAAGTTTGACACTGATCTTAAACCCCACAACATGGTCCTTTCTAACTATGAAGGGAAGATTGGGACCACTCTAGGTGTCTTACAGGTTGATTTGACTGTGGGTACAGTGACAAGACCCACCTTGTTTATGGTGGTCGAAAGCAAAGCTAACTACAACCTTTTGCTGGGAAGGGAATGGATCCATGGCATTGGGGCAGTACCTTCATCAATGCACCAACGAATAACAATCTGGAGGCCTGATGGAATAGTAGAAAACATTGAAGCTGGTCAAGGGTACCTTAAGGTGCCTGTTAATCATGTTGATGATGTTGAGTTCGACAAAAACTTGGCGCATATTGCGCCTTGTACTCCAGCAGAATTTGATCTCACCCCAGATGACCATGCATTCTGCTCATTACACTTACACCCACTAGAGGGATTTCGATGGGACAGAGAAGTCATAAGAGAAGAAGGCAATGTCCCGTACTATGGGATGCCTGAGGTTGACCCCACAGGCTGGGGAAGTGAATTCAGTAACTGTAACGCCCCAGTTTTTGTTATTTTTATTTAATTGAGTCGTTTCGATTATTTTATTATTATATTATTTTATTTCTGACTTTTATGTGAAAATATGTTATTTTTCATCGAGATTATATTTTATCGCATTTTGGGAGCGTTTGCGAGATATTTGAGTGTAGGGGTATTTTGGTCTTTTGGTTGGGTAGATATTATATTTTTCATATGAATAGAAATAGAAAGAGAGAAAATAGAAAGGAAAGAAAAAGAAGAGAAGAAAAAGAGGAAGAAAGAAAAGAGAAAGAAAAGGAGAAAGAGAGAAAACTTGGAAATCTAGGAACCGATTCAACCGACTTTTCAAACGCGATTTAATCGGGTAAGGGTGCGAAACTCGATTATACTATGCTTGTGTATGATTACGTATGTTTGTGTGGAAGTTTTATTGGTTTTTAGATATAGGTCGAAATGTGATAAACGATAGAAATCGATGTTTTCGCGGTTGGAAATCTGTGTAAATGCGGTAAAATACTTGTTACCATGATTAGATTATGTTCTGATTGTTATATGTTGATTTGGAAGTGTTTTGGTGGTGAAAATATAGGTTTGGGTTATGTAACAGCGCCGCTGGGTTTTATGGTTTTCGCAAATTCGCACTGCGAATCCCCTAGCGAAGGGGAAAGCGAGCATTCGCTGACTATTCGCACTGCGAACGTGAGGGCGAGCATTCGCCAGAGGTTCGCACTGCGAACTTTGTGTTATTTTATGTTGTTTTCTTTCTGCCACTGTTCGCTGGGGAACTCGCACTACGAATGGGGAAGCGAGCATTCGCTGGCTGTTCGCACTGCGAACGTTAGGAATTTTCTAGGCTATTTTCCTTTCTGACTTGGTTCGCTGGGACATTCGTACTGCGAATGAAGAAGCGAAGGACTCGCTAGGAGCTTCGCAATGCGAATGTGACAGTTTTTCCCAATTTGGTTTCTTTACAACTTTTGATCCGTGAGCCGGTTTGAGGCGCGGTTTGGTGCGTTGGAAAGTTGTTGGCATGTTCTTTCTTATATTATTGGTTTTGAGACTAATGGTCGATTTATTTATGTCTGGGATTGGAATGGTGTCGGTTTGTCAACTTGTACTATGGTAAGTGTGTGTAGTTGATATGTATTATGCAATGTGTTGTTGATATGGGTATTATATGACTTGTGTGCTGTTGTGTGATGGAAATGCATGTGATAAACGTTGTGATGATGATTTGTGGCCTAAGGGCGAGAAAATGCGATGTGTGGTATTTGATGATATATGCATGTGTATGGAATGTGTATATGTGTGCATTTGAATGTCATGAGTCATTGTATACCAAGCATCATGTTATGCATGTTAGTGATGACGTGTACCCTAGTGGGTGTGAGCGACGAAACGGTTCCAGAGGGAATCCGCTATAACATCGTGTGCCTTATACAAAGAGGACCTAAAGCGATGATTATAGACGATCATGCGCCTTATACAAAGAGGACCTAAAGCGATCGGATTGTGCGCCTTATACAAAGAGGACCTAAAGCAATCCATAAACGTCGTGCGCCTTAAAAAAATAAGAGGACCTAAAGCGACGGGGAACATCATTTGCCCGACGGGGTGTTACATGAGTGGTCCTCAGTAACAAGCGATGATTCCAATAGTTCCTGAGTGAACTAGTGTTGAGAATGATGGATGGATGGTACCGCATGTGCATTGCATAGAGTCGTTGTATCGGTCTCTGTGCATTTGCATAAATCATGAATGGATTGATTGTGTGAGAATTGTGAATGTATGCATTATTTGTGGAAAATAATGAATGGGTTGACTGCGTGTGGAATTGTGGAGGAAATAGATGAGTTAATATGTGTATATATGTTGGTGATATCTATATTGTGCATGGTTGATATACCTTGATGATGGATATATGAAATATACCTTGTGTTGTTCGTGTTTGACTTCTGGTATAAGTTGTGGTGAGAATATTTTATATGTGTATTTTTGGTGTTAAATATATAATTGTATGCAATTGTATTATGAATGTGTTTCTCACCCTTCTGCTATTTTAAATGCTCCTCGAGGCATTGCAGATTAGATGCTGGAGGTCTTTTTGTGAAGCTTAGGTCTTCATTCTTTTGTCGGTCGGCTCTGATATGTAGCACCGAGTAGTCGGGGGGATCGAGTGTGATTATTTTGTATTATGTATATATGTATCTTTTGGATTGTACACGTATGGTGTTGTATATAACAGACAAACCCTTTATGTGATATATATATATATATATATATATATATATATATATATATATATATGAGTTTCAGTTGCAGATTTTCCGCTTTTATTCTGTATCTGAATTATGGGTGTTAGGAACTAAGTTCCTTTATTATGTGCTACCTGAATTGTTGCATATCTATATGAGCAGGTTTATTGTATGATTGTTTCAAATTGATGTGACCCCTCGGTCTATGCCGTGAATGTTTTAAATATACTCTGATGAAATTTTGAATTTTAATTATCGCTTTAATAGCTTGGGGGTATAGATTGGGGGTGTTACATTAAGTGGTATCAGAGCCAGTCCGTGTCAGTTTGTGTCAGTCCTTTTTGGTCTTTGTGGTTCAGTGAGCTGTTGGTTTAACCATAGTTGCTGTTATTGGAAATGAACAGAATATGGCTGGTAGGAATGACGCTGCTTTGGCTGCTGCTATGCAAGCTATGGCTCGGGCTGTGCAGGGTGCACCTAATGCTGCGGGTAATGATGAGTTCAGGAAGAACAAAGCGCATATCTTCAAAGGAAGATATGATCATGATGGTGCACAGATTTGGCTTAAAGAGATTGAAAGGATCTTCCGAGTGATGGATTGTGCTGAGGATCAGAAGGTGAGACTGGGTACTCACATGTTGCTGGAAGAAGCTGATGATGGGTGGGTTAGTACACGTCATGTGTTGGAAGCTGCAGAGGAGGAGATCACTTGGGCTGTGTTTAGCATTGTGTTTCTGAGGAGGTATTTTCCTGAAGATGTAAAAGGAAAGAAGGAAATTGATTTCTTGGAGTTGAAACAAGGTAGTATGTCTGTTGTTGACTATACTGCTAAGTTTGTGGAACTTGTGCAGTTTTATCCTCATTATGCGGAAGCTACTGCAGAGTTTTATAAGTGTGTGAAGTTCGAGAACGGATTGCGTCCTGAGATAAAGTAGGCAATCGGTTATCATAGGATTCGAAGGTTTTCAGACTTGGTGGATTGTTGTAGGATTTTTGAGGAGGATAGTAAGGCTCGTTCTACTCACTATAAGAGTGTGAGCGAGAGGAAAGGGAAGCAACAGTTCCGTGGTGGTCCTTATGTGACACCAGCTGATAAGGGTAAGCAAAGGGGGGATTTTGAGAGAAGGCCAAGTGGAGGAGGTATGTCTAATTCTTTGAAATGTTACAGATGTGGTGAAGTGGGACATCGTCAGTTCGAATGTAGGAAGGACTTGAGGAAGTGTTCTAATTATGGAGGTTTAGGACATGTAGCAGCTGAGTGCAAGAGGAAGAATGTGGTGAAGTGTTTCAATTGTGGTGAACCTGGTCATATTAGTACAAAGTGTCCGAAACCAAAGCAAGCTCCAACTGGTGGGAAAGTTTTTTCCTTGGCAGGAACTCAGACTACAAGTGTAGACCGTCTGATCAGAGGTACTTGTTTTATTAATAGTACGCCTTTAGTTGCTATTATTGATACCGGAGCGACTCATTCGTTTATTTCGACTGAGTCCGCGAAGCGTTTGAATCTTGTGTTGTCTTTGATGGATGGAAAGATGGTTATTGATACTCCAGTAATGGGGTCAGTAACTACTTCTTTGGTTTGTTTAAGTTGTCCTTTGACCATTTATGGTAAAGACTTTGAGATGGATTTGGTGTGTTTGCCGTTGGAGGGTTTAGATGTGGTTCTGGGAATGAATTGGTTGCAGTTTAATCAGTTTTATATTGATTGTTATCATAAGCTAGTAAGGTTTCCTTCTCTTGAGGAAGACGAAGACTCGAGTTTCTTATCTACCAAAGAGTTGAAGAAACTTTTGGCGGAGGAAGCTTAGTTGTTTGGGTTGTTTGCACCGTTGACTGTGGATAGTCAAGTTTCACTTGAAGTGTTTCCTGTTGTGTGTGATTTTCCGGAAGTGTTTCCTGAGGATATTTCAGATGTGCCGCCAGAGAGAGAGAGAGGTGGATTTTTCTATAGATCTAGTTCCTGGTACTAGACCCGTATCGATGGCACCATATCGAATGTCGGCATCTGAGTTGGTCGAATTAAATAAGCAATTGAATGAATTGTTGGAAAAGAGATTTGTGAGGCCAAGTGTGTCACCTTGGGGTGCTCCAGTTTTATTGGTGAAAAAGAAAGATGGAAGTATGCGATTGTGTATTGATTATCGCCAGTTGAATAAGGTGACGATTAAGAATAAGTATCCTCTTCCGAGAATTGATGATCTGATGGATCAGTTGGTAGGTGCGTGTGTGTTTAGTAAGATTGACTTGAGGTCGGGGTATCATCAGATAAGGGTGAAAGAGGAAGATATTCAGAAGATGGATTTTAGGACACGGTACAGTCATTACGAATATTCTGTGATGCCGTTCGGGGTTTCTAATGCGCTAGGTGTGTTTATGGAGTACATGAGTCGTAGTTGTGTTTATTGATGATATATTGGTTTATTCTAAGTCTTGGGAGGAACATGCGGAGCATTTGCGCATTGTGTTGCAGGTTTTGAAGGAAAGGAAACTTTTTGCCAAGTTGTCGAAGTGTGAATCCTGGTTGTCGGAAGTGAGTTTTCTTGGTCATGTGATTTCAGGTAACGGTATCGCTGTGGGTGCATCTAAAGTAGAAGCAGTTCTACAATGGGAGGCTCTGAGATCTGTTACTGAAATTAGAAGCTTTTTGGGTTTAGCCGGGTATTATCGAAGGTTCATTGAAGGTTTTTCTAAGCTAGCACTACCATTGACCCAGTTGACTTGTAAAGGTCAAGCGTTCATTTGGGATATTCGGTGTGAGAAAATTTTTAGTGAGCTGAAGAGAAGATTGACGACATCTCCGATTTTGATTTTGCCAAATCCTACAGAACCATTTGTGGTGTATTGTGATGCGTCTTTGATTGGTCTAGGTGGTGTGTTGATGCAAGAAGGTAAGGTTGTGGCTTATGCTTCGAGGTAATTGAGGATTCATGAGAAAAATTATCCTACTCATGATCTTGAATTAGCGGCTGTGGTTTTTGTGTTGAAGATTTGGAGGCATTATCTCTACGGTGCAAGATTCGAAGTCTTTAGTGATCATAAAAGTTTGAAATATTTGTTTGATCAGAAAGAGTTAAATATGAGGCAACGTAGATGGTTGGAATTCTTGAAGGACTACGACTTTAACTTGAATTACCATCCTGGTAAAGCTAATGTGGTAGCCGATGCGTTGAGTCAGAAATCGTTGCATATGTCAGCTTTGATGGTTAAGGAGTGGGAACTTTTGGAATCGTTTAGGGATTTGAGTTTGGTATGTGAATTGACGTCAGTTAGTGTAAAGCTTGGTATGTTGAAGGTTACTAATGATTTTCTGTTGACCGTTAGTGAGAAACAGAAATTGGATGTGAAATTTGTGGATTTGATGACGGTTGGGGATAAAAGTGAAAATGAGGACTTTAAAGTGGATTGTAATGGTGTTTTGAGGTTCCGATGTAGAATTTGTATTCTTGATGTTGCGGAGTTGAAAAGGATGATTTTGGAGGAAGGACACCGGAGTAATTTGAGTATACATCCTGGAGCTAATAAGATGTATCAAGATTTGCAAAAGATTTTCTGGTGGTCTGGATTAAAGAGAGATGTGGCTCAGTTTGTGTATGCATGTTTGACGTGTCAGAAGTCGAAGGTAGAACATCTGAAGCCTAGTGGTTTGTTGCAACCGTTGGATATTCCTGAGTGGAAATGGGATAGCATTTCTATGGACCTTGTGACAGGGTTGCCGAACACTCAACGAGGACATAATGCGATTTGGGTGGTTGTGGATAGGCTGACTAAGTCGGCTCATTTCATTCCAATTGACATCAGTTTTTCTTTGGAGAGGTTGGCAGAGATTTATATCAGTGTGATTGTGAAATTGCATGGGGTTCCGTTAAGTATTGTTTCAGATCGAGATCTGAGGTTTACCTCGAGATTTTGGGAAAGTTTACAAAAGGCGTTGGGTTCTAAATTGAGATTGAGTTCGGCTTATCATCCGCAGACGGATGGGCAGACGGAGAGAACAATTCAGTCGTTGGAAGACTTGTTGAGGGCTTGTGTTCTTAAACAAGGTGGTGCGTGGGATAGTTATCTTGCGTTGATTGAATTCACGTATAACAACAGTTCCCATTCTAGTATTGGAATGGCACTATTTGAAGCGTTGTATGGATGAAGATGTCGAACACCGTTGTGTTGGCACGAATCTGGTGAGAGTTCGGTGGTTGGACCGGAATTGATTCAACAGACTACAGACAAGGTGAAACTAATTCGTGAGAAATTGAAGGCTTCTCAGAGTAGACAAAAGAGTTATCATGATCGAAGGAGGAAAGATCTCGAGTTTCAAGAGGGCGATCATGTATTTTTGAGGGTTACGCCGGTGACGTGTGTTAGTCGTGCATTAAAGTCGAAGAAGCTTACTTCTCGGTTTATTGGTCCTTACCAGGTATCCGCGAGAGTTGGTGTTGTGGCGTGGGGAGGCGCTGCTGAGGGCAATTTGATTTGGGAGTTGGAGAGTCGGATGCGGGAGTCGTATCCAGAGTTGTTCGTCTCAGGTAATATTTTTGAGGACGAAAATTTCTAAGTGGGGGAGAGTTGTAACGCCCCAGTTTTGGTTATTTTTATTTAATTGAGTCGTTTCGATTATTTTATTATTATATTATTTTATTTCTGAATTTTATGTGAAAATATGTTATTTTTCATCGAGATTATATTTTATCGCGTTTTGGGAGCGTTTGCGAGATATTTGAGTGTAGGGGTATTTTGGTCTTTTGGTTGGGTAGATATTATATTTTTCATATGAATAGAAATAGAAAGAGAGAAAATAGAAAGGAAAGAAAAAGAAGAGAAGAAAAAGAGGAAGAAAGAAAAGAGAAAGAAAAGGAGAAAGAGAGAAAACTTGGAAATCTAGGAACCGATTCAACCGAATTTTCAAACGCGATTTAATCGGGTAAGGGTACGAAACTCGATTATACTATGCTTGTGTATGATTACGTATGTTTGTGTGGAAGTTTTATTGGATTTTAGATATAGGTCGAAATGTGATAAACGATAGAAATCGATGTTTTCGCGGTTGGAAATCTATGTAAATGCGGTAGAATACATGTTACCATGATTAGATTATGTTCTGATTGTTATATGTTGATTTGGAAGTGTTTTGGAGGTGAAAATATAGGTTTGGGTTATGTAACAGCGCTGCTGGGTTTTCTGGTTTTTGCAGGTTCGCACTGCGAATCCCCTAGCGAAGGGGAAAGCGAGCATTCGCTGGCTATTCGCACTGCGAACGTGAGGACGAGCATTCGCCAGAGGTTCGCACTGCGAACTTTGTGTTATTTTGTGTTGTTTTCTTTCTGCCACTGTTCGCTGGGGAACTCGCACTGCGAATGGGGAAGCGAGCATTCGCTGGCTGTTCGCACTGCGAATGTTAGGAATTTTCTAGGCTATTTTCCTTTCTGACTTGGTTCGCTGGGACATTCGCACTGCGAATGAAGAAGCGAAGGACTCGCTAGGAGCTTCGCAATGCGAATGTGACAGTTTTTCCCAATTTGGTTTCTTTACAACTTTTGATCCGTGAGCCGGTTTGAGGCGCGATTTGGTGCGTTGGAAAGCTGTTGGCATGTTCTTTCTTATATTATTGGTTTTGAGACTAATGGTCGATTTATTTATGTCCGGGATTGGAATGGTGTCGGTTTGTCAACTTGTACTATGGTAAGTGTGTGTAGTTGATATGTATTATGCAATGTGTTGTTGATATGGGTATTATATGACTTGTGTGCTGTTGTGTGATGGAAATGCATGTGATAAACGTTGTGATGATGATTTGTGGCCTAAGGGCGAGAAAATGCGATGTGTGGTATTTGATGATATATGCATGTGTATGGAATGTGTATATGTGTGCATTTGAATGTCGTGAGTCATTGTATGATAAGCATCATGTTATGCATGTTGGTGATGTCGTGTGCCCTAGTGGGTGTGAGCGACGAAACGGTTCCAGAGGGAATCCGCTATAACATTATGCGCCTTATACAAAGAGGACCTAAAGCGATGATTAGACGATCGTGCGCCTTATACAAAGAGGACCTAAAGTGATCGGATTGTGCGCCTTATACAAAGACGACCTAAAGCAATCCATAAACATCGTGCGCCTTAAAAAAATAAGAGGACCTAAAGCGAAGGGGAACATCGTTTTCCCGACGGGGTGTTACATGAGTGGTCCTCAGTAACAAGCGATGATTCCAATAGTTCCTGGGTGAACTAGTGTTGAGAATGATGGATGGATGGTACCGCATGTGCATTGCATAGAGTCGTTGTGTCGGTCTCTGTGCATTTGCATAAATCATGAATGGATTGATTGTGTGAGAATTGTGACTGTATGCATTATGTGTGGAAAATAATGAATGGGTTGACTGCGTGTGGAATTGTGGAGGAAATAGATGAGTTAATATGTGTACATATGTTGGTGATATCTATATTGTGCATGGTTAATATACCTTGATGATGGATATATGAAATATACCTTGTGTTGTTCGTGTTTGAATTCTGGTATAAGTAGTGGTGAGAATATTTTATATGTGTATTTTTGGGGTTAAATATATAATTGTATACAATTGAATTATGATTGTGTTTCTCACCCTTCTGCTGTTTTAAATGCTCTTCGAGGCATTGCAGATTAGATGTTGGAGGTCTTTTTGTGAAGCTTAGGTCTTCATTCTTTTGTCGGTCGGCTCTGATATGTAGCACTGGGTTGTCGGGGGGATCGAGTGTGATTATTTTGTATTATGTATATATGTATCTTTTGGATTGTACACGTATGATGTTGTATATGACAGACAAACCCTTTATGTGATATATATTTATATATATATATATATATATATATATATATATATATATGAGTTTCAGTTGCAGATTTTCCGCTTTTATTCTGTATCTGAATTGTGGGTGTTAGGAACTAAGTTCCTTTATTATGTGCTACATGAATTGTTGCATATCTATATGAGCAGGTTTATTGTATGATTGTTTCAAATTGATGTGACCCCTCGGTCTATGCCGTGAATGTTTTAAATATACTATGATGAAATTTTGAATTTTAATTATCGCTTTAATAGCTTGGGGGTATAGATTGGGGGTGTTACAGTAACAATGACTGAATTCAACGCACTACAAAGAATTTCGGCCTATGTGGCCGAATCTAAGTTACAAGCGGCCTTAGAGGCTGAACACAACCACATGGTTGTCGAAGCCAAAACTCAAATTTGTGAAGTAGGCCCTGGTAAGGACTTTGAACCTGAGCCACCTGATGGGCCTCAAATCGAAGATCAAAACCAAAGGCTTAATGCTGTTTATGATAATGAGCCTTTAGGTTTTGAAAAGGATCCACTGTCAGATAATATTAAAATGTTGGCGCAAGATCCTTTGGAAGAAATTGACTTGGGTGAAGGGGGAGTAAAAAGGCCTACTTATATTAGTGCTAGTCTCGACCCACTACTCAAAGTCGAAATGGTCCAACTATTGAAGGAATTCAAGGATTGCTTCGCCTGGGACTATGATGAAATGCCTGGTTTGAGGAGAGAGCTTGTTGAACATAAGTTGCCAATCATACCTGGGAAAAAGCCACTCAAGTAAAATCCAAGAAGGTTTGCCCCAACAATCCTTTCCAAAATCAAAGAGGAAATTGAAAGGCTACTTAAATGCAAGTTCATCCGTACCGCTAGGTATGTCGAATGGTTAGCTAATATTGTACCAGTCATTAAAAAGAATGGTTCTTTAAGGGTCTGTATAGATTTTAGAGATCTAAATTCTGCAACCCCTAAAGACGAATATTCTATGCCTGTGGCAGAAATGCTGATTGATTCTGCTGCAGGACATGAATACTTGAGTATGCTGGATGGTTATTCTGGTTATAACCAAATATTCATTGCTGAGGAAGATGTCCCAAAAACTGCTTTTCGATGTCCAGGGGCATTAGGCACTTATGAGTGGGTAGTAATGCCTTTTGGTCTAAAAAATGCTGGGGCAACTTACCAGCGAGCAATGAATTCGATCTTTCATGATTTTATTGAGACTTTTATGCAAATATATATTGATGATATTGTTGTTAAGTCCTTTTCAGGAAAAGATCATATAAGCCATCTTCGACATTCCTTTGAAAGGATGAGAAAGCATGGTCTAAAAATGAATCCTCTCAAATGTGCTTTTTGTGTGCAGGCAGGTGATATCTTAGGCTTTGTGGTCCACAAGAAGGGGATCGAAATTAACCAGAATAAAACCAAAGCCATTATGGAAGCAAAAGCGCCATCAACAAAGAAGGAATTGCAGTCTCTCTTGGCAAAATAAATTTCTTGAGGAGATTTATATGTAACTTAAGTGGGAAAACGCAAGCTTTTTCACCATTGCTTCGAGCTAGCAAGGATGGGTTCGACTGGGGGCAAGCTCAACAGGGAGCCTTCGACAAGATCAAAGAGTACCTGAGTCACCCCCTATTCTCTCACCACCTCGTGGCAATAAATGTATGAGATTGTACATAATTGGGTCAGATAGAACTTTAGGGAGCATGTTAGCTCAAGAGGATGATGATGGTGTCGAAAGAGCCGCTTATTACCTTAGTAGAGTTTTAAATGATGCAGAAACTAGATATAGCATGATTGAAAAATTATGTTTATGTTTGTATTACTCTTGTACCAAATTGAAGCATTATATAAAACCAGTTGATGTTTATGTTTCTTCTCGTTATGACGTTATTAAACATATGTTGTCCAAACCTATTTTGCGTAGTCGAATTGGAAAATGGGCATTAGCATTAACAAAATATTCTTTAACTTATAAGCCTTTAAAAGCTGTTAAAGGACAAGTAATGGCAGACTTTATAGTTGACCATTCTACAAATGAGACCCCTCTGAACTATCTTGATGTGGAACCTTGGAAGTTATATTTCGACGGGTCGAGCCACAAAGATGGGACAGGCATAGGAGTGCTTGTTATTTCTCCTAATAAAATTCCAACAACACTAAGTATAAAATCGAAGGCCGTTGTTCTAACAACGAAGCTGAATACGAAGCTTTAATTGCTGGACTTGAAGTATTGTTGGAATTGGGGGCAAATCATGTCGAAATAATGGGAGATTCAGAACTGGTCATAAAACAAGTGACCAAAGAGTACAAGTGCATAAAAGAAAACTTGATTATGTACTTTGTAGTTGTGAATCGACTATTGAAAAAGTTCGACGCAGTTAGTTTTCGACACATCCCTAGACTGGAAAATCAGGTAGCTAATGACTTGGCTCAGATTGCATCAGGGTATAAAGTTTTGAAAGACAAATTACAAGATGCAATCGAAGTCGAAGTTAGAGGAAAGGTGGTGTCAGTAGGATTAGCCCCATCAGACTTGGAAGAAACTAAGCTTGGATACGCTGATGAAGATAATTTTGCAATTCTGGCAGTTGATAACATAACTGACAAGGATTGGAGAAAACCTATAATGGATTATTTAAAGAATCCAATGCCTTCGACAGAAAGGAAAATCAAGTATCAAGCTCTAAGTTATGTCTTATTGGGTAATGAATTATTCAAAAAAACTCCTGAGGGAGTATTGCTTAAGTGCCTCAGTGAGGCAGAGGCATACTTGGCCCTTTCAACTGTCCATAGTGGGGCATGTGGGGCACATCAGGTCGGCCATAAAATGAAATGGTTGTTGTTTCGACAGGGCATATATTGGCCCACCATGTTAAAAGATTGTATTGAATTTGCTAAGGGTTGTCAGGAATGTCAAGTTCATGCTGGCATCCAACACGTCCCTGCAAGTGAGTTGCACTCTATAGTAAAGCCTTGGCCTTTCAGAGGATGGGCTTTGGATTTGGTTGGAGAAATTCGACCAGCATCCTCAAAGAATCATAAGTACATTTTGGTGGGTATTGATTATTTTACCAAATGGGTCGAAGCTATCCCATTACCAAATGTTGATCAAGAAGATGTGATTGAATTTATCCAGAAACACATCATCTATAGGTTTAGAATCCCAGAGACAATTACAACAGACCAAGGATCAGTCTTCACTGGTCGAAAAATGTAAGAGTTTTCTAAAGAAATGGGATTCAAGCTTTTAACATCCACACCTTATTATGCTCAAGCTAATGGCCAAGTCGAAGCGGCGAATAAAATAGTTATTGGTTTGATAAAAAAGCATGTGGGAAAGAGGCCAAGAAATTGGCATAAGACATTGGACCAAATACTGTGGGCATGTCGAACGTCCCCTAAAGAGGCAACTAATACTACCCCATTTCAACTGACCTTTGGTCATGACGCAGTTTTGCCTGTGGAAATTTATCTTCAGTCAATAAGGATTCAAAGGCATCATGAGATTCCATCTGAATCTTATTAGAATATGATGCTTGATGAATTAGTAGACTTAGATGAAGAAAGACTCCATGTATTAGAGTTGCTGAAAAGGCAAAAGAAATGGGTGGAGAAGTCTTATAACAAAAAGGTCAAGATTAAAACCTTTTCAGCTGGAGATCTAGTGTGGAAAGTGATCTTACCTATGGATCGAAAGACCAGAACTTTGGGGAAGTGGTCTCCTAAGTGGAAAGGTCCTTTTCAAATTATTAAGGCATTTAGCAATAATGCTTATGAGATTCAAGAGATGGAGGGTGATTTAAGAGTCTTAAGGGTAAATGGGAAATATTTGAAAAAATATAAGCCTATTTTACAAGAGATTCATATTAAAACATAAGTTTCATTCAGATTATAAAAGCTAAAATAGGCCATGTGGGGCCAAAATGGCATACAAAGGAAAGGAAACAAGTACAACAACATGAAACCTATGAGAAAGATCATTCGTAGTCCCTCCAATTAATAGAGTTGAGGAAGGCAACATAATCTCCGTCAGCTTCATCATCAGAGTTTTGTGCTTTGGATTGTCCTTTCTTGGGGACCTTTATCTTGGTTTCTCTCTTCTTGGCGCGAGATGTTGCTCCAGTTAAAGTATCATTGAGGGCAGTAGTTGTTGCCTTAGCTTTCTTTGTCTCCTCAGCCACCTTCTTGGTCATTGCCTTCTTTGAGGAAGTACTCATGCTTGCTTCAGTAGATGCAAAATATGGCTCACCTGAAGAGGATTTTATAGAGGCAAGGCCTTGTAAAGATTGGTCGGCCAGTCAACGATGGAAATATGTGAAATTACTCTTGGGAGTATACCCTAGGGTTGTACTATTAATATTCCTTTATGAAATAGAAACTTGTGCCGTTGGAACACTGAGCTATTAAAAGCTGCGTTATTTTCATGATTTCCAAGAAAAGAGGCAGAGTACTTTAATTACAAAGATTAGTAAAGTTTGAGAGGAAATGCGCCATGATCTTATCAAAGATTTTGCAAGTCGAAGAGTTAATAGTAAACAGAAGTATTTAAATAAATGCCATAGGGCATTGAGATTGTATTTACATAGGGCCTCAAAAAGGCCATAAAACATGATGACAAAAAAAAAAGGGAACTACAAACAAGAAATCATGGGACAAATCAGAAAGGTAGCTTCGACTTCAACTCAAGGAAGTTGACCTTGTGAGTCTTAAGGCGTTTCTCACACAGAGCTTTGTTGAGCTTAGCTGCTGAAAGTTCCTTCTCAAGCGTTTGGGCTTTGTCGAGGAAGTCTATGGTGCGCTTTAGCTCTCTGGCCATTTCAGTATCGTCGAATTCTTTCAGTTCAAGGTTGCGCTTTTCAGCGTTGGAAATCTTGTTTTGCAGTTCTTCAATTTACTGCTTCCAGTCATCGATATTCTTTTGGTTCGATGCTATCTCTGCTTGCCTGTTGTTTTGATCAATCTCCAGATTTTCGACCTTAGTTTCTGATGCATGTGCTTCGTCCCAAGCTGCATGTTCCAATCCAGTTGTAACCTCAATGGTGTCTTGGATCTTGGGAAGAAGTTTCAAGTCCTCAAACATTTGATTTACTAAAGCAGTTAACTCCATAAGGAATTCAGACACATCTGTACTAAGGGTCGAGAGATCTAGTTTTTGGAGACTATCTTTCAGGAAGAGAGGTGCAGTTCGATCCGAAAGTAAGACATTTTGGATGTCCCCTTTGAAGAATTTGTCTTTGATCTTTTGAAGGATAGGGCTGGCAAAGTCATCTGGAGCTGGACCCCAGAACTGGTCGAAGTACTAAGACTAGTACCTGAAGAACTGTACTTCTTCCCAAGTATCAATCTGGCATACTCTTGAGGATTTGACCATTTGAGAGCAGCCAGTGGGTCTCCAGCAGGGGATCCTCCAGTAGTAGAAGTGACTGTAGGCCTAGGAGTTGGATTGTTGACAGGACCTGTCTCAGCCACAGTCGAATGGGTTTGATCTTGCTCAGTCCTCTCCCTCTCCTCTTCTTGTTCTTCTTCATCTTTGACCTCCTCTTCTCCTGCTTCAGTTGGCCTTCCTTCTATGTCCATACCAATGGTTTCTGTTTGGTCGAGAGGTTGTTGGTGAGAAACATCATCCTCTTCATGATCAGAACCATCGGTCTGGGATTGTTTAGTATTAGTCCTGGCAGGCGAATTTTTGTTTGTTTCATCCGCTTCAGGAGGAGGAACTGTAAGAGGGATAGGTTGGTTAATTTCGCTCAGTGAACTATATCCAGAACCAAGGTCAGAGGTAGGGTGATAAGTTGGCTCACCTTGGCTATTCAGGAGAGTTGTTGCAAAGCTGAATGAAGATTGTGGTGGGTTAGAACCACCTGCATCAGCCTGAAAACCACAAGCAAAGAGAGTAAGATTGGGAGAAATCTGAGTAGGGAATTCAAGTACTGAGTGAAGATGGTACGCATACATGTACAGCCGCGGCATCAGGACTTGAGTTTGCACTCTCAGGATCACCATCAGTCGTTTTCGACGTAACCCTGAAGAGTTATTTCTTGACACCACTACCAGCAGGTGTCTTCTCAAGAATTCTTGCCGCCTTTGAGGGAGATTGGGTGGTAGTTCCAGAAGCTTTGATAAGCTTCCTTTTCTTCTTAACTACTATCTCCTCAGGGGACTTATCATCAGTATCTGGAGGGACAACTGCTTGAGCACCTTTCTTGCCCTTTTTTGAAGGCGTTGGAGGTTTTCGAGCAGCCTAAAAGGTGATGCAAATATTAGAAGTTGGTTGCACAAAAAGACTTAGGCAAGGGATATAAAATACCTTTGTGCCTTCAGTGTCCTTTTTGACTCTTGCAGCACCCTTCGATGAGCTGGTCTTCCTGGCCATAGCTGAAAGACAGATGATTATTACAAGATTAATAGTTGAGTGGTTAGTTAAAAATCACAAATCAAGGGCCTCAAACCTTCATATATTTCGGATTCGACACAGACATCCTCGACCCCTATATGAAGGTATCCTTTGAAACTGTCCAGCGTATGTTTAGTCGTAACCACCTGTTGGGATTTCGGTTGAGACTACTGTCGAAGGAGTTTTAAGTGCTCACCACAGACAAACCAGTCTGGAAATAGGGGGCAAGTGCCACTCCAAAATCAGCATTAGGCAGTCGAGGGAACTTTGGAGGAAATAGTTCAAAAGCCACCTTATAACGTTTCTCAAGAGGAACGTTTGAAGGGATTTTCAACTGATCCATTTTTTGTAGAAATTTCTCCTTCAAAGTGACAGCAGCCTCATGAACGGTTCGACTAATATCATCTGGTCGATTGACAGTTTCAAAGTACTTTTGAAAGGCCTGAATTTCTTTAACATGAATGAACTTACTCTTTTTGGTTTTTTCCTGCACATCAAGAAAAGCTTGGTCAAGTAAGGAAGAGAAAGCAGCAATATCAAGAAATTGTTCACTGTAGTACTTCGACCACTAGTTATGGAAGGGTTTGGTGCACAAGAATGTGGGCTGAAAGTACACAGGGGAAAGGGTTGCTTTCCTAGCGTTCCACCGGTCGAAAGTGACTGCAGCACCTCCTTCATCAAAACTGGCAGTATGAAGAACCACATGACCTTTCTTCCCATATATGCATTTGGGTAAAATTTGAGCCAACCCAAATTGTCGAGAGACAAGATTTCGTTGGTAAGCGATCAAGGCTGCCATGTCTCTTCCAAGATTCAGCCTTTGAATGATAAATCTAGGAATAAAAAAGGCTTCCCAGATTGAAACAGATTCGGCATCGAGTTTGGTGGATGAATCAGGGAATGGCCTTGTAAACCACTCAGGTTCACATCTTCTCTCAGCAAAGGGGGCCATACTAGGTGTGAACTCATGTCTTTTGGCAAACATCATAATGTAACTGGAGAAGGCTCTCTTGAGAGTTTCCCCATCGTCATTGGGTGTGAGTTTCACCAGGCGAGTACCTTCGACCCTCCTCTCTTTGATTTCAGTAGAATCCTCATCGACCTGCCCTTTCCTGGGAAGGCTAGCTTCAAAAGTTGCATTGAGCCACAACTGAAGTAGCCAGAGGGGGCCATTCAAGTGAATAGTACCTTGGCCTCCAAGTCTTTAAGTCGAGCCACCCCTTCGCTGAGAGACTCGTAGAGGTTCGCCAAAATCAACCCACTAAGGCAAACTCCTCTGTTGTTATGAAGTTGGTTGGCCAGAGTGAGATATTTCTTGGCCACCTGCAGGGATTTTGAGCAAAATACATACCTCGACAACCATACGGTGAGGAATGCAATGTGTTCCTTGTCAGTTATTTTGTCAGTGTCACGTTTGTGGTGGTTGATGAAGTGGGTGCATGTGAGCTTGGAGTCAGAGATCCCTATGGTATCCTCTGCATCAGTATCAGGATCGTATGAAATGCCATCGGGTCGAAGACCTGCAATGGCAGCAAGATCGAAGAGTGTGGGAGTAACCATCCCACAAGGAAGATGAAAAGTGTAGTGGGTACTATCCCAGAAGTAAAGTGATGCTGCCAGCAGGTTCAAACAATAAGGGATGTTGGTCTTCGACAGCATAAGCAGATCATAGATTCCAATGGTTTTCCAATGATCAACTTTGACCTTTTCCATTCTGGTCATCCAAAGGTCAAAATCCTTTAAAGGGTTGACAGCTCTTACCAATCTCGTACCATCATGAAGGTACCTCAGATCCATTTTTGTCAAAGTGGGTGTATCAGGGGAGGCTACATGCTCATTAGGGTTGCTCTTTTGCCCTAAAAGTCTAGATTTACAGTAAGAAGGAAAAAACTCGCCCAGTTTTTCATTTGTGGGTTTAACATCAGCTAGGGGGCCACCTAAAGCATAGGGTTTATCAGAGACAAGGAGAGGGATCATTACCTGAGACTCATAAATGCTCCCCGCTTCCTCAAGAAGAGGTTCTGGCATGAACTGTTGGTTCTTCACCACCTTTGGTCCGGGGATGTTTGAAAATGGCGGGAGAGTTTGCTTGAACGGGGTGGTTTTACCTTTTTGGCTTTTTGTTTCTTGATGAATGGGTTGTGAAGACGCCATTGTTGGAAGTTAAAGAGGAAAGTGAGAATGCGTTCTGGGTTTTCTTGAGAGAGTTTAAAGAACGAGGAAATAAGTTGAAAGAAAGTCTGAGAATGCAAAAAGTTTCAAGTTGGAAGAAAAGGGTATTTATAGGCGTTTGGAAGATAAGGGGACTGTGAATCCTCCGTTAAAATGGATACGATAGTGGGACGCATGTCTTTGTCTGAAATGGTTGGATGGTGGTGGTTATGGTCAGACCACAAATGTCTAGTTCCAAGAAAGGTGATGATGGAAACTGATCACAAATACGGCTGAAAAGACGTTTGAAGATTTGCCATCATAACATGACGTCATAAGCATGGTTGAAAGAAACTGAATAGTTTCTAAATCGTGGGTTGGTCAGTTATGACCATGTTTTCCATAATCGAATGAGCAAGCGTCGAAAATTATGTTATAAAAAAAATGACCTTCCTACCAATACTGGCGAAAGGACATTTTTGGGGGGCAATTTGTTAGCTCCTAATTTCGACGCTACATGATTTCAAATAATTTGGCTTTTAAAGAAGTTACTCTTTAAAATAATAAGCTAAAAAAGAAGGATTCGACCAGAAGGCCTTCGACTATATTCGTTGAAAACCTGAGTCGAATAGAATGATTTTAGGATTTCAAATATTTCTAATTCCAAGGAGTCAATTCGACATGGTGAAGTGGCTATGGATAATGTGCTGCAGTTACAACTGAATAGTGGAGGGAAGTTCTACTATTTGAATTTGAAAAGAGGACAAGTGGCGAATATCCAGAAGTTGAAGACATGCAAAGTGCCAAGTGGCGTGATCTAGGAGTAAACCGTCAAATGGTGGTTACTTTAGAGTATTATAAATAGGCTAGTCCTAGAGTTAGAATAGGTGTGAAAAATCATATTTGTACAAGTAACTCTATATTCACTCAAAGTATCCAGTGTGTCGAGAAATAAGTGAAGTCAGAATGTACGTGATTGTAATCACCATTATCCTTTATTGCAATGCAATTTACTTTGAAGTTTCTGTTTTAGATTCTTTACTTTGAAATCTTTTTCACAAACTTTTACCTTTCAAGTCAGTTACACTACCAAGTCTTTACTTTGAAGTTTTACATTAAAAGCCTTTACTTTCAAGCATTTACCATTCTGCATTTTAAGATCTTTATGCATTCCTTTCCAGCATTTAACTCCAACTTTTATCAAACCTTTACATTCAGCCTTTTCTTTCCTTTGATGTATTGTTCGACTTAGGTATTTCTTTGATCTTTATCGCTTTCCTTTACACTTCAAACACACCTTTTTATTTATGTGCATTGTCGAAAGGCATACTTTACCAAATCGTGAAATATTCTAAATACACATACAACACATGTCCTAGGATCAATCTGATCGATCCTGTAAGTTACTAGAACTTTATTATTTTAGAAGATCAGCGGTTGTTTACCAATTTTCAAGGTAAACACAGTGATGGCAAATTTGTACAATGCCTCATCAGCGTTTGCAGGCCCAGTGGTGAATGTAACTTCGCCATTGCAAGGATCTGGTTCAGGAGTAAACAACATGAGTCGAATTAGCCAACCCTTAGGAATGAGATTTCCTACCCAGATGCCAAATATTACCAACAATTCTACACTAGTGCAAAGTGTTAGATGTCAAACATGACTAATATTTCTATTTGATACTTGATATTTTTTAACTCTTTTATGTCAAATTGTGGATTTTACTCATGAATTGTTGTTATTCTTCAAACATTGAGAATATACCTTTGGTGCTTGTAATATGTGTGTTATTGTGCAGGAAAAGGAACTAAATGATTAAAGATGTAAGACACAAGAAAGGATCCAAGTTGCCAAAGAAAGGAAGAAAACATCAGCAAGTTCGCTTTGCGAACTTGCCAGCGAATGTTCACTTTGCGAACAACTGGCAAAGTCCAGCGAATGGTCCCTAACTTATGGTAGTAGGAAAAGGGAATAAAGTTTGCTTTGCGAACTTCCCAGCGAACGTTCGCTGATTCATCGCTTAGCGAAGACCTGGCGAAGGACGCCTTGGATATGGCAGTAGAAAAAGGGGCCTAAGTTCGCTTTGCAAACTTGTAGGCGAATAGTTCACTTTGCGAACTTATGAAGAACTTCTGAGGCGGTTTAGCTTATCAGAGGCACTTCAGGTGCCAAATTTGTAGTTCGCAGTGCGAAAGTGTCTGATTTCAAGTGTACTATAAATGTATTTTGTGTATTTTCTTGGGATCATAACTTCACTTTATCACACCAAAACCTATTTTTCTGATATTTCTTCTTCCAAGAGGGATTTTACACATTGAGAAGCTGGATTCGCATCCGATCTCAATTATTCGACGCGGATGTTCTTTCATCTCCTCACGAAACTTGTGAAACAAGATACCATGAATATGTGTAGCTAAACACATCTTGTGTCGAGATTAGTGGTAGGAAATCCTTTATTTTGTATGTATTGATCTTGATTGTAAGTGTGTGAACTTAGTTGATGATAAATATAGAAGAAAAACTTTGTTTATATGGTTTATATTTTGTTTTAGTTCATGATTGAGAAATATGTTCTAAAACTTGACCTAAGTTTCAATCCATCAAGAATCATGAGGCTAGAGATAGTTTTGAAAGTTGATGTTCATAAATATTGATCTTGAATGTTATCATATTGGTAGTTTGAGTGAGAGATCATCAAAGGATCAATATGATAACTCCCACAACAAGTGTTAGAGATAAACTTGTTGAGAGGATATGTGGTTATATTCATCGTTAACAAGTTCACATCCTTTATCGAGTAAATACGTACGAAATGGATTATCGGACCCTAATCTTGGCATGCTTTTACGAAACCCTAAAAACCAATTTCTTTACCGTTGATTACTAAATTCTTATGCAAACGATCTGATACAAAATAACCAAACTCTTTGTTACTTTAAAAGTTTAAAACGGTTTCGACTATAGAATGACGGCAATATACATTCAATCCCTGTCGATACGATAAAACACCCCCGAAATACTTTTCAACAAAATCGGGTCGTTGCCGGGGATTGTTGATATATTGCAAGCATTGCAATAGTTGTTGAGTTTTAAACTTGTATACCTTTTTCTTGTGTTGTTAATTTGTTTGGCTAAGTGTGCAGACTCTGTTTTATGCGAGGGAAGTTACCCGCAGACCAACTTCTTTTCGATCCCGAGATTGAAAGAACTACACGTAAGTTAAATAGTAAAACAAGGCGGAGGATGCAACTTGCTAAGGAAAAACGAAAACGAGAAGAAAGTTCAACTTTGACACCAACACCACAGTTAACGCCAACCATGGTTGTCCCACCACCACCACCTGCTTCAACACCGTGTGCAAATTGTCCAAGGCACACAGCTCAGTTCTCACGCAATGCCCATAATGGTCGGCACTCTGAAATGAAGACGGGTATCCTCGCTCTTCTATACCAGAATCCATTCACAGGTATGGATCACGAGGATCTCTTTACTCACTTGACCAAATTTTATGAAATTGCGGGAGCTACTGGAGCGCCTGAAGCGGAAGAAGAGTCTTTGTTCAAGAGACTGTTTTCGCATTCCCTACTTGGGAAGGCAAAGGAATGGTACCTTGACCAATCAACTGCTATTATGACTGACTAGAACATGTTAGAAGAGAATTTCTTGGAATGATTTTTTCCTCACAATCATTTCATGGAAGCGAAAACGGCGATTGCAGTTTTCTCACAAGGTGGGAATGAGTCTCTCAATGAAGCTTGGGAGAGATTCAAGTCCATGCTTATAAAATGCAAAGGGCACGGGTTTGATGAGCTGACACAAGTACATATTTTAAAAAATGGTCTTCAAATAGTTCACAAAACATTGTTGGATGCTACCGCGGGAGGATCTTTAATGACTAAAGGCGCCGACGAAGCCATTTCTATCATAGACAAGATGGCGTTAAACGACCATCAAGGGAATCATAACCGTGGCCAATATCAAGAAACCGGGAGTGCTAGAGTTAGGGACAAATGATGCAATTCTCGCTCAGAAAAAATTACTATCTCAATAGGTTGAGTTATTAACGCAACATATGTCAAAGCTACCTCAACAGATTAAAGAGATGCAAGAGTTGCCGAACAAAAATGTGCAAATAGCGGTGTGTGAGTTATGTACAAGTGATCACCCAACCGGCTATTGTCCTCCTTATCCTCTGGCTGATGAAGAAGCAAATTACATGAATAATCAAAATTAACAACAAGGTTATCAAAGGAAACAACAACCTTATCAAAATCAACAACAAGGTTATCAAAACCAACCAAGAGGAAATTATCAAAATCAACAAGGATACCGACAAAATCCGTATCAACCCGCACAACCTCGAGGTGGAAGTTCCAAGCTTGAAGAAACTCTAAACCAATTCATCTAAATGTACATGGCTAATCAAAATACAAATGAAGCATCGATCAAAAATCTCGAAAATCAAGTAGGACAGCTTGCTAAACAAATGGCCGATCAACAATCGGGGCCACCTTTTTCCGCCAATACTCAAAACAACCCAAAGGAGAATTGTAAAGCTATTGTCACTAGAAGTGGGAGAGAGTTGGGAGAAGGAGAAAAAAATGAGAAAAATGTTGATGTAAGAATTGAAGAGGTTGTGGGGGAGGAAAAATATAATAATGTTGTAGTTGAAAAGAATGATAAGGAAGAAGTTGAAAATAAAGATGAGAAGTTTGTTGAAACAGATAACCTTGAGAAGGAAAAGATAGAAGAAAAGAAGAGAAGAGTCAAAAAAGGGAAGGAGATAGTGAATCCAATTCCTATTCAAAACTTACCTTACCCTCATGTGCCCACCAAGAAGGACAACGAAAGGCATTACACTCGTTTCATGGACATATTCAAACAATTGCAAATCAACATTCTGTTTGCCGAAGCGCTAGAACAAATTCCAAAATATGCTAAGTTCATGAAAGATATTCTTACAAAGAAGCGAAGATATTCGGAGCCGGAAACAATTGTCCTTGATGCAAGTTCTAGTGCTATAATCAAAAGAACTCTACCAAAGAAAGAAGTCGATCTGGGGCGTGTTACTTTGCCGGTAACCATTGGTGATGTCTATGTTGGCAAAGGCTTAATTGATTTGGGCTCAAGGATTAATCTAATTCCATTGTCTATTGTGAAGAGGCTTGGGAACATTGAAATGAAAGTAATTCGGATAACGTTACAATTGGCCGACAAATCTATAACTCATCCTCATGGATTGGCTCAAGATGTATTGGTTAAGGTTGATAAATTTTTCTTTCCGGTTGACTTTGTTGTGATTGATATGGAGGAAGACGAGGATGCTCCATTGATTCTTGGATGACCTTTTATGAAGACCGTTCGAATGATGATTGATGTTGATGACGGCCTTATGAAAGTAAGAGTTCAAAATGAAGAAGTAAGCTTTAATCTTTTTGAAGCAATGAAGCATTCCCATGATAAACATGATAGTTTCCGTATTGATGCAACGGAAGAAGCCATAATGGAAGTCTCAAAGCAAGTTCATATAGTATCTCCCTTGGAAAGAGCTCTTGTTGACTCATTTGAAATATTTTCCATTGAAGAGGAAAGGGCACTTGAAGAGTGTTTGAAGGAACTTCAATCTTTAAAAGAGTTACAACCATGGGAAAGTGAAATGGAAGTATTGAAGAAAGAGGTAAGTGATGATAAGTCTCAACTTGAATTGAAGGTGTTGCCTTCTAATTTAAATTATGTGTTCCTTGATGATGGTTGTAACAAACCAGTTATCATTAGCAACATTTCAACCGACAAAGAGGAAAACCGTTTGATTCAAGTTTTGAAGAAGAATCAACAAGCTCTAGGTTAGTTTCTTTCCAATCTAAAGGGAATTACTCCGACCTATTCCATGCACAAAATCTTAATGGAAGAGGACTTCAAGGCGGTAGCTCAACCACAACGCCGTTTGAATCCGACTATGAAGGAAGTGGTGAGAAAGGAAGTTGTTAAGCTATTGGATGCCAGAATAATTTACCCGATATCTGATAGTTCGTGGGTGAGTCCTGTTTAAGTTGTGCCCAAGAAGGGAGGAATGACCGTTATTAGAAATGAGAAAAATGAATTGATTCCGACGAGAACTGTAACGGGTTGGAGAATGTGTATTGACTATCGGAGGCTTAACACCGCTACTAGAAAAGATCATTTTCCACTTCTGTTTATGGATCAAATGCTTGAGAGATTATCAGGTCAAGAATTGTATTGCTTCTTAGATGGCTATTCCGGTTATAACCAAATCTCAGTTGATCCGGAAGACCATGAGAAGACGGCGTTCACATGTCCCTTTGGAATTTTTGCTTACCGGAAGATGCCGTTTGGCTTGTGCAACGCACCAGTAATGTTTCAACGATGTGTACAAGCAATTTTTTCCGACCTTATTGAGAAAATGATGGAGGTATTCATGGATGACTTCTCCGTGTTCGGAGCGTCTTTTGATCTATGTTTGAAAATTTTGGAGACTGTTCTTGAACGGTGTGTAGAAACGAACTTGGTACTAAACTGGGAGAAGTGCAACTTCATGGTAACAGAGGGGATTGTGCTTGGCCACAAAGTCTCCTCTAAAGGCCTTGAAGTGGATCAAGCTAAAATTAAAGTGATTGAGAAGTTGTCACCTCCAACCAATGTCAAAGGAATTCAGAGTTTTCTAGGCCATGTAGGCTTTTATAGGCGGTTTATCAAAGACTTCTCCAAAGTTGCAAGACCTTTGAGTAATCTACTCAACAAAGATAAGTCTTTCTCCTTTGATGATGAATGTTTAAATGCCTTTCAAATTTTAAAAGAGAAACTCATCACCGCACCCATAATCGTTGCTCCAAATATGACTTTAAATTTTGAATTGATGTGTGATGTTGGTGCGGTGCTTAGGCAAAGAAAGACCAAACTTTTTCATGCTATACATTACACGAGTAAAGTTCTAAATAAGGCACAAGTTAATTATGCCACCAAAGAAAAAGAATTACTCACTATTGTGTGTGCCCTCGAGAAATTTCGGTCTTATCTGAATTGTCCAAAGGTTGTAGTCTACACTGACCACTCGGCCATTAAATATCTGCTTACCAAGACGGATTCTAAGCAAAGGCTAATCCGGTGGATCCTTTTGTTACAAGAGTTTGATTTGGAAATCCGTGATAAGAAGGGGTCTGAGAACTGGGTAGCAGATCATTTATCCCAGTTGGTCAATGTAGAGGTAACACACCGAGAAAATGAGGCCCGAGAAGAGTTTCCGGATGAAAAACTTTTTCGAGTACAAGTTAGGCCTTGGTTCGCAGATATTGCTAACCATAAAGTAACCGGATTTATACCGGAGGACCTAACTTGGAATCAAAGACGGAAATTCTTATCGGATGCTAACTTTTATATTTTGGATGTGGCATACCTGCTTAAGTTAGGAGGGGATAATTTGTTGAGGAGGTGTGTCACTTTTGACGAAGCTAAAAATATCCTTTGGCATTGTCACAACTCGACTTATGGAGGGCATTATAATGGTTTAAGAACGACAACAAAAGTCCTCCAATCGGGCTTTTATTGGCCAACATTGTTTAAAGATGCAAACCTCCATGCAAAACGTTGTGACACACGCCAAAGAAGTGGCGGGATTGGAAAAAGAAATGAAATGCCCTTGCAAACAATTTTGGAAGTCGAGGTTTTCGATTGTTGGCGTATTGATTTTGTCAGACCATTCCCACCATCTTTTTCAAATGAGTATATATTGGTTGCGGTTAACTATGTTTCCAAGTGGTTGGAAGAAATTGCGTCACCGAGGGCCGATGTAAAGACGGTGATAAATTTTTTAAAGAAAAACATATTCTCCTATTTTGACACCCCTCGTGTGTTAATGAGTGACGGAGGTTCGTATTTTTGCAATGCGCCGCTCAAAAAGGTCTTAGAGCATTACGGTGTAAAGCACAAGGTTGCAACTTCATACCACCCGCAAACCAATGGTCAGACCGAAGTGTCAAATAGAGAGGTAAAAATGATTTTAGAAAAGACTGTGAAAAGCTTGGTCGCAAAAGTTGAATGAGTCTTTGTGGGCGTTTCGCACCGCTTACAAAACTCCAATAGGCTTAACTCCTTTTCAAATGGTTTATGGTAAGACATGTCATTTACCCGTTGAATTGGAGCACAAGGCTCTTTGGGCATTGAAACTGTTAAATTTTGATCCGAGCTTGGCCGACGAAAAAAGGAAGGTTCAATTACACGAATTGGAAGAAATGAGAAATAATGCGTACGACTCAAGCAAGCTCTATAAAGAGAAAGTGAAAGGATATCATGACAAGAATGTTTCTCAGAAAGAATTTTGGGTCGGCCAGATGGTTCTTTTATTCAATTCCCATTTGAAACTGTTTTTGGGAAAATTAAAGTCCAAATGGTCTGGACCATTTTTGATCAAGGATGTCAAGAACTATGGTGCCATAGTTATAGAGGACTTGCAAAAGAAGGAAAGTTGGATAGTTAATGGCCAACGACTGAAAATCTATCTCGGAGGAGAAATCGATCGAGAAAATTACGCAGTGTTTCTGGATGATCATTGAGATCATCTTGGACCATCGAGCTCAAACGATGTTAAACAAAGCGCTAGTTGGGAGGCACCCCAACATTGTAAGTATTTCTGTTTTTCTACTATTTTTTTAGTGTTAAGTTGTTTAGAATTGGTGTAGTGTGGTAGCAGCTACTGACAGAAAAATTCAAAATTTTGTCATGTTCGCTGGCTAGTTCACTTTGCGAACCTGGGGTGAGCGTTCGCTGGCCAGTTCGCTTTGGGAACTTAGCGAGACAGCCATTAAACTTTCTGCTGCCACCTCATACAAAAAAGGGAGTTTTAAAAGGGTGGGCCAGATACTTGGGCCCATGACCCACCACTTAATCTGATTTTTGAGAGGCAACCCTACTCCCTTTGTCACTTTCACTTTGCCTCTCTCACAAACACTCCCACAAGTTTGAAACTCTCTCACGTGCTCTTTGTTCCTACATCTCTTACCAAGTTTTTCCAAGTGCTAACAAGTCCAGGTTTGATTTCTTTTTCTCTCTATTGATTTTCTATTAGAACATTGTGGTTAGGTTAGTTAGATTGAACATTAGAGACATTTTGATTCTAGGTTTAAAAAGTGTGTACAATTCACCTCTGTTTAAAGGTTTGTTTTTTATTGCATGTTGAATTTGTAGGCAAACTTTTAGAATACAGGTTGTATTGTGAAAAAAAAAATGTCTGATGTTGGAACTGATTGGAAGCTATTAATTTTGAAAATTTTTGCAGGTTCGCTGACTAGTTCGCTTAGCGAATCTGGGGCGAACATTCGCAAGAACTTCGCTTAGCGAATCTGGGCCAATGCTCGCCAGGACTCCGCTTTGCGAACTTTGGGCGAACATACCAGATTTTTGAATTTTTTTTACTTTTTCTATTTGTGATTCTTGATTATTGTTTTGTTCCTCATCTAATGGACTGTTTTGCTGGCTGGTTGTTGTTTTGTCTGGTGGTTTTTGCAGATGGCTCCAAAAATCATTCCATCAAAAAAGAGAAAGACCGGTAGCTCTACACGACCGGCTCCAATTCAGTTCGACAATACACATTTTCGAGGGGCTAAACAGGCTGCAAGGTACTAGTAACTAGAGAAACGAATTATTTTACCAGAGAAAATATTTAATTTGAATAATCAAGGAAGCTACCGGGCGGTAGCTGGACTTCTTGAAAGAAAAAAATGGGGAAAGTTGGTGACACCTGTGGATAGCTATAACGTGGAGATGATCAGGGAATTTTATGCTAAGCCCTCCCGAATGATGGGGAGGCATTTGGATGGAAGACCATGGTTGGAGGAACAGAGGTACTTTTTGATCGAAATACTATTAATGAGGTTCTTGGGAACCCGCTGCAGTTGGGAGAAAATGAGATAAATACCTATCACAGAACCTTGAGGCTAGTTAGAGACACCAACAAAATAATCGAAGACCTTTTGCGTGAAGGCAAGACAGTTAAGTTGAACCTATCTGGGGTTCCGCGCCGATACCATCGTGTGGACATGCATCCTTTAGCCCAGTTGATCTTACTTTTGGTTCTTACAAACATTAAGCCAAAATCGCATACCTCGACCATTACCATACCCCATGCCCACTTGGTCCACAGTATCATGATGAATGTACAGATTGATGTGGCCAGGATTATTGCTAATGAGATGAAGGATATTGTGGAAAGTGGCCTTGGTTCAGCTTTGAAGAAGAACTGTCCTCTTGCCTTTCCTTGTCTGATTATGACCCTTTGTGTGTATGCGGGGGTTAATGTCCCCACAAGTCGTCTGGTTACCATCCCGGCTGCCATTGATGACCAATATGTGGACAAATTTTGTAAACCAAAGGGGCTGCGAGGTGAGACTTCAAGTGTAGGTACTGACACCGGCACAGGTGCTGGTGATGGTTCGGGTGGTTCTGGTTCTCAAGGTTATTACCCGTATCAGTAGGAGATATGCCAATACAATTGGGACTTGATGGCGGCTTCTCAGCGCGCTATGATGGATTTACATGATTCGATGCAGGTATTACAGCTACAGATCCGTGAGCCCTCTGTGGATCACTCTACGATGACTAGGGAGCAATTCCTAGCTCATGCTGGTTGGCCTGAGGCCAGGACAGTTTTTGGAGGGGGAGCAGAGGCAGCTGGTGAGCCTGAAGATGCTGGTTGGCTTGTGGAGGTATCTGGATCGGAGTTTGGTTCTGAGGAGGAGGAGATTGAGGTTTCCGGTTCTGAGTCCGAAGAGGACTGATTTTGATGATGTCATTTTGTACTTCCATTGATCTTCAAAGTGAAGTTTTCTTGTTTTTCTTGTTATTTTGTTTATGTATCAGTTTTTAGTATTGTACTTTATCCACTATGTGGATTATTTTGGTATTTTGATGTAGTTTGTATCCTTATGAGGTACTGATGACTTTTGTTGGTGTTTTCACACCATAACACTATTATGCTATTATATTGAGTATTTTGTTTTTTTAATTTAATTTGTTTAGTTTTCATTTTATTTTAGTGTATGTTATTATGTATTTTGATTGTGTTATGATAGTGCTTGTTGAAATTTAATGTTTCCAACTTTTGGATGTGGTTTTGAAAGAAACTTCTAGATTGGTGATTGTTGTTCATCAAAGATGATTCTTCCAAGTTGGATGGCAATGATAGTATTTTTAAGCATGTTATTGTTGGCAAGGTACATAGTTACCTATTTCTAGAATTTAGAATGTGTTAGAACTTTTTGTCTTTGTACAAATGAAATTTTGTTTCTTGTCACAACTTTATTGATTGCTTATGTCACTTAGGTCCAAAAACCACAAAGGTGAGAAGCCTCCATGATCTACTAAATACATAGGATTGATGATGAATTTTGTTTATACTTTTAATTCATGCTTTATCTTGTGATTTGTTTGATTTTGTGGAAGCATTAGAAATGATCAAGGCATTTGTTGATAATGAGCACAACCAATTCCAAACAGTGATTTACCCGTGAGTAGTGAGTATTCGTTAGCCCTTTGAGTCTAAACAGTTTAGATCTCGTTTAGTGATGAACTTTGTGTTGTACATAATTTGAAAATCAAGTTCATCATTGAATTTTAGAGAGTTTCTAAAAAAATGTCTTCTTGAACCTTGGAACTTTGTTTTTATTGATTTCCTTGCCTTAAAAAGCAAGGAGCATTCACGTAAGGTTTAGTTGAAAATAAGTTGGGGAGAATGAAAAAGAAGATTGGTAAATTGCTCACACTTTTGAAATATTTCAAGCATGTATGAAAAGAAAAGAAAATGTGAATATGAATGTGAAAAAAAAAGAATGCTTGCTTGATTGAGAAAAATAGAGTCAAATAAATTGATCATAAGGAAGTTTGAGAAGGTTTGTGATAAATGAATAAAATTGGTGAATGAAGTTGAGATGTGTGTGAATACCTTGTATAGTGAATGTTCTTTTGCATCGAAAATTTCGATTCAATGGCCTTAAGAAATGTCCCTTTATTATTAGCCCGACCAAACTACAACCTTAAAAGTCCTTAGTGATCTTTTTGCTTCCATGATTTCTTTATTGATCGATTAGATATTGTAAGAATTGCTTTGTATTTGCATTATTTGTCTGATGAGCGAAATTGTCTCGCGGTTGCAAACGCGTTAATTTCCTTCAATTATTTTTTGAAGAGGAGTGTTAGAGTGATATGAGCATGATAGTTTAGTTGTTACTTGAAACATTGTTTGATATTTGTTTAAGAATCAAGTTCTTTTGCATTGTTCGGTTTTAGGAATATGTAATTGTTGCTTGTCTACAATTGTTGTTTATTTGAGCCGTTTATCTTTTCTTAGTTGATTCAAATGCTTGATCAAATCCTCTTATTTTCAATGAGAGGCATACTTTGCTTGAGGACAAACAAAGAGTTAGCAGGGGAGAGTTTGTTAGATGTCAAACATGACTAATATTTCTATTTGATACTTGATATTTTTCAACTCTTTTATGTCAAATTATAGATTTTACTCATGAATTGTTGTTATTCTTCAAACATTGAGAATATACCTTTGGTGCTTGTAATATGTGTGTTATTGTGTAGGAAAAGGCACTAAATGATTAAAGATGTAAGACACAAGAAAGGATCCAAGTTGCCAAAGAAAGGAAGGAAACATCAGCAAGTTCGCTTTGCGAACTTGCTAGCGAATGTTCGCTTTGCAAACAACTGGCGAAGTCCCAGCGAATGGTCCCAGACTTATGGAAGTAGGAAAAGGGACTAAAGTTCGCTTTGCGAACTTCTTAGCTAACTTTCGCTGATTAATCGCTTTGCGAAGACCTGGCGAATGACACCTTGGATATGGCAATAGCAAAAGGGGCCTAAGTTCACTTTGCGAACTTGTAGGCGAATAGTTCGCATTTCAAACTTATGCAGAACTTCTGAGGCGGTTTAGCTTATCAGAGGCACTTCAGGTGCCAAATTTGTAGTTCGCAGGGCGAACAAAAAGTTCGCAGTGCAAACGTGTCTGATTTCAAGTGTACTATAAATGTATTTTGTGTATTTTCTTGGGATCATAACTTCACTTTATCACACCAAACTTGTGAATTCGCATCCGATCTCGATTATTCGATGCGGATGTTCTTTCATATCCTCACGAAACTTGTGAAACAAGCTACCATGAATATGTGTAGCTAAACACATCTTATGTCGAGATTAGTGGTAGGTAATCCTTCATTTTGTATGCATTGATCTTGATTGTAAGTGTGTGAACTTTGTTGATGATAAATATAGAAGAAAAACTTTGTTTATATGGTTTATATTTTGTTTTAGTTCATGATTGAGAAATATGTTCTAAAACTTGACCTAAGTTTCAATCGATCAAGAATCATGAGGCTAGAGATAGTTTTGAAAGTTGATGTTCATAAATATTGATCTTGAATGTTATCATATTGGTAGTTTGACTGAGTGATCATTAAAGGATCAATATGATACATCCCACAACAAGTGTTAGAGATAAACTTGTTGAGAGGATATGTGGTTATATTCATCGTTAACAAGTTCACATCCTTTATCGAGTAAATACGTACAAAATGGATTATTGGACCCTAATCTTGGCATGCTTTTACCAAACCCTAAAAACCAATTTCTTTACAGTTGATTACTAAATTCTTATGCAAACGATTTGATACAAAACAACCAAACTCTTTGTTACTTTAAAAGTTTAAAACGCTTTCGACTATAGAACGACGACAATATACATTCAATCCCTGTGGATACGATAAAACACCCCCGAAATACTTTTCAACACTAAGGCAACAGATGAACGAAAGTAGTCATGAGATGGTCCAGATGCTTGCCTAACAAATGGGTGTCATATTCAATCCCTTAATCCAAAATACCACCCAAACAAACCAATAACTGGCAATGCAAATGACGCGCATTGCAGTCTTTTTTGGTGTTCCACAACCTCCTCGACGGCCTCAGAGGGAGTGGATGGAAAAAAATGCTGGAGTAGTCTTGGAAGAAGACCCCACCATTAACCAAGTTCAACCAAACATACCCCAAGCGAACGTTTTAAACTAGGGGGCAGGAGTCGAACCACCTAGAGTCGAACCACCTAGAATTGAACAACCAGTCCAAAGGGAACCAAGAGTGATTATGGTTAATAAGAACCAAAATGCTGATAAAGTCATCAACCAAGTTCGACGCAATGATGCAGCAGTAGATAATAATCTGGCACCCATGGTCGAAAGGATTATGGCCAGAAACGGGGTAAATGTTGGCTTCCCAAGGCTAAACTATACATCACCACTATCTGAGTACATCTTACAGTCAGAATTACCCCCTAGGTGGAAAGTCCCTAAGTATACTAAGTTTTCTGGGGATACTAGTGAGTCTATAGTCGAGCATGTGGCGAGATACTTGATAGAGACTGGCAAAATTACTAATAATGAAAACCTAAGAGTGAAGTATTTCCCAAGTTCACTCACCTAAAATGTCTTTACTTGGTTTACTATGCTACCAGTGAGTTCGATCCACAATTGGACTCAATTGGAGAGATTGTTCTATGAACAATTTTCTATGGGACACTCGAAGATAAGCCTGAAAGAATTGGCTAGTATTAAGAGGAAGTTATCTGAACCAATAGATGACTACCTGAATAGGTTTTGACTACTTAAGGCAAGGTGCTTTACTCAAGTGCCTGAACATGAGTTGGTCAAAATGGCCGCTGGAGGCCTCTAATTTTTAATTAGAAAGAAATTGGATACTCAATATTTGAGAGATATGTTCCAGTTGGCTGATTGAGTTTGACAGATAGAAAGACTAAAAGCTGAGAAGGCTAGGGTAAACAAGAATAGAAAGGAAAGGGTAACCTGCGTCGAATTTGATGAAGACGAAGAAGGAACCAGTGTAAATCCCTTTTTCAACGAGAGTGAAATCGATCTGGCTGAGTAAAATCAAGGTCGACCTTACTCATGTAAAGTTCTAATGTCGTCGAATGAAAAGAATCCAGTCGATTCAGAGAAAAATTATAGGTTCCCTAAGAAAACCTATACTTTCGACGTCACCAAGTGTGACGAAATCTCTGATTTATTAGTTAAAGATGGCCAAATGATAGTGCCTCCTGGTGCTAAAATGCCTCCCTTAGAACAAAGGAAAAAGAGAGGTTTTTGCAAGTATCATAATTTTCTTGGCCATAAAACTTCTCAATGTTTTCTTTTCAGGGATCTCGTTTAAAACGCATTCAAGGAAGGAATACTCAAATTTGCTTATATGTCAAAGAACCAGATGAAGGTGGATTCTGATCCCCTCCCATTTGCTGATGACCACTATTCAGAACCGTCCATGGTAAACAAGGTCGAAGTCGCTGATGATTTCACCAGTAATGCTGAAATGGTTAAAGCTACTGATGGCTTCATTAGAAGAGTTGCTGAAGACTCTGATCAAGAAACCACTGAGGGTTTCGTCCGGATTGATGCGAACTTCAATTACGAAGTCACTGAGGACTTCGATCAAGAAGCCACTGAGGGCTTCACAAAGAAAGTCACTGACGACTTTCAAATTGAAACTACTAAAGGTTTCATGAACGAGGTTACCGAAGGCTTCGATAACGGGACTACTGAGGGTCTCAACCAAGTAATTTCAATGTCTGAAACTACTGATGGTTTCATATAAATCAACGACGAAACTAAGGCCATTGATGGCCTTAGGATGAAACTTCAAGAATTAGATATCTCTTCAGGTACTAACCTTGGAGTTAACATGGTCGAGATAACCCAAGAGTCAGCAATGGATGTGGACAAATGCACTCTTAAATAAGAAGAATATGCCAAAGTGGCATATCCAAAAAAAAAAGAACAGAATCTGGTTGAGTTTCTTCACATATGCCAGCGAAAGAATTCCCAAGTGATGTTGCCTCCTAGATGCAGTGATGTCTTCGACCAGAAAGCTGCGGAGAACATCCAAGGGGTTTGACGGGCAAAAGATAGGAACAACTAGAGGAACTCAAACAACCACGACCCTTTCTTAACAAAATGGGAGCACCAAGGAAATATGATCGACATGGACTAGGGGTACGTGGCAATAGGCCATCAACGTTCAAGCCCACTTCTGATGCCTCTAAGGGCAAGTTGGTGAGGCTAGTTGACAAAAGAGAGAATGGCCAGAAAAAGTGGCAAAATTTTGAAGTCGAAAGAGGATATTCAATAGCGTATCAAAGGAAGTTCCAAGCTTCCAATAAATCAGCGTGGCATTCACAAAATTACAAAAGGAAGAATCCCATGACGAGGTCTCAGTGGAGACGTAAACAAAGGAAATGCAAGGCTGAGAGAAAAGCTGCGAAAAAAGAGAATGTTGAGTATAGTAGCAACATACAACTCAAAAAGGACAACAATAAAGACAGAAAACCTGTCGAGAGAAAAGTTGTCGAAAGAAAGTTGTTCACAGACCAATAGGAAAATGAAAAGGAGAAGTTTGACTAGATGCTGGCAGATGATGATAACATGACAGACGATTTTGACACGGTATCAGAACTGTCCCTAGACATTATTTGCAATGTCGTATCCGTGTTACCCAAGGAGTATGATAGGGTGACGAAATTGGAAGACCCAGAAGATGAGGTCGAACAAGAAGTGGCCAATCAAAGGCTAGTATGTTATTACATTTTGAATAATGGTTGCGTAGAGGAACATAGTGCGTTCTTCGTAAGACCAGATGAAGCCATGAAAAACCACCTGAAACCTCTATTCACTAGTGGAAAGATAGAAAATGTCAGCATCAACAAGATACTGGTGGATGGAGGAGCGGCAGTCAACCTAATGCTGCATTATATGTTAAAAAAGATTGGCAAAAGTGACTCCGACACAAAGCCTCGTAATATGGTCCTTTCGAATTACGAATGGAAGGTGGGAACAACCATGGGAGTCATTCAGGTAGACTTGACCGTTGATACGATTACTAGGCCAATGATGTTTATGGTGATTGAATCTAAGGCGAATTACAAGCTACTCCTTGGAAGGGAGTGGTTACATGGGATAGGTGTAGTACCTTCGTCACTTCACCAAATGATATCCATCTTGATAAGTGATGGAATTGTTGAAAATATTAAGGCATACCAAAGATATTACATTGCTGAGGTTAACCAAATAAGTGGGAGACACTTTGATAAAAATTTGGCCCACATAGAGCCTTGTGACCGTGCAGGTTTTAACTTTGCACCTGCAGATAACGCCTTCTGTTCCTTATACCTACATCCCACCCACGAGTGTCACTGGGATATGGAGGTTGTAGGTGAAGAAGACTATGTCTTCGGGGCAGCTGGCATCCAACTAACAGGTTGAGGCAGTGAGTTCAGTGACAATGACTGAGTCATTGGCACTCGAACAGATTTCAGCTTATATAGCTGAAAACAGATTGAAAGCGGCCCTAGAGGCCGAAATAAAATGCATGGATGTCGAAGCCAAAGTTGAATAAAAGTACTCCAAAGGCCCTATGAAGAATTTAGACCCGGAGCCATCCGACAAAGATAAAGTCGAAGTGCCAAGCCAGAGGCTAGATGCCATCTACGATGATGGGCCTTTGGGTTTTGAAAAGGATCCGACAATAAGCAATGTCAAAATGCAAGTGCAAGATCCTTTGGAAGAAATCGACCTGGGAGAAGGGACAACAAAAAGGCTAACCTACATCAGTGCCAACCTTGACCCAGAGCCCAGAGTCGAAGTAATTCAACTGCTGAAGGAGTTCAAAGATTTGTTCGCGTGAGATTACAACAAAATTCCTGGTTTGTGCAGAGATCTAGTCGAAATGAAGTTGCCAATCAAGCCTGGGAGGAAGCGCATCAAGCAGACTCTAAGGCGTTTTGCACCTGAAGTTCTCTTAAAGATAAAAGATGAGGTCAAATATTGTTCCAGTTATTAAGAAGAATGAAACTTTTAGGGTTTGCATAGAATTTAGAGATTTAAATGTTGCAACCCCAAAAGATGAGTATCAAATGCCTGTGGCGGAAATGCTAGTCGACTCTGCTACAGGCCATGAGTATTTAAGTATGCTTGATGGATATTTTGGCTATAATCAGATTTTCATTGCTGAGGAATAAGTGTCGAAAACAACATTTCAATGCCCTGGAGCTTTAGGTACATTCGAATGGGTAGTAATGTCTTTTGGCCTAAAGAATGTTGGGGAAAATTATCAAAGAGCAATGAATTCTATTTCCGATGACTTTATTGAAACATATATGCAAACTTATATTGAAGATATTGTGATTAAGTCAGTTTCAGGAAAAAGTCATATAGACCATCTACGACAATCATTTGAAAAAATGAGGAAGCATGGTCTCAATATGAATCCTCTTAAGTGTGCTTTCTGTGTGTAGGCGGGGGATTTTCTAGGCTTTGTGGTCCACAAAAAAGGAATAGAGATTGTCATACCCCAAATTTTGACCACCAAGATTTCCCATCATTGTGAAGATCATTACCACAATATGGATGTACCATCATACCTCATCAAGGATTGTTGAGCATTCACTACAATTAAGAATTAGGGTTTAAGCCCTCTCAGAGCACTTAGACAAAGGATCAATCAAAAATTGACATGATATTCAACTTGTTTAGCCTCTCAAACACCCATAAAGGATCAAGAGGACTCCTATATCAAGAATCAAGCACAAGGTTGCAACATTCAAAGTGGATCAAGCCTCAAGATCGCCAGTGTCACCAAATTAGGGTTTTGGTCGACCAAGGCCTCCAGATGAAAATTTTCATCTGGGCATGAGCCAATACTTAAAAACATGATCCAAAATGCTTAAAGGGGCCTCATGGACCCAATCATCAAGTCAAAATAGCCTCAGAGGAAGCATTCATCAAAATTCAGGAATTAGGGTTTCTTGACCTAATTCACCCCTAAGATGACTTTTGAGGCAAGACATGAACCAAGACCTCAAGACATGATTTGAGGACCTCAAATACACCACAATGATTCATTTACAACAATGGATTGATCCAAGAAGCTTGATTCACAAGTTTCAAATTCATCTGGACCACAATTAGGGTTTTGAAGAAAAAGTCAACTGTACCTTTGACTTTGGACCAATACATGTTCCCAAACCTTGGGACATGACTCAAGACACCCTAAAACACCTATGGAATCCATCCATTAGGTTTTAATTAGGTCCAGAACTTGATTTCATAGAAGATCACACAGTTTGGAATTCATCTGACAAAAAGTCAACTGTGCCCAAAGTCAAGTTTGACTTTTTGAAAATTTTCACAAATATGGCTCCCCTAAGTCAAAAACAATGTTAATACATGGTTTTGATCATCATCCATCAAGAAAAAACAAGAAAAGTGAGGTTACTTGCAAAAGGGGCAACCTTAGGAAACTTAAATTTTTCTAAGTTATGGAACAAAATGGATTTGGTACCAACTTTGCAAGGTCATAACTCCCAAACCCCAAGGCCTTTTTCTTCCATTCAAAGCTCAAATGAAAGTTCACATGACATACTTCAAAAGTGTCAACTACAAAAGATTCCAAATCCTCATGGATTTTTAGTTATGGATTGATCAAAATCACAAAAACATGAAAATGACCATTTTTTCCAACACTTAGTGAAAATTTTGAGACAAAATCTGTCTTGGTTTTTCACCAACTTTAGGACCATTTTTCATTATGATCCAAGCTAAACCAAGACCATTGTTGGACATCAAAGTTAAAGTATGTCATGAGGGCTTTCCAAAATGTAAAAGAACTCATCCTAATTCAACTTAAGTAGGGAGTTACAAGCCTTGAAACATGGCATGAAAACGTGATTTTTCAAGACATCATGGGGACCAAACTTGTGCCACACGATTTTGCCCTTCAAATATTGTCACTTTTCCAACTTTGTCATCTTCCAAAAACACAAAAGATCTGATGACTCACTTGGTTCAAGATCAAAGAGGCAAAGAATTCAACTTGGCATGTGAAAACCATCATGACATGAAACCTAGAATTCAAATTTGGCAAGGTAACATCAATGCAATGCATTGAGGTGTCATGAACCATATCACAACACTCCAAATAAGTCAAGATTCCAGTCCAAACTCTGAGCATTCAAACCTGCAAGGATTAATGGAGTCAAGATAAGGAGAGTTGACTTGGCACTTTTGAATTATCCAAGTCAATGGCTACAAGCTACTGCCATAATCAGCCTCCAAACACTATTGTTTCCAAAACAAACTTCCTCTACTATAAATAGAGGTCATGTATGACTGATCAAACCACCCCAAAACATCTGAATTCATGTTTTCCTTAAAATCACATTCCAAAAACCAGATTTTGCTTCTTCTTGAAGTCACTATTGAATTTTCAAATTGAGAGCAAATAGATCAAAACTAATCATGCCAATACCTTACATACATCATATATGAGTGATCCATAACCTCAAAACACATCTGGAACACCAGAATCACAAAGTCACCATTCATTTGCTCAAGGTTTTTGGCAAGGTTGCAGTTGAGGTACCACAAGGTGATCCAAGCATCTCCAATCAAGGCCAGGCATCTCAACACACTCCATAGGGTATTGTGAAGCTGTCCAAGTCCTTAAAACGCATATGTAACATCTCCATCATCAAACTCGATCACCAGCTGCAAGAGGTAAGCCTGAAGCCTTCAAACTCCATACTACATGCATCATAAATGTGTTTTTGAGTTACCATCTTGTTCCTGCATGTATATAGAGTGATAACCTCAATCAATTGTTAGGATTTCATGATGTTCTGGAAAAAATTAGGGTTCTTGAGTTCATCTTCTGATTTCTCACTCTACACTTAATATAAATCCAATTAATTTATATGGTTGTAATCCTTGTTCAAAAACGAGCAAGTTTCATGTTTACAAAAGTCATTTTCATTGAATAATCAGAGAGATATGAGAGGTTTGAAAATCTGAAAAACCAGAGCTCGCGCGAAGAAGATGACTTTTTCTTGGCGCCCTTTTTCAAATTTTGAATATTTGAATATTTTGATATTTATATTAATTGATTCAAAAATTAATTTCTCTCTGAATTTTGATGTTTTTGAATTGATTCTTTTTTTCAAAATTCACAAAAATGTTAAAAAAATATTTTATTCTACAAAAATTCCACAAAAATATAATTTATTTTATATATTTAATGTTTTTGTAAAGAATTTATTTTTATTTGTTTTTAAGAATTTAAAAATATTTCTTTTTCTTGATTTTTCAAATTCAAATGGTTTTCAAATCATTCTATGGATAAAACATAATTTTTCAAACATTAATCCAAGATCACAACTTGATTTTCATACATGTTTGATAATTTTGATCATTTTAATTGATTTTTATTCAAATTAAAATGCATTTTAAAATCAAATTAGGGTTTTTATTGTTTTCACCCTTACAAACACTTTTTAAAATCACTTTTGGGCCTCTTGATAGAGTGTAAGTCCCATCCATTTGTAAATAAACATTTTTGGGCCTCAGTCATTTTATAAGTCCCGATACGATTTTAAAAATCTCTGCGCGATCGCCGTTTTCAAAACAATTTTCACCTTGGCCTCCCCTTGTGTTGTAAGTCCCATTTTTCTTCTTTTTTAAACACTTTTTGGGCCTCTAATAGAGTGTAAGACCTAAACCCCTTTGTACATAAATAATTTGGGCCTCAGTCATTGTATAAGACCCGATACAATTTTCAAAATAAACGGTATTATCACTGTTTTTTCATCTTGGCCTCTCCTTGAGTTGTATGCCCTAACTCTTGTAAAAGAATAACATTTTTGGGCCTCTTGATAGAGTGTAAGACCTATCCTTTTTGTAAAATACAATAATTTGGGCCTCAGTCATTGTATAAGTCCCTCTGTGATTTTCAAAACTACGACGCGATCGTCGCCTTTTCAAAAGAGATCATCTGGGCCTCTCCTTGAGTATAAGCCCCAAAATTATTTTAAAAACAACTTTCCTCTTTGATTCAAATTCAAATTCAAATTTATTATCAAAACTTTCTTCAATTTCTTGAATGACTAACCATACAGTTGTGGTTACAATGCTTGGGCTTGCATAACTGTAAGTTCCACTATCTCTTCAATACATACTTGTTTATATATATTTCATCTGTATATGATTGTATATACTTGCTTAGAGTTTTCCCCATCAATTAGGTCTAGGTATAGATCAAACCAGTGGTTACTCTTTCAACACAGTCAAAACTAGTTCCCCATAGGAAATTCCAGATACAGTTTTGCCTCCTCTTGGGCTTATAAAATATGGAACAAAGAAAGGCATTATTCCCGGTGAAACTTTTCTCAAGACTGTCCTAACTTAAAAATATATGTGTACAAGAAATTCATTTCCCCAAAGAGGATTAATTCCCGGTGATACCTCTTCTGAATTTCTTCAAACCCTAGAATTGTTCTGCAAGGAAAGGACTTATTCTCGGTGAAACCTTTCTTGAACTTTTCATAGGTTTGGACCCACAGTCTTCCTATAAGAATTCCCAACCTCCACTTGCGATTATTACAAGGTCCCTCTGTCATACCCCAAATTTTGACCACCAAGATTTCCCATCATTGTGCAAATCATCATCACAATATGGATGAACCATCATGCCTCATCAGTCTCCCTAAAGATGGGTGAGCATTCACTACAATTGAGAAGTAGGGTTTTGAGCCCTCTCAGAGCACTTAGTGTCGCACCCTAATTTTTGACCCTAAGATCCCCGCTTCGCTCTTTTAGCATAATAGGTTATCAGTCATGCATAACTAACCACTTTATCTAGATTATGTTTGTTTGTTTCATTTACGAGTACAGGTGTTGTTGTAGAAGGCTCAAAGACTTGAAGGCTGCTGTTTTGTGTGCATATATTGGATTCATCAGAACAATCCAAGAAATCTCGAGTGTGAGAAGAAGTGGAAGTTGGTTTTCAAAGGCAAAGTTCGAGTTCGTTGCAAAAGGAGGTTTCAATTGCCATTTTCAAAGTTTCTGACAGAGGATACAACTAGGTCCAAATCCAATAACCGATTGTTGAAATTTCACAGAGAAATTAGATTGAAAGTTCAAATTGGAGATTTTCGGCTTCAAGTTCACTTGAGTGTCCTATGGGTTGTTAATCAAGCTTTAAAATTCCAAGCCAAGAACTCACGATCTCAGTAGGGAATGAGTACGATCAACATGTTCTGAAATGGTGGGTTTTTCTTGGATAAAATGGCATTTGGTTTCAAATTTAAGTCCAAAAATTAAGAATACTTCCATTTTGATCTACCATTCTTTCCACAAGCTTAAAGTAAGAAGGATTTTTAAATTCAATCCACTCATGGACATGATGTTTCACATTCATTTCAAGTCCTATGATATTGTCATGATTAAATTCAAGGAATTTCTTTCTTTGGCGTGAAAGTACAAGTCCATTTCCTTCAAGAAATTAATTTTAAAAAAACTTACAAGATCCATGACCAAGATTGTCAAATTAAATTAATGTTCTTCACAAGTTCTAATTACAATGGGCCTAAGGAAATTGGAGGAATCGGATGTTTTATATATTAAAATGCAACCAAAATCCAACACTTAGACTACATATTACATTGCATTTTATAATGATATATTTGGAAAAAAATACAAGTTACAAGTGCAAAAGTCTCATGACACTATTCTTGAAGACAAAACTTCAAACCATGTATTCACGTGAACTCATTACTCCTGTATGGAAAAGATTGGTTGCCCATGTGAACATCCTTGTCTCAATTCAGTTGCCATCAACTCACGTGCTAGAAACCATGCTCGTTTGTCCCCATGCCAAATAGCCAGATCACGTTTCCTTTACGCAAGAGAGCTACAATATAAAAGCACTATAAGAGGGTCATGTGCCTAAATTCCTCAAAGTACTTTACTGCAAGTGGACCAGCATGCTTCAAAAGGCTGCAAAAGGTCTGAAAATCACCAAAAGATCCTTGTTGGTCCTTGCTTCTATCTTGGTACCTGCAGCCCACATACAAAATCATCTTAATAAAATCATTATCAAGAATCCAAGACAGAAAAACATGTTTCTATTTTCCTTCCAAACATCATCAATAATCATCAATATCCAGACAAGTTTCAAGCACGTTCCAGATTTGCCAAAACAGTCCTCAAGGTAAAATCAGATATCATAATCTACTTTCCAAAGTATATCAGACGTATCAGAAACAAAAGGGAAGGAATCAAGGGAAGTGTCACCACATGCTAAAAAAATCATCATCATCTATCAGAGCATGGATTCGGTTGTTTTACTTCGTCCAAGACAGCATTCAGGGCATCAACTTGACATAGCCTATAAATAACAGATGCCGCATTTCAAAAGAGGGGGGAGTTCAGAACATTAGAAAAAAGGATTTGTTCACATCAGAACTTATCCAACCAAACACCAAACCCTCATACAACCTAATTCCCCCAGAAATCCCACATCAGCATCATACAAATTACAAAAGAAAAATACATTATATTCAGAACAAGAAGAACATAAAAAAGAGAGGGTAAGGAGAACAGGGTACCTCAAAAACTTCTGCAAGAACCAAGACCTTTAATTTGGTCCAACCTCATCTTTTTCCTTCGAATTTTCCATACATCTTCACTTCAAATTCATCACCTCATTCTGCTAGTAACCATCAACAACAACACCTGCAATCAAGCTCAAATCCTCGCATCAAGCTCATCCAAACTTTCTCCAGACACCCACAATCGCACGCATCTGCAGAAGAGGTTAGAGCATCAATTTTTACAAGGTTCTAAGATCACAAATGGGAGAACAAAGGTTCGTGAAAGCTACCTAATTTCGCGTCGGCGATTTGGCCCCTCTCCCTTTTATCTTCGCATTTCCTCCATCATCACATAATTTGTAATCTGTAATCAAGTCATAGTGGAAATTGGGGTATGGGACTGTTGGGGTTAGGGTCTATGATTATCTGTTTGATTGAGAGAGAAATCGAGAGAGATCGAGGAGATTAGTGAGGAAGGTGACGGTGATTTAGGTTTCTAGGGTTTCAGAAACCCCTTTTCTGAGACATCAACGGGAGAGGAAACGAGGGAGAAACGAGGGAGATGAAAGAACGAGAGTGTGAATGGTTGAGAGTGACCGGAAATTTGAGGAAATTGGTGAGGAGGGTGGTGGCGAGTTGGCTTTAGGGTTTTGAGACCCATCTAAGGAGAAAGAGTGGACGAGAGCATTGAGAGAGAGGAGAGGAGCAACGTTTTGTTTCTTTTTCTCTGATTTTTCCATTAGTGATGTATCACACAATCACATACATGCGCACACACCACACCATCATACACCCTCCGTCCGTTTTCTTTAGATCCGTCACAGTTGTTGATCACGCGGTCAAATCTGAGGTCTATCATAGGCTACCTCTCCCTGCCACACACTGAATCCCTCCGTTTTTTTACTAATCTAAAGAAAAATAATAACTCTTTTTTTTTATATTTAAAAATCTTTTGTTTTAGATAAAAAATATTTTTAGTAAAAAACTTTTGTTTAAAAGTGAAATTAAAACTCTTTTTTTATAAGACAAGTTTTTCATATTGAAACTTCATTTTTTTTTTAAATTAAATTAAATAAAAAACCCTTATAACATTAAAACCTTTATTTAAGAAATCCTAATTAAAAATCATCCCAAATAAAACTTGTCCTTTACAAAAATATTAAAATTAATCAAAGAAAAATAAACCTTTCATTTATTCAAATGTTAACATCCTTTTTCTAGTTGTTAGGGTTTTTGTTTAATACTAAAAGAATAATAAGAACCTCTAAAAATAATTAAAAACCTTCTTTAAGAAAACTTTAATAAACTCCTTTAACATAACTTTAAACTCAATAATAATTAAAACTTTTTTTTCAAAATAATCTTTAACTCTTTTTTCAAATTAAGTAATCACCTCTAACAAAAATCAAAACTCGTTAAACCCTCGTCACGCGCCGGAGTGTACGTTTGCATGTTCATCTTGTCTCTGTTTGCTATCATACTTTACTGTGCCTTACTATCATGAATGCTTGCTACTATTTGTCAAAGCCTTTTTAAAACAATATCAAGATTCTCGATCCAACGTCGAGCCCATTTTCTACCCATGTAAGTCGATCGCCTTCGCGCATCGCATTCAACCTTTTGGTCATCAGACACAAGTCTAGCATCACTTTGCTAGCGCCATCTCCTAAATAACATAATTTAATCGCATTAATATCCAAAGGAAAATCCCACGCGTGATAACCATGTTATTGTGCACGGTGCATGTCATTTGCATCATATTCGACACCCTTAGGAATAAAAATTGTAAATCACCTACCCTTTAAACCCTTAGCAAAGCAGATAACAAATAACATAAATGAATCAAGAGGTTCCTGTAGAGTACTACAGGTATCTAGGATGCTAACACCTTCCCTAGGTATAACCAACCCCCGAACTTAGAATCTTAGTGCATTTGCATTGCATTGTGGGAATTCGGTTTTTCTCCCTTCCTTTGGATAAAATAAAAGACCGGTGGTGACATAAAAAATGCGATCCTAGTTAACCAATAACTATGGTATCCAGTTTTCACCGCGACAGAAATGGCGACTTCACTGGGGATAGCTCATAAGAGGGTTCCCTCTAACTTGTTTAATTATGTTATTTGTTATGCTTGCTTGGGTTGTCACTTTGAGTGGTGAGGAGTCCTAGACCCGGACGTGAGTATAATTATAGGAGATGATATGGTCAAGGGTACTTTGACGGAGTCGATTCCTCTTGAAAAAGCGCTTCAAAGACAACTAGAGGAAAAAAGTGAGGAAGTTCTCTCTTGAAAAAGGAGGAAGTTACAAGAAGACCCGAGTCCCTCAAACCCTGAGTCTACTTCGTGGGAAGCGATAATAGATGAGCTGGTTCTCGAGAAGTCTCGAATGGAAGAAGAGATTAAGAAGTACAAGCTAAGATTATTGGGGGAATCTCCTTAGGCCGTTTATTAGCCTTTATTTAATTATTGTTAAAAACTCTTGTAAGAATATCAACGGTTGTAATGTTTTCCTTACGAATTTTTAATTCCCGTTTCTTTCACTTGTAACAAATTTTGTACGATTAATGAAATCATGTCCGTTGGTATTCTATGACGATTAAAAATACTCAAGTTCCACGAACTTCTGCATCTCATTGCATTTGCATTCTCATTCTCATTCACTTCAAAGAACTCAAAGTTTGTTGTTTTTAGATATCGCAAAATGGATCATGGAAGGAAAGGAACGGTACCATACACCTTCAGGGTTTTTGATGTGGAACAGTTGAGGGAACTAGGAGGTCGGATAAGGGATTCAGATGCCTTCGCCATAAAACACGGGCATATTCTCTCTTTATTACAGGTACAAGTAGCTGAGGGTTTATTAGAGACATTGGTTCAACTCTACCATGTAATCTACCACTGCTTCATCTTTCAAGATTTCCAGTTGATGCCCACCTTAGAAGAGTATTCTGCTCTATTGGGAATCCCCGTCAAAGATTCACCCCCATTCTATGGTGGAGAAGGAAGACCCACTCAGGAAGATATCGCGAGAGTGACTCGCATCAAGCTATTAGAGATCCAGACCCACATGATGTTCAGAGGAGGAATCGACGGTTTGCCTGCTCAATTCTTATTCAAGAAAGCTCGGGAGTTCGCCGACAAAGGAAAAACTAGGGCTTTCAAGAATCTTTTCGCGTTACTGGTTTATGGTCTATTCTTGTTTCTGAATGTTGAGAATTTCGTTGATGTTCATGCTATCAGGATTTTCATGCTCAAGAATCTTGTCCCTACACTGTTGGCCGATGCATACCATTCGATTCATTCAAAGATCCTGAAAGGAGAAGGTCAGATCGTGTGCTGTACTACTATCCTCTATCGGTGGTTTATTTCGCACCTACCAAAGACCACGACCTTCTGGGGTGTGAGGGATGGCTCTGAATGGCCCGTTAAACTCATGGCTCTCACTCATTCGGACATCGTTTGGCATGATCGGATATACGGAGGAATTCCCATGATTCACAGTTGCGGAGATTTTTCCAATGTACCTCTTCTTGGCACGAAAGGGTGCGCCAGTTACAACCCTGTTCTCACTCGTCGCCAGCTTGGACACCCAATGACTGAGATACCCGACCCGGAAAACTTGAAAAGAATTTTTCTCTATGAAGGAGAAGACCTCCAGCTGAAGATGCAGATTCTATTTGCTTGGCGTCAAATCAACAGACAAGGAATAACTGCGGTAACAAACCCTGACTGCACAGTTACAGAATCTTGCTTGGAGTGGTCACACAAGCGGGCCCTCGCTCTGACAATGCCGTACCCTCGGCCCAAGCCTCCTGTAGTGGAACCAGATGAAATTTCAAGGCTGAAAGCAGAAGTGGAGAAACTGACACTGGACAAGTACATATTGCAGGAAAGGATTGACAAGTTGATGGAAGAACTCAGTGAAGAAAAGGAAGCATCATCCAGCGGATCGAAGCCCTAGTTCCCATTTGTTGTATTCTATTGTTTATTGTACTAAAAGCCCTGAGGGTGTACCGTTTGTAACAAAGGCTTTAAAATTTCAATGAAGAAGTTTCCAATTACGATATATAATTACACTTTCGAGTTCTTTGAAGTGAATGTTGCATCATGCTGCATCATACGCATCATTAGCATTTGCATCCACATTCCTTTGTGTTCTGAGTCCTCACCCGTGTTTTTTCCAGTCAGAGTTGTTGCTAAGATAAAGACAAGCAGAAGCCCCGATACAATACTCGAGCCAATCGCAAGAAAAGAATGGATCATCTCGAGCAGGAAAATAGAGCACTCCGGGAGGAGGTTTCAACATTGAAAGAAAGTCTAGAAAAGATCAAAGGAATGATGGAAGCTTTGATGGCTGCTCAGAAACAGCCATCACACAACACTGTTATCTCTGAGATAATATCAGCACCGATCCCAGTGGTGCCCACTACAAACGAAGTTCCTGGTTATCCGTGGGGTATGCCTCCTAACTTTACTCCAGCTGGATATCACCCGACTGTTTCTCAAGTTATTGCTATAACTACTGTGATGACTACGCCACCACCCGTGGTAAACGCTACTTCGTTTCATCTGGAAGAGCCCGTGTTTCATGCTGACTTTAGTGAGAATGCCGGAATGGAAGAAAGAATGGACGGTTTCCAAGATCAGTTCCTAGAAATGAGGAAAGAAATCAAGGCTCTTCATGGAAAAGAGTTGTTCGGGAAGAGTGCCTCCGAGCTGTGCTTGGTTCCCAATGTCAAGATTCCTCCAAAATTCAAACTCCCTGATTTGGAGAAGTATAAAAGAAATTCTTGCCCACACAGTCACATAGTTATGTATGCCCGAAAAATGTCGGCTCATAAGGACGACGATCCCCTATTGATACACTTCTTCCAGGATAGTTTGACTGGTGCAACCCTTAAATGGTACATGGGGCTAGATAGTTCAAAGGTCCGCAGTTTTAATGACCTCTGTGATGCTTTTATTAAGCAATACAAATATAATGTCGACATGGCACCAGATAGAGACCAGTTGAGAGCCATGGCCCAGAAATAAAGAGAAAGTTTTAAGGAGTACGCCCAGCGTTGGCGTGAACTAGCTGTCAAGTTACTCCACCTCTGGAGGAGAAAGGGATGACCAGAATTTTTCTGAAAACACTGAGCCCATTTTTCTATGAGAGAATGGTAGCAAGCGCCCCTAGCGACTTTACTGAGATGGTAAACATGGGAATGCGTCTGGAAGAAGGGGTCCGTGAAGGAAGATTGGTTAGAGAAGGAAGTGTTTCCAACAACGCCAAGAAATATGGAAGTAACTTCGGGAAAAAGAAGGAACAAAAAGTAAATGTTGTGCATCAAGGACGACCAAAAAGAAGAAGGTGTCAGCGACCTCAACATATCGCCGCTATATCTCCTTTCACCAACACTACTGCTCATCAACCACAAGCTCGTCTATCGTTCAATAATCAAAACCGTTTTCAGAGACAGTTCGATCCGATTCCAATGACCTGTGCGAAATTGTATCCATTTTTTATACAAATGAATATGGTGCAGACACGAGCTCCGCCAGCCATCCCGAAAGATCTCCCGTGGTGGTATAAACCTGAGGCTCATTGTGCTTTCCATCAAGGTGCACCCGGTCACGACATCGAAGACTATTTTCCCTTGAAACATGAAGTACAAAGGCTAATGCGACGTGGTGTTTTGTCTTTTGAAAACTCTGGACCAAATGTGAAAATCATAAGCTCGGACTGAGACAATCTCCTCAAAGTTTAGTTAATTTACTGTTTTTTCGCGTGTAACGCTCTTTGCTTGTTAATGCATTTGTTATTTGCATGTAAAAACTTGTTATTTTGAATGGTTAATGCAATGAACAATGTTTGTTTTAAATATTTCCATATTTTAAAAGCTATTTTATAATGCCAATGCTGCCCAATCTCTTGCCTCGGCAGAGAACTGAATAGAGGATGACGAAATCAAACGGAATATCTCTTGTTGTATGGTTTTGAATAAAACTCTGCTAGTGATATAAGGCATTGTTTCAAAAATCCTAAACACCGGAGATATAAGGGAGATAGACCCTCGTTAACCTTTTTGAGCCTTTGAAGTAGGAGTTTTCTTCTTCCAAATCAAAAACCCCTCATTCTTAACCTGGGGCAGGGTAATTTTCAAAAAAATGGAGTAAAATATCATGAAGATCGGGTGGGCACAAACAAACTTTGAGCCTTATATCCTTTGTTTCTTAAACCGTGAACCCGTCCATGATACAACCCTTAAAAGTCCTAAGTGAAGCAAGGTTTATTTCGAAAGCATACTCATTGAGATATCGTTTCCTGACTCCTATGAGCTATGCTCAAATTCGTGTTGGCATCATAAAATCGGTAATTCAACCACAAATATTTTAAATAAACTTTCAAGACAAACGTATGTTGCATTAGCAGTTTCAGAATTAACATTTTTCTGCTTGCTAACATTGCTTGACATCACAGAAGCTAGCATACGAGCATCAGCGATGAACTTAATCCTGTGAAACCTGTGACTCTGATGAGTAAATGGCTGATTATTTCAAAAGGATGATCATACACAGGGGCATGTTGCCTAAAGACTTTTTCTGAGCAGGGGCAGGTTGCCTCCCAGCAATTTCCTTCACTGTCTCACCCCAAGGGGCAAGTTTGAAGTCTCAGGGTACCGTCAATCAGGGGCAGTTAAGTCGAGATCTGATAAAATCTCTCCAATTTTTAGACTAAAGACCCCATCAATCTGAGGCATTTACGTCGAGATTTGGTAAATCTCTCCATGTTCGAAGATTTGGTTGTACAGAACACTGTTAATCCGAGCCAGTTATGTCGAGATTTGGCAAATCTCTCCAAGAGTTCGACAACATTGGAACAATTGGATACCAAGTTTTCTGTAAAATCCTCTTGGGATCTTCTCTTAAACTATAGGATCTGGGGCATTTGAGAAGTGAAGATTGTTTCTCATCCACAATGATTGTTATTCAAAATGGCGAATACCAAGTAGGTCATCAATGCAAAGTTACATCAGTCTCGTGACTGTATACCTCAAAGGGTTTCTATCCTAAGTGATGTGACGACTCCCCAGTAAACCTTCACCTCAGGAAGTCACGACTAATCCCTGTTAAATATCTACTAGAAGTTATGGCACGTTTGATGCAAGGTTTCTCTAGCCAGCAACCTACGAACCCTCAGTGAACTTCTTCGGTTTCGACCTTCCCCAGCGAAGCGAGTGTTTATTTCACTCATCATTGGATTTTTCTCACTATCCTAACCTCCCCCAGTGAAGGTGGATGTTTATTTCATCCCCTCGGAATTTAATGTTCGACATTTTCGACTACTATATTGATCCAGGCTTCCCCGATGAGGTGGATATTTATTTTACCCAGTTACAACGCTCATTCAATTTACTTCAGCTCGCAGCAGACATTTATTTTATTCCCCGTGTAGTCTTTTTTTAATCATGAGTTTGACTCGCTCCCAATGAATCTTTCTCATCTCCAACAGAGTAATCAGACTCCTCTTGACAATCCCGAGTAAAGCCACGATGTTCATCCCAAGTGGAGTGCTCTCCTTCCCCAGAGAAGCTGTGAAACAGGATTTGGCTCCAGGGATGGCTTTCCGTTCAGCCCCAGTGATGCTCCTATATTGCCAAGATTGGCCGAGTATTCGTATCGAGGTGTTTGTTTTGGTCTCTCGTTTGCTTCTTGTTGTTTTGTCAGCATGAGCATAAGCATAGCATGGTATCATTGCATTTAGATTCATGGCATGTGGAATTTTTGCATCTTGCGTTTTGTGTTGTTCGTTTTGTTCTGTCACTTTGGTTGCGGTTATCCCCAAGTGATCGGGTTTGTCTGCTCCCTCCAAGTAGAGTCGTCAGCCCTAGGCAGAAAAAGCACATACTTTCTAATTCCCCGCTAAGTCCGATCCTCGTGGGGGATGGTTGCTTTAGTTCTCTTTTCCATATTTGGATAAAGATAAAACCCCGGTTGAGTTCATTCCTCACTGGATGGGTTCTTGTTTGACCGTTTCTTTCCAGTTATTTCCTAGATTGAACTTTGGGTCCCTGACAATCACAATTTTGGATATCTCTAAGCCGTTGAATCTATATCAAGCGTGCATTTATTTTGCACTTTGTCTCCCCAAGAAGAGTTTACTCAAAGATTTTTATGGAAGACAGAATTATTCCACCAGCAGTATTATTACAACATTTTAAAAGATTTCTACGACAAGTAAGAGCTCTTTATTTGAGCAGTTTGGTTATCAAGATTTCTACGACAAGTAAGCGCTCTTTATTTGAGCAGTTTGGTTGTCAAGATTTCTACGACAAGTAGCAGCTCTTTATTTTAGCAGGTTGGTTATCAAGATTTCTCCGACAAATGGCAGTCACCTCAAGGCAGTTTGTCTATCCCCAGCAGGTAATATTTTCATCGTAGACTACCTAGTAAATCGGTAGCAGATGATATTCCTTTGTCAACTACCCAGTAAACCGGTAGCAGACGATCTCCCTTCACGAACTACCCAGTAAATCGGTAGCCAGTGATATTTTTCTACCCAGTAAATCGGTAGCGGAATTACCTCTCGTTGTCTACCCAGTAAATCGGTAGCAAGTAATTCTTTCCTACCCAGTAAATCGGTAGCGGAATTACCTTTCGTTGTCTACCCAGTAAATCGGTAGCAGATGATATCTTCTTTGCTGACTACCCAGTAAATCGGTTGCAGACAATATTTTCTCTGAGGACTACCCTGTAAATCGGTAGCAAAATTACCTTTTGTGGACTACCCAGTAAATCGGTAGTAGGTAATATTTTCCTCGAGGATTACCCAGTAAACCGGTAGTAGATATCATATCCCAAGGAAGAAACTGAGACCAGTCCATGGCTTATAGCCCGAGACGAGGGGAGGTTTATTATCCTTTAAACATATTACTCGACTATCAGTATTTCATTTTCCTATTTATTCTCAGCAGTAGATCTCCAGAAGACCTCGGCAGCGGGTTCCCCAGTATTGACTCTTTCGAAATGGGATATTCAAAGGAGGAGCTGAATCATTATTTTGATCGCTGGAAGCTTATTTGGTTATTACCTTTGCTCAGGCTATCATATTTTTGATAGTAGGTAATATATGGTATTTTGGTTAGATGCCTCGCTTCGGCTACCGTGGTGGTAGTAGGCTATCTTTCCTTTTGTGCTTACTTCGTTTAGGCTATCGTGTGTGATAGTAGGTAATGCACGCCCTTTTATTTCAACCGGATATTTTGGTTTGAACTACCAGTTGGTGGTAGTAAGTTATCCTATCACGTGATTGTCAGTTGGTGACCTTTTCCCCAGTGGAATTAGAGTTTTCCCCGTTGGAGTCGTACCTCGCTGAGTCGTCCCTTGTCGGGTTTCTTTTTTCCTCCGTCTTGCATATCATGTCATATCATTCCATATCATGTGCATTTAGCGGTATCTTAGGGCCAAAAATTTGCGCATGTTTGTATTTAAGTATCTCCTATCTCGTCGAGACGAAGATTTCAATCTCCATATCTCCGGATAGGAGAAACTTAAATAGGGGCATCTGTCGCACCCTAATTTTTGACCCTAAGATCCCCGCTTCGCTCTTTTAGCATAATAGGTCATCAGTCATGCATAACTAACCACTTTATCTAGATTATGTTTGTTTGTTTCATTTACGAGTACAGGTGTTGCTGTAGAAGGCTCAAAGACTTGAAGGCTGCTGTTTTGTGTGCATATATTGGATTCATCAGAACAATCCAAGAAAGCTCGAGTGTGAGAAGAAGTGGAAGTTGGTTTTCAAAGGCAAAGTTCGAGTTCGTTGCAAAAGGAGGTTTCAATTGCCATTTTCAAATTTTCTGACAGAGGATACAACTAGGTCCAAATCCAATAACCGATTCTTGAAATTTCACAGAGAAATTAGATTGAAAGTTCAAATTGGAGATTTTCGGCTTCAAGTTCACTTGAGTGTCCAATGGGTTGTTAATCAAGCTTTAAAATTCCAAGCCAAGAACTCACGATCTCAGTAGGGAATGAGTACGATCAACATGTTCTGAAATGGTGGGTTTTTCTTGGATAAAATGGCATTTGGTTTCAAATTTAAGTCCAAAAATTAAGAATACTTCCATTTTGATCTACCATTCTTTCCACAAGCTTAAAGTAAGAAGGATTTTTAAATTCAATCCACTCATGGACATGATGTTTCACATTCGTTTCAAATCCTATGATATTGTCATGATTAAATTCAAGGAATTTCTTTCTTTGGCGTGAAAGTACAAGTCCATTTCCTTCAAGAAATTAATTTTAAAAAAACTTACAAGATCCATGACCAAGATTGTCAAATTAAATTAATGTTCTTCACAAGTTCTAATTACAATGGGCCTAAGGAAATTGGAGGAATCAGATGTTTTATATATTAAAATGCAACCAAAATCCAACACTTAGACTACATATTACATTGCATTTTATAATGATATATTTGGAAAAAATACAAGTTACAAGTGCAAAAGTCTCATGACACTATTCTTGAAGACAAAACTTCAAACCATGTATTCACGTGAACTCATTACTCCTGTATGGAAAAGATTGGTTGCCCGTGTAAACATCCTTGTCTCAATTCAGTTGCCATCAACTCACGTGCTAGAAACCATGCTCGTTTGTCCCCATGCCAAATAGCCAGATCACGTTTCCTTTACGCAAGAGAGCTACAATATGAAAGCACTACAAGAGGGTTATGTGCCTAAATTCCTCAAAGTACTTTACTGCAAGTGGACCAGCATGCTTCAAAAGGCTGCAAAAGGTCTGAAAATCACCAAAAGATCCTTGTTGGTCCTTGCTTCTATCTTGGTACCTGCAGCCCACATACAAAATCATCTTAATAAAATCATTATCAAGAATCCAAGACAGAAAAACGTGTTTCTATTTTCCTTCCAAACATCATCAATAATCATCAATATCCAGACATGTTTCAAGCACGTTCCAGATTTGCCAAAACAGTCCTCAAGGTAAAATCAGATATCATAATCTACTTTCCAAAGTATATCAGACGTATCAGAAACAAAAGGGAAGGAATCAAGGGAAGTGTCGCCACATGCTAAAAAAATCATCAGCATCTATCAGAGCATGGATTCGGTTGTTTTACTTCGTCCAAGACAGCATTCAGGGCATCAACTTGACATAGCCTATAAATAACAGATGCCACATTTCAAAAGAGGGGGGAGTTCAGAACATTAGAAAAAAGGATTCGTTCACATCAGAACTTATCCAACCAAACACCAAACCCTCATACAACCTAATACCCCCAGAAATCCCACATCAGCATCATACAAATTACAAAAGAAAAAAACATTATATTCAGAACAAGAAGAACATAAAAAAGAGAGGGTAAGGAGAACAATGTACCTCAAAAACCTCTGCAAGAACCAAGACCTTTAATTTGGTCCAACCTCATCTTTTTCCTTCGAATTTTCCATACATCTTCACTTCAAATTCATCACCTCCTTCTACCAGTAACCATCAACAACAACACCTGCGAAATCCAGCTGACACCTGAAGTCACAAATTCATACGAACCTAAACACAAAACCATTTTTTAGTCAGTTCAACACAAATCGAGTTCAGTTCAACACACAAACCAGAACACAAGCTTCAAAAATCAATACGCCAGAAATCCAAACGTAACAATTCGAAATCTCACACGACCAACCAACAAACCTTTCAAAAACTCTACACACCCAATTCGCACCATAAACCAAAAATCCAAGGCCATCATCATCCTAAAACCCTCATCAATCGTAATGATCAAAAGACAAGAATAGAAGAGAGTTTTTCCTGTTTAGCAGAAGAATATAAGAGAAAATAAAACAGGACCTTTGAATAAACCACGAGGAGGTAACCGAACGTCCAAGCACAAATCCTCGCATCAAGCTCATCCAAACTTTCTCCAGACACCCACAATCGCACGCATCTGCAGAAGAGGTTAGAGCATCAGTTTTTTACAAGGTTCTAAGATCACAAATGGGAGAACAAAGGTTCGTGAAAGCTACCTAATTTTGCGTCGGCGATTTGGCCCCTCTCCCTTTTATCTTCGCATTTCCTCCATCATCACATAATTTGTAATCTGTAATCAAGTCATAGTGGAAATTGGGGTATGGGACTGTTGGGGTTAGGGTCTATGATTATCTGTTTGATTGAGAGAGAAATCGAGAGAGATCGAGGAGATTAGTGAGGAAGGTGACGGCGATTTAGGTTTCTAGGGTTTTAGAAACCCCTTTTCTGAGACATCAACGGGAGAGGAAACGAGGGAGAAACGAGGGAGATGAAAGAACGAGAGTGTGAATGGTTGAGAGTGACCGAAAATTTGAGGAAATTGGTGAGGAGGGTGGTGGCGAGTTGGCTTTAGGGTTTTGCGACCCATCTAAGGAGGAAACAGTGGACGAGAGCGTTGAGAGAGAGGAGAGGAGCAACGTTTTGTTTCTTTTTCTCTGATTTTTCCATTAGTGATGTATCACACAATCACATACATGCGCACACACCACACCATCATACACCCTCCGTCCGTTTTCTTTAGATCCGTCACAGTTGTTGATCACACGGTCAAATCTGAGGTCTATCATAGGCTACCTCTCCCTGCCACACACTGAATCCCTCCGTTTTTTTTACTAATCTAAAGAAAAATAATAACTCTTTTTTTTTATATTTAAAAATCTTTTGTTTTAGATAAAAAAATATTTTTAGTAAAAAAATTTTGTTTAAAAGTGAAATTAAAACTCTTTTTTTATAAGACAAGTTTTTCATATTGAAACTTCATTTTTTTTTTAAATTAAATTAAATAAAAAACCCTTATAACATTAAAACCTTTATTTAAGAAATCCTAATTAAAAATCATCCCAAATAAAACTTGTCCTTTACAAAAATATTAAAATTAATCAAAGAAAAATAAACCTTTCATTTATTCAAATGTTAACATCCTTTTTCTAGTTGTTAGGGTTTTTGTTTAAAACTAAAAGAATAATAAGAACCTCTAAAAATAATTAAAAACCTTCTTTAAGAAAACTTTAATAAACTCCTTTAACATAACTTTAAACTCAATAATAATTAAAACTTTTTTTTCAAAATAATCTTTAACTCTTTTTTCAAATTAAGTAATCACCTCTAACAAAAATCAAAACTCGTTAAACCCTCGTCACGCGCCGGAGTGTACGTTTGCATGTTCATCTTGTCTCTGTTTGCTATCATACTTTACTGTGCCTTACTATCATGAATGCTTGCTACTATTTGTCAAAGCATTTTTAAAACAATATCAAAATTCTCGATCCAACGTCGAGCCCATTTTCTACCCATGTAAGTCGATCGCCTTCGCGCATCGCATTCAACCTTTTGGTCACCAGACACAAGTCTAGCATCACTTTGCTAGCGCCATCTCCTAAATAACATAATTTAATCGCATTAATATCCAAAGGAAAATCCCACGCGTGATAACCATGTTATTGTGCACGGTGCATGTCATTTGCATCATATTCGACACCCTTAGGAATAAAAATTGTAAATCACTTACCCTTTAAACCCTTAGCAAAGCAGATAACAAATAACATAAATGAATCAAGAGGTTCCTGTAGAGTACTACAGGTATCTAGGATGCTAACACCTTCCCTAGGTATAACCAACCCCCGAACTTAGAATCTTAGTGCATTTGCATTGCATTGTGGGAATTCGGTTTTTCTCCCTTCCTTTGGATAAAATCAAAGATCGGTGGTGACATAAAAAATGCGATCCTAGTTAACCAATAACTATGGTATCCAGTTTTCACCGCGACACTTAGACAAAGGAAAATATGTGATTTGAATCATCATTCATCAAGAAAAACCAAAGAAAGTGAGTTAACTTGTAAAAGGGGTAACCATAAAAAACTTAGAATTTTTTCTACGTTATGGAACAAAGTGGCTAGGGTACCAACTTCCAAGGACCATAACTTGAGATCCAAGCAACCATTTTGGGTGATCCAAAGATGGATTTATAGGTATTGCTACACTCTACAAAAGCTTCAACTACATCAAACTCCAATTCCTCATGGATTTTTAGTTATGGAGTGATCAAAATGGCTGAAAACATGAAAATGACATTTTTCCAACACTTAGTGAAATTTTCACTAAGTCAGAATCTGCCTTACTTTTTCCAAAATTTAGGGACATTTTTCACCTTGGTCCAAGTCAAACCAGGTCTAGGGGTGGACATCAAAGTTGAAGTATGCCATGAGGGCTTTCCAACAAGTACCAGATCATCTCCAAATTCCATTTGAGCAAGGAGATACAACCCTTGGAACATGGCATCCTGAACTGGTTTTTACAAGGCAGAATTTGTGCATTTTGTTCGATCTGTCCAAATATGATAAATCCAAGCCTTGTCATCAATTTGGACACATTAGAGGATCAAATCCAAGGGGGATGATCTGATCTCCAAGCCTCCAAAGTCCAAGAATCTACAAGTAGCCATGCCAAACCTAAAAGAGCTAAAAAGTACCAAGACTCCAATTTTGTTTCCAAGCATTCAATGGATACACCAAGGTGGCATGAACTGAGCCTATTCCAACTAAATTCAGTCTAAGTTTATCTCTGAACCAAAGATACAAAGCATGTGCTCTAATCTCAAGTTAATGGCTAGAGGAGACTTGAGATTCCTTTTGCATAACATTGGCCAAAATCCTGCTGCAGCCTCCATTCACTATTGCTGCCAAAACAAACTTGACACACTATAAATAGAGCTCAATTGTGATCAGTTTGAGTACACCAAAGCACCCAAACTGATGCTTTCCTCAAAATCCCTCTCTTTAGGCCAAAATGCCTTCTTTTGCAAGGTATCTCTGAGTTTTTGAGTTAGAGAGCATTTCCATCACAGCTCATGATCCAAACACCTCTAATATGTTGTATCTAAGTTGTTCAAACACTAAAATGTGACCTGTAACACCAAAATCTCAAAGTCCACCTCCAAAACCTCAAAATTGAACTTTTTTTACATTTTTTAAGCCATGTCTTGATTCAGTCACTTTCAAAACCAGATAAGACCTCAAACATACTTCAAATATCATCCTTGAACTATCCCAAATGGTTCCCCACATCTGGAACACCATTTAAGAGAGTTGCCATATTGGTCACTTTTGCCCCTTTTGCAAGAAAGAGCTCAAACTTGTTCCTGAGGATTCCAGCTGGTTCCAACCATTCAAAAAGCTTCTAAGGGATCAATTGAGAGTGTCCAAAGCATCAAATTACGTCTGGCACAAGGGACTTGGCAGATAGCACAAAAAGCTCATAAAGAGGTAAGCATCACAACTTGAACTCTTTGAATTATGCATTGCTTTGAAGTCCACTGATCATAAACATCCCATACATGTTATATATGTTGTGTTTGAACCAAGTCATCATGTAATTCTTGCCTGTAACATGAGGTAGCATAGAAAATGCAATTATAGGCCTATTTCAAAACCACCATCGGGTTTTAAAATGGGGGCCTCATCTGAAAAAAACAAGGGCACCATTGGATTCCTTGTGAAATTCTAGGCAGGATAGACCTAAATTTTTTCCCAATCCATGGAGAAATGAGAAAGTTATAGCCTTTACGTTTTTGGCCCAAGAACTTGCCTTGCCTTGCCTTGGCCAGGCCTAAAACAAGGCACCCCTTATGTATTCATGGGGTGGTTTTGATACACGGATGTATCACCACCCCAGTGGTAGAAGGTGTGTGCTGCAACTTGAAGGTCTGGGGTTCGAATCCCCCTCGCCCCAGACCCTTTTTTTACCACTTTTTCCATTTTTTTAATATTTGTCATATTATTTTAAATGATTTGGAAAATTAATTTCTCTCTCAATTTTAATCATTTTTTACTGATTCTTTTTGCAAAAAATCACAAAAATGTTGAAATATTTTATTTCACAAAAAAATAAAATTTATATTATTTATTTAATATAGTTGATATTTTTGTAAATAAATTCATTTTTATTATTTTTAAACATTTCAAAAATGAATATTCATCTTGAAAATCAAAATCAAATGAGTTTTAATTCATCATGTGATTAAAGCCTCATTTTTCAAACCCTAATCAAAAATCAAAAGTAGTTTATTTATACTTATTTGGTATTTTTGTCATTTTTATTCATTTTATTAAAAGGATTACTTTAAAAAATGATGAAATTAGGGTTTCTTTGATTTTCACCCTAACAAATCTTTTTCAAACACTCATGGGCCTCTAATAGAGTGTAAGACCCAACCACCCTATGTACATAAATCATTTTTTGCCTCAGTCATTGTATAAGTCCCAATACAATTTTCAAAAACAACAGTGCGATCACAGTTTTTCCATAGGCCTCTCCCTGAGTTGTAAGCCCCATCACTTGTACAAAAATAAATCTTTGGGCCTCTAATAGAGTGTAAGACCTAACCCCCTTTTAACAAAAACCATTTTGGGCCTCAGACATTGTATAAGTCCCCCGGCATTCAAAAAATCTCGGCGCGATCGCCATTTCAAAACAAAAATCATCTGGGCCTCCCCTCGTGTTGTAAGCCCCATCTTTCTTTTTTTAAAACACTTTTTGGGCGCTCCTTGAGTTGTAAGACCCATCCCTTTGTAAATAAACCATCTTGGGCCTCCGTCACTATATAAGTCCCAATGCGATCTTCAAAATAACGGTGTGATCACTGTTAAAACCTTGGGCCTCTCCTTGGGTATAAGCCCCAACGATCTTTTCAAAACAACTTCCCTTTTGATTTAGGTTCAAATATACAGTTGTTATCAAAAACTTTCTTTAATTTCTTTGAACCACTAACAATATAGCATGGAAGCTTGCTCGCCTGTAAGTTTTTATCCGCTTTCATTTACGTGTTTTAATGTATATAAATTGTATTGTGGGAAGCTGCGCACTGTAAGTCTTCTTTCATATCCTTTTAGATACTTGTCATTTATCAACTGTATATATACTAGTATAGCTATTTAGAGTTTTCCCCGACAACTAGGTCTAGAACTAGGTAAAGCCATGTTGGTCACTCTTTAAATACAGTCAAAACTAGATCCCCATAAGACTTCTAGATACAGTCTTGCCTTCTCTTGGGCTTAAACAATATGGAACAAAGAGAACGGCAGTATTCCCTATTAACCTTTTCTCAGACTGTCACCCAAGAAATTGTCAAAGAAATTTTACTCCCCAGAGTTGATCTATTCTCGGTGAATAGCATCTCTTGAGTTTCTTCAAACCTCAGAACTTTCACTAAATAATCTATTCTCGATGAATAGCATTTCTTGAACTTTTCTCAGTTTGGGACCCATAGGCTTCCTAAAAGCATCCCCGCCTCCTCTTGGGCTTTGTACAAGGACCCTTCGGCTTCTTAGAAGTTCTTATGCCTTCTCTTGGGCTTAACACAAGGACCCTGAAGACCTCTTAAAGGTATAAGACAAAACTTAGTCATCCTTTTCTAGAGCAGTCTTTCCAGTGTCAAACCTCTGACCAATTTTAGGGTTGTTTCTCATCCCTTAAAAGAGTCCGCCTCTCTGGAGGCATCATACAAAAGATAAAACTCCACCACACCAATAGACTTGGACAGTCTAAATCCCCTTGAGTCTCAAAGACATTCTCAAGTTACCTACAAAACATAGGAAGAAACCCTGATCACTTGATCAATCTCCAGTAGAGATAAAACCCATGGGTTCTAAAACCCAGTCTCTCTCCTAAAATTCCCTAGCCAGGATCGGTTTATTATCAGTATAACACTATCCCAAATCAGAACCTCAAGGTTTCTGATCTATCAACTCTACTGTAACCCTCAACAAGAGTTGATTACCAATTTGGACCTGCCTCAGGATCTCAATAATCCCCGGCAGAAGCTAGCCTCCTCTTAGGCTTTGTATAATGATCCTTCTTCAACACAGTCAGCCTCCTCTTGGGCTTTGTACAAATGATTCTCCCCAACGGAGCTAACCTTTTTAGACTCTCTTGTTGAGTCAATCATTTTTCAGACTCTCTTGTTGAGTGATTCACTTTTTAGACTCTCTTGTTGAGTCAATCACCTTTCAGTACTCTCTTGTTGAGTCGAACCTTTTAGCCTCAATCTCGGGCTTTGTACGAGACAGATAAAAAACACTCTCTTGTTGAGTCGATCCTTTTAGCCTTCTCTTAGGCTTTGTATAAATATTTCCCCTAGCAAAAGCTAGCCTCCTCTCAAGCTGTGTATAATTTCTCCAGCTTGTTCAGCCATAATCTCGGGCTTTGTACGATACAGATAAAAAGCACTCTCTTGTTGAGTCAAAACCTTTTTAGCCTCAATCTTGGGCTTTGTACAAGACATAAATTCTCATAACCTTCTCTTAAGCTCAGGACAATATCTTCCCCAGCAAACATCAATTCCTCTGAGCCTTTATTTAGGCTTTGAGAAATGAATTCCTAAGCAGAGTCAAACTCTTTTCCGCCTCCGTCTTGGGCTTTGAACAAGACAGATAATACTCTCCAGCAAAGTCAAATCCTTTTAGCCTCCGTCTTGGGCTTTGTACAAGACACATAAAATATCCTCAGTCGAGTCAATAAAGTCTCTTTTAGCCTCAATCTTGGGCTTTGTACAAGACAGATAAAGATTTCTTTCCCCAAAGAGTCAGTCTCTTTTAAGCCTCAATCTTGGGCTTTGTACAAGACACAGACATATAAACACCCTCTTGTTGAGTCAGCCATTCCCAGCCTCCTCTTAGGCTTTGTATAAGGACTTCCCTAGTGTAGTCAATCAACCTCTTAGCTTCAACCTTGGGCTTTGATCAAGGCACACAAAAATCAACATCTCCCTTTAGAGATGACAATTTCTCTCTCAGTCAAACCTTTTAGCTTCAATCTTGGGCTTTGAACAAGACACAAACAAACCTTTTAGCTTCAATCTTGGGCTTTGAACAAGACACAAACAAACCTTTTAGCTTCAATCTTGGGCTTTGAACAAGACACAAATACTCAACCTTTTAGCTTCAATCTTGGGCTTTGAACAAGACACCAAATATCTTTTTTTCCTCCCTTAAAATAGGAGGAACTACGATTGCTCTGATTTCCCTGTTTCGTTTAAACGGGAATACGTAGGCATAAGATTGCGAAATCTTAGCGAGCATACTAATCAAAAACTCTAGGTCCATTACCTTCACACACTAAACAAAAACCTTAGGTCAAGTACCTTACCAAAAACATCGGGAAGAACCCGAACATCAATAAAAACTCACTCTCCCTGTCATACTTTCCCAAGAAACTTTCCCAACCCATTATCAAATAAACACCATCAAGTACAAACCGAGACCTAAAGCTAACAACCTGTGGATAACCACATATAGGATGGGTAATTGACAACTCCCCATTGTCTAACCTGACCCCGGACCCCTCAAATCTCTATTAACGTTTGTTCAGTTAAACATTCGCGTGCAAGGTTAGTTTTAGATAGCTTCCCTTTCCCTTTCAGCTTCACGGGATAAATAAGAAATCAGAAAGTAGCACCCCCTCCTCATTGTGAGGAGAAAACCCCAATCTTGTTGTAACTTTTACATGGCCATATTATATTCAGTTTGAATGGCTATTCTTATTAAGGATATGTTTTCTTAAATATGTGCATGAGTGATTTGGCATTCAAGTAGTAACACATGGTTATTACAATTTTGCCGTAACGATGTCATATTATTTATTCTAATAATAATAAAAATAATTATAATAGTAAAAGAGTTTATTGTTATAATTAATTAATAATAAAATAGTTTATTATTATTAATAATAAAGTGTTTATTATTTAATATTAAATATTGACATCAATTTTTGTATAATTTGGATGTTCGTTGTTGACTATGCTTCGGAATCCGACATTAGTATGGTGAAGCAGCGATACTTCGATCATCCATAAGTGATACAAATATAATTGATAAATTTATATACGATATAAATATTTCTAATGCAAAGTTAGTGTATTTGATACACTATTTTGTCTCGTCCATTAATTAGTGTAATGATTGTTATACATTTGAAAGATCAATGTGCATTCTGCTTCGGAATTCGACACTTATATGGTGAAGCAATGACATTTTGATCAATCATTTTGAATAGTCGATCATTACGTTTTGATGGTATGAACGCTTATGCATTATTTTTTGTGACGGTGCAATAGTTGTGCTTTTAGGGTTCGCAAAAGCGTCAAGTGTTGATGCGTCAATATTTGTAATTTTATAATCTATTATTATTTATTATTTAATTATTTAATTATTAAATAAATTGGTATACAGTTATGACCTTAGATTTTGGCGTTTGTTTATTTTAAATACGACCTGCTTGTCGTGATTTATTTTATTTAAATACGACCTACGTGTCGTGGTTTATTGTAATTAAATACGACCTGCATGTCATGCCATTTAATTATTATTTTATTTAGTTAAATATTATAAATTGTTGGAGTTCAAGAGTTGAAGAGAAGACAACGCCAAACGATGACGTCGGTGGAGAGGCTTGAGAAGCTTGCTCGTGGGTCAAAGAATTGTAATAAATTAGTTTATTTAATTCTTGCATTTTAGGTGGTCATAGTCGTATTACCAAGTTTTATTTTATGTATGTGATGCGTGAAATGTATGTTTATATGCGTGTGTATAAGATACACAATTATGTGAGTGTATGAGATACACAAATCAGTAAGATCAAATTTAACTAATTAAAATCTCTTCAATTAAATATTATGTTAATTGCTTTCCAAAATTTAGCACTCATCAAGACTTGTATCGAATAATGTAGGTTTCGCCTAACGCGAGGTGCATGTTTTATATTAGTAAGGTGCGATGGGATAAATGTAATATCCAACTGCTAAATTTTTGGGTTTGACTTAACTAAACTAATTGTAATAGGATTATATATGTTTAAAAGCAAAAGTTGAGAATAATCCATAAGATGGATTAGAATAAAGAGTTATTCACTCAACTGATAAAATTCGAGAGTTGTATTAAATACAATTGTAAAGAGTTCCTACCTAAATAACGGAGTTTTGTGTAATCCGCCTATGCAGACTTAAAACAAAGTGAAATATGGATCTCGACCTTCTAGAAAATCTTCCAACGGGATTTTCCGAATCAAATTTTGAGGGTCATTTGGTTTGAGTAAAAATAGTGGGAGCATTTTAATAAAAGTCCTTATTAAAATTATTTTGATACAATTTTTTTTACACGTTTTGTATTTAGAATTACGTTTGCATTTTATTTTAATTTACTGTGAAATGTCCTTATGAAGGATGTAAGGATCAGAAAGGAGTTTCTGAATTGGTACATAAATTGAGAATTATTCTCAAGCACGGGAAAAATTGTATGTTCTCAAACAACCAATTCCTAAAAACCAAATATATCTAGATTTTAAGAACGATACTTATGAGAAAGTTCAATCCGAATGTCAAGATATAACATATCTTATAATTGTAGTCGTCACAGAGAATGATATGATCATTAACCTCAAACCTTTTCTTTTAAATAAGAAATACGAGATATGAGAAATGTAAAAACTTTCCAAGGTCTTTTCTATACAAGTTAAGAATCCAAATGGATCTAAAATAGTTTTGAGATTTAAATTTTGGATTTCCTTATAGACCAAATAGTTGGTCACAAGTGTTATTCGAGATTGTCTCGAATAGGTATATTAGATTCATTATGAATGAATTTTAAATATATCCACCACATCTTATTGAAAAGAAAAGAAAATAAATTGTGATGTTAAATAGATGAATTAGAAAAGGAATGAGATTCATTTTATATTCCTTTGAATTTTGGAAGAAAACACGGTTCTAAAGGAAGACAGTGATTTCATGTGTTGAAAGAAGAAAACTGTTAATGGTTATAAAAAGAGTCAAAGTAGAAGAAAGAAGTAAGATTTTTCTTCAAACGATTTGTTATAGAAAATCAAATTGTCTACTTCTACATCTTGGGTATGTGATATTAGATATTTATGTCACATTTATAAGAATGTGATGACTCTTTTATAAAGTTCGACATTGATTATAATTTGAGTCAGCTTACGTCTAGAATGGAACAATGTGTTTCATTGACTATAAGAGCTTATGATTAGACTTAAATTAAAGCTCAGAATGAATCCAAATAATTGTTATTAAGTTTCATTTAGTAAAAGAAACATTAATTTTAAGTCTTGCTTTGACAAGATAAGGAGTGTATGTGTTGATAATGGAAAAATGTTGTCATGATTATCCAAACAATGTTTTCAATACTAAATCAAGTAGTAGATTTGAGTTCTACAATCCTGATAAGATCATCTATAATAAATATGGGATGGATCAAATAAGATTTGAAACCTATCTATTTGACACGAATTAGAATTCTTTTGAGAAGAGTTCAAGTGTGAAGTAGAAGGAAACAACTCGAAAAGGTATTAAGACCATAGGAAGTGTTCGTTGTGGTATATACTTATATAAAGAATATAATGACCATTTAAATTGTATCATGTTTGACATTGTTCGATCTAATTCAATTATATCTTTGTGACTCTTCTTTATAAATTATTTTACATACAATTATTCATATCCATAACCAATTCCATTTAAAGTAGTCGTTGAGGCACCATACTTGATATGGAGGTAAGAGTACCTAGTTTGTCTTTATGATCATTTGGATTGTAAGGTTTATTAAGTAAACTTGATCACAATCTAGATGAATATGTATTTATGGATATATCCCAATAGAAATAAGGGACACATATTCTATATCATGTTATGGGACAAAATTGTTTTGTCAATGGAACTGAAGTTTTCCTTTAGAGACATTATGTATCTAAAGGAACCAGTGGGAGTGATACAGAACTTGAAGAAATTCAAGATCTAGAAAATACAGATATTTATGAGAATGGAATATGAACCAATTCAACAAAGCAGTTGTTGTTGGACCATTGGTTCATGTAGAACAATATCTAGAGAAGATCATAAATGATCTTGATTCTAAAAGAAGTATAAGTTGTTTAAATCCAATTATGGATTATAGCAAGCTTCTTGGAGTTGAATCCTTTTATTAATTAAGTTTTATGTAAACTAGGATTAATAAATGTCATGTTTAAATCTTGTGCACACAAAAGATTAGTGGGAGTATTTGCATAAATCTAGTATAGTATGCAGGCGTCATAATAATCATCAAATCAAATTCCCTACAACACCAATGTAGGACATGGTTAAGGAAATGGTTTTGATGAAATGCTTAAGTGAGACTTCCTAAAAGGTTAGGAATCAGAATCTATAGAGATAGATGGTTGATGAATCTCAATCCTAGCACAAGTACATATTTTGATGAAGTTTTGAGACACTTAATATGCATAATACCACATTAAGATTATTGCATGTGTGGCATGATATTTTGTCTAATAGACAATGTCTTAACTCATTGGATGAGAAAAAGGACACCATGATATGTACTGCATTAGATGCACCTTATGCTATGAGCATAAATAATAAGTACCAAAATGATTGAAGTGTTCATCAATAGATCACTATCAAGATGATATGTGGTTATCTTAAAAGGATATGGTGTTCCTTTTCTTGAGAGTAGATGGGAATAATCATTATAAAGAAGTTACAATGATGTTATTCCAAAATTTTATGAACTATATATCACAGTATAAACTAAATGTTATGCTTAGATGACAATTGTATAAGTTGAGAAAGGCTTCAGATAGTTGTCGTTTCTAGTACAAAGGTCAAATATATATGATTTGGGTCGCTTTTCTAATTCCTGGAAAGAAAGTTGTATTTCTTGTATTGCAGATCCTATTGATCTCATTCACGATGATAATGGGTTAATCTTGCAAGTTCAGAAAACTAGATCTCACTAGCGATCCATGTATATATATTTTGACACTTCAATTTATTTTGATAGAAGATCGAAAGTTGAAATTGGAAGAGGTGTATATTACCAACATAGGAAAGAGTTCCTTATACACTAATAAAGTATCATGCTTAAATAATGCTTGACGCACATAATGGGCAGATAAATGTTAAGTTAATATCTGATTGGCTCTAGTGCTAGTGGGAGATTGTTGGAGTAAGCCCTAATAGCCAATCAATATTGGCTTAATATGCTTTTTTATCATGATATATATTGTTACTTACTAGGCATTGTATTTATTGTGTTATTTGTATATGACATAATAAAGTCCTTAGAATAATTATTCTATTAATGACCTGTTAAGTGTAACTTAATCGTGAGACCTCATTAAACATAAAGACGTTATTTTTAACGTATCCGTAGTCAAGCTTTACTGTCAAATAGGACAACAGTAATGCATAGAGACTATTATATGAGTAGACTGATGACTGAATCTCACAAGTCATGGATATGAGATTTCAAGTCTTCACGTAGGTACAAATATTATGAGTAATATTTATATTGGATTGACCCACCATGAGAATACTACATAGTTTGTTATTTAAGTGTCAAAAGTTATTCTCATAGTAATAGTGATGTATTCCACCCTTCGACCTGAAACCACTATGGACCCTAAATGTGGAGTCGAGTACTTTATTGCCAATCAAACGTTGTCCGTAACAGGATAACCATAAAGATGGTTTATGGGTGCTTTGCAAATCATGCTGAGGGACAAGAGTGATCTAGATGGGATTTGTCCCTCCTACATATACGGGAGCAATATCTGTGGGCCCCTTGATAAAGTATGACTGTAAAATGCATGGCAGTGCTCAAATGAGTCGATATGAGATATTGGACTTATTTGTTGTTATCAAGTATACTCAGGGATCAAGGAATAAAATATTGGACTATACAAGGGTGACACATTCTATGCCTTGTGTTCAATATAGATATAAGGGCAAAAGGGCAATTATACATATGATCATTATCACATAAAGGTTATGTCAGATCACACGACATTCTCGTGACTTGGGTAGCAGTGATGTGTTGCTAGATACCGCTCATTGTTTATAATATTAAATAGGTAATTCAATATTATTGCCAACGTTACGAGAACCTATAGGGTCACACGCATAGAGTACTGACAGTGGAATTGACGATTAAATTAAATAAGATTTAATTTAATTATGTGTTAATAGTATTTAAATTGTTTAATACATTAGCACATATATAATTTATTTGATTAAATTTGATTTAATTAAATAAATGAAAATTGACAGTTGTTAAATTAAATATGATTTAATTTATTTAAAACTTTATTTTATTTAATTAAAAGAGTTCAATTAAATATAAATAATATCTATTTAATTAAAATAGTTTTAATCAAATAAGGTTGGGCTTATTTTGGAAAAGCCCAAAATAAGAGCATTAGGGTTTTAGAAGCTCTCTATAAATAGAGGAGCTATTTCTCCTACCAATCCTAATTGTCAATTTTCTCACAACAAGAGACGGCTAGCATCGCGTTCCATTTTGTACTCGCGTGGACTACGTAGAGACGCCGATATATTCCGTCGTTCGTGATCAAAGATAAAGCACACTTCAATAGGTAATTCTTGAATCTTATTTTGGTGTTTGATTTGTGATTAACGATTTAATCAAGATTCGTTCATCGGGATTGTTCTGCTAAGAGGATAATTTTTGAAAAAGCTCATATAAAATCCCAACACAACAAGGTTAGAAGAAACAAAACATCGACAGTGTACACACACTCGTCGACTGACAGGGAACTGACATCATGTAAAACCTGGCCGGACAGGCCGACCTGCTCTGATACCACTAATGTAACACCCTTTTCTACCCAACAAACATCGCGAATAAATACAACAATTATATCAGAGTAAAGTCCCAAAAAGGGCGTCACATTTCGTCACAATACATCAATTAGCCACCTGCTCCGTAACACGGGTTTTACCATCATGAATTTATTTAAACATCACGTAGCGGAAATCAAAATTTAAAACAGTTTATGATCCAAAAATTTATTAAAACAAAACTCATAAATATCATCATGTCAACAAATAAAAGAACGTAAATCGTTCGACTCAAACGTCCCGACCCGATTTTACATATCAGAGCAAGACCCTCTAATCGACGGAGAAATCAAAATACTTCAAAATGCTAAATCTTCATGTGCCAAGAGAGCTAAGCCTGATCACCTACATGTTACCCACGTGGAGGCAACATTCAAATAGGCAGGGTGAGTAATCACGAATCAATATATAAGATATAAGCAAAAGATAAAGTATCAACACAAACATCACCAAATCATTCACAAACACTATTAACGCATTAATTACATCAATAGAATGCAATGCCACATAGTATGCAAATGCAACATCATAGACTCATGCATGTGGTACCAATTCGTCATAATTGATGGACACTGGGCCATCACCCTCCAAAGATCCCAACCAATAGGATCGATTCTACACAAGAACCGGAGCACGTCACAAAACACTTTAATCCACACAATGGGATTGAAGCCACCAAATGGACCGGAGTCCCAACTATGCCATGAATGCATGATGCAAAGCGTCATACTAATCATCGTCATAAAATCATCAAGGTTGCATCATCATTCATGAATCATTAACACCATCATAAATGCAACACCAATTCGCACTCATCACGATTCGTCACTATACCTCACAATTCATCACGTCATCATCGTCACATCAAAATCTTCCCAATTTTATCCCATTAACCCTCATTACTAGTTTACTCATGTTTTATTACCTCATCATAGTCTTACGTTTCAAAGAAACTGCATCACGAGCGAAAACGGGACAGAAAACGCAAAAACGGACAAATCTGTCAGCAGCCCTGCCCATACGTGTTTGGCCATGCCCCATACGCGTATGTTTCACTTCCTCTCCCACTGGCCTGCGTATCTTACGCGTAGGGCCACTTTCCCAGGCCTCCCTTACGCGTATCACCCTCCTTGTTACGGGTATCACCAGAGAGGTTTCCCTCTCAGAAATCCCCTCCAATGTCCCATTACGCGTAATGGCTAGTCCATACGCGTAATGCTCTTTTCCCAAGAATTTCCTACGCGTAATGGCTTCCCATACGCGTATACCCCTTCACTCCCAGCTTCCCATACGCGTAATGGCTTCCTCTACGCGTATGGCCCTACTCTCCTTACACTACGCGTATTAGCAAAGGGTCGTGCGGGCCCTGGGGACGGGTGCGTATGCTACGCGTAACACCCTGGGGATGTCCCCTTCATACGCGTATGTAGCGGCAAAATCGTGAGTGTAAGCTATTGATTAATTTAACTCGAAAATCAAGAGTCGCCACCGCACTTTTATTTTATCCAAAAAATGAAGGGAAAAGAGCGAACAAAACCTACACAAGCTCTACAGCAAGAACAAGTGAAGAGAGACTAGGTAAGGGGGGTTGGTTACGCAATGGGAAGGTGTTAGCACCCAAAACGTCTATAGTACTCTATAGGAGCCCTTTGAAATATCTACGCTTTTGGTCTGAAAAAGTTTGCTTGAAAAGTGATTGAGGAGATGAGAAGAGAAATTGTTTTTAAGATTTTTGTGTGTTTGGAGAGACTTGTCGTCTCATGCCTACGTACCCACGATGTGCAATGTAGGATCAAAACCCCGTAGTTCGTGGTACAAAGAATGCAATTTGTTTATTTCGGTTGATTTTAAAATGTAAAGACAAGTTGTCATTTCCAAGCGAATAATTCCGCTTAAAGAAATGAATCATGTCTAAACTTATGAAAAAGTTTTAAGAGAAAAGTGCACGAGGGCACAAAAAGGTTTGAATGAGTTTGGTGTTTTTTAAAGTCTTTTGAAAAAGGTGTCAATATGCTTATGTAGTTTAGCATTTGTTAAGAATTGAAAAGAAAAGAGTAAAATCACTTGACAAAGTCAAGGTTTGATTATGAAAGAGGTGATAATTTGAAATCAAGAAAGTTTTGAAAAAAAGGAGAGAGTTTTGAAAATTGAAGAATGGGGAGGAGAAGAAGTGACTATCCTAAAGCATAAAGTAAAAGCTAAGGATAAGAATAGCCTAACCACACAAGTAACCTCCATAGTCTTCTAACCATAATTCCAAAGCAAAGGGAGAAAGGTCCTAAGTCTAAGTCCAAGGTTCCAAGAATCGCATTGGAGTCCAAGGTCTAGGTGCAAAACTCCATGTCCATTGCAAATGATAGTAACTAGAGTCCAAGATTAGAAGCACAAGTTTTTTAGAGGTTTTGGCCTTTATTAATGTTTTTGGTCCAAGTGGACAAAGAGAAAAAGGCATAAGCATAAACATGTGTCCAACGGACAAAGGAAAAATTGCGGAAGCATAAACACATGTCCAAAGGACAAAGGAAAAATTGCGGAAGCATAAACATGATATGAAATGATAAAAATGAAGCTCAACGTAGATTCCGAATATGTGTTCGATTTCATGTGAAATTGCTTCGGTAGATGAAATCGGAACTGCAGAAGTTCGACGAAAAGCTCCGATTACCTTCGAAAATGGTGAGCAATACTTTGGTTCTTCTTCCTTTTCTCTGAATGTGTGTTGTTATTGTTGAAGACATTGATGTGCGAATTGAAACGAAATTGTGAGATGCTTTGTTGTTGATGAATTTGAAGCGTGTTTGTTGTTGGATTTATTTGTAGGTTAGTGTTGTATGGAATTGGAAATGAATATTGATGAAAAGGCAAAGTTGAATTAAGTTTGAAGATGTTGGAAGGTTTATGAAGATTGAGCTTGGTATTTGATTTTGGCAGCGTGATTAGAGGCTATCCAAGCTTGAAAATCAAAGGAGAATTGCAGTTTATTTATATAATTTTCTTGAGGTTCGATTTCTGAAATTCGTTGTCGTTTTGAGCTCTTGCCATTTGCATTTTGTATTGAAGCTTGCGGATTGTCGTTTGGAACTTATTTTTTTGATGTCGTTTTAATTATGGCAATGCGTATTGAATTTGCAGCGTGTATTGACTTTGGGAGCTTGAAAACGGCTGGAATAAGGTTTCTCATGGCAGCTTGGTGTAGCTTGGAATATAGGAGCAGCAGATGCGTGACTTGGCTTTGTGGCGTCACGGTTGGTGCGGCTTTTCAAGTAGCAGTTGGTTTGGTAGCTTGAATACGGCTAGATATTGTGGCTGACTTTGTTTTTAGCTTCTTGTAACTGTTGTGTTTTGAATTAATTCATGTGGTACTTCATTCATGTGGCACTTTCAGCTTGAAATATGAGTGGCTCGCAGGTGGAGTCAGCTTGGATGTTGAAGTTTGGCCTGGATAGCTTGGGAAGGTACAGCTCACGTGAGTTGTTTTGGTGTATAAGTCACAGCAAGAAATTGGAGGCATATGGCTTGTGGATGATGCGCATGATAGTATCTTCTATTATTTGTTGTTTTATTTTTATCAATTCCTTTTCACATTGCCATGTAAATGGGATTTTTTGTAATATGGATTAATGGTTAGTAAAACAAAACAAATGGTTTTTTTTATTTATGGAAATTTAAGAAATGAATATGGTTTTTTTGGATATAAAGGGTGATTAAAGAAATGTATTATGGAAATGAGATGAATATTGAGAATGGAAATGGTTCTTGATTTGGATATTTTTTTTTTTTTTTAATTGAAAATGGGTTAGAAAATGGATATGAAAAGAAAATGGATTTAAAGTGGATATGGTTTATGAAAATAATGGATTAAAATTGGTAGTTAATAATGGCTATTGAAAATGGATGTGGAAGTGAATAAAAAATGAAGTGGGTCATGGATAAGAACGGGAATGGTTTATGACAATGAAATCTTGATTTTATCCCAAAACCAATCTTAAACTTTTTTCCACAAGCCTCTGATAAAGTGCACACAACTACCACTGAACAATCTTGCTACTGAAACAAAACCTCCGAATCAAACATCCTATGAATCTCTGATAATAAGTTTTGAATCACTTCAAAATTTAACTGAATCAATTATCTGGGAAAATAAATCCACAGATGAACCCAATCTGGACTGGCGAACTTATATGACCTTGATGGACATCACCACACAACAATTTGACAGTCACTGCTTGAGGAATAGCCCAATGAAATAGATAAATTGCATTTGAAGCAATCTCTTGATGGTTTGACCAAGATTAGGTCAAACATCTATCTGACTGGATCATAGCAGAACAACCACATTTGTCTTGAAATCATTTCATTGTCTTTGACAGCCTGCACAACACACACAGAGAGAAATTGCAACAAATTTTTGGTATTTTGGTTAGAGGTTAGTAAACACAGAAACAAGTGAGAATAATATACAGATACTCAGGAGAGACAGAGATTGTAATCTTGTTTGTGATATGAGATGCAAAATGAAATGTACGAAATCTTAGGGGTAAAAATTGGGGTTCAACAGCTTCCCCTATTTAAGTTTCTTCCGCAGGAGATATGAAGGTTGAAAACTTCGTCTCGACAAGATTGAAGATACTTAAATACAGAAAACCAAATTTTTAGCCATAAGATGTCACAAGATGATATGAATGCAAAGGATGAAACAAACTGCGGGGAAACTTGAAACAAGGGAGTTACGATAAATTGAGAGAGATGACGCGAAAAGACACGCCGGGGAACACAAGCTATTTCTGGAGATCTGTCAAGGCGACAAGAAATATCCATCAATAGTTGGAAAGAGAGGGACAAGACCCTGGAAGAGGAGTAATGACATCCAAGAATATCATTGGATCACAACTACAAACGAGACAAAAGGTATGCTAATAGATGTCCAAGAATGGCATTGGACAACAAAAAGGTAGTTTCTGGTAAAAGTAGCAGCGTCATCCAAGAATAACATTGGATTGAGGTGAAAAGCATTCTATTGGGGATAAGATATCCAAGAATGGCATTGGATAAAGGCGCTACAACATTCAAGAATGGCATTGAATGGAGCAACAACAAACATCAGAGTCATCCAAGAATAGCATTGGACTCAGCTGAGGAAAAGATATCCAAGAATGGCATTGGATGAAAACAAAACTTCCATTTGAAAATCTTCACCGGGGACATCCAAGAATGGCATTGGACGGCAAGGTTAAACATCAGAGATATCCAAGAATAACATTGGACTTGGTTGGGGAAAAGGTGTCCAAGAATGGCATTGGACAGAAGAATCACAACATCCAAGAATGGCATTGGATAAAAGGAATCTCAACATCCAATAATGGCATTGAATGTAGTGAGAAAAGTTCTGGAAAATATATCAGAAGTATCCAAGAATGGCATTGGATAAAAAAGAGTTCACGATATCCAAGACCAGCATTGAATAAAGTTAGCAGGGACTTTCAGGAATGGCAGTGAAAGGTAAAGGTAAATCACTACATTCAAGAATGGCATTGAATGATAGTGAGAAAGAGCTTTCAGGAATGGCACTGAAAGGTAAAGGTAAACTCATTCAGGAATGGCACTGAATGAACAGATAAAACTTTCAGGAATGGCACTGAAAGATATCCAAGCAGATATGACGGGGATTACAGAACAGAGGCAAAACTTCCAGGAATAGCATTGGGAGAAACAAGAGGAACAAGATATCCAAGAATGGCACTGGAGATCAAAAGAGACAGACCTCCAGGAATGGCACTGGAGTGAGAGAAAAACAAAGATCTAGGAATAACACTGGAATGGAAGAAGACAAACATCTAACAACAGGACAAGATGCACAGGGAAACGACAATATCCAGGAATGGCACTGGATGAAAAGACAGGTAACCAACAACATTCAGGAATGACACTGAATGAAAAGGCATGTAAAAGTTTGGGTAGGTGCCAAGTAAGTTGGACTTTGATCACAAGGTAAGATGTTGATAGCAATAGGACCTCGGGAAAATGCATATGAGTGCGAAGCACACTTCGAGCTATGAAAATCTTTCTATGTATGATATATGAATGATTTATGTATGCAATGCATATGATAGGGACAACTGATATAGACTCTTTTGTGAGGGAAGAATGGAACTCTGATTCCTCAACACAGGGAACACTGCTCACTCTGTTTAGAGAGAAGATGTTGAACACATCTCTGTCAGACTTATGAATTGTATCAGGCTGATGGTCTTTTGAGAAAAGACATCCTGGGGATTCTCGAAGAAGACTGCCCCCAGATTGATTGACTAATGAGGATAAACTGATCATGGCTTCAGTTTGACTACTGCAGGGGAAGAATGAACTGATCATGGCTTCAATTCTTGAAGTGATTGTTGAGAATAAACTGATTATGGCTTCAGTTGCTGGGGATGGACTGATCATGGCTTCAGTTCTTAAAAAGACTATTGAGAATAAACTGATCATGGCTTCAGTTGTTGGGGATGAACTGATCATGGCTTCAGTTCTTGAAATGAATGTTGAGAAGGCTAAACTCAGTATGGGTCTTGAAGGAGATCTTTTAGCTAACCACATCTGAAAATAACTTGCATTGAGCAACAAATCTTGAACTGATTCACAATAGGATATGGAAGTAACGTGCCCCTGATAGGATCACTGACCAAGTTTCTCAACTGTTTGAAAATTCTTGATGAGGAAAGTTTGCTTGCAAATAGGATTATTCGAACAAACATGGTAATTTTAATGCAAAGCTCATGCAATTTTTGAAATCAAAAATTATTTTTGGAATGATATTATTGATGTAAAGCAAATGAATCATTCATCAAAACACGGCGGTTTAGACATGCAAAGTGAAAGAGAAAGTAAAGGTAAGACATCAAAGCAAATGATTGGCAACAAACATAGGAGTCAATTTACGCAACCTTGCTGTAGTATGCTTTCAAAAGAAACCTGGCTTTAATTAGGTCTTTTGAAGGTTGTAACATGGTCTGGTTCACGGTTTTTGAAACAAAGGATATAGGCTCAAAGTTTATTTGTACCCAACCCATTCTTCATGATGATCTCCAGTCTTATGCTCAGTTAGTTCAAACTATGCATTCAGGTTCCAAGTGATTTTGGAATTGCAACACTATTATGATGATGGTTCAAGAGGTTTTTGAGATGGCAATCACTTCTCTTACAACATTTTGTTGTTGATGAGGACCTCAGTCAACTCGTTTTGTCTTTGAGGATTTTGGAAACCTCTTGATTTTTCTTTTGTTATCCCTAACTTTTTCCTGAACTGTGTCATTTGAGCTTACAGTCAGCGGGATGCCCCAATTTTTGCCTAAGTCTCCTTCATAGGTTTTGACTTAGAGGGCTTTTCTTTTGATTTTTTTTTATTCATTTTTTTTAAAGATAGCGACTGCCTGGCTTAATGATTACGGTGAACCATCATTGGCTTTTGATTTGAAAGACATCTTCGACACTCCTTTGACGTGTGAAGGAAAACTTGTGATTGCAATGATTCTCTTGTGTTTAAATACACAGTCAAATTAACTGAGAACTACCCATCCCTAGGTTAAGATTGCGGATTTTTTCGTACAGAAAGAAACTCCAACTTCTAGGCTCGAAGGGCTGACAAGGGATTAACTTCCTTATTTCTCCAGTGTTTGGGAGTTGTAACAGTGCATGTACATCATCAGCCAAGTTTTAATTGAAAGCATACTGTTGCACCCCAAATTTTGACCCTCAGATACTCTAATTTTTGTCGTATCATTTTCAGGTCATCTGTCTCAGCATTTGTAGTCATCCAGTCTGTCGAACATAATCGTCGCCATTTTTGTGTAATTTCGTCTAGTACTTTTAGGACTTTAAGTTTTAATCTAGAATTTTGTTTTTTGTGATTAGGTTAGTTTAAAATTAATCTTCTTCGTTATCATTTTCTATTTTACTATTTTCTTCTTTTTATTAAATTGTTATTGTTATTTTCATTTTTTATTTCTATATTATTATTATTATTAGGATTTTCATTTTCAAAACAAAGTTAACGAAAAAATCAGAAAAATAAAATTAAAAAAGAACATTTTTTTTTCTTCTCTACTTTCCAAGACTGTCTAACAGCACGCCAGGCCTTACTACCACTGCTCCCAAGGCTGTCTCCCACGCTTACACAATCACTCCAGACAGAATCTGCGCATCCCTTCCTTCAAGATCCAACACCATTCACGCTCCTCCCTCTTTTCACATAAACATCACTCTCTTCCATACATATCCTGCTCCCTTTGAAACAACCTTGCACTTCTTCTTTTTCCATATAACTTCAAAAACCGTAAACGGCATCAGGGCCTCCACCTTCTTCAACCTTTCATCATCAACGATAACCACACCGTCTTCCCCACTCAAAACCCCATGCAAGAACCTTCGCTCACAACACGAGGCCTCAACATCACCATCATCATCCGTTTCAATTCTACCTTTAACCACTCAACAACAAAACGGCACAAATCCTGGGAAACTCAACCTTCACCCTTCAATACTCAACCGCAAAATCCTCTTCCTCCAATCGGACCGCCTCCATCCTCTCCATAAACTTATCAAATCCATTCCAATAAACCTCCAGCTTCTCAATCACGACTCACACCACATCAACCCATCACTGCCGGCATTCAAACCTCAAAACAAACCCTCCAACCAAATCAACAACAACATTTCGCATAACCGTTTTCACTCTCCCTCAACCCACAAACCTGCTCAAACCCATAAACAGAATCGGAAAACAGAAAAAGAGAAGAAAAGAGAGCGATTACGAACATTTTCCCTCAAACCCAAATCGAAAAAAATCAGAGCGAGAGAAGGTTTTGGATGAAGCGAACCACAAAAACCTGAGATTAACGCAGAGCCGAATCATCCATGAAGGTTGGGATGAAGCGATTGTGCCTTTTGATTTTCTTTTTGAACGAAACAGTCTGCCTTGAATTTGGATATTATTTTGACGTTTTTCATTGGGAGTTGAGGATGATGTTTGTTGATTAACCGTGCCCTGTTCCTCCATACGGCTAGACATGCTAATAAGGTTGAGCTGGTGTCCGTTTGGGCCTTGCAGCCCGTTTTATTGTTTTATTTTTGTTAACCATGGTACGGTGAGATGATGGGCCGGTAAGCCCATAGGATTCTCATCAAGTCTGTTTTAATATCACACACCAACTTTCTTTTTCTCTATGTCTTAAATTGATGTTTTAAGTTTTATCTCTTTTTCTAAATTTCTCTTAAATTCTTAATATGATTATGTCTTAGTTTTTTTTCAAAATAATTCCACTTCCATTTTATTTCTCATTTCTTCTTTTTTATTAGGGCCTAGGATATAACAAAGTCATAATTTTAGTTGATTTATTTGAATCAATAAATTGTGATGAATATGAGGCCTATTTTCTTTTTTTGTTGATCGATGAGAGTTTAATTAAAGATTATCGATTTTATCGATTTAAAATCTTAATTTAAACTAGATCGACTTTATGTTTCATTTCTATCTCATTTTATTTTATTTCTTATCGGTCGATGAGGATATAAATTTTTTATTTAGAAGAGACCAATTTTATTTCATTTCAAGCCCACTTCTTCTTTTGTTTTGGGCCGATGATATTACAAAACTCATGACTTAGTCGGTTTACTCAAATTACTAAAAGTCGTGATATATATGAGGCCACCCCTTTTATTTTCTATCTGTTGATGAAAGTTAAGTAGCAAGGCTATCGACTTCTCGATTGAACCAAGATTAAGACGAGACCGACATTATTTCTACTTCAGAGGTATTTTCTTTCATCTCCATCTTCATCTTCATCTTTAGACCGATGAAAGTCTTTCTATCCACAAACGTTGTTAGCGAAGCGACGAACCTTCATTATTTCAAATCTGTAGTGAGTGATCATCGAGATCGCTTTCTATACTTTGAGATCGTGATAGGTTATCTTCGGCTAATCAACGAGAGTTTGTGACTCAAGACGAGGTCTCCACCTTTTCTTTTCGTGTGGCACGATTTCATCGGAGAATGATCTTCTATATCACTTTCCTATCGTGTTTTAACACACAGATCAAATTGTGCATCCTCCTATAGTATGGTCTTCCTCATAGACCATATTACGACGGATCAGTACTACATTGGACCCAATACATCGATCCATTAAATTAATCAACAAATCACTAAATTTACTTTCAGTCAATATATACATATCTGGATTTATTCTTTATGATTGATTATTATCCTTGTAAATATTATCACTGTTCATATTTGTATCCTGTGTATATCGTTCACTTCATTTGTTCGTATAAAACACACTAATAAATATCGAAACCCTAAAAGACTCAATTGACCGGACTGTGGTTATTATTGTATTGGACTGAGGACTTAGATTTAGGACTTTTACCCTATGCTTTTGGAGTTGGTATTCCGGTTTTCGGATTTTTGCTTGACTGGTCAGATTTCTCCATTTCTTGCTCATTTACATTGATGCACTTTTTATGTCTGCATGTATATATATGTTTGTCTGACATTGTCTTTTAGTTTGTTAACATGTGGTTACCATCATTATTTGGTTTATTATCATTTTATTTCGATGTTTTGATCATTACCATATCAATTCTTGTTCACATTTGACCCTCCTTCCAAAGGAAAGATCTCTACTTTGACTCCTAAGTCACAAACCTTTCCCATTTCATTCTTGGCCTCATAAGAGCCGTTTTCCTCATAGTTTAGTAATAGGATGGCGTTATCTTGAACTCCATGTGATTCTCACTATCATGAGAACTCACTTTACCTTTTACTCAGACTTACAGAGTTATCGCGAACTCTGTGTGGTTCTCACTATCATGAGAATTCACTTCCTCCCTTCATAACGTAGACTTAGAGAGTCATCGTGGACTCTATGTGAGCTTATGCTCATTCCCTTTGGAACGTTGGCCATAGTCAGTGTTTCTTTTCTTTCACCCTTAGTTAGGTGAACTACGGTTGCTCTGATTCTTTAGTCAGATACGTAGGCACGAGATGCGACGTCTTGGCGAGCAAACTTAGATAACCAAAACTAGTGTACATACTCTTAGGTCTTTACCTTAGTACAGATAACCTTAGCAAGCAAAAACATAAAAAATAAGAAAAGCATAATGAAACAAAAGGCTCCCGTAGAGTACTACGGACGTTTAGGGTGCTAATACCTTCCCTAGGCGTAACCAACCCCCGAACCTTAGATCTCCCCCTTTAGGTTTTTCTAACGATCTTGAACCTTTCATTTGGATAAATCAAAGTCGGTTGTAAAAGAAATATGATGCAGGTTAATTAATAGCTTGTTATCCAATTTTCACCGCAACAGAAATGGCGACTTCACTGGGGACAAGAGTAAAGGAAAGTTAGACCTATGCTGGTCCTTTCCTAAGAGGGTTAAGCCTATTTTGTTTTCACGTTTTCAAACAAAACTCTTTTCATAACAAATAAACCCTTGATCCAACGTCAAGCGGATTTTCATAATCAAACTTCAAAAACAACTTTATTCTACTTGTATATTTGCTTGTATGTCATATTTGCATGTATATCTGTATATATTTGTATATATCTCTGTCTGTGCTGGAATTTTCTATGTGCATGGTGCCATTATTGAGTGGTGAGAGTCCTAGACCCGGACTTGAGTGAAATATAGGAGATGATATGGTCAAGGGTACTTTGACGGAGTCGATTCCTGAAAAGTCGAATTGAGAAAATCATCGCTCAGTTTAGGTTCTTTTGAACTTAATATTGTTTGAACGAGTTCATTCGTGAAAACGGTATTAACTTCGACCAAGAACCCTTAAGACTGAGGACCGTAGCACCTTTAACCCAACTTGGCCTATTAGGACGTAGTGCGGGGACCACGCAGGAGTCTATTTCTGCGATAGTTGCTACGCGATACTACACTCAGACGAGATTCTCTTGAGAATATTATTGACTAACCGAGTAATTTGAGAAGTCGATAATATCCGAAAGATGGATTGTAGACTCTGGGAACTTTGTAGAACCCGTTCGGCAGGTACATTTTGAAACCACACTACCTTATGGGATGGGTAGACCTTGGCTCCATGCCTGTGACCTTCAAACCTAGGTCACCTCTTGTCTGTGTGTGCATATCCGTGAATACCAATGTACATATGTTTGTGCTTGTGTGCTTTTGTGCGTGTATATATCTGTGTTTTTGGTGTACCCGTGTTTGTACATTGCATACATCTCATCGCATCCATTAATGTTTTCAAGGAACTCATACGTTCTCTTCTTTGCGAAGATCCTTTGAGATCACGTTTTTTATAAAAAAAGAAAGAAAAAACAAAAAACAAAACTCTTCAGTTTGCAATTTGCTTTTGAGCTCCTTGAAACCATTTGGCTTGCATTAACATTGCATTCTCATTGCATGTCATTTGCATTGCATTCGCATTTCTCAGCCCTGAGTCTCGTTTGCCCTGTGTCTGTAACCCATCAGGTTCCCTGAAGCCATCTTTGGACCTGAAGCAGCTCTTGAAGTTGTCTTTTCCAGACTCGCCCGTGGTGACCATCATACTGGGGCATTCATCTGAAGACTTAGGGTATGCAGAAGCCAGGTTCAGACTTTGTTTGACTCTGATATGTTCTTATCCACGCCTCAAGGCGTCCAAATCAGCAAACTGTCGCCTAATCAGCCAGATTCATCAGACTCTGAAGTGGAAGAAATTGTTGAGAATAAATGTGAAGATGATTTTCAAGCAGATCTCGACAATCAACGCTGAAGATGACTATCTCAGCTTGGCAGATCAAGAAGGAATCTCCAGTCCCCTGAAATTGACCATCTTCTGGCTGTTTCAGCATTTTGTTGTGTTTTCTTTGCATGTTTGAATCTATTTTCACTTATAAGCATTGTTGTACTTTCAAATTGGCAAGATTAATGAAATGTTTGTGCATCTTTTGATTAAGTCCATTCGTTTCACTCATTTACTTTTTGTGTTCGAAAAAAAAAAAAAGCCAAAAAAAAACAAAAAAAACAAAAAAACAAAAAACCAAAAAAAAACAAAAAGAGCGATTTTTTTTCTTCCCTTCCACTTATCAAACTGTTTTGTTTAAGCAAAGATTGGGGAGGATGACGAAAATGTTATTCATAATTGTTGTGGTATGCTTTCGATTAAACCTTGTCGAGGATGTAAGGCATTGTTTCAATTCCCAAACACTGGAGAAATAAGGAAGATAATCCCTCGTTAACCCCCTTGAGCCTTGAAGTAGGAGTTTTCTTTTTCCGAAATAAAAAAAAAAACCCTCAATTTTAACCTTGGGGCAGGGTAGTTTCTCAGTTTAACTTGGTTACGCATTCGAACGCAAGCGCTTCATGCAAGACACCAGTCAGCTCTCCCAAATCAAATGAGTTAGCGTTGTACAAGTTGTTCATCCAAGCAACAATAAGGAATGATAGCTGAAAAATCCTGAATCAAAGGATGAGCCGAGTCCCTTTCAAGGCAAAAACCAAGAAAGATGGGAAGCTCAAAACTTTGCCTTATACAAAAAGAACTTGTACAACGGCCAAAAAGGAGTTTCAAAGCAATAATCAAACAAAAAGGAGGTCCTAACCGCAAACAAAGAAAAGTATCGTGACCTCAATCAAATCAAAAGAAGAGGTATCATAACTTCAACCAAATCAAAAGAAGAGGTATCGTGACCTCAACAAAAAAAAAGGTCATAACCTCAGCAAAGACAACAAAAGACAACCAAATTCTGTAATGGAGCAATGACTATCTAGGTGTCTGAATCATCATCAATTCATTCCTAACCAAGAGGAACTTGAATGTATAGCCTAAGTTAACTGAGCGTAGGATTGGAGTTCATCACGAAGATGGGTGGGTACAAATAAACTTTGAGCCTGTATCCTTTGTTTCTTAAACCGTGAACCAGACCACGTTACAACCCTTAAAAGACCTAATTGAGGTAAAGGTTGTTTTGAAAGCATACTACAACAAGGTTGATTAACCTGACTCCTAATGATCTTTGCTAATTATGTGTGTTGATCACTTCATCTGTCATTATGTAAATGACCAGATCCACTTTGTTTTTTTTATTACTTAATCATTCAACTGTGCGTGTCTCATCAATAAAACTTGATTTCAAAAGCTTGCATAAATTTTTGCACTGAAATTGCCAATTTTAAATGAACAATACTTGTTTGTGAAATGAGTCAACATCAAAGGAATCCCGACAAATGCAGTCAGCTAGGGAATTTGATTTGATAAAGAAAGCTTAGTCAAGGGGCAACTAAGCAGAAGGTTCTGCCGATCCACCATTTCAAGAATTGTTGAATCAGGGGCAGAACTCTTCAAGGTTCAGAACATTGGGGCAAGCCTCCTTAAGGTCGTTTTATGACAAGTTTGGACTCCAATGACCCATCAACAGGGGCAAGTTTGTACCTACCACAGTTTAAAGGACTTTGTGTTACGAATGCAGTTGAACTGGGGCAGTTATATCAAGACTTATGGATCTTTTCAAGAGTTTGAAGATATTGAAGCACCTGGCACTTCAGTTCTTCTGTAAAATCCTCTTGGTGACTTATCATCACAAGACCAGTTAATCGGGAGCAGTTAGGTCGAGATTCGACAAACTCCTCAAAGGTCAACTAGTCTGGGACATCTTCTTCACAGATTAACAAAGCTGACGGGGGGAAGTTTATTCCCCAGTTGTCAATAACCAAACTGGATAATTAACTCAAGGATTTTGTTGTGCCGACGCGGTTAATCTAGGCTTTGTATAAGACACTCTGGGATGAGTATAAACTATCAGACAGCCTCCTCTTAGGCTTGGTACAAGGATTCTCCCAGGCGGAGTCAGTCAGTCAACAGATAGCCTCCTCTTAGGCTTTGTATAATGATTTCCCCAAGTGGAATATAGCCTCCTCTTAGGCTTTGTATAATGATTTCCCCAAGTGGAATACAGCCTCCTCTTAGGCTTTGTATAATGATTTTCCCAAGTGGAATACAGCCTCCTCTTAGGCTTTGTATAATGATTTTCCCAGTGGAATCCAAGCAACCTCTCAGCTTCAACCTTGGGTTTCGATCAAGACACATAACTAGTTCACGGGCTCTATCGTGCAAAGCTGTCAATCAGGGGCAGTTATGTCATTCGGTAAATCTCTCCAAGAGTTTGAAGATATTGAAACACCCTGTATGCCAATTCTTCTGTAAAATCCTCTTGATGTATTCTTCTGACAGACCATGTACTCTGGGGCAGATGAGTCGTGCAGAATTACTAAACTTTTGTGGCGTCTCTGCTAGCTCCCCAGAAAGTTCTCGCTTCAGCTAATCTTGGCAATTCTCAGTGGATCTCTTATCTCAAATGAAGAAATCAAGCTCATAATGACAATCCTAGTGAAGTCAAGATGCTATACCATGCGGAGTACTCTTTCCCCAGAGAAGGTCATAATCTTGAAGTATAGCTGCTTCATCTGCAAGTTCATCCCCAGTAATGGTCCAATCTGATGAGTTTGGCTGGGTATCCTTGTCGATATGTTTATTTCATCTCCAGTCTTGCTTCTCGTCTGTTTTGTCAGCATAAGCTAAGCATGGCATAAGCACTCATACGCATATCATATTATCATTTTTTCTATATGTTTCTGGTGTTTACCGGTGTTGTTCACTTTGGCGTTTATTCCCAAGTGACTGGGTGTGTCTATTCTCTCAAATAGAGTTGTCAGCCCTAGGCATAAAGTGCCCATCTTTTCTGAAATCCCCACAGAGTTTTATCCTCGTGGATGACGGTTATTTTAGTTATCTTTTCCACATATGGATAAGATAAATTCCCATTTGAGTTCATTCCTCAATTGGAGTCTTGTTTGGCCGTTTTCTTTCTAGCTTGTTCCTAGATTGAATTGTGGTCCCTGGAAGGTGTGGTTTCTGAACCCACTTTCAAGTGCATTTATTTTGCACCATGTCTTGCAGGAAAATCTCTTACAGGTTTCCATTGAAGACAATTATTATTCCGGCAGTGTTGTAATATCAACATCTCTTTGGAATGCATACCCAACAACAAGTGGCATTCTCTTGGAGAAGCTTGTTCTCTTGTGGCGACAGATGGCGACTCTGCTGAGGAACTTTGTCGTACAAACCATGTAATTTGGGGGCATTTGAGAATCGAAGATTATTTCATCCATTCACAACAACGGTTGTTTGAAATGGCAACCACCAACGCAGAACTACTTTGTTCTCACATCATTCTCCACTCATGCCCAAAGAGCTTCTGTCTCAAGTGGTGTAATGATTCCCCAGCAAGTCCCTAGTACAACAATCACAACCATTCCCCGGTGACTCTCTACTTCAGCGGTTTTGGCAGGTTTGATGCGAGAATTCCCCAATTGGTGACCTAAGAATTCCCAACAAATCTCTTTGGCTCCAACCTTCCCCAGCGAAGTGGATGTTTATTTCATCCCCACGAAGTCTCAACTCTGACATCTTCAGTTCGCAACTTTGATTCGAGCTTCCCCCACTGAAGTGGATATTTATTTTATCCCATGGGTGACCTCAGTTCTGGAATCTCCAATTACAACTTCATTTTAGGCTACTTCGGTTTGCAGAGGATATTTATTTTATCCCCAAAAAGTCTAACCTTAAGTCCAGTCATCGCTGGCATCTTTCCTGTTGTTTAAAGTCGTTCCTGCTTGAATCGTGTCAAGCTTGAACCTAAAGTCCAATTATCGTTGGCATCGTCTTTGGTTTGAATCGAGTCACCTTAGACTTTTATTTCATCTTGTTCTTGTTTGAATCGTGTCAAACTTGAACCGAGTCCTTGTTCGAATCGTGTCGAACATTGTCTCTTGTCTTAAGATCTTGTTCCTGCTTGAATCGTGTCAAGCTTGAACCCAAAGTCCAATTATCGTTGGCATCGTCTTTGGTTTGAATCGAGTCACCTTAGGCTTTTATTTCATCTTGTTTTTGTTTGAATCGTGTCAAACTTGAACCGAGTCCTTGTTCGAATCGTGTCGAACATTGTCTCTTGTCTTAAGATCTTGTTCCTGCTTGAATCGTGTCAAGCTTGAACCCAAAGTTCAATTATCGTTGGCATCGTCTTTGGTTTGAATCGAGTCACCTTAGGCTTTTATTTCATCTTGTTCTTGTTTGAATCGTGTCAAACTTGAACCGAGTCCTTGTTCGAATCGTGTCGAACATTGTCTCTTGTCTTAAGATCTTGTTCCTGCTTGAATCGTGTCAAGCTTGAACCCAAAGTCCAATTATCGTTGGCATCGTCTTTGGTTTGAATCGAGTCACCTTAGGATTTTATTTCATCTTGTTCTTGTTTGAATCGTGTCAAACTTGAACCGAGTCCCTGTTCGAATCGTGTCGAACATTGTCTCTTGTCTTAAGATCTTGTTCCTGCTTGAATCGTGTCAAGCTTGAACCCAGAGTCCAATTATCGTTGGCATCGTCTTTGGTTTGAATCGAGTCACCTTAGGCTTTTATTTCATCTTGTTCTTGTTTGAATCATGTCAAACTTGAACCGAGTCCTTGTTCGAATCGTGTCGAACATTGTCTCTTGTCTTAAGATCTTGTTCCTGCTTGAATCGTGTCAAGCGTGAACCCAAAGTCCAATTATCGTCGGCACCGTCTTTGGTTTGAATCGAGTCACCTTAGGCTTTTATTTCAGTTTGTTCCTGCTTGAATCGTGTCAAGCTTGAACTTAAAGTCCAGTCATCGCTGGCATCCTCCATAAATGGAATCATATTTGTTATCTTAACCAGTTCTGGTACATTTTATTCATTAACCTTGTCCACAACCAAAGGTCCAGTCACCTTTCATCATCTGACGTAGAGTTTATCTCTGTCTTTTCTTGAAGATCCCGTTTGAACTCTTCAGTATAGGAAACCCCCAGAAAATCTTTGTAGGATGTCAATCCTTTTATTTCAAACTGATCCCCTGTGGTGATCATGTCTTATTTCTGGTTTCATGTCCAGTAAGAATGCGTCTCATCCCCAGTGAAGTTGGATCTTTTCCCAGTGGAGAACACCCCTTCAGTGTCCTATCTCCAGTAAGAACTCGTAGGGTTTCCCCTCAGTTTTTCTACCCCCAGTGTTTCCTTGGGGTCTCCCCATCAAGTCTCTTTTGTTGGTTAGCTGTATCCCCAGTGAGTTTACCTCAGGGATACTAACCTTCATCCTTCCCACGGTGTTATCCACCTGTGTGTGTTTGCTTTCATTGTTGATTGCATTTTTGCACTATCATGGCATCATATCATCATACTAGAGTTCATGACATGTCTGCATCTTAGACTGGTTTCCTTCCATATCATTGCATATCAGCGTATCTAAGGGCAAAATTTTCGGTTATCTATATTTAAATATCTTTCACCATAATTTCAATTTCTCATGTCATCCGGTGAAAAATATTTAAATAGGGGCAACTGTTGCACCCCAAATTTTGACCCTCAGATACTCTAATTTTTGTCGTATCATTTTCAGGTCATCTGTCTCAGCATTTGCAGTCATCCAGTCTGTCGAACATAATCGTCGCCATTTTTGTGTAATTTCGTCTAGTACTTTTAGGACTTTAAGTTTTAATCTAGAATTTTGTTTTTTGTGATTAGGTTAGTTTAAAATTAATCTTCTTCGTTATCATTTTCTATTTTACTATTTTCTTCTTTTTATTAAATTGTTATTGTTATTTTCATTTTTTATTTCTATATTATTATTATTATTAGGATTTTCATTTTCAAAACAAAGTTAACGAAAAAATCAGAGAAATAAAATTAAAAAAGAACATTTTTTTTTCTTCTCTACTTTCCAAGACTGTCTAACAGCACGCCAGGCCTTACTACCACTGCTCCCAAGGCTGTCTCCCACGCTTACACAATCACTCCAGACAGAATCTGCGCATCCCTTCCTTCAAGATCCAACACCATTCACGCTCCTCCCTCTTTTCACATAAACATCACTCTCTTCCATACATATCCTGCTCCCTTTGAAACAACCTTGCACTTCTTCTTTTTCCATATAACTTCAAAAACCGTAAACGGCATCAGGGCCTCCACCTTCTTCAACCTTTCATCATCAACGATAACCACACCGTCTTCCCCACTCAAAACCCCATGCAAGAACCTTCGCTCACAACACGAGGCCTCAACATCACCATCATCATCCGTTTCAATTCTACCTTTAACCACTCAACAACAAAACGGCACAAATCCTGGGAAACTCAACCTTCACCCTTCAATACTCAACCGCAAAATCCTCTTCCTCCAATCGGACCGCCTCCATCCTCTCCATAAACTTATCAAATCCATTCCAATAAACCTCCAGCTTCTCAATCACGACTCACACCACATCAACCCATCACTGCCGGCATTCAAACCTCAAAACAAACCCTCCAACCAAATCAACAACAACATTTCGCATAACCGTTTTCACTCTCCCTCAACCCACAAACCTGCTCAAACCCATAAACAGAATCGGAAAACAGAAAAAGAGAAGAAAAGAGAGCGATTACGAACATTTTCCCTCAAACCCAAATCGAAAAAAATCAGAGCGAGAGAAGGTTTTGGATGAAGCGAACCACAAAAACCTGAGATTAACGCAGAGCCGAATCATCCATGAAGGTTGGGATGAAGCGATTGTGCCTTTTGATTTTCTTTTTGAACGAAACAGTCTGCCTTGAATTTGGATATTATTTTGACGTTTTTCATTGGGAGTTGAGGATGATGTTTGTTGATTAACCGTGCCCTGTTCCTCCATACGGCTAGACATGCTAATAAGGTTGAGCTGGTGTCCGTTTGGGCCTTGCAGCCCGTTTTATTGTTTTATTTTTGTTAACCATGGTACGGTGAGATGATGGGCCGGTAAGCCCATAGGATTCTCATCAAGTCTGTTTTAATATCACACACCAACTTTCTTTTTCTCTATGTCTTAAATTGATGTTTTAAGTTTTATCTCTTTTTCTAAATTTCTCTTAAATTCTTAATATAATTATGTCTTAGTTTTTTTTCAAAATAATTCCACTTCCATTTTATTTCTCATTTCTTCTTTTTTATTAGGGCCTAGGATATAACAAAGTCATAATTTTAGTTGATTTATTTGAATCAATAAATTGTGATGAATATGAGGCCTATTTTCTTTTTTTGTTGATCGATGAGAGTTTAATTAAAGATTATCGATTTTATCGATTTAAAATCTTAATTTAAACTAGATCGACTTTATGTTTCATTTCTATCTCATTTTATTTTATTTCTTATCGGTCGATGAGGATATAAATTTTTTATTTAGAAGAGACCAATTTTATTTCATTTCAAGCCCACTTCTTCTTTTGTTTTGGGCCGATGATATTACAAAACTCATGACTTAGTCGGTTTACTCAAATTACTAAAAGTCGTGATATATATGAGGCCACCCCTTTTATTTTCTATCTGTTGATGAAAGTTAAGTAGCAAGGCTATCGACTTCTCGATTGAACCAAGATTAAGACGAGACCGACATTATTTCTACTTCAGAGGTATTTTCTTTCATCTCCATCTTCATCTTCATCTTTAGACCGATGAAAGTCTTTCTATCCACAAACGTTGTTAGCGAAGCGACGAACCTTCATTATTTCAAATCTGTAGTGAGTGATCATCGAGATCGCTTTCTATACTTTGAGATCGTGATAGGTTATCTTCGGCTAATCAACGAGAGTTTGTGACTCAAGACGAGGTCTCCACCTTTTCTTTTCGTGTGGCACGATTTCATCGGAGAATGATCTTCTATATCACTTTCCTATCGTGTTTTAACACACAGATCAAATTGTGCATCCTCCTATAGTATGGTCTTCCTCATAGACCATATTACGACGGATCAGTACTACATTGGACCCAATACATCGATCCATTAAATTAATCAACAAATCACTAAATTTACTTTCAGTCAATATATACATATCTGGATTTATTCTTTATGATTGATTATTATCCTTGTAAATATTATCACTGTTCATATTTGTATCCTGTGTATATCGTTCACTTCATTTGTTCGTATAAAACACACTAATAAATATCGAAACCCTAAAAGACTCAATTGACCGGACTGTGGTTATTATTGTATTGGACTGAGGACTTAGATTTAGGACTTTTACCCTATGCTTTTGGAGTTGGTATTCCGGTTTTCGGATTTTTGCTTGACTGGTCAGATTTCTCCATTTCTTGCTCATTTACATTGATGCACTTTTTATGTCTGCATGTATATATATGTTTGTCTGACATTGTCTTTTAGTTTGTTAACATGTGGTTACCATCATTATTTGGTTTATTATCATTTTATTTCGATGTTTTGATCATTACCATATCAATTCTTGTTCACATTTGACCCTCCTTCCAAAGGAAAGATCTCTACTTTGACTCCTAAGTCACAAACCTTTCCCATTTCATTCTTGGCCTCATAAGAGCCGTTTTCCTCATAGTTTAGTAATAGGATGGCGTTATCTTGAACTCCATGTGATTCTCACTATCATGAGAACTCACTTTACCTTTTACTCAGACTTACAGAGTTATCGCGAACTCTGTGTGGTTCTCACTATCATGAGAATTCACTTCCTCCCTTCATAACGTAGACTTAGAGAGTCATCGTGGACTCTATGTGAGCTTATGCTCATTCCCTTTGGAACGTTGGCCATAGTCAGTGTTTCTTTTCTTTCACCCTTAGTTAGGTGAACTACGGTTGCTCTGATTCTTTAGTCAGATACGTAGGCACGAGATGCGACGTCTTGGCGAGCAAACTTAGATAACCAAAACTAGTGTACATACTCTTAGGTCTTTACCTTAGTACAGATAACCTTAGCAAGAAAAAACATAAAAAATAAGAAAAGCATAATGAAACAAAAGGCTCCCGTAGAGTACTACGGACGTTTAGGGTGCTAATACCTTCCCTAGGCGTAACCAACCCCCGAACCTTAGATCTCCCCCTTTAGGTTTTTCTAACGATCTTGAACCTTTCATTTGGATAAATCAAAGTCGGTTGTAAAAGAAATATGATGCAGGTTAATTAATAGCTTGTTATCCAATTTTCACCGCAACACATACAATCCAGCAATTTTAGGTATTTCGTTTTCATCATCCTCCCTCCAATCTTTGCATAAACAAAAGTTTGATAAAGAGAGTGAATAAGAGATATATTTTTGTTTTGAAAAAGAAAGCATAAAGATGCACACAGTGGATATAAATGAATTGAATCAAAACATTACAATGCTTATTTCATTGAAATTACCATGAAAGTACAAATAAATTTTGAAAGCAAATAGACAATACAATCAAAGAAAAATGCAAACAGAAATAAACAAGGCCTAGTGACTAATCAGCAACAAGGATGAGCTGTCCTGTCTGAAACACTGGCTTTAGGAGATGATCCGTCTGAACTGACTCAAACTTCACTTGGCATGCTCTGGTAAAGGATTGTTGACAACATTGGGATTATCATCAATAAAGGACAGAATCTTTGAGTTCACCAATTCTTGTACTCTAGCTTTCAATGCATAGAAGCCTTCCAAGTTATGGCCTGCCCCACCTCGATGGAACTCACAGTGAAGATCAGCCCTATAGCCAGCTGGGAGGGGATTTGGAGGAGGAGGTAGATCCCTCGTTGTAATCAAACCTTTCTTTACAAGACATGGATATAGCTCGGTGTAAGACATCGGGATAGGATCAAAGTTAACCCTATTGCGATTCTGATTCTGTCAACAGGCTGACGAGGAGCTTGAACTGGTTGAGCATTGACAACAGGAGCAACTGCGGCTACATATTGTTGTTGCCTGCGATGAGGTTTCCCTTCAACTGAAACATCATGGGTATCGCCATCCTTTTTCATTTGAAAATTCCCCGCATACTTTTTAGCACCACTAAAGGCTTCAGCATTGGTAATCTTTCCTTTCTTGATACCTTATTCTAGTCTTTCTCCAATAGTGACTAGGTCAGGAAAACCAGATGATACACTGCCTATCATCTTTTCCCAAAAGAGTGGTTGAATAGTGTCCATGAACAATCCAGTCAATTCTTTTTCAACCAAGGGTGGCTCCACCTGAGCAGCTAGCTCTCTCCAGCACTGAGCGTACTCCTTAAAGGATTCTTTTTCTTTCTGAGACATGTTTTGCAATTGACGGTGATCAGGTGCCATGTCCAGATTGTACTTATATTGCTTTAAGAAATCATCACCCAAGTCCTTCCAGCTTTGGATACGGTTCTTATCAAGTCCCACATACCATTTCATTGAAGCTCCACTCAAGCTGTCTTGGAAGCAGTGAATGAGCAGTTTGTCATTTTTGGCATGAGCAGCCATCTTGTGGCAGTACATCACCAAGTGGGTTCTAGGACAGGTGTGCCCCTTGTATTTCTCAAAATCAGGAGTTTTGAACTTTGTAGGTATAACCAAGTCTGAAACCAAGCACATGTCCATTGTGGCAGCATTAAAGACATCACTTCCTTCCACGACTCTTATCCTTTTGTCTAGAGTTTGCCATTTCTCCCTGACTTCTTCAATGTATCCAGGTTCTCCTTGACTTTCAGATTGTGGACCAGCAGCATGGTACACAAAAGGATTCTCAGGAATAGCTTGAGCAATAGAATGCACAACAAGCTGAGGTTCAGTGAACAATGAAGCTGAAGATACTGGCGAGATAAACACAGAAGTAGTTGCAAAGGGTGGCGAGTAATTCGGGGGTAACCCAAATTCTAGCCAAGTAGAAGCTAGTTTCTGAGTCAGTGGAGGGTCAACAGCAGTAGTTGAAGTTTCAACAATCACAGTCCTCTGAGGTGGTTCATCTCTAGCAATCAGAACTTGCAGCATTTTTGTGAGTCTGGTCATTCCGGCCTTCAACTCATTAATTTCCATTCTGACTTCGGCGTTGTGTTGTTCTTGGTTTTCCATTCTCAATCTGACAGCAGCTCTAGTTTCGTAGTTGTGTTGAGGAAACAGCTTGACGGTTAACAGATGACTGAAGAAGGAGACAGCTGAAATGAGTTTCTGAGACAACTCGGAAGAATGCATATGTATGCTTATGGATGCAAGAGTGCATGGATGCAACAACCACAAACAAGATCACTCAAAGCACACGGGTTCAAAGGTTCGAGTCAAGAGTGTAGTGTGGTTTTTATGGTTTCGAATCACTATTGCTTTGGTACTACAGTTCGATTCATTTTTTATCCTATTGAAGCTGATGAAGGAAGGGAAATAGATGTCTCCAACTAAACCTGCTTGCAAATTGAGGTTAAACAGTCAAAAGTGTTGGTTTACAGATGCGACTTTAGTTCGTGGGTCTCTCTCTGCTTATTTTGTTCAGAACGAAATACCTGGACTGTTCATGGGGAATTTGTTGGGATACTGTGCTAGATCGGCTGGAGGTAGGGGACTTTGGGATTTTTTTTATTAGTCTACTCGCTAAGATTCTTTGCCAATCTTATGCCTACGTATTCCCAGGATAGGGAAATCAGAGCGATCGTAATGGGAGGAAAAAGGTCGTTTTGGTGTCATGTTCAAAGCCCAAGACGTGAAGCTAAAGGTGGTTTGTATCTTGTTCAAAGCCCAAGATGTGAAGCTGAAGGGTCTATTTATATCTTGTTCGACGCCCAAGATGTGAAGCTAAAAGGTTTTGACTTTAGAGAGAATTTGTCATCTCTAAAGGGGTCAGTTTGTTACAATTGTTGGGTGACTGATTATAAAGGAGAATTACTTTAACTGGGATATGCGAATCCAGCAATGCCATAATTTCCTTTATAGGGGATTTTCAACCTGAAGGAAAAGACTTTAACTCAGTTTAGAGCAATGTCATCTTTCCTTAGGAATTTCTCATGCTAAAAGAGGGACAGTGGCGTGAATGTAAATAATCCAGAGGCTTGCCGCTTACAACAATTAGATGAGGGAAAAGGAGTTGTTGATGTTTGTATGCTGAGACCAAAGCATGATTTGATGCTAAAAGGTCGATTGAATCAAACGGGGATTTCTTTATACAAAGCCTAAGAGGAGGCTATTGACCCAACAAGAGGATGCTTTTGTGTCTCGTACGAAGCCCGATATAGAGGCTAAAAGGGTTGACTCAACAAGAGAGTGTTTTTATATGTGTCTTGTACGAAGTCCAAGACGGAGGCTAAAGGGGTTTGACACAACAAGAGAGTCTTTTATACTCACCAAAAGAGTGATTTGTATCTCGTACGAAGCCCGAGATGGAGGCTAAAGGTGTTTGACTCAACAAGAGAGTCTTTGTACCTCGTACGAAGCCCGAGATGGAGGCTGAAAATGTTTGACTCAACAAGAGAGACTTTAATACTCAACAAAAGAGTGATTCGTATCTCGTACGAAGCCCGAGATGGAGGCTAAAGGTGATCGACTCAACAAGAGAGTCTTTTTATACTCAACAAGAGAGTGTTATGTATCTCGTACAAAGCTCGAGATGAAGGCTAAAAGCGGATTGACTCAACAAGAGAGTCTTTTATACTCAACAAGAGAGTGTTTTTGTATCTCGTACGAAGCTCGAGATGGAGGCTAACAATGTTTGACTCAACAATAGAGTCTTTTATACTCAACAAAAGAGTGATTTTGTATCTCGTACGAAGCCCGAGATGGAGGCTGCAAAGGTTAGCTCTGCTGGGGAGAATCATTGTACAAAGCCAAAGAGGAGGTTAGGGTTATTGTTTCAGTTGAGTGACAGGTCCAGTATGTTGGTTAAAAGAGAAAATTAATTCTTATATGGGTAATGTTGTACTCACGGGTTTGATCTGAGGACCGGGATTATTTCCTGTTTTTTAAGGAAACGGGGAATCCGAAGGGTATTGAGACTGCCCAAGTCTACGGGTGTATTTTCCTATTTTTGAAAGGAACTTGAGAATGTTTTCGAGACTCAAGGAGGTTAGACTGTCCAAGTCTAGAGTTTTATCTTTTGTACTATTCTTAAGAGAGATCCGGAGACAGTATGTTCGTCGTAGGAAGATCTAGACTCTTTGAAAGACTGTTCTATCAAGATGACTAATTTCTGTTCCTATACCTTTAAGAGGTCGTCGGGACAATTTGTACGAAGCTTAAGAGGAGGCGAGAAAAACTTTTAAGAAGCCAAAGGGATAATTTGTACGAAGCCCTAGAGGAGGCTATCTTCCCGGAGGAAGAATCATTATACGAAGCCTAAGAGGAGGCTGTGAAAACTTCTAAGAAGTCGACAGGTCCTTGTACAACGCCCAAGAGAAGGCGGGGATGCTTTTAGGAAGCCTGTGGGTCCTTGCACTAAGCGCAAGAGGAGGCTGATGAACAGTTCCAGAAAGGGTTTCACTTGGAACATTGGCCTTCTGTATATGAACTGTTCAAGGGGGGAGATTTCTTAGATCTAGTTATCTAAAATTGTTGTAAAAGAAAATTCTCATGGTTTAGGTTATGTTTGAAATATCCGGGAGAACGTCAGATGTAAGGAGACAAGGTTTTGTCTAGTTCTAGACGTAGTTGTCGGGGAAACTCTAAATATCTATACTAGTATTACACAGTCGATATGAGTTTATGAAAGAAGACTTACAGTGAAACAGCCCCACAATACAGTTATATACATATGAAAGCGGTAAATGAAAGCGGGTAAACACTTACTCGGTTGTAGAGCTTCCATGCTGTTTTGTTAGTTGTTCAACAAAGAAAACTTTGATAACAATATTATATTCAAAATCAAAGGAGAAAGTGCTTTGAAAAGATTGTTAGGGCTTACAGCTCAAGGAGAGGCCCAGGGTTTTATCATTGATCGCACTGTCATTTTGTACAGGGACTTATACAAGTGACTGAGGCCCAAGAAAGGTTTTCTGTACAAGGGGATGGGTCTTACACTCTCTCAAGAGGCCCAAAATGATTGAAAGTGAACAAAGATGGGTCTTATAGTTCAAGGAGAAGCCCAGGGTTTATTTTGAAAAGGGCGACGATCGCGCCGAGGTTTTGAAAACACCGTGGGTCGTATACAATGACAGAGGCCCAAAAGTTTTTGGTTTAAGAAGGGGATTGGTTCTTACACTCTGTTAGAGGCCCAAAATGGTTTTAAATGGGTCTTATAGCTCGAGGAGAGGCCCAGATGGTTTGTTTTGAACTTTTGAAATACAACGGGACTTATACAACATTTGAGGCCCAAAATAGGTTTGTATTTACAAAGGATTTGGTCTTACACTCTATTAGAGGCCCAAAATGTTTTGAATGTGTCTTATAGCTCGAGGAGAGGCCCAGATGGTTTTTTAAAAGAGGCGACGATCGCGCCGTTGTTTTTTAAAATACAGTGGGACATATACAATGACTGAGGCCCAAAAAGTGGTGTATTTACAAAGGGATTGAGTCTTACACTCTATTAGAGGCCCAAAATGATTTTGAAAGGTTTGATGAGGGTTGAATTAATCAAAACCCTAATTTGTTTCCAAAATGTATTTTAATTGAATAAAAAATTCAATTAAAATGATCAAAATTGTTAAGCATGTGGAAAACAAATTGTGATCTTGGATTAATGTTTCAAAAATCATGTTTTGACCTACAAAATGATTAGAAATCATTAAAATTTGCAAAATCAAGAAGGAAAAAATATTTTAAATGTCAAAAACAATTAAAATATTAATTCTTTGCAAAAATATCAATTATATGAAATAAATAATATTTTTTTGGATTTTTTGGGAAAATAAAATATTTTAACATTTTTGTGAATTATTAAAAAAAGAATCAACTCAAAATCATTAAAACTCATAGAGAAATTAATTTTTGAATCAATTAAATAAAGTCACAAAATTCAAATATTCAAATATTTGAAAAAGGGCGCCAAGAACATGACAAGAACACGTGCCCTTCCTCTGTTTCTGCAGATTTGCGTTTTCTATCCAATCTCACTGAATACTTGATTATATCATGCAATCTACTCGTTTCAACCTCACGATCATGTCTATGGTCTTTAATTTCATTTATTTTAAGCATGGAATGAGAAATCAAAGAGAAACCTCAAGAACCCTAAATTCTGCATGAAGGTTCAGAAATACCATACACGATTCATACAAAGCAATTGATTGAGGGTAAACACTCTATGCATGATTATGAACATATGGCCAAATTATTGTGCACCAAAAAATGCATGGATCATAGAGTTAGAAGAGCTCATGCTCACCTCTTGTAGCTGGTGATCGTGTTTTGGGTTAGAGGTGTTACAGCTAGGTTCCAATGATCTGGATAGCTTCCTTAGGTGCCATGGAGTGTGTCTGGATGCTTGGAATGGATTGAAATGATCTGGAGCTTGAGATGGCACCCCAACTGCAAATCTGTCAAAGGCTTGAGTAATTGGATAGTGATTTTGTGATTTTGGTGTTCCAGATGTTATGTGAGTGTTTGGATCACTTCTATATGATGTTTATGAGGTGTGTGTGTGTGTGATTGGTTTGGTTGGAATTGCTCTCAAACTCAAAACCCGATAGTGACTTGCTTTGGAAGGCAAATTTGGAAGTGAGAAGGTGATTTTGAGGAAAGCATTTGTTTGATGGCTTTGGTGTACTCAAAGTGAGTACAAATTAGCTCTATTTATAGTAGAGCAAGTTTGTTTTGGGATCAATAATGAATGGCAACTGCAGCAGAGGTTTGGCCAATGTTGATCAATAGGAATCCAAGTCTCCTCTAGCCATTGACTAGAGGTTAGAGCACAAAGTTGTGGTTCCCTAGTTGTTGGATCATTCTTGACTGAATTTAGTTGCAAATGTGTCAGTCCATGCCACCTTGGTTCATCCATTAAATGCTCCAATCCAAAATTGGAGTCTTGTCCCTCTTTTAGAGATTTCTAGGTTTGGCATGCTACTTCTTGTTCCAAAGACTTTGGAGGCTTGGATCAGTGTTTGTTCCCTTTAGATTTGATCCTCAGATGTGTCCAAAGTGATGACAAGGCTTGGAATTATCTGATTTTGCCAAATCGAGCAAAAGTGCAAAATTCTGCCTAGCCTTGGCAGTTTTCAGCAAGGCATATTGCCATTATCATATCTCATGGCTCAAGTGGAATTTGATGGAGTTTTTGGCAATTTTGGAAAGCCCTCATATGATACAATAATTGTTTGATCATAATTGGTTTTGATACTTTTTGGATCCAAGTGAAAAATGCCCCTACATTTGGAAAAAAGTGAAGGCAAATTCTGACTTAGTGAAAATTTCACTAAGTGTAGGAAAAAAGTGACATTTCCACTTTTCTTGATTTTGATCATTCCATAACTTGAAATCCATGGGGGAATTGGAATGAGTGGTAGTTGAAGCTTTTGTAGAGTGTAATGAGAGCTACAAATCCAGCTTTGGATGGGGAAAAATGGCTTTGTGGTTTAGGAGTTATGATCCTCCAAAGTTGGTACCCTAACCACTTTGTTCTATAACTTAGAAAATTTTCTAAGTTTTTTATGGTTACCCCTTTACAAGTTATCCCACTTTTCTTGATTTTTCTTGATGAATGATGATTCAAATCATACATTAACATCATTTTGGGGTCAAAGAACCATATTTGTGAAAAATCTCAAAAGGTCAAAGTTGACTTTTGTGCACAGTTGACTTTTTGTCAGATGAATTCCAAACTGTGCGATCCTCTATGAAATCAAGTCCTTGACCTAAATCAAACTTGATGGATTGATTTCATAGGTGTTATAGGGTGTATTGAATCATGTCTTAGGGTTTGGGAGCATGTCCTGGTCAAAAGTCAAAGGTACAATTGACTTTTTCCACGAAACCCTAACTGTGGTTCTGATGAAATTGAAACTTATTGCTCAAGCTTCTTGGCTCAATCCATTGTTACGAATGGACCAATGTGGTGTGTTAGGGACCCTCAAATCATCTCTTGAGGTCTTGGCTCATGATTTGTCCCAAAAGTCAACTTAGGGGTGAATTAGGTCAAGAAACCCTATTTCCTGATTTTTTTTATGAATGCATCCCCTGAGGCTAAATTGACTTGATGATTGGGTTCATGAGATCCCTTGGAGCATCATAGGTTGTTCTTTGAAGCATTGGCTCATGCCCAGAGGAAAATTTCCATCTGGAGGCCCTGGTCGACCAAACCCTAATTTGGTGACACTGGCGATCTTAAGGCTTGATCCACCTAGAAGGGAGAAGCCTTGTGCTTAATCCTTGAAGTGGGAGTCCTCTTGATCCTTTGTGGATGTTTGAGAGGCTAGACAAGTTAAAGATCATGTCATTTCTTGATTGATCCTTTGTCTAAGAGCTCTGAGAGGGCTTAAAACCCTAAGTCTGATTGTAGTGGATGCTCACCCATCTTTTGGGAGACTAATGGTTCATCTATATTGTGATGATGATTTGCACAATGATGGGAAATCTTAGTGGTCAAAATTTGGGGTATGACAACGAGCATGAAGTCAAGGTTAAGAACCAATCCCACAAAGGTATGTGCTAAGGGTATCACACCTGCCGAACAAGGTTCTAAAGAAGTTCCCATAGTCTACAACCCATCTTTCGGATATTATCAATTTCCCAACTGCTTGGTAGTCAATAATATTCTCAAGAGAGTCTCGTCTGAGTGTGGTATCGGGTAACAACTGATTCAAGTTTGCACCTGAATAGCCACCGCACCACGTCCTAAAAAGGCCAAGATGGGTTAAGGGTTTTAAAGTTCCCAACTTCGGGTCCTCGGATCAAGAAGCATAACGGGTTTGCCATTTCTGGTCTGCCATTATTGCCTCTTGGGAGGAGTGCCTCTACTGAGTCCTCGGGAATGGTCACCAGAGTCGACATCTCTCTAGATCAACACCCCAAAATGCGCAAGACACGCACGTCAGAATATCTCCCAAGAAAACCTCGTCTGGATGTGAATTTCGTGAACACCAAACGTACCAAGACGGCGCGTAGGTCCCACTACTTTCCACCCTAGTCTTAGGTGTACACTCAAGCCTGTGTATTAGGCTTATCTCACCACACAAAAGAATTCCCAAACAGAACACACAAGTAACAAGCAAATCAGACAACAAGAAGTAAATAAATCAAAGTAGGCTAAACCCCTCAAGGGATGGACCAGCAAGAGGTCAATCTGTCCCCAGCAGAGTCGCCACTTTTCTGTAGCGGCAAAATCATGAGTGTAAGCTATTGATTAACTTAACTCGAAAAGCAAGAGTCGCCACCACACTTTTATTTTATCCAAAAAAGGAAGGGGAAAGAGTGAACAAAACCTACACAAGCTCTACAACAAGAACAAGTGAAGAGAGACTAAATAAGGGGGGTTAGTTACGTAATGGGAAGGTGTTAGCACCCAAAACGTCTATAGTACTCTATAGGAGCCCTTTGAAATATCTACGCTTTTGGTCTGAAAAAGTTTGCTTGAAAAGTGATTGAGGAGAGGAGAAGAGAAATTATTTTTAAGATTTTTGTGTATTTGGAGAGACTTGTCGTCTCATGCCTACGTACCCACGATGTGCAATGTAGGATCAAAACCCCGTAGTTTATGGTACACAGAATGAAATTTGTTTGTTTCGGTTGATTTTAAAATGTAAAGGCAAGTTGTCATTTCCAAGCGAATAATTCCGCTTTAATGAAATGAATCATGTCTAAACTTATGAAAAAGTTTTAAGAGAAAAGTGCACGAGGGCACAAAAAGGTTTGAATGAGTTTGGTGTTTTTTAAAGTCTTTTGAAAAAGGTGTCAATATGCTTATGTAGTTTAGCATTTGTTAAGAAATGAAAAGAAAAGAGTAAAATCACTTGACAAAGTCAAGGTTTGATTATGAAAGAGGTGATAGTTTGAAATCAAGAAAGTTTTGAAAAAAAGGAGAGAGTTTTGAAAATTGAAGAATGGGGAGGAGAAGAAGTGACTATCCTAAAGCATAAAGTAAAAGCTAAGGATAAGAATAGCCTAACCACACAAGTAAGCTCCATAGTGTTCGAACCATAGTTCCAAAGCAAAGGGAGAAAGGTCCTAAGTCTAAGTCCAAGGTTCCAAGAATTGCATTGGAGTCCAAGGTCTAGGTGCAAAACTCCATGTCCATTGCAAAGGATAGTAACTAGAGTCCAAGATTAGAAGCACAAGTTTTTTAGAGGTTTTGGCCTTTATTAATGTTTTTGGTCCAAGTGGACAAAGAGAAAAAGGCATAAGCATAAACACGTGTCCAACGGACAAAGGAAAAATTGCGGAAGCATAAACACATGTCCAAAGGACAAAGGAAAAATTGCGGAAGTATAAACATGATATGAAATGATAAAAATGAAGCATAAAAGTAAAAGAGATAAGGAGCGAGAAGGAATTGTAAACAAAGTTAGTATAATAGTATTGTTAGTAAGTTAGTGATTAGTTGTTAGAGTAAGTGATCAATAATAATTGAATAATTGCACTTAGGTCAAGGTTAATGAGAACTCATTATAGGATTGATAAGACCAAAACCTCCTAATAACAAGTCTCATAAGTGTTGAACCAAAAGACAAATAATCAATAATTTTTTATAGTTTTCCGATAAGGGATGTATGTTGCGCTATGTTAAGCAATCGCCGAGTAATTTACAGAGTAATTACCCTACAATGAGGTCGGTCAATAGATCTTTGTGCTAATGCATGCTAGATGAACGATATGTAAATCGTCATCCGAAAGCAATACCGCACGAAAAGAAAAAAAGGTAACGATCTAGTCTTGATCAAAATTCAACAAAGGAATTCCAAGATCCATTAGACTTTCATCGATCAAAAAGAAAAGAGATGAAAAAAAGTGGATCTAACATTTATGATCCACACAACCAACAACAATGAGAATCCAAAATGAGAATTCAAAATAAAATCAAGAATAAAATGAAAACTCATGATATATATTTTTTTATGACTTTTTCCAAAAAAGATTTTTTTTATAAAAAAGACAAGTAAACCGAAAATCATAAAAAAGAAGATTAATATAAAAAGAGAATTAAAACTAAAAAAGTTAGAAGAGAAAAAAAAAGAGAGGGAGGTTAGAATGAAAAGATGGTGCGGTTAGTGAAAAACAAGAAGGCCACACGGCCCAAGTCCTTAGATATTTTTTAAAAAAATAAAAGAAAAAGAATAAATGATATATAAAAAAAAGAAAAGAAGAATCGTTTTCATCTTCTTCAAATTCAACTCGCCGTCACTATTCACCAAGAGGGAGAGAAAATCGGACTCATCACGGCGGAGCGCGGCGGGATACGATTTTTACGCGGTTGTGATCGAAACTCAACGTATATTCCGAATATGTGTTCGATTTCATGTGAAAGTGCTTCGGTAGATCAAATCGGAACCGCGGAAGTTCGACGAAAAGCTCTGATTACCTTCGAAAATGGTGAGCAACACTTTGATTCTTCTTCCTTTTCTCTGAATGTGTGTTGTTATTGTTGAAGACGTTGATGTGCGAATTGAAACGAAATTGTGAGATGCTTTGTTGTTGATGAATTTGAAGCGTGTTTGTTGTTGGATTTATTTGCAGGTTAGTGTTGTATGGAATTGGAAATGAATATTGATGAAAAGGCAAAGTTGAATTAAGTTTGAAGATGTTGGAAGGTTTATGAAGATTGAGCTTGGCATTTGATTTTGGCAGGGTGATTAGAGGCTATCCAAGCTTGAAAATCAAAGGAGAATTATGGTCTATTTATAGATTTTTCTTGAGGTTCGATTTCTGAAATTCGTTGCCGTTTTGAGCTCTTGCCATTTGCGTTTTGTATTGAAGCTTGCGGATTGTCGTTTGAAACTTATTTTATTGATGTCGTTTTGATTATGGCAATGCGTATTGAATTTACAGCTTGTATTGACTTTGGGAGCTTGAAAACGGCTGGAATAAGGTTTCTCATGGCAGCTTGGTGTAGCTTGGAATATAGGAGCAGCAGATGCGTGACTTGGCTTTGTGGCGTCACGGTTGGTGCGACTTTTCAAGTAGCAGCTGGCTTGGTAGCTTGAATACGGCTGGATATTGTGGCTGACTTTGATTTTGGTTTCTTGTAACTGTTGTGTTTTGAATTAATTCATGTGGTACTTCATTCATGTGGCACTTTCAGCTTGAAATATGAGTGGCTCGCAGGTGGAGTCAGCTTGGATGTTGAAGTTTGGCCTGGATAGCTTGGGAAGGTACAGCTCACGTGAGTTGTTTTGGTGTATAAGTCACAGCAAGAAATTGGAGGCATATGGCTTGTGGATGATGCGCATGATAGCATCTTCTATTATTTGTTGTTTTATTTTTATCAATTCCTTTTCACATTGCCATGTAAATGGGCTCAAAGCAAATGGGCTTTTTTGTAATATGGATTAATGGTTAGTAAAACAAAACAAAAATGGTTTTTTTTATTTATGGAAATTTAAGAAATGAATATGGTTTTTTGGATATAAATGGTGATTGAAGAAATGTATTATGGAAATGAATTGGATATTAAGAATGGAAATGGTTCTTGATTTGGATATTTGTTTTTTTTTTTAATTAAAAATGGGTTAGAAAATGGATATGAAAAGAAAATGGATTTAAAGTGGATATGGTTTATGAAAATAATGGATAAAAATTGGTAGTTAATAATGGCTATTGAAAATGGATGTGGAAGTGAATAAAAAATGAAGTGGGTCATGGATAAGAACGGGAATGGTTTATGATAATGAAATCTTGATTTTAGCCCAAAACCAATCTTAAACTTTTTTCCACAAGCCTCTGATAAAGTGCACACAACTACCACTGAACAATCTTGCTACTGAAACAAAACCTTTGAATCAAACATCCTCTGAATCTCTGATAATAAGTTCTGAATCACTTCAAAATTCAACTGAATCAATTATCTGGGAAAATAAATCCACAGATGAACCCAATCTGGACTGGTGAACTTATATGACCTTGATGGACATCACCACATAACAATTTGACAGTCACTGCTTGAGGAATAGCCCAATGAAACAGATAAATTGCATTTGAAGCAATCTCTTGATGGTTTGACCAAGATTAGGTCAAACATCTATCTGACTGGATCATAGCAGAACAACCACATTTGTCTTGAAATCATTTCATTGTCTTTAACAGCCTGCACAACACACAGAGAGAGAAACTGCAGCAAATTTTTGGTATTTTGGTTAGAGGTTAGTAAACACAGAAACAAGTGAGAATGATATACAAATACTCAGGAGAGACAGAGATTGTAATCTTGTTTGTGATATGAGATGCAAAATGAAATGTGCGAAATCTTAGGGGTAAAAATTAGGGTTCAACATCGTAATACTCCCCCTTACGCGTATGCCCAGAACCCACTCCAAAACTCAGATTTCGCATCTGAACGAAAAGCTTCCCATTCCAGCACCTTCAATCTTCCAAAATCGAACCCAAAACTATCTCGATTCATCACAGATCTAAGTCCTAGTCCTACTTCATTATTTTCATCGGTTTTCTTCTAATTACCAAATCCTAATTTTCTCAATTTACATATCTGGTTTTTGTTCACATACTCATCATAGCAACAACAATTATCCACACAATTTCCACATCAATTACAGCAACACATACCAGATTCATAACAGAAATCGATCAACACAGATCCACGAAAATTCATCACAGATTCATCATACGAAAATTTATCATAAACTCATCACAGATTCATCATACGAAAATTTATCATAAACTCATCACAGATTCATCATACGAAAATTCATCACAAACAGATAACACACAACTACTCCTACATTAAACCCATATCAGACATATTAGCCCGGATTAAACCCCCATACCTCGAATTTTCCAGCAAAAGATTCTCCTTTGGGGTTCTATGGTTGATCCTCTTGTTCTCTGTGCCCTAGCCTCCTTTTCTCTGTTCTCTTCACTTATTACGATTGCACAGAATAACTTCCCTAATTCCCACTTTTCCTTTTTATCAAACCTACCCCTTGGACCCTAATTATGATTTACCCATATTATCCTCACTTAACCTTCTCAATAATACAGTCTTACCCTTAATGGTTCTCTTAATTATTTTAAATAATAAAGATAATAATAATCTAAATAATAATCTAATTATTCAAATTATTCTATTATGATTACAAATAAAATAATCTTAATTAATTACTAATTCTAAATGCCTCGATATTCCCTTTACTCAAACTACTCTACAACACCACACAAAGTCACCATGCGTTATAATATTCACCAAAATTCACCAAAACACCGAATAATCATAATAAATCATTTAAATAAATATTATAATTATTTTGGGGTGTTACGCCTTAGACAAAAAAGGAGTTACAATCATTTCTAGGAAAGATCAATTTCCTAAAGATATTCATTTCCAATTTAAGTGGTAAGACTCGAGGCTTCTCACCTCTACTTCGAATCAAGCAAGAAGGTTTTGAGTGGGGGCAAGTGCAGCAAGAAGCATTCAACATGATTAAAGAGTACCTTGCTCACCCTCCAATTCGGGCGCCTCCTTGTAGAAATAGGAGTATGAGATTGTACATATCTGCATCTGACAAGACTTTAGGGAGCATGTTAGCTCAAGAGGATGAAAATGACATCGAAAGATTCATTTATTACCTTAGTAGGGTCTTGAATGATGCAGAGACTAGATATAATATATTCGAAAAGTTGTGTCTTTGTCTATACTTCTCTTGTACAAAATTAAAGCATTATATAAAACCAGTGGAAGTTTATGTTTCATCTCATTTTGACGTTATTAAACATATGCTTTCTAAACCTATTTTGAAAAGTCGAATTGGTAAAGGGGCTTTAGCCTTAATAGAATATTCTTTAACATATATGCCTTTAAAGGCTGTTAAAGGATAAGTGGTAGCCGACTTTATAGTTGACCACTCTATAGTAAAAAACTCCCTAAACTTTGTGGAGCTTGAACATTGGAAGTTATACTTCGACGGTTCTAGTCATAAGGATGGAACGGGAGTAGGAGTATTGATTATTTCTCCTAACAAAATTCCAAAAACATTCAAGTACAAGGTCGAAGGCCTTTGTTTAAACAACAAAGCTGAATATGAAACTTTAATTGCAGGACTTGAAATATTGTTGGAATTGGGGGCAACTCGAGTCGAAATAATGGGAGACTCAGAGTTGGTGATAAAGCAAATTATAAAAGAATACAATTTTGTCAAGGAAAATATTATCATGTACTTTGTGATAGCCAATAGGTTGTACAAAGATTTGAAATGGTAAGCATTCGATACATACCTCGACTTGAGAATCAAGAGGCCAATGACTTGGCCCAGATTGCTTCCGGGTACAAAATTTCAAAGGAAAAATTACAAGATGCAATCGAATTCAGAGGAAGGTTTATATCAACTAAACTATCCCTAACATACTTGGAGACAAAGAAGCTAGGATATGCTAACGAAGAAAGCTTTAAGATATTGGCTATAGATAGCTTGTCAGACGAAGATTAGAGAAAACCAATAGTAGACTATTTGCAGAATCTAACAACTTTTGTCGAACGAAAGGTCAAATATCGCGCCTTAAGTTATGTTTTAATGGGGAATGAAATATTAAAAAAGATGCCTGAAGGTGTTTTACTCAAATGCCTTAGCGAATCTGGGGCATATTTGGCTCTTTCTAGTGTCCATAGTAGGGCATGTGGATCACATCAAGTAGGCCATAAGATGAAGTGGTTATTGTTTCGACAAGGAATGTATTGGCCTATAATTCTTAAAGATTGTATTGAATTCACCAGAGGATGTCAAGAATGCCAAATACATGCATGCATTCAACATGTTCCTGCAAGCAAACTACATTCTATAGTAAAGCCTTGGCCCTTCAGAGGTTAAGCTTTGGATTTAGTTGGTGAAATTCGACCAGCATCATCCAAGAGTCAAAAATACATTTTGGTAGGAATAGATTATTTCACTAGAGGCTATACCACTAGTAAATGTGGATCAAGATGCAGTGATCGAATTCATTCAAAAGCATATTATTTACAGGTTTGGAATCCCAGAAACTATTACAACAAATCAGGGATCAGTTTTTACTTGTCGAAAAAATGCAAGAATTTGCTAAAGAAATGGGGTTCAAACTTTTGACATCCACACCTTATTATGCTCAGGCTAATGGTCAAGTCGAAGCAGCAAATAAATTGGTGATTGGGTTAATTAAGAAGCATGTGGGGAAGAAGCCAAGAAGCTGGCATAAGATGTTGAACCAAGTTTTATGGGCTTGTCGAACTTCCCCTAAGGATGCTACACATATTACACCTTTTCGACTAACATATGGTCATGATGTTGTGTTACCAGTCTAAGTATATTTACAGTCAACCAGAATTCAGAGACAACATGAGATCCCATATGATTCCTACTGGAATATGATGTTGAACGAATTAGTTGAGTTGGACGAAGAAATAATAAATGCCTTAGAATTATTAAAAAGGAAAAAGAAGACAGTGGAAGAGTCATACAACAAAAACGTGAAAGTTAAATTATTTTCAACTGGAGATTTAGTTTGGAAAGTGATTTTGCCCATGGATCAGAAAGATAGAACTCTGGGTAAGTGGTCCCCTAAGTGGGAAGGGCCTTTTCAAATTATTAAAGTATTTTCCAATGGCGCATATGAGATCAAAGAGTTAAACAAAGATAGAAGAATCTTGAAGGTAAATGGTAAGTTGAAATTCTGGTACCAGATATGTGATGTTACGTGTAATGTCATAACAACACACTCTGCAATGGACAAAGTAAAACAACAGAAAAGGCACAACGAATTGTTCACCCAGTTCGGTCTAACTACCTACGTCTGGGGGCTACCAAGCCAGGGATGAATTTCACTATCAGTAGTATCAAATTTACAGACTCAACAACCCAGTTGACATCTTCTAAACTTAATCACTACTTAATGAACCTTCTACCTAAGAGTCCACTTAAGTATGAGAACCCTACTCAATCCCTAAATCACCTCAGTGATATAATTCAAAGATCACACGCTTTGAAAAACACAACTTGATTCTGCTTCACAGTTTTGATCAAGAACAACTCAAAACAACAACACCAATTCACACTAGAATGGTTTACAATACACACACGAAGACTCCAACGACTCTCAGTCTTTAGCTCTTTTTCTTCGTTACTTTCTTCAGGATTGATACGCTTTATATAGCAATTTGATCTGGTCTTGGACATGCTACAATATCTGACCTGATTTGTAATTTTAAAACTGAATCTTCGACAGATTTTCTCTCTCAAAATCTTCTTAAATCTTCAGCCTTTAAACACTCCTACAAATCTGCATCAAATCTGTTTGTAACAGAAAATATCTCCTCCAAGATATTCGCATCCAATAACTCTACCAGCTTTCTCAAATTCCAGCTAAAACGCTTAACCCTAAAAACATCTCAGACCTGATGTTTTACTGATCTGCATATCTGATGTCATGACTTTGCATGTGACATCAGACTTCACAACTTCAACAAGATGAATACTTAACATAAACCAATGTTAAGACTCAATGTTAAGACATTACCCATGTGACATCAACATTGAACAACTTTGTTTTACCAAAATTCTAGCCAATCCAAGAACCAACAATCTCCCCCTTTGGCTAATTTTGGCTAAAACAATCTGTGCAACATCAGAGACTTCAGCAGCGGATAAAAATTTTAAAACAATTAAAAACTCCCCCTGAAAACCAGAAACAGCATAACCAGTTGTTCAACATGCACACTCCCCCTCAACATCTGCACCACACCAGATCTTAGATAGGATACACTCTACATACCTAGGCTAACTCTCCCCCTTTTTAGTCATAATTGGACAATGTTCTGACATAAATAAAGACATGGTCAAACACCATGCTTCCCAAAAACACAAGTTCCAACACATTGACTGTTCAGTCGATACAAACTATGCTACTTGTTTGCATTATAAAAACAAGCCTTTCTTCCTCCTAGCAGCACCACTCAGCAACCAAGAATGAGCCAGTCAAACACCAAAGATGTAGCAAAGAACCTCAAGCAGAAGGACAAGACTTCAGATCCACCTAAGAAGAGGAGCACAACAATGACTGCAGCTGAAACGACTTCAGGAACCACAAATACAGGCATAACCTTAGAAACAACCATGAAACCAAGCAAGAAGCTTCATGTGCTACAACAAGCTACTGACGATGATTGGGATGAAGACTGGGAAGCTTTTATAGATGCAGGGGGTTGGGATAATCTGTAATTAATGATGTACTTCAAACCTGTATGCCTTCTGCAGTTGAAAAAAAATCAATTTCTAATAAAGAATACAACTGCTTAATACACTCTCTAGCACATTTAATCTTCATAAATGCAAATTCCTAATTTACTTCTCAAACTTTCAAATTGGTTTGCATCTAAGGCTTTAGTAAAGATATCAGCTAATTGTTTATTTGTAGCAACATGTTCCAAAGCAACTACTTTGTCTTTAACCAAATCTCTTATAAAATGATGCCTTATATCAATATGCTTAGTTCTGCTATGCTGAATAGGATTCTTAGATATATTGATAGCACTCAAATTATCACAGTACAATGTCATGACATCTTGCTTGACATTGTATTCTGTTAACATCTGCTTCATCCAAACAAGTTGAGAATAACTACTCCCTGCTGCTATGTACTCAGCTTCAGCAGTAGAAAGAGACACACAGTTCTGCTTTTTACTAAACCATGATATCAGATTATTCCCTAAGAAGAAACAACCTCCTGAAGTGCTTTTCCTATCATCATCCCCTTAAATCAGTCCCAGATCCATGACTATACAGCATCCCATAGTCACTAGTGCCATTAACATATTTCAGGATCCTCTTTACTTGATTCAAGTGACTAACCTTAGGCTCAGATTGGTATTTGGCACAAACTCCAACAGCAAAAGAGATGTCAGGTCTGCTAACTGTGAGATACAATAGACTCCCAATCATGCTTCTATATAAACTTTGATCCACACTAACTCCATGTTCATCCTTGGATAATTTTAAATGAGTAGGAGTAGGAGTCCTCTTGTGATTAGCATTCTCTAGACCAAACTTCTTCACTATGTTCTTTGCATACTTGCTCTGAGAAATGAATATGGAGTCCTCCATTTGTCTAACTTGTAGACCAAGAAAATAGTTTAGCTCACCAACAAGACTCATTTCAAATTCAGACTGCATCTGTTCCACAAAATGTTTCACCATTGCATCCGACATCCCTCCAAATACTATGTCATCAACATAGATTTGAGCTATCATTAGTTTTCCTCTTTCCTCTTTAACAAACAAAGTCTTGTCAATCCCTCCTTTTCTGTCCATTCACAACCAGGAATTCAGTAAATCTTTCATACCAAGCTCTTGGTGCTTGCTTCAAACCATATAGAGCTTTCCTTAGTTTGTACACATGGTCAGGAAATGTTGGATCAATAAATCCTTTTGGTTGATCAACATACACCTCTTCATTTAAGTAACCATTCAAGAAGGCACTTTTAACATCCATCTGAAAAAGCTTGAATTTGAAATTACAAGCAACACCTAAGAGCAATCTGATAGATTCCAGTCTTGCCACAGGAGCAAAGGTTTCATCATAATCAATTCCTTCTACCTGAGTGTATCCCTGAGCAACTAATCTGGCCTTGTTTCTGGTGACCACTCCTTATTCATCAGATTTATTCTTGTAGATCCACTTGGTGTCAATCACATTAACTCCATCAGGCCTAGGTACAAGCTCCCATACTTCATTCCTCTTGAATTGCTCCAGCTCTTCATGCATTGCATTTATCCAAAACTCATCAGTCAATGCTTCCTTGAAATTCTTTGGCTCAATTTTGGAGACAAAACATGAACTTGCTATAACATCTCTTGACCTAGTCCTCACTCCAGAATTTGGATCACCTATAATAAGCTCCTTTGGGTGGTCCTTCTGCACTCTGATAGAGGGATCTTTATGAGGTTGCTCAGTTTCAGGCTCAGCAGCAGCAACACTAGGAGTTGGACTTCAGTCTTTAGCTTCTGGTGCAACTTCACCAACTGATGTTCCAACATCATCTAGGACATCATCATCTTCCTGCTTATCATTGTCATCAATCACCACATTGATGGACTCCATCATCACCTTGGTTATAGAGTTGAAAACCCTATATGCTCTGCTGTTGGTAGAGTATCCCAAAAATATTCCTTCATCACTTTTGGAATCCAATTTTCTTCTCTGTTCTCTATCAGCCAAAATACAACATCTACTTCCAAAAACATGAAAGTATTTAACATTAGGTTTTCTTCCCTTCCGTAGTTCATACAGAGTGGATGAAGTGCCTCTTCTCAGGGTAACCCTGTGGTGAATGTAGCAGGCAGTATTCATGGCTTCAGCCTAGAAATGATAGGGAAGTTTCTTGGCATGGATCATAGCTCTAGCAGACTCTTGGATAGTTCTGTTCATCCTCTCAACTACTCCATTTTGCTGAGGAGTAATAGGAGATGAAAACTCATGACTTATACCTTCAGCAGAGCAAAATTCTTCAAACTTGCTATTCTCAAACTCTCTTCCATGGTCACTCCTTATCCTGATAACATTACTCTCCTTTTCCCTTTGGAGTCTTTGACAAAGATCGTTAAAAACATCAAACACCTCTGATTTGTCTATGATGAAGCTCACCCAGGTGTACCTCGAATAGTCATCATCCTCAACTACATATGCATATTTTTTTCCACCCAGACTTTCCACCTGCATAGGTCCCATCAAGTCCATATGAAGTAGTTCCAAGACCTTGGAGGTGGTGTCATGTTGAAGCTTCGGATGAGACATCTTTGTCTGCTTCCCTTTTTGACAGTCTCCGCACACTTTTCCTTCCTCAATATTAAGTTTGGGAATTCCTCTGACTGCTTCTGAGGAGATGATTCTCTTCATTCCCTTCAAGTGAAGATGTCCCATCTTCTGATGCCAGATTTTGACATCATCTTCTTTAGCAAAAACACAAGTGGAAGAATTTGAGTCTTGTGGCACCCAAAGATAACAATTATCCTTAGACCTGGCTCCCTTCATAATGATTTCTCCTTTATCATCTTTGACAATGCATTCAGAATTTGTAAAGTCTACTTTGAATCCTTGATCACAAAGTTGACTAATGCTAATCAAATTTGCTGCCAGTCCTTTAACAAGAAGAACATCCTCCAATCTGGGAGCACCAACACAGTTTAGTTTACCAATCCCCTTGATCTCTCCTTTGACCCCATCACCAAATGTAACATAGCCTGAAGAATGAAGCTTCACATCTACCAACAGATTCTTTACTCCAGTCATGTGCCTTGAACACCCACTGTCAAAGTACCAATCTTCTTTGGTAGAAACCCTTAAAGAAGTGTAAGCTATCAAGCTGGTAACCTTAACTTTAGGGACCCATTGCTTCTTAGGCTTGGTAACATGCCTTCCTTTATAATAGTTCTGTTTAGGAATAACCTGATGAGCCTTCTGTGGATATCCATGTAGCTTATAACAATAAGCCTTAATGTGTCCAAAGCATCCACAATGGTGACATCTCCAGTGTCTGTATTTCTTCTTAGATGGAGTTCTGTCATGATGTATTAACATCTGTTTTAACATCACTGGTTTGGAGGTGATAACATTAATAAAACCTGCATCACTGGTGAATCCCAAACCATGTTTGTCTGCAGCCATCTTCCCAATACTAAGAATGTTGTCTAACGCATCAGTACCATTTTTCAACATTCTGATAGTTTTGGTCATAGAGTCCAGTTTATAGTTAAGCATACTGACTTCAGCTTCAAGTTCAGTCTTTTCAGCTTTTAACTGTACTATGGTTTTCTTCAGCTCTTCTCCTTCAAGACACACTTGTTCACTTCTTATGAAAAGATCTTTTTAAGTGACAACAAGTTCATCATAAGTAACCTCATCATCACAAGAATCATTATCTGACTCATAAACCCCAACCATAGCTCTAACAAGTTTAGCTGAATTTTCTTCAGATTCATTCTCACTGTCAGACCAAGAAGCTGATAACCCTTTCTGCTTCTTTAGAAAAGTAGGACATTCCTGCTTGACATGTCCATACCCTTCACACTCAAAGCATTGTATCCCTTTGTCATTACTGGATTTTTCTTCATCTTTAGACTTCTTCCCTTGATCTCCTGATGTCAGAGGTAATGTTCTTGACATTGGGATTATAACTCCTATTTATCCTCTTCATAACTTTGTTGAACTGTTTTCCCAACAAAGCAATAGCCTGAGACAGCTCCTCCTGAGAATCATCCTTTTTACCTTTCTTGGCTTCTTCAGAACTGGAAACCAAAGCTATACTCTTGGACTTCTTCTCAGGTTCTTCTTCACTTAGCCCTAGCTCAAATGTTTGAAGAGATCCAATAAGCTCATCAACCCTTATTTTGCTGATGTCTTGAGCTTCTTTAATTGCAGTCACCTTCATCTTATACCTCTTGGGAAGGGATCTAACGATTTTCCTCACCAGCTTTTCTTCAGTCATCTTTTCTTCAAGAGCACTAGAGGCATTAGACAACTCAAGAATACTCATATGAAAGTCATGAATAGTTTCATCTTCCTTCATCTTTAGACTTTCAAATTTTGATGTCAGAAGTTGAAGTCTTGACATCTTAACCTTTGAAGTTCCTTCATGAGTAGTCTTCAAGATGTCCCAAGCTTCCTTAGCAACTTCACAGGTATTGATCAACCTGAATATATTCTTATCCACTCCATTGAAAATAGTATTTAAAGCTTTGGAATTACCAAGGGAAAGCTCATCTTCTTCCTTGGTCCATTCTTCTTCAGGTTTCAGTTTTGAGCTGCCTTCTTTTTCTTTCCCAGCATCATCTTTCTCAACAACAACAGGTGCTTTCCATTCTTTTATGATAGCCTTCCAAGCCCTGCTGTCCAAGGATTTCAAAAAGCTAATCATCCTTGGCTTCCAATAGTCATAATTAGAGCCATCCAAAATAGGGGGTCTATTTACAAATCCACCAACTTCCTTGTCCATCTTTACCAGAAAGTATCAGCCCTAGATCTCACCCAGATTCAGAGCAGGATGCCTGATCTGATACCAATTGAAATTCTGGTACCAGATATGTGATGTTACGTGTGATGTCACAACAACACACTCTGCAATAGACAAAGTAAAACAACAGAAAAGGCACAACGAATTATTCACCCAGTTCGGTCTAACTACCTACGTCTGGGGGCTACCAAGCCAGGGATGAATTTCACTATCAGTAGTATCAAATTTACAGACTCAATAACCCAGTTGACATCTTCTAAACTTAGTCACTACTTAATGAACCTTCTACCTAAGAGTCCACTTAAGTATGAGAACACTACTCAATCCCTAAATCACCTCAGAGATATAATTCAAAGATCACACACTTTGAAAAACACAACTTGATTATGCTTCACAGCTTTAATCAAGAACAACTCAAAACAACAACACCAATTCAAACTAGAATGGTTTACAATACACACACGAAGAGTCCAATGACTCTCAGTCTTTAGCTCTCTTTCTTCGTTACTTTCTTCAGGATTGATATGCTTTATATAGCAATTTGATCTGGTCTTGGACCTGCTACAATATCTGACCTGATTTGTTATTTAAAACTGAATCTTCGACAGATTTTCTCTCTCAAAATCTTCTTAAATCTTCAGCCTTTAAACACTCCTACAAATCTGCATCAAATCTGTTTGTAACAGAAAATATCTCCTCCAAGATATTCGCATCCAATAACTCTACCAGCTTTCTCAAATTCCAGCTAAAACGCTTAACCCTAAAAACATCTCAGACCTGATGTTTTACTGATCTGCATATCTGATGTCATGACTTCGTATGTGACATCAGACTTCACAACTTCAATAAGATGAATACTTAACATAAACCAATGTTAAGACTCAATGTTAAGACATCACCCATGTGACATCAACATTGAACAACTTTGTTTTACCAAAATTCTTGCCAATCCAAGAACCAACATAAGTATATAAATAAATATAAGCCTATACGTCGAGAAATAAAGATAAATAAGGAGTAATTCATGCAAAAGATAGTCAAAGCCAAAATGGGAATTAAAGTAAAAATTTCCAAAATGGCTAAGTCATTACATTCCATGCCACAAAGGGCTTAAAGTTACAATCAAAAGAAACACGTTCAAACAACAATCAAGCTAAAATAGGAGAGAGAGCTTTTCATCTTCTCATATTTGGATTTTTGAAGCATCAAGCGCCGTTCACAAAAAGCCTTGTTCGCCAAAAGCTCTTCGATTTCTTTTCCAAGTTGTTGAGCTCTGTTGACATGATGCATTCCAACCTTAAGTTCTTTTGCCACTTCTTCTTGATCAAACTTGAGAAGTTCGTCTTTGCATTGCTTGGCCTAAGAAACTTTGGTCTGTAAAACCCTGATTTGCTGTTCTCATTCTTCGACATTTTTGTCACAGCTTGCAATGTCTTTCTTGTTTTGTTTAGAGACCTTTTCCAAATTTGAAACCTTTGGGGTGGATTCAGAGGCTGCATCTCATTCAGCCAGTTAGGTCTCTGATTTACTTTGAATTTTATTGGAAAAATCTATAAGACGATTGAAATCGGCGACAACAAGATCAACCAATGTGCCCAGCTCCATTATGGCATCAGCAACTTCTGGAGAAACCTCCAAGACATTAACTTGCTTCAAGAGTTTCTTGATCCCAAAACTATAGGAAGTGTCTTTTTCCAAGAGTTGGAACAAATCAGTGTTAAAAACCTTCTCTTTGATTTGGGGAAGCAAGTCATCCTCAGGCTTATTGGCAGACTGATTGCCTGAGGCAGTCGAAGTGCTAGTACTCTTGTTAGTAAAGCTAAACCTGGAGCTGATCCTGGCCTTTAAATATTCAAGTGGCCTCTGCACTTTCAAGGACTCTAGCTCTTCGTGTGAAAGGATGGTAGAGTTTATGCCAGTCAAAGCATCCGGTTTTGGGTCAGTTTTCGATTGATCTTTTTGCTGTTCCTTTTCGTCTTCATTTTCATTGTTGTCTTTATCTTCTTCTTCATCTTCGTCCTCCACAACAGTTTCAGTTTCAAAATCAAACATAGAGTGATCCTCTTCCTCTTCGCCTTTCTTGTCACTACCGCCTTATTGATTGATTGGGGAGCCATCTTCAGATTTGTCTTCGACAATTTATTCTGCAGTTGGCATTTCCGTGTCTCCTCCGACATCAACTAAGGCTTCTTCCCTGGCTGGGCTTTTCTCATGATCAGGTGCGTTGGTGTGTGAAAGCTCAGTGGTGACCTTCAGTTGGCTCACTTCATCTACAGATTATTTGGAAGAATCCTTGGGAGAAGTTTTGGAAGGGCTTGTCGGATGATAGGTAGGATCACTGCTAGTGGTGGAGATGATTTGTTTCACAATGGGATGCCCCTTATCATCTTTGGCATCCTAATAAGAAGTAATCAAGAAAAGGATTAGAAGCATGTTGTCGAAGATAATCATATAATTCAGAAATGAAGAAGTAATCCATGTACCTTAGGATCATTGGTCCCAGGGCTGGAGTTATCATTCTCCACCTGATCTAGGTTCTTTTTATCAGTTGGTTTTTTGCTACTAGGGGTGACATCACTTTCCACCACCTTTGGAGTGGAGATTTTCTTCACAGATGCTTTGATTGTTTTTGTCTGAGGTCGAAAACCGGCATCAGTAAGTTTTGTTTGCTTCTTCTTCTTCTTCTTGACTTGTTTGGAGTGAACAGAAGAAAGATCCTCATCATCATATTCAATTAGTTGAACCTCATGTTCCTTTTGATTTCTCTTTTTTGGTGTCGGAGGTGGTTTCCGACTTCCCTGCAAAATATTATATTTCATATGTTAAACTAAGAAGGCAATATAATAAAAAAAGAAGAAGAATAAGCATAAAGATTTACCTTTGTTGTGGGTTTCTTGGTGTTGTCTTCTTCTTCTTCTTCTTCTTCTTCTTCGATAGTTTCTTTTTCAACAGGAGTAGGTGTTTTGGCTGGAATCCTTACAGCTGCAAAAGAAAAAGTAATGCAGTTAGTATAAGCCAAGTACAAAACATAAATAAAGAGAAATGGAAAAGAAAGAAGTGTTGTCGAAGAAACTCCCATTCCACACCTTCATATATTGGAGACTCCACGCGAACATGTTCTATGCCAATATGAAGGTGACCTTTGAAATTGTCCAGAGTATACTTAGTCGGAACCACTCGCTTAGCACGCTTTTGGGATTCTTGGCGAAGAATTTTCATAAAATCCCCATACACGAACTAATCTGGAAATTGAGGGCTAAAATCCACACCAAAATCAGCAGTTGGCAGTCGGGGGAATTTTGGAGGATAGAGATTAAAAGCTAACTTGTAACATTGATCAGGTCGAACGTACGAAATTTTAAATCCTTCAATTTCCTAGTAAATTTTTCTTTTAAAGTAACTGCTGCTTTGCTAATGGTTCGACTAAGATCATCTGGCATGTAGGCAGTTTCAAAGTATTTCTAGAATGCTCGGATTTCTTTGATGTGTGTTGAATTACCTTTCTTCACTTTGTCTTGCTCAAGGCAAAAGCTCGAGTTAGTTGGAGATTGAAGGCAACTACATCAAAGAATTTTGCAGTGTAATATTCTCTCCACCAATCGTCGAATTCCTTAGTGCAGAGAAAGCATGGTTTGAAGTCCACATGACTAATTTCTATAAGGCCATTGTACTTGGCCAGCAACTTGGTACATTCTACTTTGTTGTGCCACATGTTGTAATGAATCAGTGAGCCCTTTTTAGGAAAGAGGGGTTTGGGTTTAATTTGAATTAGACCAAACTGTCGAGAGACAAGATTTGCTTGGTAACTGACAAGAGAAATTCGAAGCTTTGAAGGGTTGAGCCTTGAAGCCAGCAATCTAGGCGTAAGGAAAGATTACCAAATGTCAAGTGATTGAGCTTCCTGTTATTTCGACTCAGGAGGAAACCTTCTTGTGAACCATTCAGGGCCTACTTTCCTACTTACAAAAGGGGCCATGTTGGGAGAGAAATTATAACGCTTTGCAAACATCATCACGTAACTGGTGAATGTCTGCTGAAGGTTCATTCCTTCGTCATTGGGAGTTAATAAAGCAATCCCTATCCCTTCAACCCTTTTATTCTTCATTTCAAAGGATGTTTCATTGATGGGATTTCGAGAAGGAATTGATGCTTCGTAAGTGGCATTTAGCCATAATTGCAGCATCCAAAAGGGTCCAGAAAGGAGCAAGCTCCCTTTCGACTTAATCGTCTTCAATGTTGTGATGCATTTGCCAAGAGATTCATACAGGCTAGCCATAATCATCTCGCTGAGACAAATGTCATATCCAGCATGCAGTTGGTTGGCCATGGTCAGGTACCTCTTCGTCACCTGAAGGGACCTTGAGCAGAAAACACAGCGAGACAGCCAGAGCGCCAAGAAATCTATGTTCTCTTGATTGGAAACTTCGTTGGTTTCTTTATCATGGTAGTAGTCTATGTAGGTGGTAAAAGCTTCCTTATTGGTATTAAAACCAATTGAATCATCAGCTAAGAGGTTGGGGTCGTAATTTTTTCCAATGGGTTTAAGGCCTGCAATGGCAGCAACGTCGAACAGAGTTGGGGTAATGATAAGTGAAAATTGTAACTATTTTTGTATATAAGTTTTGTTGCACTTATCGATACTTTTTGCTAATATCGTTGGAATAAACCCCGCTTTGTTTGTAAACACGTTTACTTTACATTATAGTGTATATATTGCGTATCGTGTAAATATCATTGAGTTTAATTGATTTTCTCTCATTTTTGTAGGTATTCAGGCAAAGATGTTTTGCCATTGTTGTATAGAGCATTGAATAAGCTTTCCAACGCTTCCGACCGTGCGTCAATCCGAGTTACGGTTCAAAAGTTATGGTCAAAACAAAATCTGGTGTGAAAAAGGGACCAAAGTTAGCAATGCGAACTTCCCAGCCAATGGAGGCAGGAGAAAAAGGGACCAAAGTTAGCAACGCAAACTTTCTAGCGAATATTTGCTTTGCGAATAAAAAGTTCAGATTACGAACTTCTGCAGAATTGCAGAGGCGGTTTAGCTGTTCTTAGGCACTTAAGTACCATTTTTTGATGTTCGCTTTGCGAATAAAAGTTTGCACTGCGAACTTTATTGATTTTTTCAGTATTATAAGTTCATTTTCATTCATTTTTTAGGTTATGGTTTTGGGGTTTTTTGCTCCCAACTCCATCAAACTCATTTTCAGTAGAATTAGCTAGAAAACAACATTGAAGCTTGCATACGGATGATCCGGGGTGGATTTCTCATCAATCGGCTCTGACAATCCGCGAGATGTTTGGTTCATTTTTGTTCTTCTTTGTGTTTTTCTTCTTTTTTGGGTTGTTGTATATGTATTTACTTTGAACTCATGTATATTTGTCGCCCATGGCGTTGTATAAAATATGTTTTACAAATCTTTATCGGTGATTGTCCTTGATTTTTGCTTTATGCTCGGGGTTTGGGTTGTGTTAGTGATAAACATCGCAAACTTTGATTAGGGATGATTATCTGTTAGTTTCTGGATGCTAGAGATAGATTTAGAGCTAACAATCTTTATGAGTGTTGGAACTTAATGCCTCTGTATCTTGAGTCGAGTATGAGAGTGTCAACGATGGTAACACGGTTGTTATCTCAGCTCAGTGTGTCAGAGATGAACACTGTTGTGAGTGATGCTGGATGATATTGAGGAGTATTGTAGGTTGAGTATAATTGGTCGGTAAGTTTAAGTTTATGAGGAGTCGATTATATGCTTGCCTGATAAGTTTATTCTCTCTGAAGAATGAATTCTTTTTATGTTGATATTTACTTTTCTGTTTCTATGTTTAAACACATTTTAACCCAAACTCTTTAACATTGAGATTGTCGAACGACATTCTTTCCCTCGAACCAATCTCTGTGGACACGACATAAATCATGGAGGGAATTCTTCCGAAAATCATATTTTTACTTGCCGCTTTACCGCTCCAACAAAATGGCGCTGTTGCCGGGGATTGGTTTTGATATTGAATCGCATTACGATAGTTTCTGTGTTTTTGAGTTTTGTAGATATCGTACATATTGTATGTTTTCACTTGTTTATACTGATACTTGTATATTTTGTTATTGTAACATTTGTTTAAGTGTTTGGTTAGGACACTTGCTTTTGGTTTGTGCGATGAGGCATCACCATGGCATGAAGGAAGGAAGTTACTAGCTAAGCATAGTAAAGGCGTCGAGCTTACGACGTAAAACAAGCATGTTTTATTGTTTTTAAGTTTCTAATGTTTGTGTTTCTTGTTTGGACACAAATTTTGGTTGACTAATTTGAGGATGCATTTTGTGATGTTCCAAGTTTGATCGTTTCAACTTGCGGATGTATGGTAATGATATTGTTAAGTTTTATACACGTCCAAGGTATGTGTTTATCGCTTTCTAGACTTTAGCATATTCATGATACTTAGACATTTTACAAACTTCCATGCCATTCATCCTTTTGTATACTTGTTCTTGATGTGAATCACTTTAGTTCCCACCCTTTTTTGTGTGGAAGCTTTCCATTGTTCATATATGCGCGGAGTACCAACATTCTTATTCTAACTGGATTTTATTATGCTTAATCTTTTGTTTGTGTTGATTATATGAAAGCATGAAAAGGATCAAGGCATTTTGTTTTATTTTGAGCATAACTACCTAACCAAATAGTCATTCACCTTGTGAGCGTGTGATCATTCGTAACCCCTTTGTGCCTTTCTATCATTATCCATGTTGTTTGAACTTAATGCTTGTCTATAAGTATTGAATTCACTTTTTGTATGGATTTTGATTGATTGTTTATTCTTGAACCCTCAACTTTGTGTTGTTGTATGAATTTTTACCTTGCCTTAGAAAGTAGGGAATATTCACATGATGATGTGGTTGAATTCAAGTTGGGGAGAGAATGGTTGTTTACTCGTTTGTTGGTTTCTATGAGGTTGAAAAAGAAAAGAAAAAAAGAGAAAAATATGAAAAAGAAAAGAAAAAAAAGAGAAAGAAAAAGAAAATCCTTGAGAAAGGAAACAAAAAGAGTTCAAATAATCGTGCTAAATAAGTATTGTGTGTTGTGTAACACTTGGGATTTTGGAAGAATTTGATTGGAATTTTGTGTTTGAGTCTTTGTGAGTTGATCACTCCCTTAGGTTTAGGCAAGTTTTTGTTTCAATTACCTTTAGAAATTGCCCCTTGTTTGTTTGCCCGACCACGCTACAACCTTGAAAGCCCTTGTGAGTCGTGCTTTTATGTTTTCAATATGATTATTGGATGAATGCATAATTTAGTCTTTTGTTTGCAAGATTGTTGTGTGAGTGAAAAGTACCTCATTTTATGTTTTTCATCTACCGATGATTATTTTTGCTAGGTGTGATTCACGTTTGAACTTGTGTTGTTTTAGGATGTTTGGCATGATTTTTGTATTTTGCATTTTTGTTTCGTTACTATGTTATCGTCGTAGTTTAGTGGTAAGTATTTACTTTACGTGTACCGTTTTTCATTTGAACCATTCATTTGTTTCTGTTTTTCAAAACCTGTTGATTCATGATTCTTTGGTTGTCACCCTGTTTCTTTGAGTTGTTTGATTCTTGTTTGAGGAAAAACAAGTTTAAGTTGGGGAGAGTTTGATAAGTGAAAATTATAATTATTTTTGTATATAAATTTTGTTGCACTTATCGATACTTTTGGCTAATATCGTTCGAATAAACCCCGCTTTGTTTGTAAATGCGTTTACTTTACATTATAGTTATATATTGCGTATCGTGTAAATATCATTGAGTTTAATTGATTTTCTCTTATTTTTGTAGGTATTCAAGTAAATATATTTTGCCATTGTTGTATAGAGCATTGAATAAACTTTCCAACGCTTCCAACCGTGCGTCAATCCGAGTTACGGTTCAAAAGTTGTGGTCAAAACAAAATCTGGTGTGAAAAAGGGACCAAAGTTAGCAATGCGAACTTCCCAGCGAATGGAGGCAGGAGAAAAAGGGACCAAAGTTAGCAATGCGAACTTTCTAGGGAATATTTTCTTTGCGAATAAAAAGTTCGCATTGCGAACTTTTGCAGAATTGCAGAGGCGGTTTAGCTGTTTTGAGGCACTTAAGTGCCATTTTTTGATGTTCGCTTTGCGAATAAATGTTTTCACTGCGAACTTTACTGATTTTGTAAGTACTATAAGTTCATTTTCATTCATTTTTTAGGTTATGGTTTTGGGGTTTTTTGCTCCCAACTCCATCAAACTCATTTTTCAGTAGAATTAGCTAGAAAACAACATTGAAGCTTGCATACGGATGATCCGGGGTGGATTTCTCATCAATCGGCTCTGACAATCTGCGAGATGTTTAGTTCATTTCTGGTCTTCTTTGTGTTTTTCTTCTTTGTTGGGTTGTTGTATATGTATTTACTTTGAACTCATGTATATTTGTCGCCCATGGCGTTGTATAAAATCCGTTTTACAAATCTTTATCGGTGATTGTCCTTGATTTTTGCTTTATGCTCGGGGTTTGGGTTGTGTTAGAGATAAACATCGCAAACTTTGATTAGGGATGATTATCTGTTAGTTTCTGGATGCTAGAGATAGATTTAGAGCTAACAATCTTTATGGGTTTCGGAACTTAATGCCTCCGTATCTTGAGTCGAGTGCGAGAGTGTCGACAATGGTAACACGGTTGTTATCTCAGCTAAGTGTGTTAGAGATGAACACCATTGTGAGTGTGTTAGAGATGAACACTATTGTGAGCGATGCTGGATGATATTGAGGAGTATTGTAGGTTGAGTATAATTGGTCAATAAGTTTAAGTTTATGAGGAGTCGATTATATTCTTGCCTGATAAGTTTCTTCTCTCAGAAGAATGAATTCTTTTTATGTTGATATTTACTTTTCTGTTTCTATGTTTAAACACATTTTAACCCAAACTCTTTAACATTGAGATTGTCGAACGACATTCTTTCACTCGAACCGATCTTTATGGACACGACATAAATCCCGGAGGGAATTCTTTCGAAAATAATATTTTTGCTTGCCGCTTTAGCGCTCCAGCAGGAAACCATTCCACAAGGAAGGTGGAAATTATTGTGGGTGTTATCCCAAAAGTAGAGGGAAGCAATAAGCATAGAAGGGCAATAACCTGGCCCCACCTTCGACAGCTGAATTAGGTCGTAAGTGCCCATGTTTTTCAAAACTTGGGATTTGGATTTTTCTATTTTCTCTAACCAATCTAAGTAGTCAGAAGGGTCTTTCGACAAAGGGCATGACCTGAAAACCCTAAAACTAGTGTTCATAAACTCTAAATTTATTGGGTCCCTAGAGGCTGTGGTCGAAGGAGAGCCTTAACCATCAACCTTGGCTTTTTCATCAATCTTAATCTCCTTATCAGTCCTAGGCTTTAAACTGTAGGCTATGTTTGTAATGGTGATAAGCAGGAAAGAACTCTCTAACCTTAATAGGATCAGTAGCAAGATCAGGTAGAGGACCTGACATAGCATGGGACTTACCACAAATAAGGATAGGGATGAGTAACTGTGACTGATATATCCTGCATTTCTCCTCTTCATTTGGAGGTTCTGGGATGTACTGTTGATTCCCTACCACATTTGGACCCAACATTCTATGAACTCGAGTGAGTTCTTTGGATTTTTTAGATTCTTTGACATTCTTGCTTGTTTCCTTGGAGACTTTTGAAGTGGAAGCCATTGTTATAGTGAAGTTGCAGAGAAAAGATTTGAAAGAGATGAAGTTTTTAGGAAGATACACTTAAGGGAAGTTTAGAAAATGAAAAAGGTAAAATGAAGGCTTTTTACCATTTTATAATGGGATGAAGTGGAACGGTTACTATACACGATTACTGCACAACATTTATGGTGATAAAATCATGGGACGCGTGTCATGTGAGGATAGTGTGATGAGACAGTAGCAGTTAAACGTATGACCCATGATCTCCTAGGGACTAGACGTGTGATGATTGAAAAGATTAACGCATAGGTTTGAGGAGACATTTTGGGGAAAATTTCATGATGACAGTGACGTCATAGCAGTTCAAAGGTTTCTTTCGTCGAATTTGAAAACATCAAAAAATGCCTTTTTCTCAATTGCAGTCGAAAATGACATTTTTGGGGGGCAATTAGTTGGCTGGGAATTTCGACGCCATGTTCCCATTTGAGAAACTAAGTGAAATTAAAGTTTCTTAAATATGGCTGATTTCGACAGGAGCTATTTTGGAAGTTCTGTCGAAATGGTTCTCATGAGGAGACATGCTTGGGAAAATACTTAGAAATATTTTCTAAGTACAGAAGGTCACTTCGACAAAGGGATGCTTTAGAGCCTTCCTTCGACAGAAGTTTAAAATTCAAAATATGGATAAAAAACTGTCTTTTATCCTTATCTGTTTCTCAGGAGGGACGCGTGGAGAATTGTGCTAAAATGAAGACATGCAAGGCAAAATGTGTCATATTTTGGAGAAATGTCCGTTAAAGGCAGTTATTTCGACACATTATAAATAGGGGTCTTAGTATTAGGATTTCTATGTGTTCGATTATTGTACTATACTCAAAATTCACTCAAAGTATTCAAGTTAACGTGAGAAAAGAGTTACTGTTGAGAAATCTACGTTGAAACACCTTACATTTTATTCAATTGAAATTTACTTTCTTTTACCAATTGTTTTTTACTGCATTTCTTTTACTTTGAAGTTCTTTATCTTCATTGCACTTCTTTTATCAAACTTTTTATAAAGTTTAGTCTTTTCAACAAACAATTAAAACAATCTTCAACGCAAATGAATATTGTCGAAGTGTTCTAATATATTTCTAGAAATACATTAAACACAAGAGCTATGTCCTTAGGATTCACTGGTTGATCCTGCAAGTAAACCAAATTGATTTTTTGGAAGACCAACGGTTGTTTACCAATTTTCACGATAAACAATTTTATTCCATCAAATAAGTAGATAGAATCAAATAAGTTAACAAAAAACAGACCCTTAATAAGTGTGAAGCAAGATTCTCTCTATTGACAAGATTATGACCTAGGAAAAGGAAGCTGAGGAAAAATAAGTGAAGGCTCTAAACGATTTGACTAAATTTTGGTAAAACATGATGTTGAAAAAGATGTTCAAACATGATGAAGTCTGATGGAAGAAGACATGCCAGACAAGATGTCCTAGCCTGTGGACTCGACATCTTGGTATGATATATCAGGTTGTTGCAGATCTGGTCCAAGATTTAAGGAGCAACAAAACATGGATCAAGGAATAAATAAACAGATATTTCGAAGCCCATTGACAGCTGAAGATTATAAAAGGAAGACGAAGACCTAGGGTAGTAGAAGAATTCTTATTAAGACTTTTGTAAAGTAGAAAATAAAGGTTTAGGGTTTTGAGAGTCGTGTACTTTCTTGTATTGTAAGTCACCCTTTGTATCGTTTGATACATTGTGGTAGACATAGTTTTTACATATTCAGAAACCTGTAGGTAATGAATTATGTATTGTTCTTGGATGAAGCTATTAAGCAAATTCAAGAGTTATTGTTAGTCGACAGTCTTGACTGAATAGTGTATTGGAAGAGGTGTCTTTCATTTAAACAGATTGATGCAGTTGCTAAAGGTTTTAACTGTTAGATATCACTGAGGTGATTTAGGGATTGAGATAGGTTTCTCTTATCTGAATGGAGTTTCTAGATAGAATTGCACTGGGTAGGGAATTAAGCGAGGAGTTGTAAACTGGGTCATCATATCTTGTGTTATTTATCATTCTATTATGTATATTCAGTCTACTCTTGATCAGAAGTTTATGTCTTGACTGATGTTGAAACATCTGTCATGACATTGTTTTATTCTGTTATGTTATACTTGCGTTGTTTTGACATCTCCTCTCTTCATCTCATTTCTTCTCCTTTAAGTTTTGGATTTCTATTTGTTGTTGAGATTGAATTTGTTTAATGTTTACTTGTGCTTGATCACATGCTCCTTTAGGGCTCCTAGTTTGAATTTAATTTTTGATTAAGTTCAAAGTAGGATAGATATTAAGCTCTCAATCCTTTGCATGACAACATTAGGGTAGTCCCTTTGAACCTCAACCTTAGGTCCATCATTTGTATGATAACATTAGGTAGACTTCCCTTCTCATCCTCAACTATAGGTCCATAATGCATGACAACATTTAGGTGAATTTTCCCCTAGATTTTATTTTACCCTTTGAGTCTTCTTTCTCTTCTCAAAACAAAATCAAAACGCTTAATAGATGTGATGTGCATTGTGCACCACGAGCCTTAAGAACATGGGAAAAGATGAGGAGATGCATTTTTAACCCCATCTTAGGGTACTTTATGAGCGAGACGTTTGGATCGTTAGCGTAAAGTATTTGATCCTATGTCATAGACTTTAGTGCAATGCGCATTTTAAACAAAGTTAATCCATTTCTGTTAAAACTCATAAACAAACTGCAAACCATTTTATCCTTTGGGATTGTTTGTCAAATCATTTTCAGAAATAATGCGTTATTTCTGTTCTACCGCAAACAGACATCGACCCTAACTGCTGGAATACAAACTTAACATCGCTCATAAAAAACACTTAACCAATCTATGGTTGTCCCACGAACTACGGATGCTCTGATTTCCTCTTTCTCGTCCGATTGAGGATACGTAGGCACAAGACGGAGAAGTATTGGCGAGCACTCTTTCCACCTTTCTTTCCATAGTCCATGAACTACGGACGCTCTGATTTCCTCTTTCTCGTCTGATTGAGGATACGTAGGCACAAGACGGTGAAGTCTTGACGAGCACTCTTTCCACCTTTCTTTCCGTAGTCCACGAACTACAGACGCTCTGATTAGGCACAAGACGACAAAGTCTTGGCGAGCATCCTTCCACATTTTTTCGTAGTCCATGAACTACGGACGCTCTGATTTCCTCATTCGGTCCGAATGAGGATACGTAGGCACAAAACGGTGAAGTCTTGGCGAGCACCCTTCCATATTTTTTCGTAATCCACAAACTATGGATGCTCTGATTTCCTCTTTCTTGTCTGAATGAGGATACGTAGGCACAAGACGACGATGTCTTAGCGAGCAACCTTCCCCCATTCACCCGTAGTCCTCCGAACTATGTTGACTCTGACTTTCCCATTGCACGAGGGAATACGTAGGCCTAGGAAGGCGAAGTCCTATCGAGTCTCCTTTTTTTTTCCCTTTCTGTTTCCGTTTAGCGGTAGAGCTTTAGATAACACACCCTTTGATTAGACAACAAGCGTGGATCCCGTTGAGTACAACGGACGTGAGGGAGTGCTAATACCTTTCTCTCGTGTAATCGACTCCCAAACTCGAGACTTGGTTGCGATGACCTTGTCTTCTCCCTTTTGAGGTTTTCTTCGATCGTTTCCTTTCCCCCTGTAGCGTGCGATTTTTGCCGGTGACGCGACCACCTTATCGCCATGGGTTTCTACTCACCGCAATGGTAGGTGTGGGGTGCTACTTTCTGATTTCTTATTTATCGCGTAATGCTGGAAGGGAAAGGGAAGCTATCTAAAACTAACCTTGCACGCAAATGTTTAACTGAGCAAATGCTTAAGAGATTCGGGGAGTTCGGGGTTACGTTATACAATGGGGAGTTGTCAATTACCCATCCTATATGTGGTTATCCACAGGTTGTTAGGAATTTTCCTTACTGCTTTCTACTTACTGGTGTTTGTCTGTTGTGGGTTGGGAAAGTTTCTCCTTTGGGAGTGTTGAGAGAGAGAGTTTTTGTTGATTTCGGGTTTTTTTCGATGCTTTTGATGAGTGAAGGTATTGGACCTAGAGTTTTTGATTGGTATGTGAAGGTACTGGACTTAGAGTTTTTTATTGGCATGTTCGCTAAGATATTGCAATCTTATGCCTACGTATTCCCGTTAAAGAAAATAGGGAAATCAGAGCAATCGTAGTTCCTCCTATTCTATGGGAGGAAAAGAAGTTTGGGTGTCTTGTTCAAAGCCCAAGATTGAAGCTAAAAGGTTGAGCATTTGTGTCTTGTTCAAAGCCCAAGATTGAAGCTAAAGGTTTGACTGAGAGACAATTTGTCATCTCTAAAGGGAGACATCTTGTCTGTTTATCACAGTTGTTGGGTGGCTGATTATAAAGGAGAATTACTTTAACTGGGATATGTGAATCCAGCAATGCCATAATTTCCTTTATAGGGGTGTTATCCTGAAGGAGGAAACTTTAACTCAGTGTTGAGCAACGCCATTTTTCCTTAGGAATCTTTCATACTAAGAGAGGGACAGTGGCGTGGATGTAAATAATCCAGAGGCTTGCCACTTATAGGAATTAGATGAAAGAGGGGATTTACCAGGATAAGAGATGGACTACAACTTTGATTTTTGAATCAACAAGTGTGCCACTTACAACAGTTATCTGGGATTAAGGTTTGTTTTGATTTTCTGTTTTGATGTAGTTATATACAGAGAAATGTCTTCCTACAGAGAGTTTTTGATTTCCTCTGAGGGGAATGTTGATTTTTGTGTGCCTTGATCAAAGCCCAAGGTTGAAGCTAAAAAAGTTGATTGACTCCCTAGGGAGTTTATTATATGTCTTGTACAAAGCCCAAGATTGAGGCTAAAGTGAGACTGACTCTTTTGGGGAGATCGTTATATAAAGCCTAAGAGGAGGCTAAAAGTTGACTTTTTCGGGGAAAGATTTTGTCTGTCTTGTACAAAGCCCAAGATTGAGGCTAAAGAGGGTTTTTGATTCCACTGGGGAATATTTGTATGTGTCTTGTACAAAGCCCAAGATTGAGGCTAAAAGGGAAAACTGACTCTACTGGTGAGAGGTTTTATCTGTCTTGTACAAAGCCCAAGATTGAGGCTTAAAGAAGATTGACTCTATTAGAGAGTATGATTTGTCTTGTACAAAGCCCAATATTTGAGGCTGGAAAGAGGATTGACTCTGTTTAGGGAGATTTATATATAGGTCTTGTACAAAGCCCAAGATTGAGGCTAAAGGATATTTAACTGACTCAGCGGAGGATATTTATGGGTGTCTTGTACAAAGCCAAAGATTAAGGCTGCAAGAGGTTGACTCAACAAGAGAGTGCTTTTGAGGCTAACTCTACTGAGGGAAATCATTATACAAAGTCTAAGAGGAGGCTGAAAAAGGTTGACTCAACAAGAGAGTGCTTTCATCTGTCTCGTACAAAGCCCAAGATTGAGGCTGAATTTTGCTGAGGAAAAGAAAGATCATTATACAAAGCCTAAGAGGAGGTTGGGAGGTGATTAACTCAACAAGAGAGAATTTTTATCTGTCTTGTACAAAGCCCTAGATTGAGGCTGAAAAAGAGTTGACTCAACAAGAGAGTGCTTAAAAGGTTAACTCTACTGAGGAAAATCAATATACAAAGCCTAAGAGGAGGCTGGCTTCTGCAGAGGATTATTGAGATCCAGAGACAGGTCTAAGTCGGGGAACCAACTCTTGCTGAGGGTTTACAGAAGAGTTGAGGAATCAGATGCCTTGAGGTTTTGATAGGCTAGTATGGTATTGATGATGAGATGACCCTAGCTAGGGGAATTTAGGATAAAGATTGAGTTTTAGATCCTGTGAGGGTTTTAAACTCTACTGGAGATTGATTAAATGATCAAGGTTTCTCCCGTGCTTTGTAGGGAACTTGAGAATGTCTTTGAGATCCAAGAGGAGATTAGACTGTCCAAGTTTACTGGTATGGAAAAGTTTGTCTTTGTATGATGCCCAAGAGGAGGCTGATGCTTTAAGGGATGAGAATCAACCCTAAATTGGTCTGAGGTTTTAACTCTTTAGAAAGACTGCTCTATCAAAGGATGACTAAGTTCTGTCCTATCCCTGTAAGAGGTCTTTGGGTCCTTGTACTAAGCCCAAGAGAAGGCATGAGAACTTCTAAGAAGCCGGAGGGTCCTTGTACAAAGCCCAAGAGGAGGCGGGGATGCTTTTAGGAAGCCCGTGGGTCCAAACTTAAGAAGAGTTCAAGAAAAGTTTCACCGGGAATAATCTTTTCTTTAGTGATCAGTTCTAGTGTTTGAAGAAATTCAAGAGATGTTTCACCGGGAATTAATCCTCTCTGGGGGAATTGAATTTCTTTGACAATTTTCTAATAGTGACAGTCTGAGAAAAGTTTCACAGGGAATAATGCCTTTCTCTTTGTTCCATATTGTATAAGCCCAAGAGGAGGCAAGACTGTATCTGGAATTCCTATGGGGAACTAGTTTTGACTGTGTTGAAAGAGTGACCACTGGCTTTATCTAATTCTAGACCTAATTGCCAGGGAAAAATCTAAGCAGATATATACAAGCATATATATATATATATACAGATGAAATATATACTGTATGTAAAAGAGGGTAAGAGGACTTACAAGTGAGCAAGCTTTCAGCACAAACAAATATATATATATATATATGTGTGTGCAAGTATGTAAAAGAAAGCTGTCTAAAACTTACAGGCGAGCAAGCTTCCATGTTAACAGCTGTATTGTTAGTTGTTCAAGAAATTAAAGAAAGTTTTGATAACAACTATGAATTTGAACCTAAATCAAAAGGGAAGTTGCTTTGAAGAGATGATTGAGGCTTATACTCAAGGAGAGGCCCAGATGAAAAACAGTAATCGTACCGTTGATCTGAAAATGGTATTGGGACTTATACAATAATTGGGGCTCAAATTAGGTTTTCCATACAAAGGCGTTGGGTCTTACACTCTATTAGAGGTCCAAGTTGTTTTAAAAGAAGAGAGAATGGGGCTTACAGCTCAGGGAGAGGCCCATTGAAAGACAGTGATCGCACCGTCGTTTTGAAAACTGTACTGGGACTTATACAATGACTGAGGCTCAAATTTATTTTATTTAAAAAAGGATGGGACTTACACTCTACAAAGAGGACCAAAGTGTTTTGAAAAAGATTTGTGAGGATGAAAATAATCAAAATCCTAATTTGATTTAAAAATGTATTTTAATTGAAAAAAAATTCAATTAAAATGATCAAAATTATCAAACATGTGTGAAAAACAAGTTGTGATCTTTGATTAATGTTTGAAAAATCATGTTTCATTCATAGAATGATATGAAAGCCATTTGAAGTTGAAAAATCAAGAGAAAGAAGTATTTTTAAATGTTAAAAAACAAATAAAACATAATTCTTTACAAAAATACTAAATATATGAAATAAATAATATTTTTGTAAAATTTTTATGGAATAACAAATTTTAACATTTTTGGGAATTTTCAAAAAAAGAACGAATAAAAAATAATTAAAATTGGGAGACAAATTAATTTTGGAATTAATTAAACAAAAACCATAAAATATGTGAAAAATAGCAAAAAATGAGAAAATGGCAAAATGGTCTAGGTGGGTGTTGAACCCACAACCTCAACAACAAACACACATGCGCACTACCACTGGGGTGGTGATACATCCGTGTATCAAAACCACCCCATTAATACATAAGGGGTGCCTTGTTTCTAGGCCTGGCCAAGGCGCCATGCCTGGCCCATGCCCAAGGCAAGGCCTGATTTTAGGCCTCTTGCGTGAAGGCTCTAACTTCCTCATTTCTCCATGGATTGGGACAAAATTTAGGTGTATCCTGCCTAGAATTTCACGAGGAATCCAATGGTGCCCTTGGAATTTTAAGAAAATGTTTCTATTTTAAAAACCGATAGTGATTTCAAAATAGGCCTAAATTTGCATGTTCTATGCTATCTCATCATACAGCCAACTATAGCATGTTAAATTGGTTCAAACACAACAAATATGATATGTATGAGAGGTCCATGATCAATGGATCTCAAAGCAATGCATGATTTAGAGAATTCAAGTTGTGATGCACTTACCTCTTGAAGCTCCTTGTGCTAGCTGTCAAGTTCCTTGTGCCAGAAGTAATCCAATGCTTTAGACATTCTTGATTGATCCCTTAGAAGCTTTTAGGATGATCAAAACCAGCTGGAATCCTCAGGAACAAGTGTAGGCTCTTTCTTGCAAAAGTGGCAAAAGTGACCAAAATAGTAACTCTCATAAATGGTGTTCCAAATGAGGGAAACTAATTGGGACAGTTTGAGGATGATATTTGGAGTGTGTTTGAGGCCTAGTTTAGTTTTGGAAGTGACTGAATCAAGACATGGCTTGAAAAATGCAGAAAAGTCAATTTTTGAGGTTTTGAAGGTTGACTTTCTGATTTTGGTGTATCAGATCAAGGGTGAGTGTTTGAACAGCTTAGATATGACATATTGGATGTGTCTGGATGATGAGCTGTGGTGGAATTGCTCTCTAACTCAAAAACTCAGAGATGACTTGCAAAAGAAGGCATTTGGCCTAAAGAGAGAGAGATTTTGAGGAAAGCGTCAGTTGTAGTGCTTTGGTGTACTCAAACTGATCACAAATGAGCTCTACTTATAGTAGAGCTAGTTTGTTTTGCAAGCAATAGTGAATGGCAGTTGGTACAGGCCTTTGGCCAATGTTGGTCCAAGGGAATCTTTAGTCTCCTATAGCCATTGACTTGAGGTTAGGGCACAGGTCCACGGTCCTTTGATTCAGAGTTGAATCTTGACTCATTCAGTTAGGAATGTCTCAGTCCATGCCACCTTGACGCATCCATTGAATGCTTGGCAACAAAATTGGAGTCTTTTGCACTTTTTAGCCTTTTTAGGTTTGTTATGGCTATATGTAGATTCTTGGACTTGGGAGGCTTGTGGATCAGATCTTTTCACTTGGATGTTAACCTCTGATGTGTCCAAATGGATGATAAGGCTTGGAGTTTTCCAAATTATCTAACTCGAGCAAAATGCACAAAATATGCCTTGTGAAAATCAGTCCATGATGCCATGTTTCAAGGGTTGTATCTCCCTAATCAAATGAAATTTGGAGATGATCTGGTACTTGTTGGAAAGCCCTCATGGCATACTTTAACTTTGATGTTCACCAATGGACCTGGTTTAACTTGGATCAAGGTGAAAAATGTCCCAGCATTTTGGAAAAAGTAAGGCAGATTCTGACTTTTTGAAAATTTCACTAAGTGTTGGAAAAAGTGTCATTTTCATGTTTTTGTGATTTTGATCAATTCATAACTCAAAATCCATGAGGATTTGGAATCTCTTCTAGTTAACACTTTTAAAGTATGTCAGATGGACTTTCATTTGGGCTTTGAATGGGAGAAAAAGGCCTTGTGGTTTAGGAGTTATGACCTTGCAAAGTTGGTACAAAATCACTTTTGTTCCATAACTTAGAAAAATTTTGGTTTCTCATGGTTGCCCCTTTTGCAAGAAACCTCACTTTTCTTGATTTTTCTTGATGGATGATGATCAATACCATATATTAACATTGTTTTTGACTTAGGGGAACCATATTTGTGAAAAATTCCAAAAAGTCAAACTTGACTTTGTGCACAGTTGACTTTTTATCGGATGAAATCCAAACTGTGCGATCCTTTGTGAGATCAAGTCCTTGACCTAATTCAAACCTAATGGATGGATTCCATAGGTGTTTTAGGGTGTATTGAATCATGTCCCAAGGTTTGGGAGCATGCTTTGTTCAAAAGTCAAAGATACAGTTGACTTTTTCTTCAAAACCCTAATTGTGGTCCCGATGAAATTGAAACTTGTGAATCAAGCTTCTTGGATCAATCCATTGTTGTAAATGGATCAATGTAGTGTATTTGAGGTCATCAAATCATGTCTTGAGGTCTTGGCACATGAATTGCCTCAAAAGTCAACTTAGGGGTGAATTAGGTCAAGAAACCCTAATTCTTGATTTTTTGCGAATGCATCCCCTGAGGCTAAATTGATTGGATGATTGGGTCCATGAGGTCCCTTGTAGTAATTTTGGTTGTGCTTTGAAGCAATGGCTCATGCCCAGAAGAAAATTTTCATCTGGAGGCCTTGGTTTACCAAAACCCTAATTTGGTGACACTGTCGATCTTGAGGCTTGATCCACTTGGAATGTTGCAACTTTGTGCTTGATTCTTGATGTGGGAGTCCTCTTGATCATTTATGGGTGTTTAAGATTTAGGACAAGTTGAAGATCATGTCATTTCTTGATTGATCTTTTGCCCAAATGCTCAGAGAGGGATGGAAACCCTAATTCTTGATTATAAGGAATGCTCAACCATCTTTGAGGAGATTGATGAGGCATGATGGTTCATCTATATTGTGGTAACAATTTGCACAATGATGGGAAATCTTGGTGGTCAAAATTTGGGGTGTGACAGATTCCCCTATTTAATTTTCTTGGACCCGAAGGTGTGAATGGCGAAGGTATTCGGACATTCAGGGTGCAAGAGGATTAAATATCGGAATACCCGAAATTTTGATGGTGGTTATGAATGTCAGCGGTTTACTCATCCATCTTCTTTTGCTAAGAAATAATACTTAGAAAAGGGTAAAACTTCCCCTCGATCCTGGTCTTCAGCCAAGGAACTGGTCTCAGTTTCTGAAATAAACTTCCCCTCGATCCTTAGTCTTTAGCCACGGAACTAGTCTTAGTTTCTGAAATAAACTTCCCCTCGATCCTGGTCTTCAGCCAAGGAACTGGTCTTAGTTTCTGAAATAAACTTCCCCTCGATCCTGGTCTTCAGCCAAGGAACTGGTCTCAGTTTCTTCTTGTCGAGTTTCTTCCTTGACAAGGGACGCTATATGTAGTGGTCTCCATCAAACTTCTCACCGAGTTTTACTGGGGAGACGCCATTTGATGGAAAAATTTTGAGGTCAGACTTGCTGGGGGTACCCATTTGTCTGAGCTGTAGAGGTGTGCAAACTTCTCTGTTGGAGATGCCATTTGTTGACTCTACTGGGGAAAAACGAGTCTCTTGAAAGACTGCTTATTGCTCGGGGATGCTACATCATACTTTTCTTCGAGATCTTCTCAGAGAAATTCCATGAGAGATCCAATTTTGAGGTGCTGATGACTTTATTAACATCGACTTTTGGAAGAAAAAACTGATGTATTGCTGAGAGTCTTCGGTTAAGAGGCTTTCTCTGGGGATTTTCCTTAATCCGGGAAAGCGAAATATCATCTTCAATGGTGAAAAGTGATGTTTTGAAGGTGTCCATCGAAGGTCTTCTTGTCTTTCAGAGGTTCAAGTTATCAAATTAGTCGAGGACCATGTCCAATCCAGAAATAAACTTGGGAGAGATTTCTTTAGACGATACATTTCCTGATGAGGAAAGAACTAACAACCTTACGGGCGGGAAGACATTATCACTTGGGGATATGACTGACTGGAGTGATATTGATGCAATGTGATTATGAATGTGAATCAATAATGCATGATGTATATATGTTTATGCTGACAAATCTGACACGACATACAGACTAATAGATGAACACGACTGGATACTCGGTCACTGCGGGGGATAGAAAGTATCACTGGTTCAAAATAGCAATCCTACTTTGCTTAGGAGCGGCGGTCCCTGTAGGGAGGAGAGAATCGTTAATCGGTCTTAAGAGGTAAGAACTCTGTCGGGGATATCAGATGGGACATTTGCATCTGAAACAGTTGATCCTTCATTCAGGCGTACTGGTTTAGAATGAGTACTTTGATTCTGCACTTTGAGGTTCAGTCACCTTCGGAGAAACCCTCGATGTTTCTTTTGATGTTCAAAGTCAAAAGAAATTGCCATCTTTATTTTAAAAGCAGAAAATTTTTGACAAGTAAATTCATTTTTGTTTTATTTTAAGAATCGTTGATCATGTTAAAATATCATTCTGTAAAGCTAAAACAAATGAGAATTGCAAACAAAAGCACTAGGGCTCAAATTTTATTGATAGGATGGAAATCAGCCGAGCGCGTGATTCCATAGAGTATTTACAAAGTTTAGAAAAATGGTAATTTAAGGGAAAAGGGGCTACATTGAAACATAACGACCATTATCCTTCTGTCAACTTTGAATTTTGGACATCCTGAGCTTCTGTCGAAGATGACCTCGACTGGAGTTTTCTTATGGATGGCGCAACTGGTGAGGAGTTGAACTGATCAGACGTAGTTACTTGCCATTAATCCCTAACTTTTGCCTGGATTGTACTTTGAGATTTCCAATCCATCGGGATGATTTTTGCTTATGTCTCTAATTTTTTCCTTGACCGCCCTTTCGAGTTTTCAATCCACCGAGACGTTTTTTATTTTTTATTTTTTTTAGGCGAAGTATTTCTTGACTACATCAACATTTGTGGGGTAGGAAAACTCTTCTCCATCCATGGTTGTGAGTCTCAAGGCACCGCCTGAGAAGGCTTTCTTGACCACATAAGGGCCGTCATAATTCATAGTCCATTTGCCCCGGGAATCAGTGAGGAATGATTGTATCTTCTTGAGCACGAGGTCTCCTTTCCTGAAGACACGGGGTCAGACCTTTTTGTCGAACGCCTTCTTCATTCTTTGCTGATACAACTGACTGTGGCATAGAGCCGTTATTCACTTTTCTTTGATCAGATTCAACTTATTGTGTCGACTTTGACACCATTCAGCCTCTGCTATCTTAGATTCCATTAATACCTTGATTGATGGGATCTCTACTTCGATGGGGAGCACTGCCTCCATACCATATACTAGAGAGAAAGGGGTTGCCCCTGTTGAAGTGCGAACATATGTGCGATAACCGTGAAGAGAAAAAGGCAGCATTTTGTGCCAATCTTTGTAGGTTATAACCATCTTTTGAACAATCTTCTTGATGTTCTTGTTAGTCGCTTCTACCGCTCCGTTCATCTTAGGTCGGTAGGGAGATGAGTTATGCTGTTCGATCTTGAACTCAGCACACAACTCATTCATCAACTTGTTGTTCAAGTTAGATCCATTGTCAGTGATGATCTGGCTTGGAACACCATAACGGCAGATAAGATTGTTTTTGATAAATTGGACCACCACTTGTCGGGTTACATTAGCTTATGACGCTCCTTCGACCCATTTGGTGAAGTAGTCAATGGCTACCAGGATGAACCAATGTCCGTTTGAAGCCTTGGGTTCGATCATGCCAATCATGTTGATTCCCCATATGGAAAAAGGCCATGGATAAGAAAGAACATTGAGATGCGTTGGCGGTACATGGATTTTGTCAGCGTATATCTGACACTTGTGACATCTCCTCATGTACTTATAGCAATCGAATTCCATTGTCAACCAATAGTACCCGGCTCTCAGAATTTTTCTTGCCATTGTGTGTCCGTTGGCATGAGTGCCAAAGGATCCTTCGTAAATTTCTTTCATCAACATGTTTACTTCGGGTCTGTCTACGCATCGAAGTAAGACCATGTCAAAGTTTCTCTTATAGAGTGTATCACCGCTCAGGAAGAAGTTGCCAGCCAGTCTTCTGAGAGTCTTCCTATCTTTTCTTGATGCCCCAGGCGGGTACTCTTGTTTCTAAAGGAAGCATTTGATATTGTGATACCAAGGTTTGTCGTCTATGACTACTTCAATCGTGAAGATGTAAGTGGGCCTTTCAAGGCGCATTATATCGATCTTAGGTACGCCGTTCCATTGACCTACACTAATCATGGAAGAGAGTGTGGCTAATGCATCATCCATGTGATTTTCTTCATGAGGGATATGATGAAACTCGATTATGTTAAAGAATGGTAAAAACCTTCTCGCGTAATCTTTGTAAGGAATCAGTCCTGATTGGTATGTGTTCCAATCTCCTTTGATCTGATTGATAACCAGGGATGAGTTTCCATACACATCCAAGTTCATGATCCTTAAGTCGATCGCTTCTTCGATACCCATGATACAAGCTTCGTATTCGGCCTCGTTATTTGTGCACTTGAATGTTAATTTGGCAGTGAAAGGAATGTGGGTACCCTGAGGTGTTACGATGATTGCCCCAATTTCGTTCCCATAATTGTTGACAGCTCCGTCAAAGATTAATCCCCATTGGGAACCTGGTTCTAGCCCTTCACTGGGTAGCAGTTCATCGCAATCTTTCATTTTCAAGTACATGACATCTTCGTCTGGGAAGTCAAATCCGACTGATTCCTGATCGTCTATCGGTTGATGAGACAAATGATTGGCTAAAATACTTCCTTTGACGGCTTTTTGAGCATGGTACTCGATGTCGTATTCTGATAACAACATTTGCCAACGGGCAATCCTTCCCGTGAGAGCAGGTTTTTCAAAGACATACTTGATCAGATCCATTTCAGAGATTAACTAAGTAGTGTGGCAAATCATGTACTGGCGAAAACGTTTGGCTGCCCAAGCCAGAGCGCAGCAAGTTTTCTCGAGCATAGTGTACCGAGTTTCACAGTCGGTAAACTTCTTGCTTAGATAATAGATGGCAGACTCTTTTCTTTTAGTTTCGTCTTGTTGGTCAAGTACACAACCCATGGAGTCTTCCAACACTGTTAGGTATATGATCAATGGTCTTCCCTCTACTGGGGGTGACAGGATCGGTGGAATCCACAGATACTCTTTGATACTGTCGAAGGCTTTTTAGCAATCTTCCGTCCACACACAGCTTTGATTCTTTCTGAGTAGTTTGAAGATTAGCGCGCATGTCGCGGTCATGAGGAATATAAATCTGGAAATGTAATTCAGACGTCCCAAAAATCCTCTGACTTGTTTCTTAGTCTTTGGAGAAGGCATTTCTTGAATGGCATTGACCTTGTCAGGATCAACCTCAATTCCTTTCTGGCTGACGATGAACCCTAAAAGTTTGCCTGAGCGGACACCAAACGTGCATTTGTTGGGACTCAAGCGGAGTTTGTACTTTCTCAAACGCTCGAATAACTTGGACAGGTGTGTCACGTGCTCTTCTTCTGTTTTAGATTTGGCAATCATGTCATCGACATACACATTCTGACTTTTCCGTCCTTTTTCAGAACTGGCACTATGTTGGCTAGCCATTGAGGATATTTTGAGGTGGCGAGGAAACCAGCATCAATCTGTTTCTGCATTTCCTCCTTGATCTTGATAGCCATATCCAGGTGAGTCCTTCTCAAACTTTGTTTTACCGGCGGACATTCTGATCTTAACGGTAAATGATGCTCCACGATGCTGGTATTCAACCCTGGCATGTCCTGATAGGACCAAGAAAATACATCGGGAAACTCTCTGAGAAGTTTTATCAAGTTTTCTCTGATAGTCGGAATGAGCAGTGCCCCAATCTTGACTTCTTTCCTCTCTTCTGAACACAAGTTGACTGTTTCCAACGACTCTTTGTGAGGCTCAATGGACCTTTCCTCTTGTCTGAGTAATCTGGAAATCTCTTCTGAAATTTATGCGTCCTCTTCTTCTTCAGCCTCAAATACCGGGAATTCAAAGTTGGGAGAAGGCATGGGATCGTATGTTTCAACGGGGTTTAAAACAAGCAATCTGCATGACGTGATGATTTGTTCTTTAGAAGAGATAGAGAGAATGCAAGAGTGTGTGCAGTGTATTTTCTGAAAAATGCTTGTTTTTATTTATTTTTGGGCTGTTTTAGGATTACCATTTTCTGAAAAACAAAAAGTGAAAACAGCAATAACTGCGGAAATTACAGAATAACGTTTATTTATTTATGATTTAGTCGATTCTTGAAACTACAGCCCTATAAAACAAAACTTTGTCGATTTAGGCGAAGCGAAGAGGGACATTTACAAAAAGTGAGCCTTATAAAAACATCTGTTCCACCTGGGCAGGATGAAAGGTTAAAACAAAGATGGCAATTACTTAGACTTATGGACGACTTTAGGGACATCGACAGCAACCCAATGGTGACGAACTCCTCGGTGAATCACAAAGTCTGGTACCTTCTTTCTTGATTTGTCCTCAGAATTGACGCTGATTTCTGGCGGAGCAGGATCATTGGAGTCTTCCTCCCAGGAAGAGTTGTCGTAAACGAACTCTTCTGTTGTATCTTGCACAGTGTTTTCATTTTCAGGGTTGATCTCCCCATCTAGTTGGCTGGATGTCTTCGAGCCTAATACGAGAGCTTTCAGGAGTGATGTACTTGACCAATAAGTCGTACTTGCCACTCGGTTTTCCTAAGGTGTCACATACTTCTGTGGGACTGGAGGAGCCATCCTTCTCGTTGACGTTGACCTCGGGAAAAGCATAGTTGATGAACTCTTGTCCTGCAATCTTTGCAGATTCATCATTGTGCTGGATATCTTTGGAATGTCCTGAGTAATGATCCCATGATTTGGGGGGACGCAGGTATTCTTTTCAATATTGCTCAACTGATAGGCATCGTTTGGCTGACTCTTTTGCCCCAAGTCTTCTGGGTACAGTTGCCAAATAGGCAAGTCATCCAAGGGATCAAAATAGTCATAGTCGAAGTTACCTTTCATTAGAGTGTCCTCCTCTAATGAGTTCGGTGGAGCACGACATCCCTCAGGATCACAATCTCCGTATATCATCTTGGCGTCTGATCTTGGTATATATCTCGGACTCTGCGTGGGAAAGCAAAATGGCATATGCATTTCTTCCTGAGATATATAACCTTCATTGTTAAAATAGGATTTCCACTCTTCATCTGTATCAGAATAGTCACCCTCATTAATGGTGTGTACTTCTTGAGACACTGGGTGGAGAAAGCCTCCACTGTGGAAGAAGTTCTGAATGGGATGAAAACTTTCATCGTTAGTAGCAGTCTGGGTACAGGTTAAGGAGAAACCAAGACCTTTCTTTGTCTTGTTATCCGTAGGGATGACAAGCTGTCCCCATCCTTTTGCGTTATTACTGTCAATTACTTTGAGAGCGTCTTTGTATGAGGAAATCGATGTCCCTTTCTCTGATCGATTCTCATTGCTACCTGAGAGTGCTTGGAACTGAGTTCCAATAACCTCCTCGGGTTCTACATAGGAAAATGATGATAAGTTGCTCACAATTAAGGCATGCTCTCCGCATACTGTGACTAACTTGTCATTCTTGACGAACTTCAGCATCTAGTGAAGTGTCGAAGTGACTGCCCCAGCTTCGTGTATCCAAGGTCTTCCTAATAAACAGCTGTATGTTGCCCGGATGTCCATAACCTGGAAAGTGACTTTGAAAATGTGAGGACCGATGGTTATGGGAAGATCAACTTCGCCGATAACTATTTGTCTGGATCCGTCAAAGGCTTTGACAATGACCTCACTTCCTCTCATCGGAGATTGTTGAAATGATAGTCGAATCAGAGTATATTTTGGCATAACATTCAGAGCTGATCCTGTGTCTACCAGTACGCTGGCTAGAGCATCGTTCTGGCACTTGACTGTAATGTTAAGCGCCATGTTGTGATTTTTGCCTCCTTCCGGTAGTTCCTCATCACTGAATCCTAAATTGTTGCAGGAAGTGATGTTAGAGATGATGTTGTCAAACTGTTTTATTGTCACATCTTGTTCCACAAAGGCTTGCTCTAAGACTTTCTGCAAAGCTTCCATGTGAGCTTTGGAACTAAGCAAGAGAGATAGCACAGAGATTCTCGATGGAGCTTACAACAGTTGGTCTACAATGTTGTACTCGCTCTTCTGGATGACCTTCAGCATCTCATCGTTGTTCTTTACTAGTTCTGGATTACTGGATTGACCGACTGGTTGATTGGGAACTTCTGTTTGAGGTTCCTTTTCCTTGGTGGGTTCTCCAACTCCTCTGTTGAAGATCCGACCGCTCTGTGTTACTCAACTGATGTCGGCAATGTTTACTACGGAGGGTAATGGAGTTTCCTTTCCATTTTCGATTGTTGTTGCACCGTACTTATAAGGGATAGCCTTTTCTGATTTGTACGGTATTGGACCCGGCAGATAGATAACCACAGGAGCCTTTTGATTTTTCTGACCATTGTAGGCAGCCTCAATTGGTTCGAGGTTGAGAATCTTTCTACTATCAAGAGGAACTCTTGATTCATAGAGTAGAGGGATTATGGCACAAACGTCCTTAGTCCTCCCATGATTAGAGATTATGACAACATCTTTGCTTTGATCAGGAAGATAGTCTTGCATCACGTTGATCGAACCAAAATTTGAACATGGTCAAATCTCTTTGCGGTCCAACTGATTTTGAAGAGTTGACCGTACGAGGTAACATCCTTGGTTGTTCTCTGAGAAAACTCTACAGCACTCATAATTATGTGGTGGCACCTGGCCACGTCCGCTTTGTATGCAGGGTAACTTTACTAGATCTGTTTCCATCGAGCGGACATCCTGACTCTAATGCCTGTTAGGATTCTCATCAGTCATACTAATCTGTTATGTAGCTTCATCCAAGTAGATTGGAAGCCACCAGTGGTCCAACAAGTGTTGAAGTGTTCTTTGGACAAGTGCTCATCCTTGGTCGTTTTTACGACACACTTTACAGTCCTGATAATCATGTGAAGCCAGAAAACCGAGCCTGACTTGCTTAGCGTGTAATTCTACCAGACTGGTATTCATCAAGCGAATATCAAAGATTTGAATCATATTAACTTGATGGTTACTTCTATCATGGTAATCTTGGATCCATCCGAGATCCATCTGACGTTGAAGGGCCTCTTGTACAAAAGAGCATCCCTGATTGCTTATTGAGCAGATCGGACAGGAATTGTAATCGTGCCGTGGCAGATCATGATGTTGACTTTGCCTTGAGTGCATTGCCACCAAGTTGATGTTCATCGTCAGAATGTCGTGGTTCTGGACAATGTTGGGATTTGCGTGAGCCATATTGACCTCACGGATTCGATGATCTTGAATCGATCCGAGATTCATTTGTTCTTGTAGAGCTGATTGCACTACGGAACATCCTTGATTATTCTTTGAGCAGATATCACACTAGTGATAATTGTGAGATGGCACATGATCGTACCCGCTCTGTCTGCAATGCATCCTAACCAGATTGGTTCCTAATAGGAGTACATTGTGAATTTGATAATTGCGACTAAATTCCTCCTCTATCAAATTTACGGCAGTCTTTTCATGTTGAGGCAACGGGTTCGTCTGAACATTTGGATTAGTATCTTTGAAAGATAGGACCCCGTTCCTGACAAGCTTCTGCACATCAGATTTGAAGCTGAGACAGTTCTCGATGTTGTGCCCTGGCCCTCCTTGATGATAAGGGCAAGTTTGATCCGCTTTGAACCAAAAAGGCTGATTTTTGGGTACTGTAAGAGGAGACCTGGTTTGGACATGCCCCTTGACCAGTAGAAGGGGAAACAGTTATGCGTACAACATTGGTATAGGGTCGAACCCTGGTGGTCGTGTCGCACCATTGTTATTATACTGTGGATGAGCCTGTTGAAGAGGCTGTTGTGTCCTTTGCTGATATTGTTGTTGATTTGGTTGGCTCTGAGCAACTTGAGGTTGATACGTTGGAGCCGGCGTTGGGTTGATAGCAGGAGTTACCGCTGCTACGGGTTAATACCTTCGCCTTTGCTTTCCGAGAGAGATATTACCAATATCTTGCTCTTTTTCCTTTGGGAAGGCACTACCGTATCTTTTGGTATTGCTTGATGGCTCTGCATCTTTGACCAATCGTCCTTCTCGGACTGCTTCTTCAAGGCGTAGCCCCATGTTCACCATTTCAGTGAAGTCATTGGGCGCACTGGCGACCATTCGGCCATAATAGAATGAGCTCAAGGTTTTCAAAAAGATCTTAGTCATCCCTTTTTCCTCAAGAGGGGGACTGATTTGGGCGGAAATTTCACGCCATCTCTAAGCATACTCTTTAAAAGTTTCCTTGTCTTTCTACGACATTGCTGTAAGTTGATCTCTGTCTGGTGCCATGTCCAGGTTATATTTATACTGCTGAACAAAAGCTGCGCCAAGATCTCCGAAAGTAATGATCTTGGTGCGGTTTAAACCCATGTACCATTTGAGTGCGGCACCAGTTAAACTGTCTTGAAAATAGTGGATCAGTAGCTGTTGATTTTCAGTCTGAGTTGACATTTTTCGAGCGTACATCACCAAATGAATTTGAGGGCAAGAGTTGCCTTTGTATTTTTCAAATTCAGGCACCTTGAATTTTTGCGGTATTTTCACGTTAGGGACCAGACAAAAGTCTGCGGCGTCCTTTCCGAATAAATCCTGACTGCGAATGATATGCAGTTCCTTCTGCATCTCCTGGAATTGCTCCTGGAACTCATTCATTCTTTCGTACATGTCTTCGTTTCCACCAGAGGTTACTTGTGGAATCTGTCCTTCCGGGACAGTGTGTACCACTGGTTGTGGTATAGTCATTACGGCAGTGAATCTTGGTGCTTCCCTGTCCCCAAGTTTGTAACCTTCAGGAGTTAATGTCATGACTCTTGCGTCCTCGCTTTCCCGAAGTTTGTAACCTTCAGGCCCAACGGTTCCTGCTGCAGTTTCAGGGTCTTCCGTGACCGGTGGGATATATCTTTCAGGGATGAAGTTGATAGGCATGCCCCAGGGACGATCTTTAGGCATGTTGTACCGAGGATCATAGTCTCCACTATGGGCGTAGATGTGATCTCCGAGATCACAGTCCTTTGTTATTGTCTCTGAGCTGCTGCCAAGGATTGCATGTCATTGTGAAGTTTTTTCAGATCTTCCTTCAGAGTGTCGATTTCTTCTCTCAGTTCTCTGTTCTCTTCCTCGAGATTGTCCATTTTCTTTTATCGATTGGCCCGAGTATTGTACGAGTGAGACAGTTTGACTCTAGAATCATAACACATACGTGAGACTCGAGGATAGGAAGAATGCGTTATGTGAGAATGATGAATGATATGCAATGATATATATATATATATATATATTTTTTTTGCTTTAATAAAAAAGAAACTTCAACAAAAGGATTGCAAATATCATACAGTAAAGGGTGGAGACCCTGTTTTATTGAATTTGAAAAATTGTAGAAATGGAAAATACAGTATTTTACAAAGTGCTGTAATAGGAAATGTCTAAACTTATGGATCCTGAGTCCTCTCTGAAGAGAGCTCAGATGTTGGTTCTGGTATCTTCCTTTTCTTTGACCGGGGCTCTTCAGTCGTTGTCGGGTTGTCATTCCTTTGCCAAGTGAAAGGAGGGAGCAAGTTTCTTTGGTCTTCTTGATTTTCTACAACATGCTGCTCTAGTATCTTAATCAGAGCATCCTTCTTTTTTAACAGTTCCTGAATTTTGGTACACTCCATATTGAGAATTCATTACTTGTTCTTCCAAGATTTCTTCTCCCGTTGAACATTGTTGAGAGCGACCTGGAGTTTTTCCATGTCAAACATAAAATAAAGGACAGATTCCTTTAACGGAAGAACCTCTTGACGAGGGTAAGGCATCCTCAGCTTGAGGGCTCTAGTTTGCACCCAGTGGAGATAAGGCTCCATGGAGGTACATTTTGGTCTTCCTAGAGACTCTCTTCCTTTCCTGTGAATATGTTGCCAGGCATGCACTATTTCCTTCTTTAGTGCCCTGTCATTTTCCCCTTCCTTGAAGAAAAGACCTTCCAGATGAACATTATGCGGGATATTCTTCATCGGGTATCCGAGTTGACGGCGAACTAAAATTAGATGATAGTTGATTCCTCCTTTAGTTCTTATGAGCAGTACATTGGGTAAATTTCCACATTTGTCGATGATTCTTATCCCCTCATAAATCCTATTATACCAATCTATGTCAGAGTTGGTAAGAGACATGATTCTCTGTGACCAACGTAGAGTACTCTTATGGTCCCAAAAAGCAGCAGACTTGGGTAAATGGGAAGTGAACCACTTTTAAAGCAGGGGTATACAGCATGTGATCATTCCTCCGCTGTACAAATTCCTTAAGTGTACAGAATGATAAGCATCTGCGAGTAGGGTTGGCACGGGGTTTCCAATTAGAAAGATCTTAACATCGTTGGTATCGACGAAGTTATCGATGTTGGGAAAAAGGAAAAGCCCGTATGTGAGTAGGACAAAGATATCTTCGAAAGCAGTAAAGTTTCCTATACTGGAAAAGTACAGGGCTTTCTCTACCAAAAACTTGGCCGGAAAACCTTTGATTCCTTCCTTAGTGGTCATGTGAGTCCCGACTTCTGACTCGTCCAAATAGATTGCTCTTGTAATAGTTTAATCCTTTGGAATTTCTTCCAGTCCAGAAAAGGGAGCTTGGTCAGTGATAGGTAAATCAGTCAGATGAGAGTACTCCTCCAGTATTGGTGCCAGTTGATAATTCGGGAATGTGAAGCAGTGATAAACTGGATCGTAGAACTGAATCAGCGTAGACAAGATTCCTTCAACTACGTGGACCCTTAACAGAGACAGCAGTCCTCCATGCTTAGCTCTGAAAGCATCAGGGTTGGTAATCATCCTTGCTAACCCCCTTAAATCCTCTAGCTTTGGAGCCTTGAAGGTATACTTGTGCGTCTTTCTTCTACCGAAATCCATAACGCAATCTTTCTCTCTGATATTTGTAATTATTGTTTTAGTTTATTTTGAAAAAGAGAGAGAAGAGAAAAGAGAAGAAAGAGAAAGAAGAGAAGATTTTTCTTTTTTTAAGACATTTTTAAATGAATGCATGAATGCAGCACACAAAAACATTGAAAAAACATGGGTTCAAGGGTTCAACGTCACTAGCATGGAGTCATGGCTCTACCCATCCCTAAAGGTTGTATTCTGGTTAATTTTTGTACCTGTAGAATGGGTTAAAAGTTCCCAAAATCATTGACCCCCTAAGGATATCAACAGCAATCTGGTTCACCCGAGCGAGCTGTAGCATCCTAGGGTAATATCAATTGAGTGTAGTATCGCGTATCAACTATTCTCGATAGTCACCGCACTACCAAATAGCTATATGATTAATGTCTACTAAATCCTCAGTTTCACGGATACCACATTGGGACAATCTGCTTTCAGGATAATTGATCGTTCAACATTGAATCCATAAAGGGTATCTCCACTGATTTGATGGTCTACCAGGATCGCTTATTCGGGAATCATTCCCTGTAAGTCCACCCGTCTATGCCATCACTCATCTTAGGGTTCTCTCAAACTTTCCACATGCGTATTAATCGCATTCCCATTGATAGAAAAATAAACACGGATATCAAGTAGGAAAAGCAATATATATATATATATATATATATATATATATATATATATATATATATATATATATATATATATATATATATATATATATAGTATGATACCTAAAACTAATCATCCTAGACCTCTTAGGAACTATAATTCTAAAGACTCCCCAGCAGAGTCGCCATTTTTCTGTAGCGTGCGATTTTTGTCGGTGACGCGACCACCTTATCGCCATGGGTTTCTCCTCACCGTAATGGTAGGAGTGGGGTGCTCATTTTTTATTTCTTATTTATCCTGTGAAGCTGGAAGGAAAAGGGAAGCTATCTAAAACTAACCTTGCACACAAATGTTTAACTGAACAAATACTTAAGAGATTCGGGGAGTTCAGGGTCAGGTTATACAATGGGGAGTTGTCAATTACCCATCCTTATGTGATTATCCACAGGTGTTTATCTGTTGTGGGTTGGGAAAGTTTCTCCTTTGGGAGTGTTGAGAGAGAGAGTTTTTGTTGATTTCGGGTTTTTCTGATATTTTTGACGAGTGAAGGTATTGGACCTAGAGTTTTTGATTGGTATGTGAAGGTACTGGACCTAGAGTTTTTGATTGGTATGCTCGCTAAGATTTTGCAATCTTATGCCTACGTATTCCCGTTAAAGAAAATAGGGAAATCAGAGCAATCGTAGTTCCTCCTATTCTATAGGAGGAAAAGATGTTTTGGTGTCTTGTTCAAAGACCAAGATTGAAGCTAAAAGATTGAGTATTTGTGTCTTGTTCAAAGCCCAAGATTGAAGCTAAAGGTTTGACTGAGAGAGAATTTGTCATCTCTAAAGGGAGACATCTTGTCTGTTTATCACAGTTGTTGGGTGACTGATTATAAAGGAGAATTACTTTAACTGGGATATGTGAATCCAGCAATGCCATATTTTCCTTTATAGGGGTGTTATCCTGAATGAGGAAACTTTAACTCAGTGTTGAGCAATGCCATTTTTCCTTAGGAATCTTTCATACTAAGAGAGGGACAATGGCGTGGATGTAAATAATCCTGAGGCTTGCCACTTATAGCAATTAGATGAATGAGGGGATTTACCAGGATAAGAGATGGACTACAGCTTGGATTTTTGAATCAACAAGTGTTGCGGTGAAAATAGGATAACAAATTATTGATTAACTTGCATCATTTTCTTTTACAACCAACTTTGATTTATCCAAAGGAAAGGTTCAAGATCGTTATAAAAACCTAAAGGGAAGATATCTAAGGTTCGGGGGTTGGTTACGCCTAGGGAAGGTATTAACACCCTAAACGTCCGTAGTACTCTACGTGAACCTCTTGTTTTAATGTTATCTTATGTTTGCTAAAGGTTCTATGCTAAAGGTTGAAACCCTAGGGGTTAGTATCCAAGTATACTCGATAAGGCATCGCACCTTACGCCTACGTATACTCGGGAATAGAATCAGAGTATGCGTAGTTCTACTTCTACTGAATGATTGACTGTGGTCAATATTCAGAGGGGAAATGAGTACAAGCTCATTGTAGAGTTTAAGAACTCTCTAGATCTAGTTGAAGTGGACCTATGTTATGTTTTAGTCAGTAGGGGAAAGTGAGTATTCATTAGGATGAATATCACCAAGAGTATAAGAACTCTCTCCTAAGGCTAGTTATGATTTCTATGGCTCTGATGAGGCCAAGAAATGGAGTTTCTCCTAAGAGGTTACTTAGGTTAAGGTGGGAGGTCAATGACTTTAGGAGTCAACCAAGTTCATCTTCCTTTGGAATGGGGGATAACAACATATTAAGATAGCAAGAATGAAAGGCATAAAAGATAAAACATTGATATAAGATAACATAATGGAAGCAACATAAGCATAAGGATGGCAATATGTTCATGATAAATGATGATTAGGTATGAGGTAAATGTCAAACAAAACAAAATGAATATTGAGAAGAATATCACACAAATAGTCACAAAGTCAATGCATAGTTTAGACATGAATTTAATCAAGCATAATATTCAAGGTTAAATCAATTGATTCAATAATCATATGATAAAATATAGATTAAGATCATATAAGATATCACTTAAGATTATAAACAAAGTTTAACAATTATCAAATAAAAATAAGATAAAATTCACATTAATAAACCAATCTCAAAATAAATATTTAAAAATATTATTAAATAAAATATAAAATATAAAATAAATAAAAAAATGTTTAGAGTTTTTTTTTTAGAGACATATTATATATTTTATGAGATGGATTAATATTGAAAAAAGATTTAAAAAAAACAAAATAAAGAAATAAACAAAAGCATGTGGGTGTGCAGTGAGGAATTTATTTCAGTTGAAAATATAAAAGAGGAAGATAATGGGCCAAAAGGGGGGTGGGGATAGAATTGAGGCCCACGCGAGAGAAAAGAAGAGGGAAAAAAGAAAATGAAGCGCACAAGGGATGGTCTGGGGCGAGGGGGATTCGAACCCCAGACCTCCCTCTCATAGTGCAAGCTCCATGCCACTGGGGTGGCTATACGTCCGGTGATTAAGATACAAACATAAATACATAAAGGATCCTGCGCGCGCATAACCAAATTTCAAGCATCCTAGTTCACAAGCTTATAACTTACACAATACTTAACCAATTTTAATGAAGTAAAAACTGAAATTGAACAGGAAAGAACATAGAATACGACTGTGGCATCCACATGCCTTAATTCTAAACACACAAATCATGAATTGGTTATGAAAAGAGTATGTCACAAGTTCTTGTACACATGTGCACACAAGACAATAGAGTGAGGAAACTACAGATGACTATGCCTTCACAAACAAGGCAGCATAATATCATATCTCATGGCAAGTTTCAAGAGAACACGCATTAAGTGAATGATCATGCACATTGCTTACAAGCAGAGCCAAAAAAGACAAAGGTACATTCAAGGAAAAACAAAGCATGAAGGCTTCATAAAAGGGAAAGATAACAATGCACCATCTAGTAGTCATGAACAAGTTGAATGCTTATGAGTGATATATAGATGAGCATGAATATCAGTTATCAGTTATAAGAAAGCAACAGAATTCTAAACCAAGAAATCTGCTAATGTGAGCACATATATAGAGAAGCATATCATTTTGCAACAAGATAAACAACATATCATTTAGCAGGCTTATGACATAAACAAGAAACTGAGTATAGTAAGTAAGAAGCATCATGAACATGGCATAGCAGGTTGGAATGCATCATCATGATATGAAAAAGGCAGAGTACTGTGCAATACTACCAAGGACCAAAATTTGCACATATGGCACATAGCGCACATAAGAAGTCTTTTGAGGCTCAAGCAATCAAAATTCAAAAAAACATGCAAGTTGACAAAAAAAGTTCCACATTCTGGCAGTAGGTATACTAAGTGAGGTGTGTGGATATTGAAACAAGGTATGTGTGTCCTCATGACTATGAATAGACTGATCAGAAGGCAATGTGTAAAAGAGGAACAAATGAGCAGGTTGTATATCAAGAGCTATGCCAGTCACAAAGTTACACAAAGGATCAAGTATGGTTATGAGCAATACAAATCAAAGCAGCTTTAGTGTACATAGCAAACCAACAACATGGCCATATGGAAAGATTTAAAAGAAACCTGACTATCACAACTTAAACTCATCCTCATATGTAACAAGACTTAATCAAGATGAAACAAATAGAGGTCTAGAAACTGATGCATACAAGATCAATAGCAGACATATGCATTTAAGCAAGGTTCATGTGATATGAGATGGCAGGCAAAGTGTAGATATGATCAATAAACACAACATAAGACAAACCAGATGGATTTGGGCATAAATGAAAGCAAGACATGAACTCAATCAGGCAGTGATGGCACGCAGGCATACTATAGAGTGTGAATAGCACCACAAAGACAATTCATGATTCACATTAAAACTTAAACATGAGCAAGATTACATCTCAAACATGTTTGGCAAGACTACATATTCTAATATGATAACAATGGCTTATAAAGCAAGTAAGAGACAATAAGGCAAGGTTTTGACAAATCAGAGAATTTGACATATTCATCAAGGCATGTTCATCACAAAACTGATATGCAACACTTCAAGAGGTTAACCATTCTAAAAAACAATTTAGGGCAAGTATAGATGCAAGCAGATCATGCATAGATAGAAGTAGAGATCTTGGACAGATTATGTATACTTCATCAATTTGACATATCAGATGAACAAACATACAATGGCATGGTGTACAAACATACTGATATCTCATAAGCATTAGCATAGATTGCTGTTTAAACAAGGCATTAGTACATAATGAGGCATGGTCAATTTCACATCTTGAAGAACTAATTCACATATTAGAAACCAGAACTTAGCAGACACATAGATAGATTAAACTAAGGCCAAGCACACATACAATAAGTTCAGGCTTATACCAAATGTCAGTCAAAATGACACGTAGAAAACAAGTATGATATGGTAGATGTAATGCTGCAGAACTGATGAACATGATTCAAGTGACAAGTAAATGGCATATCAAAACAGGTTTATTATTTCAAGATAAGGAACATATATTGATGGCAACACACTAACAAATCAATCTAAATGTGCAAAGTGGAGATTGGTGGTTGTGGTTATGCTAAATGATTCTACAGGACACAACTCATATGGACATAGAAACCAACAAGCAAATAACCAAATGTCATGAACCACAGAAGACAAAACACATTTAGAAATCTTATCATGTCAAGCAAAAGGAACCAATGAAACTCAAACATAGCTCAGCAGTACATCAGTTAAAGCAAAACTGACTCAAAGCATACTTCACGCATATCAACACTGCAGCCATACTAAAAAACTAAGGATTAGACATCAATAAACACAAAGTGACAAAACAAATGTTCAACACATGGAGGTATCCATATTTGACAGCATAACAACATATTGCACATTATAGATGGTCATGAGCAGTCATAACAACATTGGTAACAACATTTAGAATAACAACATCATACAAGTTACTCAAAGCATGTGTTCATATGACATAGGATGATCATGAGCGAGAAAAGCATTAAATGAGCATGATAAAAAAAGTGAAAGGGAAATAGGAATGATACCAAACAGAAGCTTTGCTAATGCCTTGAGTGTTCAGAACACTACTCAGAAACTCCCTTGCTCAGTTCACACAAAGCTCGAAAATATCAATGTTTTTGAGGAGAATTGTTGATGATTAGAGCTGAATAGCTACCCTCCTTATATAGGCATAGTAATGGGTTGATGTTATGGGCCGGGTTGGAATTAATCCTCCTCCAAGAGTAGTGGCAGCTAGGGTTTTGAAATAATGTACAATGCTTGAGGGAGCAAACGCTCCTCCACTCTGAGATGTAGCAGATGCCACAGGGCTGAAGTAGATAGCATCTTCCTAACTTTCCTTTGTCATCAGCCTATGTAGGCGTTATTTGGGAAAGCGAGAGCGATGTTCCTCTGCTCCTCTCGCAGGTGGTACAGCAAAATGACGAGAACGGAAAGCTTCATCCTTGCTTTGTGCAATTGAAATCCCATGGAGCAATTGAGGAAAATTAGGGCAAATGAAATTGGATGGCACCAAGAGTGGTGAATTGAATTTGAAAAACTTGCAACAATCTTGAAGGAATTGGTTTCATTCATCTTTTCCTCTGCAAACTCAAAGAGAACGAAAAAAGAAGAAGAAGACCATCCCTTGGACACGCGCAAGGTTTCAATTAGTCCAAAATGACCGTTGAAAAGTCAAAGAGTAAAAACAGCCTTCTGATTGGCTAGTGGTGATATTCATCCTCCAATCAAAATTTCCCATAAATCCAATAAAGCCCAAATGAAAATGGTACACGTATTTGTTTTTTCAATAAAAAATTAAATGACATTTTTATTAAATTGCCACACCTAAATTAAAGTTTTAAAATAAGAAACTAATGATGATTAGATTAATTCAAATTAATTACTAAAAAAAAATCTGACTTAATTTTAATTAATAAATTATATATATTTTTAATTAAAATTAGGACACTCTAAACAAATTTTAACCAAAATAATAAAAAGGATAAATAATTCAAAATCAAACAAATTAAACTAAAATTAAATCAACAACTAAATTAATTAATTAAGCTAAAATTAATTAAAATATTTAAAATTCAAAATAAATAAACATAAAACATATTAAAATTAAATTAAGATAAGATAAATAAAATAAAATGCTAAATAAATTAAGGCAAAATAAATAAAAAGAAATTAAGATAAAAACAGAGAAAATAAATCACATAGCATCTAGCAAAAAGATGAGGGTAAAATTTGGGGTACAACAGTTGCCCCTATTTAAATATCTTCACCTGATGACATGAGAGATGAAGATCCTCATGTAATCAACAATGAGAGATATTTAAATACAGATAACCGAAAATTTTGCCCTTAGATGCACACACATGCAATGCAATAGACATGATGCCGAGAAGATGCAAGAAAATGCAGACACAACAAGACACCAAGGGGCAAACAGGAAGCAAAAAGATCACAGAGCTTCACTGGGGAAGGACGAAAGCTAGTATCCATGAGAAACACCTCACTAGGGATACAAGCTAACCAACAAAAGAGACCCACCGGTGAGACTCCAAAGAAACACTGGGAAAAAGACCACAGACAAACTCCACTGGGGAAAGAAAATCCGGGGAGATAGACTACTGGGAACAAAACAAACCCACGTTCTTCCTAGGCATGAAACCAGAAAGAAAAACATGATCACTGGGGATCAGTCCAAAAGAGACAAACAACCAAGCAGAGACTTCCTGGGGAATCTATACTGAAGAGTTCACAATCGGATCTTCAATTAAGCCAGGGAAACAAAGACAACTCTGCGCACCAGATAGGAGTCTAATAAGGTTGAAGATAATCATTCCAAGAAGCTTAGCTTAAAGAAAATTTTCAAAATCCAAGGTAAGGGTCCAATGTCCGACACGATTCGAACAAAGAACACGTTTTAAGACAAGAGGACAGTGCTTGACACGATTCAAACAAAGTCCAAGCTCAAGTTTGACACGATTCAAACGAGAACGATTTTAAAACCTAGAGGCAATGTCCGGCACGATTCAAACAAAGACTCGGTTCAAGTTCGACATGATTTGAACAGGAACCAGTTTTAAAACGAGAAGACAATGCTTGGCATGATTCAAACAAGGTCCAAGTTTAAGTTTGACATGATTCAAACGAGAACGATTTTAAAACCTGGAGGCAATGTCCGACACGATTCGAACAAAGACTCGGTTCAAGTTCGACGTGATTCGAACAGGAACCAGTTTTAAAATGAGAAGACAATGCTTGACATGATTCAAACAAGGTCCAAGTTCAAGTTTGACATGATTCAAACAAGAACGATTTTAAAACCTGGTGGCAATGTCCGACATGATTCGAACAAAGACTCGGTTCAAGTTCGACATGATTCGAACAGGAACCAGTTTTAAAACGAGAAGACAATGCTTGACATGATTCAAACAAGGTCCAAGTTCAAGTTTAACATGATTCAAACGAGAACGATTTTAAAACCTGGAGGCAATGTCCGACACGATTCGAACAAAGACTCGGTTCAAGTTCGACATGATTCGAACAGGAACCAGTTTTAAAACGAGAAGACAATGCTTGACATGATTCAAACAAGGTCCAAGTTCAAGTTTGACATGATTCAAACGAGAATAGTTTTAAAAATCTTTAATGTTAAACTTCTTGGGGAACATCAAAAGGTTTAAAGATTCCAATCTGGCGCGCAAAGGTTAAGACCGAACAAGCACGACACAAGACAAACTGGGAATGTCTTTACTTCACTGGGGAAATAAAGACAGGCACCAACAAAAGACCACAAGCAAAACAGAGCACAAGGATGCACAGATGCTAGGGTATGATGCATATGCTTAGCTATATGCTAGAAACGACACGAACGACGCAAAACAGGAAAGAAGAAAGGATAACACAAGTAAACACCCTGAAACCCAAACATCCAGGATAACCGGGCAATCTTCTTTTCTCTGGAGATGGCAGATCCGTGCCAAAAATACAATACTACTAACTCTTCCTGTACCAACTTGATTCCATAAAACATCTTGATACTAGAGTAAAACTTAGTTTATCTTTGTGTTTTCTTAGAAATTGCAATATTTCCGTTTTCAAAAATCAAGTGAAAATGACAAAGTTTTGCAGAATAAAGATTATAGCATATTAAACAAGAAAATGGCTCAATAGCTGATATTCATTGAAAAATGGTGACTTGCCAAATAGCAGAGTCCCATGAAATATTACAAATGCAACAAATGGCAATTTGGCGAAGGTTACATTGTATTCAATGACCAGTAACAAACTCTATGGACTAAAACTCTAACATCTGACTTTTCTGGGGATTCCCGGATATAGGTGAGATGTCTTTCAAGCATAATACTTTCGTACCAAATCTGCATTCACAGGGTGCGCAAGCTGTTCACCATCCATAGTTGTAAGAAACAAAGACCCTCCTGAAAAGACTGTCTTGACTACAAATGGACCTTCATAATTGGGTGCCCATTTACCGCGGGCGTCTCTTTGTGAAGGTAGAATCTTTTAAAGTACCAATTCTCCTTCTCTGAATTCTCGAACGCGGACCTTCTTATCAAACGCTCTCTTCATCTTTTTCTGGTACAAATGACCATGGCACATGGCCGTCAGACGCTTCTCATCAATTAGGTTCAGTTGATCATATCTTTCTCGAACCCATTCTGCTTCATCAAGCTTGGTTTCCATCAATATACTTAATGAGGGTATTTCAACCTCTATAGAGAGGACAACATCCATCCCATATACCAGAGAAAAGTGGGTTGCCCCTGTTGAAGTTCTAACTGATGTTCTGTACCCATGTAGTGCATATGGCAACATCTCGTGCCAATCCTTGTATGTTTTGACCATCTTCTGAAGAATTTTCTTGATATTCTTATTTACAGCTTCGCCCGCTCCGTTCATCTTTGGGCGGTACGGCGACGAGTTATGGTGCTCAATTTTGAAGTTGTCGCACAGTTCCTTCATGGTTTTGTTGTTCAGATTGGTTCCGTTGTCAGTTATGATCCTGCTGGGGATCCCATAACGGAAAATGATGTTGTTCTTAATGAAGCGCGCAACTACTTGCTTAGTCACATTGGCGTATGAAGCGGCTTCCACCCACTTAGTGAAGTAATCAATAGCCACCAAAATGAAACGATGTCCATTAGATGCTTTAGGTTCAATTGCCCCAATCATATCAATGCCCCACATAGAGAACGACCAGGGCTATGATAGCACGTTCAACAGAGTAGGAGGAACATGCATTTTGTCCGCATAAATCTGACATTTATGGCATTTTCTTACATACTGAATGCAGTCAGTCTCCATAGTCAACCAATAGTATCCATCCCTCAAAATCTTCCTAACCATGGAATTTCCATTGGCATGGGTGCCAAAAGCTCCTTCATGGATATCATGGATCAGCATGTCTGTTTCTCTCTTATCGACACATCTTAACAAAACCAAATCATGATTCCTTTTGTACAGTACACCGTTGCTGATGAGGAACTTGGCTGACAACTTCGTAGAGTCTTCTTATCAAGAACGGAGGTGTTGGCCGGATATTCTTGATTCTTTAGAAAGTTCAAAATATCATGGAACCAAGGTTTTCCGTCTGATTCTCCTTCAATGGACTGACAGTAGGCAGGCTCAGTCCTCCTTTCAATACTGATTACTGGATCTTCATTGATAAATCTAACTTGCCACATTGAAGCCAGTGTCGCTAAAGCATCAGCCACATGATTCTCAGTACGTGGCACATGACGAAATTTTATCTCATCAAAACACTTAATCAACTCCAAAGCATATGCCTGATAAGGGATAAGCTTCTCATCTTCAAGAAAACAGATTCCAAGATCGATTGCAGCTTCCAGACCCAGAATGCATGCTTCATACTCAGCAATATTATTCGTACACCCAAAATCTAATCTGGCTGTAAAAGGGGTGTAGCCACCTTCAGGATTAATTATAACAACACTACTCCATGCCCCTTGTAATTGGACGAACCGTCGAACATCATCTTCCACCTATACTCAGCCCTGGGATCTTCTTCAGAGCTTGACTCTTCACAAACTTTCACTGCCATAATATCCTCGTCAGGGAAATCAAACTTGAGTGGTTCATAGTCTTCGACTGGTTGATCGGCAAGATATTCTGAAAGAACACTTCCTTTAATGGCCTTTTGAGTGACATACTGAATGTCATATTCAGATAATAACAAGTGCCAACGGGCAAGTCTACCCGTTTGAGCAGGTTTCTCAAAAATGTACTTTATCGGATCCATCTTGGAAATCAACAAGGTAGTATGACAAATTAGGTACTGCCTTAGATGTTTGGCGGCCCAAGCCAGAGCGCAACAAGTCTTTTCAAGTAGTGAGTAACGGCTTTCACTATCTGCAAACTTCTTACTCAGATAATAAATCGCATGTTCTTTCCGGCCAGTCTCATCATGCTGTCCCAAAACACAGCCCATAGACTCTTCCAAAACAGTCAAATACATAAAGAGAGGTCTTCCGGGAACCGGAGGAATTAGAATAGGAGGTTCTTGGAGATAACTTTTGAGTTTCTCGAAAGCTTGTTGACAGTCAGCATTCCATTCTACTGGCTGATCCTTACAGAGTAATTTGAAAATTGGCGCACATATTGGAGTCATGTTGGAGATGAACCTAGATATGTAATTCAAACAGCCCAAAAATCCTCTGACTTGAGACTCGGTTTGAGGAGCTGGCATTTCTTGGATTGCTCGCACTTTATCTGGATCCACCTCAATGCCCTTCTGGCTAATGATGAAACCCAATAACTTCCCTGACCTGACTCCAAAGGTACATTTTGCAGGGTTTAACCTCAATTGATACTTTCGAAGTCTTTTGAACAATTTCAGCAAGCGATCTACATGTTCCTCTTCATTTTGAGATTTGGCTATCATATCGTCCACGTACACCTCTATCTCTTTGTGGATCATGTCATGAAACAAAGTCACCATAGCCCTTTGGTATGTTGCCCCGGCATTCTTTAATCCAAAAGGCATAACCTTGTAACAATAAGTGCCCCACGGGGTAATGAAAGTGGTTTTATCCATGTCAGCTGGATCCATTCTAATCTGGTTATATCCTGAAAAACCATCCATGAATGAGAACATTGCGAAACGAGCCGTGTTATCTACCAGTGTGTCGATATGGGGTATAGGGAAATCATCCTTGGGACTAGCTTTATTAAGATCCCTGTAGTCCACGCACATTCGTACCTTTCCATTCTTCTTCATAACTGGAACAATATTAGCTACCCACTCCGGGTACTTGGAAACTGCTAAAAATCCGGCATCCAACTATCTCTTAACTTCATCTCGAATCTTGAGGGCCATGTCGGGATGACTTCTGCGAAGCTTTTGTTTTACTGGCGGGCATTCAGGTTTGAGTGGTAACTTATGGACCACAATATCTGTGTCTAAACCAGGCATGTCTTGGTAGGACCAAGCGAACACGTCCACATACTCTTCAAGGAGTGAAATCAACCGCTGTCTAATTTCTGGTTTCAGCGATGCCCCAATCTTAACCTCTTTCTTATCTTCCTCAGTGCCAAGATTGATGACATCCACCTGCTCCTCATGAGACTGGAGATCTGTATATTGGTATTCACACATATCCGCTAGATCCTTGGGCACCTCATAATCTTCCTTTTCCTCAGCTTGATAGACAGGGGAGTCGAAGTCAATGGTAAGAGCAAGGTCATTGAATACAATAGGTTTATGATTCATTCTGCATGGTAGAATGACTTATATTATTATAATGCACAACAATTCAAGAACATGCGAGATGAAGATGCTTTTGTTTGAAAAGATTGCCATTTTTAGAAACAGAATGCAACAAAGTAAAAACGACAAAAATTTAGCAAAAGAGTCATTTCATTGATTTAAAGTTTGAAAACGGAGGCCCGTACAAAACAATCCACTAGCTTTGGGCAAGACTAGGGAGATGAAAACAACAAATCTAAACAAGTTACTCTGGTTCTGGGTACAAAGTTGGGATCTCAACAGACTCCCAATTGCTTAACGCGCCTTCCTGGCGAAAGACCAAACAATCAATATCTTCCTCTTCTTCAGCACTTCCAATGATTGCATGGACTTGATGCCCACCTCTGACAAATGTCTCCTGCACAGTCTTTATCTTCATTCCTCTTCCTCTTGTACCTGAAGCAGCCTCATCTTCTGGAGTTGGTCTGTAACCCAACCCTTGGTGTCGGATCCTCTTCTCAACCTCAATAACTTCGCCCCAACCTGCGGGCAGGCCTTATTGAAGGGCAGACTAGATACTCTTATACGAAGCAAAGGATGGATATTCCAGTACCACTAGCTTCTCATTGTCAATCATAACTGCATTAGCTATTTCCAGGGCTTGGAAAGAAGTCTCCAACGCATCCTCATCAGCCTCAATATAACGGAAGGATGACAAGTTACTAACCATCAAGTCTTCTTCCCCATGCACGATGACCAGCTTGTCATCGACCACAAACTTCATCTTTTGATGCAGGGTTGAAGTGACAGCGCCCGCCTCATGGATCCAGGGTCTTCCAAATAGACAACTATAGATAGGGTTAATGTCTAAAACTTAAAACAGGACATTGAATTCCTGAGGTCCAATCAAAACCGGTAGCTCAATTTCCCCCATCACAGATCTTCGTGAACCATCAAACGCTTTGACAATTAACGATGTGGGTCTCATGATCCCTCCTTTGTATGCCAGCTTATCGAGGGCCCTCTTTGGTAAAACATTCAGGGAGGATCCTGTGTCTACAAGAACTCTAGCCAATGTGTCCTCCTAACACTTCATTGATATGTGTAGAGCAAGATTATGTTTCCAATCTGATTAGGTCAGTTCTTCATCACTGAAGCTGAGCGTATTGCATGCAGTAATGTTAGCGATAACATGATCAAACTGTTCAACGGTAATATCCTGAGCTACATGAGCCTGAGCCAATACTTTCTATAGTACTGATCGGTGGACTGGTGAATTAATCAACAGGGACAAAATAGAAATTTTAGACGGGGTCTGGTGGAGCTGATCCGCAATCTTGTAGTCGCTTTTTTTTATTATCCTGAGAAACTCTTCATCATCCTCCTTGGAGATCACTTCTTTACCTTTGTCATTGACGGATATGTGCACATCACCTTCTTTACCAGACACTTCTTTGTTCACAGGGGTATAAATCCTTCCACTCCTTGTCATTCTCCCCTTCCCTACTATACTGGACACATTCTTCTCATCAGCCCCCACCTCTTTCCTTGGGACTGGTTCTTCTATAACGACCCCCACCTCTTTCCTTGGGATCATTTCCTCTTTCTTCTTACCACCTGTAATGTCTTCGTAGATCCACGGTACCGCTTTGGTTCCTCTGAACCTGAACGGGACTGGTCTTGGGAAATTATTTCGCCTGGCATGATTAACAGGAGAAACATCTTTAGGTTTGTTGAGTCTTGGAACTGGTTGTTTAAACACTGGACTCACGGTACTTGCCTCTGGATTGTTGAACACAGGGACTACTGATATGTATTCTTCTTCATCAAATACTGGCACTTGCTTTGGCAAATTGAACACTGGTTCAATCACTGCCACTCTGCTTTCTTTTCTGAAAACCTGTAAGAAACCTTCATCAATCAATTGCTGAATATCATCTTGAACCAACTGACACCCTTCACTACTACCATCACATTCTTTACAACCATCATGGCAAACTTTGACCAAACCGGTGCTGAACAGCTTGGCATAAAATGTTCTCAGGGGAGTTTTAATCTTTGCTGCATCTGAGATCAATACTTCATCATTCTTGTCTTCGACAGCATTAGTTGACCCATGCGTTGGCAAGGGGTTACTCTTCACATTTGGCTGGTTATTAGCGAAAGACAGAATGTTCTTCTCCATCAAAATTTTCACTAGATTCTTTAATGCCAAACATCCTTCTAAATCATGGCCCACCCCTCCTTGATGGAAAACACAGGTTGCATTAGGGTTGAAGAACTGCAGCGACTTCTCAGATGGTGGCCCCAATGGCCTAGTAACAATTAATCCTTGCTCCACCAGAGAAGGATACAATGCTGTATACGTCATCGGTATGGGTGGAAAATTTAGTGTTACCGCCTGTCTTCTTTGAGGGGTATTTTGCTGTGGCGCTGGTCGCCTCTGCTGTTGATAGTTTTGATTCTGATTTCTCGGCCACTGTTGTTGGTTTTATGGCTGGGAAACAGAAACTTGTTGTATTACCTGATGATTAAAAGTGGGCATAACAGACGCCACATATGGTTGTTGTGCGAACTGCATAGGGTAAACTGGTTGTTGAGGAAAACTGGGACTTGGTTGTGGTTGGAATAGAGATCGTTTCCAACTAGGATTCTGCTTCTTCCCTGTCATAACAGCGTTAGTCTCGCCTTCCTTCTTCTTATGAAAATTACCCGGAGACTTCTTGACACTGGCGCTAGTGGAACTGTTAGGTGAACTAGCTACCTTTCCACTTTTTAGACCTGCCCCCACTTTCATGCCAATTGCAATGATATCAGAAAAATTGGCACCAATATTACTAATCATTTTCTCATAGAATTCCGCCTTTACAGTGTCTACAAACCAATCAGCTAATTCCTTCTCAGTCAATGGTGGTTCAACCTGTGATGCAGTCTCTCTCCACCTTTGAGCATATTCTTTGAATGACTCAGTGTTCTTCTGAGTCATGGTCAATAGCTGTCTACGATCAGGAGCTAAATCCAAGTTATACTTATAGTGCTTTATGAAGACGTCCATAACATCTTAGAAGCATTTAATCTGAGATTGGTCTAAGCTCAAGTACCACTTTGCCGCAGCGCCCTTCAGGCTGTCTTGGAAACAATGGATCATTAACTTATCGTTATCCATATATGCCGCCATTCTTCGGAGATACATGACCAAGTGTGCCTTAGGACACGTAGCACTAGAGTATAATTCGAAGCTTGGCAGCTTGAATTTTGGTGGAATTACTAGATTAGTGACCAGACACATATCCTTAAGGTCAGAACTGAAGACGTTGTCTCCCTCCATGGCCTTCAGCTTTCTCTGCATAATCTCCATATTGGCTCTTAATTTCTCATTACTGTCATCTTCTTCTACAGACATATTGTCATAGTCAAAATGATGCTGATTTTGAAAAACGGGTTGAAAATGGGTCTGCACCGCTGGTGGGGCATAAGTTGGAATAGCTTGCTGATTTCCATCAAACAGTGGTACTGCTTGTTGTGTTGATTGCGGAGCCGTGACTCTCATAAAGTCACGTGGCATTCCCAGAGTAGGGCCTTCAACAGGTATGGCGGGTGGTTCAACAGTTGTAGCTGCGACTTCTGAGACCACAGTGACCTGTGTATCCATCTTTGCTCGTATAACATTCAGGGCTTCCATGATCTGCCCCATACCACCTTTTAGTTCGTTAAGCTCGTTGTTAACTTGATCCAAGTTCTCGCAATCTACTGACATTCTTCTTCTTCGAGCCTGTGCCCGGGTATTGTAACGATGCGAGGAATTCAGGGTGACGGTTCAACAACAACTGGAGAAGATAAAACGACAATGAGACACGGAAGAAATGCACATGCACATGCGAAAATGCAGATGAGATGCGCATGCAGGCTAAACCATCAAGAACTAAAAGGGTTCGCAAACAGTGTGAATAACAGGATTACTAATAACATAACTTTCCCATTGAAAATAAGATAAGTGCTTACAGAAAGGAAATGTTACAATCATTGTTTGGATCACATTAAAAAGAAATACACTTTTTTTAAAAATAGAATTACAACAATAGATTACAACTACAGAAAATAGGGCGGCCCTCTGCCTTCCCTGATCCCTTCCATGATTTCTTTGATAAGTCGCTTGGTTTTGGCCTTCTCCAAAGTTAGCTCCCCTAATAACTCCATCCTCCTCTGTTCAGCACTTGTGGATGCCTCATAATACGGAGTGGGCTTCCTCATGCTGAGTGAAATCCCTCGTGCCCATTTCAGATGAGCTTTAGTGACAGGACCGTTGGTGATCCATTTTTGATAATTAATGAAAAGCCATGCTTCCCCCATCTTGAGTTTTTCTTCAAATCCTTCTCCGTATCCATAGTACATCAGCTCCAATTCTTCTGGTCTAGGCTCCTCTTCGATTGGATGACCCAACTGGCAACGTGCGAGCACAGGGTTATAGTTTATACAACCAAGTCGACCCATGAGTGGCACATTAGGATAGTCTCCACAACTAACAATTATTATGGTTCCTTCGGGGTCTGTATCGTACCACTTGATGTCAGAATGCCTTAGTTTAGTTTCTTGACCCAAAGAGCGTTGTTACTCACTTCCCAAAACGTTGGTGTCGTAGGTAGGTATGAAATGAACCACTTGTATAGTAGTGGGGCACAACAAACAATCACACCTTTACTCCTCATAGTATGCGTGGTGACCGAGAAGTACATGTCAGCCAGTAAAGTGGGGACAGGGTTCTGACCCATAAAGATTCTGATTGCTTGGACGTCGACAAAATCTTTAACATTGGGAAATAGGAATAACTCGTACACCAGGAAAGAAAACATTGACTCAAACATTACAGAGTTTCTGCTTTCCTGAAAGCAAAGAGCCGTCTCAATTAGAAATTGGGCAGGTAGCCCACGATACCCTTCCCTGGTGGTCATGTTTTCTCGGATGTGTCTCTTTCGGATCCCCAATCCTACGGTGATCTCCTGATTAATGAATTCTTCTTCCACACCGGAAAAAGGAGGGTGGTGTTGAATGGGTAATCCTAGCATATGTGAGTATTCTTCTATGGTTGGGACTAAATGGAAGTTTGGAAAGATGAAACATCGGTATACTGGATGATACCGCTGTACCAAGGTTTCTAGCAGTCCTTCTTTTACTTGAAACTTCATTAATGATAACAGGTCCCCATACTTGTCAATAAAGCTTGGAGGATCTTCAATTCTTCCTCCAATCTCTATCAAATGCTCAACATTAGGGACCAGGAAAGTGACGGGCCAGTTTATGTTCTTAGTAGCGTCCATTTTCCACAAAGTCTGCAAAACAAAATTTAGTACCTCGATAGTTTAGCAAAAAAATGCAAAATGCAACACGATGCAAGAATGAATGCAGATGCAAAGCTAATCTATCAAGAAACACAGAAAATTGCAAGACTTTTGACAATGGTATTTCAAAAATTCTTCTTCATTAAGCAAGTTTGGCATTCATTACATTCGGAGCAGAGTATCTTCATGCTCTTAGTACAAAGGTGGGTTGTTCCCATAACTGAAAAGATAACAACAATAATGAAAATAAATAACATGGGGAATCAGCAACAAGATCTTTAGAAGTTAGACCCGCTGGTGGATGTTTCCCCCTCCTCATCCATCTCCCTTATCAGTTTTTCAATGTGTCCCTTAATCCTTTTCTTCTCAAGTAACAACCCTGTCAATGTTTCCTCCAGTCCTTGTCTAGTTCTGAGCGGCTTGTGACGGGAATAGGGTCTCCTCATCACACTGGCTATCTCACGAGACCATTCTAGATGCGCCTCATTGACAGAGCACTCCGCCTTCCACAACTGCCTATTGATTTGACACCAAGCTTGCTCAAGAAGCATTTTCATTTCGTAGCCGTCTCTTTCCCCATAATACATTATATGTAAATCCTCCTTGATTATGGGCCCCTTCCCCATATGACCCAGTTGTCGACGAGCGAGCACAGGATTGTAGTTGATGCAGCCGTTTCTTCCCAACAGGGGTACATTAGGGCAATCCCCGCAGCTGGTAATTATGATAATCCCTTCTTCTGTTGGGCTATGCCGTTTGACATCTGTGTGCTTCAAACTCATCAGTTTTTCAATCCATACTTGACAATGTTCTACCTCCCATAAGGCCGGGGTTTTTGGCAAGTAGGCTGTGAACCACTTATAGAAAAGAGGTACACAGCACACAATTTCTCCACATCCTTTGTTGTACTTGGTTTGAACCGCGTGGTATATATCATCCAGCAAGGTAGGGACTGGGTTATTGACTCTGAAAATTTGTATTGCCTGAGTATCAACGAACTGCTTCGCGCCTGGAAACAGAACCAGCCCATAGATCATTAAGGCAAGTGTTGCCTCATACAGTTCCTCCTTTCCTCTATTCTTGAAGTACATTGCTTTCTCAAACAAGAATAGTGAAGATAGTCCAAGTCGTCCTTCTTTAACAACTAAATTTTCCTGGATATCGGCAAATCTAATTCCGGTAGTCGTTGCAATATCTCTAGCTGATGGCATTGATTCTAAACCGGAGAAAATTGGGGCATCTTTGACGGGAATCCCAATTATAGCAGAAAATTCCTCTAAGGTTGGAACTAATTGGAACTCGGGGAATAAGAAGCAACGGTAATTGGGGTGATACAATTGCACCAACACTTCCAATGGTCCCTCAGTCACTGGAACCCTTAGTAGTTGTGAGAGGTTTCCATATTTGTCAGCAAAGTTTGAAGGATCCTCGATCATATCGCACATCCAGGTCAGTTGTTGAAGTTCTGGGAGCTCGAAGTAATAAGGCCAAACTTGTTTTTTAGATTCCATATCAACAAAGTCTGCAAAAATATCATTAGTTTCTTGATAGTTAGCAAAAAATGCTGATGCAATGCAAAGTTTTATGGAATTCAGCCGTCCGCAAAATATCAAGAGATATCAAAAGACCTCATTTTTATTGAATAAAAGGTGAATTACAATAGTTGATACACTTTCAAAAGCCCAAAACATAAAGCTAAATAAAAACCAGAAAGTCCTAAGGAAATTCTCCTAGAAGCCTTATGTTGAGTCTTCTGATTTCGTTCTCCATCTGATCTCTTTCTACGACGAGGTTGTCAAGAATGGATTTCCAAGCGGGAGGCTGAGTGCTTGAGGGACTTGAATCTTCTTGGGCCTTTCTCTTCTTACAGGAGAGTAACTCCTCATTCTTGGTCTGCAGCTGCTTCTGGAGTTCCAGATTCTCTTCAACGACCACTTGATACTTGAGCTTCCAGGCTTCTTCTGACCTTTGGGCTTGTCTTAGAGAAATCTCCAGCTCTTCTTCTTTTGACATGAAATACAAAACAGGCTCTTTCTTAAAAGTAATTGGCTCTTGTCTTTTGTAGGGCATCTTTAGCTCTATAGCTCTTCTTCTAACCCATTGGAGGTAGGGCTCCAAGGATACACAGTTAGGTCTTCCTAAAGAACTTCTTCCTTTCTTACGCTTGCTACCCCAAGCGTTCAAGATCAACTCTTTCTGTTCTTCGTTCTTGTCATATGTTTCGAAGTAAATACTTTCCACATGAGCATTGAGAGGTTTGTCTTCTAGAGGATACCCTAATTGGCGTCGCGCCAATACAGGGTTGTAACTGATACCACCTTTGATGCCAAGGAGAGGCACGTTACCATAGTTTCCACAGCTATCTGTAATCAGGATTCCATCATACACCCTATTATACTAGTCAATATCTGCATGGGAGAGTTCCATAACTTTCTGAGACCACCATCCTTCCTTGGAATCCCAGAATGCTCCTGCCTTTGGTAGATGCGAAATAAACCATCTATACAGTATAGGGACACAGCAGGTAATCTGTCCATTTCTATGAGCGTTTCTTGTATGGACTGAGTGATAGGCTTCAGCAAGCAAGGTAGGTACGGGATTTTGTTTTAAGAAGATTTTGATTGCATTTAGGTCCACAAAGTTGTCTATGTTTGGAAACAAGAAAAGTCCATAGATAAGCAATGCAAATATAGCTTCAAAGGCATCCCTGTTGGAGTTCTTAGCAAAGTAACGAGCCTTTCCAATCAAGAACTTAGCAGTTAACCCCAAAATTCCTCCCTTAGAGGTTAAATTACTTTTGATGTCAACTAACTCCAGATGAGTCTTCTCAATTATTTCTTCCCCTTTTGGATCCTCCTCGAAGATAGGAAGCGGGGACTCATCCTTGATAGGCAAACCAATTATCTGAGAGTACTCCTCAAGGGTGGGTAAGAGCTGATAGTCAGGGAACGTGAAGCAGTGATATTTTGGATCATAAAACTGAAGCAGAGTTGAGAGAAGTCCTTCATCAACAGTCTTCCTTAACAAAATCCACAGCTTTCCATATCTGCTTAGGAATCCTTCAGGGTCTGTTAACAAATCTCCCAATTTCCTTAGGTCATCCAATTTGGGACTCTTGAAAGTGTATTTGATGGTGTTTCTTCTTGAGCTATCCATGATATTCCTCTGATATAAGAAAAGAAGTCTGAGTTCCATGAAACAGATGCAACATGAGTGCTTATGCTATATGGATGCAACAAACACACATAGAGCACAAACAAACAAAGGCAAAAGGGGGATAGGTTAAGCATGGAGCCAAAGGTTCACCCTTCCCATTGGTATATTCTATTGGTTTTCACCTTCCGAACGGGGTTCTAAGAAGTTCCCAGAGTCTACAATCCATCTTTCAGATTTTAAGGATTTCCCAGATGACTTGGTAATCGATAAAATTCTCAAGAGGATCTCGTTTGAGTGTAGTATCGCGTGACAACCAATTCAGAAATAGACTCCATCATGGTCTCCGCACTACATCTAAAAGGCTTAAGTTGGGTTTGGTAACTATGGTTCTCAATATCCCGAGCTCCTAGGTCGAGAGTAGCACGCTTTCACGAACGAATTCGTTCAACATAACTAGACTCTCGAGAGGGCCTCAACTGAGTGATGGTGTTATCAATTCAACCTTTCAGGATTCGACTCCCTCAAAGCCTCCTTGAATTCCATCGTCCTATAATAAGTGTACGCTCAAATCCGGGTATAGGATTTATCTCACTCATAGATATAATATCAACCCAAATTAAACAGAAAAAGTCAAGTAAGAACAGATATACAGATATATGAGCAAGTATAACATACACAAGCATATACAAGTAAATAAGCAAACATGAATAACATAAAAACAAGATTGGCTTAACCCTCTTAGGAAAGGACCAGCAATAAGTCTAACTCTCCCCAGTGAAGTCGCCATTTCTGTTGCGGTGAAAATCGGATAACAAATTATTGATTAACTTGCATCATTTTCTTTTACAACCGACTTTGATTTATCCAAAGGAAAGGTTCAAGACCGTTATAAAAACCTAAAGGGAAGAGATCTAAGGTTCGGGGGTTAGTTACGCCTAGGGAAGGTATTAGCAACCTAAACGTCCGTAGTACTCTACGGGAACCTCTTGTTTTAATGTTATCTTATGTTTGCTAAAGGTTGAAACCCTAGGGGTTAGTATCCAAGTATACTCGATAAGGCATCGCACCTTACGCCTACGTATCCTCGGGAATAGAATCAGAGTATGCGTAGTTCTACTTCTACTGAATGATTGACTATGGTCAATATTCAGAGGGGAAATGAGTACAAGCTCATTGTAGAGTTTAAGAACTCTCTAGATCTAGTTGAAGTGGACCTATGTTATGTTTTAGTCAGTAGGGGAAAGTGAGTATTCATTAGGATGAATATCACCAAGAGTATAAGAACTCTCTCCTAAGGCTAGTTATGATTTCTATGGCTCTGATGAGGCCAAGAAATGGAGTTTCTCCTAAGAGGTTACTTAGGTTAAGGTGGGAGGTCAATGACTTTAGGAGTCAACCAAGTTCATCTTCCTTTGGAATGGGGGATAACAACAGATTAAGATAGCAAGAATGAAAGGCATAAAAGATAAAACATTGATATAAGATAACATAATGGAAGCAACATAAGCATAAGGATGGCAATATGTTCATGATAAATGATGATTAGGTATGAGGTAAATGTCAAACAAAACAAAATGAATATTGAGAAGAATATCACACAAATAGTCACAAAGTCAATGCATAGTTTAGACATGAATTTAATCAAGCATAATATTCAAGGTTAAATCAATTGATTCAATAATCATATGATAAAATATAGATTAAGATCATATAAGATATCACTTAAGATTATAAACAAAGTTTAACAATTATCAAATAAAAATAAGATAAAATTCACATTAATAAACCAATCTCAAAATAAATATTTAAAAATATTATTAAATAAAATATAAAATATAAAATAAATAAATAAAATGTTTGGAGTTTTTGATTTTAGAGACATATTATATATTTTATGAGATGGATTAATATTGAAAAAAGATTTAAAAAAAAAACAAAATAAAGAAATAAACAAAAGCATGTGGGTGTGCAGTGAGGAATTTATTTCAGTTGAAAATATAAAAGAGGAAGATAATGGGCCAAAAGGGGGGTGGGGATAGAATTGAGGCCCACGCGAGAGAAAAGAAGAGAGAAAAAATAAAATGAAGCGCACAAGGGATGGTCTGGGGCGAGGGGGATTCGAACCCCAGACCTCCCTCTCATAGTGTAAGCTCCATGCCACTCGGGTGGCTATACGTCCGGTGATTAAGATACAACCATAAATACATAAAGGATCCTGCGCGCGCATAACCAAATTTCAAGCATCCTAGTTCACAAGCTTATAACTTACACAATACTTAACCAATCTTAATGAAGTAAAAACTGAAATTGAACAGGAAAGAACATAGAATACGACTGTGGCATCCACATGCCTTAATTCTAAACACACAAATCATGAATTGGTTATGAAAAGAGTATGTCACAAGTTCTTGTACACATGTGCACACAAGGCAACAGAGTGAGGAAACTACAAATGACTATGCCTTCACAAACAAGGCAGCATAATATCATATCTCATGGCAAGTTTCAAGAGAACACGCATTAAGTGAATGATCATGCGCATTGCTTACAAGCAGAACCAAAAAAGAAAAAGGTACGTTCAAGGAAAAACAAAGCATGAAGGCTTCATAAAAGGGAAAGATAACAATGCACCATCTAGAAGTCATGAACAAGTTGAATGCTTATGAGTGATATATAGATGAGCATGAATATCAGTTATCAGTTATAAGAAAGCAACAGAATTCTAAACCAGGAAATCTGCTAATGTGAGCACATATATGGAGAAGCATATCATTTTGCAACAAGATAAACAACATATCATTTAGCAGGCTTATGACATAAACAAGCAACTGAGTATAGTAAGTAAGAAGCATCATGAACATGGCATAGCAGGTTGGAATGCATCATCATGATATGAAAAAGGCAGAGTACTGTGCAATACTACCAAGGACCAAAATTTGCACATATGGCACATAGCACACATAAGAAGTCTTTTGAGGCTCAAGCAATCAAAATTCAACAAAACATGCAAGTTGACAAAAAAAGTTCCATATTCTGGTAGTAGGTATACTAATTGAGGTGTGTGGATAGTGAAACAAGGTATGTGTGTCCTCATGACTATGAATAGACTGATCAGAAGGCAATGTGTAAAAGAGGAACAAATGAGCAGGTTGTATATCAAGAGCTATACCAGTCACAAAGTTACACAAAGGATCAAGTATGGTTATGAGCAATACAAATCAAAGCAGCTTTAGTGTACATAGCAAACCAACAACATGGCCATATGGAAAGATTTAAAAGAAACCTGACTATCACAACTTAAACTCATCCTCATATGTAACAAGACTTAATCAAGATGAAACAAATAGAGGTCTAGAAACTGATGCATACAAGATCAATAGCAGACATATGCATTTAAGCAAGGTTCATGTGATATGAGATGGCAGGCAAAGTGTAGATATGATCAATAAACACAACATAAGACAAACCAGATGGATTTGGGCATAACTGAAAGTAAGACATGAACTCAATCAGGCAGTGATGGCACGCAGGCATACTATAGAGTGTGAATAGCACCACAAAGACAATTCATGATTTACATTAAAACTTAAACATGAGCAAGATTACATCTCAAACATGTTTGGCAAGACTACATATTCTAATATGACAGCAATGGCTTATAAAGCAAGTAAGAGACAATAAGGCAAGGTTTTGACAAATCAGAGAATTTGACATATTCATCAAGGCATGTTCATCACAAAACTGATATGCAACACTTCAAGAGGTCAACCATTCTAAAAAACAATTTAGGGCAAGTATAGATGCAAGCAGATCATGCATAGATAGAAGTAGAGATCTTGGACAGATTATGTATACTTCATCAATTTGACATATCAGATGAACAAACTTACAATGGCATGGTGTACAAACATACTGATATCTCATAAGCATTAGCATAGATTGCTGTTTAAACAAGGAATTAGTACATAATGAGGCATGGTCAATTTCACATCTTGAAGAACTAATTCACATGTTAGAAACCAGAACTTAGCAGACACATAGATAGATTAAACTAAGGCCAAGCACACATACAATAAGTTCTGGCTTATGCCAAATGTCAGTCAAAATGGCACGTAGAAAACAAGTATGATATGGTAGATGTAATGCTGCAGAACTGATGAACATGATTCAAGTGACAAGTAAATGGCATATCAAAACAGGTTTATTATTTCAAGATAAGGAACACATATTGATGGCAACACACTAACAAATCAATCTAAATGTGCAAAGTGGAGATTGGTGGTTGTGGTTATGCTAAATGATTCTACAGGACACAACTCATCTGGACATAGAAACCAACAAGCAAATAACCAAATGTCACGAACCACAAAAGACAAAACACATTTAGCAATCTTATCATGTCAAGCAAAAGGAACCAATGAAACTCAAACATAGCTCAGCAGTACATCAGTTAAAGCAAAACTGACTCAAAGCATACTTCACGCATATCAACACTGCAGCCATACTAAAAAACTAAGGATTAGACATCAATAAACACAAAGTGACAAAACAAATGTTCAACACATGGAGGTATCCATATTTGACAGCATAACAACATATTGCACATTATAGATGGTCATGAGCAGTCATAACAACATTGGTAACAACATTTAGAATAACAACATCATACAAGTTACTCAAAGCATGTGTTCATATGACTTAGGATGATCATGAGCGAGAAAAGCATTAAATGAGCATGATAAAAAAAAGTGAAAGGGAAATAGGAATGATACCAAACAGAAGCTTTGCTAATGCCTTGAGTGTTCAGAACACTACTCAGAAACTCCCTTGCTCAGTTCACACAAAGCTCGAAAATATCAATGTTTTTTAGGAGAATTGTTGATGATTAGAGCTGAATAGCTACCCTCCTTATATAGGCATAGTAATGGGTTGATGTTATGGGTTGGGTTGGAATTAATCCTCCTCCAAGAGTAGTGGCAGCTAGGGTTTTGAAACAATGTACAATGCTTGAGGGAGCAAACGCTCCTCCACTCTGAGATGTAGCAGATGCCACAGGGCTGAAGTAGATAGCATCTTCCTAACTTTCCTTTGTCATCAGCCTATGTAGGCGTTATTTGGGAAAGCGAGAGCAATGTTGCTCTGCTCCTCTCGCAGGTGGTACAACAAAATGACGAGAACGGAAAGCTTCATCCTTGCTTTGTGCAATTGAAATCCCATGGAGCAATTGAGGAAAATTAGGGCAAATGAAATTGGATGGCGCCAAGAGTGGTGAATTGAATTTGAAAAACTTGCAACAATCTTGAAGGAATTGGTTTCATTCATCTTTTCCTCTGCAAACTCAAAGAGAACGAAAAAAGAAGAAGAAGACCATCCCTTGGACACGCGCAAGGTTTCAATTGGTCCAAAATGACCGTTGAAAAGTCAAAGAGTAAAAACAGCCTTCTGATTGGCTAGTGGTGATATTCATACTCCCATCAAAATTTCCCATAAATCCAATAAAGCCCAAATGAAAATGGTACACGTATTTGTTTTTTCAATAAAAAATTAAATGACATTTTTATTAAATTGCCACACCTAAATTAAAGTTTTAAAATAAGAAACTAATGATGATTAGATTAATTCAAATTAATTACTAAAAAAAAATCTGACTTAATTTTAATTAATAAATTATATATATATTTTAATTAAAATTAGGACACTCTAAACAAATTTTAACCAAAATAATAAAAAGGATAAATAATTCAAAATCAAACAAATTAAACTAAAATTAAATCAACAACTAAATTAATTAATTAATTAAGCTAAAATTAATTAAAACATTTAAAATTCAAAATAAATGAGTATAAAACATATTAAAATTAAATTAAGATAAGATAAATAAAATAAAATGCTAAATAAATTAAGGAAAAATAAATAAAAAGAAATTAAGATAAAAACAGAGAAAATAAATCACATAGCATCTAGCAAAAAGATGAGGGTAAAATTTGGGGTACAACAACAAGTGTGCCACTTACAACAGTTATCTAGGATTAAGGTTTGTTTTGATTTTCTATTTTAATGTAGTGATATACAGAGAAATGTATTCCTACAGAGAGTTTTTTATTTCCTCTGAGGAGAATGTTGATTTTTGTGTGCCTTGATCAAAGCTCAAGGTTGAAGCTAAAAAAGTTGATTGACTCCCTGGGGATTTTATTATCTGTCTTGTACAAAGCCCAAGATTGAGGCTGAAGAGAGACTGACTCTTCTGGGGAGATCATTATACAAAGCCTAAGAGGAGGCTAAAAGTTAACTTTTTCGGCGAAAGATTTTGGCTGTCTTGTACAAAGCCCAAGATTGAGGCTAAAGATGGTTTTTGATTCCACTGGGGAATATTTGTATGTGTCTTGTACAAAGCCCAAGATTGAGGCTAAAAGGGGAAACTAACTCTACTGGTGAGAGGTTTTATCTGTCTTGTACAAAGCCCAAGATTGAGGCTAAAAGAAGATTGACTCTATTGGAGAGTATGATCTGTCTTGTACAAAACCCAAGATTTGAGGCTAGAAAGAGGATTGACTCTTTTTAGGGAGATTTATATATGTGTTTGTACAAAGCCCAAGATTGAGGCTGCAAGAGGTTGACTCAACAAGAGAGTGCTTTTGAGGCTAACTCTACTGAGGGAAATCATAATAAAAAGCCTAAGAGGAAGCTAAAAAAGGTTGACTCATCAAGAGAGTGTTTTCATCTGTCTCGTACAAAGCCCAAGATTGAGGCTGAATTTTGCTGAGGAAAAGATGGATCATTATACAAAGCCTAAGAGGAGGCTGGGAGGTGATTAACTCAACAAGAGAGGGTTTTTATCTGTCTTGTACAAAGCCCACGATTGAGGCTGAAAAAGGGTTGACTCAACAAGAGAGTGCTTTAAAGGGTTATTAACTCAACAAGAGAGTGCTTAAAAGGTTAACTCTGCTGAGGAAAATAATTATACAAAGCCTAAGAGGAGGCTGGCTTCTGCGGAGGATTATTGAGATCTAGAGACAGGTCTAAGTCGGGGAACCAACTCTTGCTGAGGGTTTACAGAAGAGTTGAGGTATCAGATGCCTTGAGGTTCTGATAGGCTAGGATGGTATTGATGATGAGATGACCCTATCTTGGGGAATTTAGGATAAAGATTGAGTTTTAGATCCTGTGAGGGTTTTAAACTCTACAGGAGATTGATTAAATGATCAAGGTTTCTCCTGTGCTTTCTAGGAAACTTGAGAATGTCTTTGAGATCCAAGAGGATATTAGACTGTCCAAGTCTACTGGTATGGAAGAGTTTGTCTTTGTATGATGCCCAAGAGGAGGCTGATACTTTAAGGGATGAGAATCAACCCTAAATTGGTCTGAGGTTTTAACTCTTTAGAAAGACTGCTCTATCAAAGGATGACTAAGTTCTGTCCTATCCCTGTAAGAGGTCTTTGGGACCTTGTACTAAGCCCAAGAGAAGGCATGAGAACTTCTAAGAAGCCGGAGGGTCATTGTACAAAGCCCAAGAGGAGGCGGGGATGCTTTTAGGAAGCCTGTGGGTCCAAACTTAAGAAGAGTTCAAGAAAATTTTCACCGGGAATAATCTTTTCTTTAGCGAACAGTTCTAGGGTTTGAAGAAATTCAAGAGAGGTTTCACCAGGAATTAATCCTCTCTGGGGGAAATGAATTTCTTTGACAATTTTCTAATAGTGACAGTCTGAGAAAAGTTTCACCAGGAATAATTCCTTTCTCTTTGTTCCATATTGTATATGCCCAAGAGGAGGCAAGACTGTATCTGGAATTCCTATGGGGAACTAGTTTTGACTGTGTTGAAAGAGTGACCACTGGCTTTATCTAATTCTAGACCTAATTGCTGGGGAAAACTCTAAGCAGATATATACAAGCATATATATACAGATGAAATATATACTGTATGTAAAAGAGGGTAGGAGGACTTACAGGTGAGAAAGCTTCCAGCGCAAACAAATATATATATATATATATATATATATATATATATATGTGTGTGTGTGTGTGTGTGTGTGTGTGTGTGTGCAAGTATGTAAAAGAAAGTTGTTTAAAACTTACAGGCGAGCAAGCTTCCATGTTAACAGCTGTATTGTTAGTTGTTCAAGAAATTAGAGAAAGTTTTGATAACAACTATGAATTTGAACCTAAATCAAAAGGGAAGTTGTTTTGAAGAGATGATTGGGGCTTATACTCAAGGAGAGGCCCAGATGAAAAACAATAATCGTACCGTTGATCTGAAAATGGTATTGGGACTTATACAAAAACTAAGGCCCAAATTATGTTTTCTGTACAAAGGGGTTGGGTCTTACACTCTATTAGTGGCCCAAAGTGTTTTAAAGGAAGAGAGAATTGGGCTTACAACTCAGGGAGAGGCCCATTGAAAGACAGTGATCGCACCGTCGTTTTGAAAACTGTACTGGGACTTATATAATGATTGAGGCTCAAATTTATTTTGATTACAAAAGGATGGGACTTACACTCTACAAAGAGGCCTAAAGTGTTTTGAAAAAGATTTATGAGGGTGAAAATAATCAAAACCCTAATTTGATTTAAAAATGTATTTTAATTGAATAAAAATTCAATTAAAATGATCAAAATTATCAAACATGTGAGAACAAAAAGTTGTGATCTTGGATTAATGTTTGAAAAATCATGTTTCATTCATAGAATGATTTGAAAACCATTTGAAGTTGAAAAAATAAGAGAAAGAAATATTTTTAAATGTTAAAAAACAAATAAAACATAATTCTTTACAAAAATACTAAATATATGAAATAAATAATATTTTTGTGAAATTTTTATGGAATAACATATTTTAATATTTTTGGGAATTTTCAAAAAAAGAACCAATAAAAAATAATTAATTTTGGAATTAATTAAACAAAAACCATAAAATATGTGAAAAATAGCAAAAAATGAGAAAATGGCAAAATGTTCTAGGTGGGTGTTGAACCCACGACCTCAACAACAAACACACATGCGCGCTACCACTGGGGTGGTGATACATCCGTGTATCAAAACTACCCCATTAATACATAAGGGGTGCCTTGTTTCTAGGCCTGGCCAAGGTGTCATGCCTGGCCCTTGCCCAACGCGAGGCATGATTTTAGGCCTCTTGCGTGAAGGCCCTAACTTCCTCATTTCTCCATGGATTGGGACAAAATTTAGGTGTATCCTGCCTAGAATTTCATGAGGAATATAATGGTGCCCTTGAAATTTTCAGAAAATGTTTATATTTTAAAATCCGATAGTGATTTCAAAATAGGCCTAAATTTGCATGTTTTATGCTATCTCATCATACAGGCAGCTATAGCATGGTAAATTAGTTCAAACACAACAAATATGATATGTATGAGAGGTCCATGATCAATGGACCTCAAAGCAATGCGTGATTTAGAGAATTCAAGTTGTGATGCACTTACCTCTTGAAGCTCCTTGTGCTAACTGTCAAGTTCCTTGTGCCAGAAGTAATCCAATGCTTTAGACACTCTTGATTGATCCCTTAGAAGCTTTTAGGATGATCAAAACTAGCTGGAATCCTCAGGAACAAGTGTAGGCTCTTTCTTGCAAAAGTGTCAAAAGTGACCAAAATAGTAACTCTCTCAAATGGTGTTCCAGATGAGGGAAACCAATTGGGACAGTTTGAGGATGATATTTGGAGTGTGTTTGAGGCCTGGTTTGGTTTTGGAAGTGACTGAATCAAGACATGGCTTGAAAAATGCAAAAAAGTCAATTTTTGAGGTTTTGAAGGTTGACTTTCTGATTTTGGTGTTTCAGATCAAGGGTGAGTGTTTGAACAGCTTAGATATGAGATATTGGATGTGTTTGGATCATGAGTTGTGGTGGAATTGCTCTCTAACTCAAAAACTCAGAGATGACTTGCAAAAGAAGGCATTTTGGCCTAAAGAGAGAGATTTTGAGGAAAGCATCAGTTGTAGTGCTTTGGTGTACTCAAACTGATCATAAATGAGCTCTATTTATAGTAGAGCAAGTTTGTTTTGCAAGCAATAGTGAATGGCAGATGGTACAGGCCTTTGGCCAATGTTGATCCAAGGGAATCTTTAGTCTCCTATAGCCATTGACTTGAGGTTAGGGCACAGACCTATGGTCCTTTGATTCAGACCTGAATCTTGACTCATTCAGTTAGGAATGTCTCAGTCCATGCCACCTTAATGCATCCATTGAATGCTTGGAAACAAAATTGGAGTCTTTTGCACTTTTTAGCCTTTTTAGGTTTGTTATGGCTATATGTAGATTCTTGGACTTGGGAGGCTTGTGTATCAGATCTTTTCACTTGGATGTTATCCTCTGATGTGTCCAAATGGATGACAAGGCTTGGAGTTGTCCAAATTAGCTAACTCGAGCAAAATGCACAAAATCTGCCTTGTGAAAATCAGTCCATGATGTCATGTTTCAAGGGTTGTATCTCCCTACTCAAATGGAATTTGGAGATGATCTGGTACTTGTTGGAAAGCCCTCATGGCATACTTTAACTTTGATGTTCACCAATGGACCTGGTTTAACTTGGATCAAGGTGAAAAATGTCCCTATATTTTGGAAAAAGTAAGGCAGATTCTGACTTTTTGAAAATTTTACTAAGTGTTGGAAAAAATGTCATTTTCATGTTTTTGTGATTTTGATCAATTCATAACTCAAAATCCATGAGGATGTGAAATCTCTTGTAGTTGACACTTTTAAAGTATGTCAGATGGACTTGCATTTGGGCTTTGAATGGGAGAAAAAGGCCTTGTGGTTTAGGAGTTATGACCTTGCAAAGTTGGTACAAAATCACTTTTGTTCCATAACTTAGAAAAATTTTGGTTTCTCATGGTTGCCCCTTTTGCAAGAAACCTCACTTTTCTTGATTTTTCTTGATGGATGATGATCAATACCATATATTAACATTGTTTTTGACTTAGGGGAACCATATTAGTGAAAAATTCCAAAAAGTCAAACTTGACTTTGTGCACAGTTGACTTTTTATCGGATGAAATCCAAACTGTGCGATCCTTTGTGAGATCAAGTCCTTGACCTAATTCAAACCTAATGGATGGATTCCATAGGTGTTTTAGGGTGTATTGAATCATGTCCCAAGGTTTGGGAGCATGCTTTGGTCAAAAGTCAAAGATACAGTTGACTTTTTCTTCAAAACCCTATTTGTGGTCCCGATGAAATTGAAACTTGTGAATCAAGCTTTTTGGATCAATCCATTGCTATAAATGGATCAATGTAGTGTATTTGAGGTCCTCAAATCATGTCTTGAGGTCTTGGCTCATGGATTGCCTCAAAATTCAACTTAGGGGTGAATTAGGTCAAGAAACCCTAATTCCTGATTTTTTGCGAATGCATCCCCTGAGGCTAAATTGATTGGATGATTGGGTACATGAGGTCCCTTGGAGTAATTTAGGTTGTGCTTTAAAGCAATGGCTCATGCCCAGAAGAAAATTTTCATCTGGAGGCCTTGGCCGACCAAAACCCTAATTTGGTGACACTGTCGATCTTGAGGCTTGATCCACTTTGAATGTTACAACTTTGTGCTTGATTCTTGATATGGTAGTCCTCTTGATCCTTTATGGGTGTTTGAGGTTTAGGACAAGTTGAAGATCATGTCATTTCTTGATTGATCTTTTGCCCAAATGCTTAGAGAGGGATGGAAAACCTAATTCTTGATTATAATGAATGCTCAACCATCCTTGAGGAGATTGATGAGGCATAATGGTTCATCCATATTATGGTAACAATTTTCACAATGATGGGAAATCTTGGTGGTCAAAATTTGGGGTATAACACCTCCGTCTGGATAAATAAGGTTCGGTGGCGACTCTGTTTTTCCGCCGGTTGTTTTTCGTGTTGCGGCAGCTGGCGACTCTGTTGGGGACTCTAGTTCCCTATGCGAGTCAATCCTAGCGCTTTTCTATTTTGGTTCATTGGGTGTTTATCTTTGTGCATTTATTTGTTGTATCTGTTGTACATTATCTGTTGTATATTATCACACTTTACTGCATTTATTGCATTTGATTAATGTTATCATATTGATTTGTTGTTGCTTTGCTGTAGGGTGGGATGGTTCTATGAGAGATAATCCCATTACCCAAGCTTGAGTACACACATAGGATTAGAGTGGCCTCTTGTTGATATGCGTGGCGTGTGACACGTATTGTTGGCTTGAGTTCGCATTCAGACGAGGTTTTCTTGAAGATACTGTGAACTGCATGTTTATGTGGTAACCAGGGTGGTCTGATAGGAGCTTATGACTTTGGAGACTGTTCATTGGAAATAGGTTGAAGCCTTCTTGATTGATGATGATTCCAAACCAGAAATGGTGAATGTATCATCATTTCTTAACCTGAGAGTCTGTGATACTGAGGACCTGCTAGGATACCTTTGTCCAAGACTAGAACCCACATGTGAGAGGGAATGGGTTTTTTCCAGGAAACCCTGACTTTCAACCTACCTGGTTTTCTGGTTTTCTTATCAGTGTGGACTTTTGAACCTGGTATTCTGATTATTCTGATACTCTGGTATTCTAGTTTTCTCTTCAGAGTGGACTTTTAAACTTATTCAGTCAGCAGCACGGCGGTTATTCAGAATATGGAAGCTTTGATCCCATGTTTGTTGCATTCATAGCATTGCATAAACATCTTTGCATAATTTGCATATCATTCTTCAACCTGCCAGAACTCTCATTCCGCCTTTGTCCATGACCAGCCAGTTGATTCCCCGATACTCGTTCTGAATAAGTGGGGCTGTTGAAAGACGACAAAGTATTTGAAGCAAGATCAAGCGGTATCAAGAAGTAAGGTCAAGTTGGAAGCTGTTGGTAGCTATGTCAAGGGACAACCTTCAGAATGATGATCTCCCACCAGGTTTTACTATGACTACTAACCCACTGTACGGTTTTCCACCTGATGAAGATCCTCCTCAAGTGAAGAACCTTACTCAAGCTCAGTCTGTGCAGCTCTCTATCGAGAATCAAAATTTACATGAACAGCCTGTTGTCCAAAGTGGACGTACCTCTTTTCTTGATACTACAGACTATTGTGGTTTTGCTTCCTCTATATCAAACTCCCAAAGTGAGATCTCAATGATCAAAACTAAGGACCCGAGGGCTCTTGAGTTTGCTAAAAGATGTGTGTTGGATGAGAAACTCAAAGCTTTGAAAGTTCATGATACTTTTGGTCTCGATGCTTCAGATATGTGCCAGGTGTTGCTCCCGAAAGATTCGCATCTGACGGTACAAACGCGAGGGTGGCGCAAAAGAACACAGAGTCGCCAGCAAAGTGTATTTATCCCAAGGGAGGGAAAGGAAACACTGCGTAAACCTGAAAGAAGGGAAAGAACATGGTCTCATGACCAAAAGAACGGGTACGGGAGTCGGTTACGCGAAGGGAAGGTGTTAGCACCCAACACGTCCATCGTACTCGATGGGATCCACGCTTGTTGTCTGCATCAAAGGGTGTCGTCATCTGGAACTCCACTGCTACTGGACCGGCGAAGAAACGAGAACGGAAAGAACGGAGAAACGAAGAAGGAAAGAAAAGGAAGTGACTCGATAGGACAATATCGTTGTCCTAAGCCTACGTACTCCCTCAGTGCAATGGGAAAGTCAGAGTCAACGTAGTTCGGACGGGAACTGTGGGGGGAAGGTTGCTTGCTAAGACAATCGCTGTCTTGTGCCTACGTATCCTCAATCGGACGAGAGAGAGGAATCAGAGCTGACGTAGTTCGTGGGTACGACCACGGGTGGGTAAGTGTTTGTTACGTGAGCGACAAGCTCTTTCCTGAAAAAAAGAAGTTTGAAACCCAACAATCCCGGAGGATAAAGAGATTTGAATTGGTTTGGTGTTTTTTAGACAGAAGTGTTTTGAGTTAGTTCGTAACTTACATTGCACCAAAGTCTACCATGCGGGAACGAGTGAGTCGCATGATCGCCCTCGAATGAGACGTATGCTAAACACCCTAGAAGAAGAGAGGAGACCCATCGTTCTTCACTTCCTACACTTAAGGCTCGAGCGCAATATACGTTATATTTTATTAAGTGTGTTCAAGAAGTTTGAGATGAGAAGAGAAGCGACACAAAAGGAAACTCTACAGGGAAACTAAGAGTCCTAATGTTATCATGCATGGATGTCCTATGGTTAGTGAGGTTTAGGAGAGACGACTGCCTAACCTAATGCTAATCCTACTCCAAGCTTAATCGAAAATTAAGTTGGACTAGGTAGCTCTAAAGGGAGAGAATCCAAGACTTAAACAAGTCTTGCGACTCAAGGGATGAAAAGAGTGGAAGAGAAGGAGGAGAAAGAGAAGTGAAACACAAGTATGAAAGTTAAAAGGTAAAGGAAGAAAGTAAAATGTGGAAGCATATCCACATTCAAACAACTTACCATTTGCCCCTGAAAATGTTAGAAGTATTCACATATGACAAAATGAAACTCAAACAAGCATAAGGCCATAAAGAAACAAGTTCTAAAGTAAATCAAACATCAAGTTCAGAACCTAATGGCCCTACTGACCTCTACTATTAATCATGCACAATTAGTCAAAAAGAAAAGGGAGAGGTCACTCAAGTACCATTCAAGTCATTAAAGAAGGAGTGAGATGGAAAAAAGTGATCATGTAAAGCAACCAAGTCAAAATTCCATAAAGCAAACCAAGTTTAGAAGTGACACAATCCTAAATGTGTGTCTAAACAAGATCTTCAAACATCATTCAAGTCATACAAACACTTTCACAATCAATTAAGAAGCAAAGAAGAAGAAGTGAAGTGAAGTGAAACATGATTCATTCTTGTGAAACAAGTGACTTAAGGTGCAAGGCAAATATCAAACATGCAAAGATGAGATCCAACTATCACAACCAGAAGTCAATTAACATGCTATCAATCCTCAAACAAGACCTAAAATTGTGGCACAAGTGCCTTCATGATCAAGCAAACCAAACATGAAGCATACATTCACAAGTTGGACAAGTTAAAGTTCATGCTTCAAATAAATAACAAACATGCCTCAAAAATTATGTCATTCAGTATTCAAGCATCTCAAACATGTATAATTGACATATCAAATCTACAAGCAATGAATCAGAACCAAAGTCAATCAACAATTAGGTCAAAGCATCAATAGGATTTCATACATTCATGCTCAAAGCAACACATCAAAAGCCATCCAAAAAGGACCTAAAAATCATACCAAAAATCTCAAACATACTTCAACATGTTATGAACACAACCTAAAAAGAATCAGGATCAAATCATTTTCCAAATGAGAGAAATAAAAAATGCAACATGAAGTATGCAATATGAAGTGTAAATGAGACAGATTAATTTGGAAAATTAATATTTAATGCAAATTTAATGCAAAAATAATAAAATAAAATGTGAAAAATTAATTTTAATGATGATTATGCGTGATGAATTTTTTTGGAATTTTTTAGCACATGCAAGTATTTTTAACAATTAATTATGAAATGGTATGAAAATAGAAAATAAAAAAAAGAAATAAAATGAAGCCAGGGGTGTATTAATGAATCCAAATGCGTGCAAATAATCATGGGCTCAGAAACAGGGGGTGCAAAGAGCAAAAAAGCCCAAGCGCTTTCAAGCCTTCAGAAACAACGAACGGCTGAGATTAAGTCAAACATAAAAAAAGTCTCCAGATCCACAGGCTCATGCTCTCAGTCAAACAAATCAAAGTCAACAATCCAATGGTCCACATTCAAATTCACTAATTAAATGAAATCAAACGGCCATGACTTAATCAGATCCATTAAACCCTAATCAACTTAATTAACACCACATAACCAAGATCCAACGCACGTGAATTAAACTGGAAAATTAAACACAATCCAACGCATGAGATTTAATCTAGAAAATCATAAACCCTAATTAAACCCTAACCGACCGGAGAAGCGCCGGTCGTCTTCTCCGGCCACTCTCCGGCCATCAAACTTCAAACGGTAACCAAAATCAACAAACCATACATCAAAATGATCAGCAACTCACGTAGATCACAAATATATCACTCAAAATCATTTAGCATGCATATATTTCAAGAATCGAACGAAACAAGTTTGGATCTGAAAATTTCAGATCTAAATTCCAGCCATGATTCACGTTGAAAATCAATTCCAAACACATATATGAACTCAGCACATCAAGATGAACATTAAACACACAACAAAAATCAATTCTAGATCTACGAATTTCAAGTTCACTTGAGATTTGCAGAACTGGAAAATCACCAAGAAACTCCAAGATAAGCTGCAGATCAACTCCTTAAACCGTCTAATTGCAAAATAAATGCACTTAGACCTTCAAATTGGCCTGAATCCTTGAATCCGAGAGTTGAAAATCTGAACTCAACTGATAAATTCTTTGCTTAAACTTCAAAACAATGGTGGATTTCTCTTCCTTATGCTCCACTGATCACAAACCAACCAAAAAAAATGGAAGATACTTGAAGAATTGGGAGAATCGAAGGAGAGAAACTTGAGAGCAAAACTTTGAAAAGTGGTGAAAATGAATGGTAGCTGCTGAGAAATTCGTGTGAGTTAGCTTATATAGTGTGCCAATGCTACTGTTTAGGGTTTTAAACTTCAAGGACTTGAGAGCAATGAGTTTTGGGCTGTTTTACAAATTTGCAAGTTTGTGCACATGAGGTATTTGGCTCGTGCATTCTTCATGAAAAGTGCATGACTGTTTTCCTTTTGATGCAAGGACCACCTTTGGATTGATCTTGGGGCTGGAGAGTAATTGAATTATGAATTCCAAGTGAACTTGCAAAATTGCATAATGATGAATTATGACTATGTAATCCACGGATTCATTCAATTCTTAGCTCAAAATGATGCTAAGTGAGGTGCAATGGAGTGTGGTGAGGTGAACTGAACAATTAGAAGCCATATTGGTGAGTTAAAATGCATCTTGCAAGTTATGTCAAAATGGTATGCATGGTGGAACACCAAATGCCCTCTAACTTCAAATGCCCATAACTCTTGATCCAAAAATGATATGATCATGATCCACCCCTTTTTGGAAAGAGGAGAAAGAGATATGCAACTTTGGTGTTGGGAAAAAAATTCGTTTGAAGCATTTTTGATCATGAAAAGTTTGGTTAAAGTTGGTTGAAAATATGCCAAAAATAGTAACTTGAAATTACAAGTCACTTTCCCAAATTAGCAACTTTTTACCAAAGCTTGATTTTTGCAAATTGTGATCATGAAAGCCTTCCATAGACCAAATAAAGGTCTCTTGACTTGATTACCATGATGAGGACCTCTCAAAACCTTAGTTTGACTTTTCAGTTGGCCAGTTTGACTGATTACTTCATCTGTAAGCTACTGAATCATCTGAGGCCTTCCATGGTGAATTTTTGGCTCAAAATCCATCCTTAGACTTGTTTTGACATATGGAGAACCTTGGTGAAAGGTTTGAATCAACTCCTTGAGCTTAGGACCCTTAACCATAAAACCCTAGTTTTGGTCATCAATGTAAGGACACCAATCCTTGATATAACCACTTGGAGAATCCCTCATTGAAATACCCTTGGGCCACCATATAAGGATGTGAGAAGCTTATGGAGCTCATAAGAAGCTTTTGCCCTTGAGTTGAACCAAATACCTCGATCCCATGCTAAGAACCAAATGCTATGCATAATGCAAATGCAAGAAATGAAAAGAAACATAAGCCAGTTATCTAAAAACAACAAGGCAAATTTTGAGGTGTTACAGCTGCCCCTATTCAATCAACTTGATCCTGAAGGTATGATAGTGACGACTATCATGCATTCCAAGGATTCACAGAGATTGAATACCATAAGAAACCTGAAATTTGCAATCCTCAAAGGAGGGACGACTCCATTGGGGAACAAATAATAAATGCTGCACTGTCACAACACATACGAGTGTTGGCAACTAAAGCTGTATTGAAAAGTCCTGAAATAAACACAAACGAAGGTTAGCTATACTGGGGATAAACACGGACGGGTATAAAAGATTTCAATAAGGACGGGTATTGAAAAAGATACACGGACGGGTGTAAAAGATTTTAATACGGACGGGTATTGAAAAAGGTACACGGACGGGTGTAAAAGATTTCAATACGGACGGGTATTGAAAAAGGGTACACAGACGGGTGTGAAGAAGGTTCAAGATGACCTCTCTGGGGATCGAAAAGGTACACGGACGGGTGCAAAAGGATCCAATACGGACGGGTATCGAAAAGAATACACGGACGGGTGTAAAAGGTTTCAATACGGACGGGTATTGAAAAGGATACACGGGCGGGTGTAAAAGGTTTCAATACGGACGGGTATTGAAAAAGGGTACACGGACGGGTGTAAAAGGTTTCAATACGGACGGGTATTGAAAAGGATACACGGACGGGTGTAAAAGGTTTCAATACGGACGGGTATTGAAAAGGGTGTAAAGCAACTTTATCGGGAATTAAACTCGCTGGGGGAATGGAAGGCAACACGGACGAGTGTCATCAGAAGGTCAATACGGACGGGTATTGAAATCAAATGTTCAAACACGGACGGGTGCTGAAAGAAACACGGACGAGTGTCAAATGGTAAAATTTTGAGGGAATAACCCAAAGGACCACCTGGACGGAGGGGTACAAATAGAATCAAGGATAAACAATCCTGGCAAAACGCCCTGTCGGGGAATTGTCAAATATTGCTTAACCCACCACCTGTGGAGTAGAGATATCTTTTCGAAATCCGGCTTTTCCTGACGAAGGAAAACTCAAACCTGACTTACGCTTCGGATGCATATGTTTGAATTTTGCCGTAATGCCCCACATGAAGTGGTAATGCTACGCATTTGGGAGAATGCTATGCAAAACAAATGCTTATGCAATGCAAAAGAGACGTCCCAGCAGAATAAATGCTGAAGACCAGAAGTAACTCCGCTAGGGACGGAAAACTAAATTGCCCTTGAAACAAAGGAAAACTTGCTGAGGAAAACTTCTCCCTGCTAGGGAATATCCAATCACCAACTCTGTCAGAGATGGACTAAACTCCAAGAGGATATCCACTCTGTTGGGGAATATCAAGATCAACTACTCTGCTGGAGATGGACGAAGCTCCGAGAGAATACCCACTTAGCTAGGGAGGGATATGAATACTGAAGATGGAAATTCCACCGCTGGGGACGACCAGCTATTTCAGAACTGGGCTTCGGCGCCTGCCACAAACGATTGGACTTAAGACCTGCTGGGGATACCACTCACCACCAGACTCTGATTGGGGAAATGAGCTTAATTCTGCTGCTAGGGAAGTAACTTTACCCTCACCTTGCCGGGTACTAGATCAAACCATTGTCGACGGAACTATACTTTCTGACTAACCGAGGAAAGTAGACATCAGGACCCTGTGGAGATAATAATACCTTCGTCCACAAACTTCCTGTTGGAGGTATGGCAACATTCACCTCAAAGCAATCAACTTCTGAGTACTTGCTGGGGAATAACAATCCAAACACGACTCCGGCTAGGTATACAATCCTCTGTATTTTGCTGAGGAAGACGATCCTCAACGACTCCGCTTGGGGAGGGAAAGTAATTGTCAACATTCACCTGCTAGGGGATAACACAAGTTTCCTGACTAGCTGGGGAACAAATAACTGCCCCTGCTCCGTGGGGAGACATCACTTACTGGAGAAAGATGTGCCAAGTCACAACTCTGGCCTGGGAAAAAAAACCTCTTATATCCTGCTAAGGAGGACGATCCTTAACGATTCCGCTTAGGGAATTACTCCTTTACTCTGATGGGGAAGAATAATAACCTGCTGAGGACGATCAGACTTCAAAGTTGAGGAGAGCTCTACTATACTGGGGAAAGTACACCTGTCATCCTGCAAAACCAACAAAAGTCTACGTGCAAGAATGAATACATTGATTATCCACATGGTGACTGTCGCCTAAGCAATTGCCACTGTTTTTCATCTTGTGTCATAAAGCTCAACGTTTTAGCATGTAATGTTTTTATCAAAAATATCGGACATTTTCACAAACAAAACAGGTAAAACAGAAAACAAAAGCTCTTTAACTGAAATGCAAACTTTATTGAATGAATTGGCCTGTAAATAGGCATTTACATCTGGAAGCAATTCTTGGAAAGAGGTAATTGCACAAAAAGCAAAAGAAAATACAAATGTCGGCAATGTGGGGAACAGACATCCACCATGACTCAACTCAGCTATAACCCATATGACTTGTTCATCCGCAGATACTTTGGCCTTCGAAGACGACTAACTGGACTGATTCCTTTCCTCCGAGTTTTCCAAGTGCGAACAGTGATCACAGATCGAACGCGGATTGTAGTCTTTGCCTTAAAAATCCCTAACTTTTGCCTGGATCGCCCTTCTCGGGTTTTCAATCCACCGGGATACCCATTTTTGCCAGGGTTGCCTTTTCAGGTTTTCAACCTTGCGGGTTTATTCTTTTTCTTTTTATCCCTAATTTTTGCCCGAACCTTTTCTTTTTATGGTTCGCCAGGATGCCCCATTTTTGCCTGAACCTTCTTTTTATGCTCAGCGGGTCTCTTTTATGCAAAGTATTTTTTGACTACATCCGCGTTCACAGGGGACGTAAAATCTTCGCCATCCATAGTTGAGAGTAATAAGGCTCCACCAGAGAAAACCTGTCTTACTACATATGGCCCTTCGTAATTCGGAGTCCACTTGCCCCTGTGATCTGTTTGAGGAGGAGTGATCCTTTTCAGAACTAATTCACCAGCTTGAAAACACCGAGGACGCACCTTCTGATCAAAGGCTTTCTTCATCCTGCTCTGATACAACTGGCCATGCGCAATGGCTTTCAATCTCTTCTCTTCAATGAGGTTCAATTCATTCAGCCGGGAACGCACCCATTCAGCTTCATCCAGCTTCACATCTGTCAGAATTCTCAAAGAAGGAATCTCAACTTCCAATGGCAAGACTGCTTCCATGCCATACACTAGTGAGAAAGGAGTTGCCCCAGTCGAGGTGCGTACCGAAGTACAATACCCATGCAAAGCGTAAGGCAACATCTCATGCCAGTCTTTGTATGTCACTACCATCTTCTGCACAATCTTCTTTATGTTCTTATTAGCCGCTTCAACAGCCCCATTCATCTTCGGACGATAGGGAGAAGAATTGTGATGTTCAATTTTAAAGCTCTGGCATAGCTCCTTCATCATCTTGTTATTCAGATTTGAACCATTATCAGTAATGATTCTCTCCGGGACTCCATACCGGCAGATGATGTCCTTCTTAATAAACCGGGCTACCACTTGTTTGGTGACGTTGGCATACGATGCTGCTTCCACCCGCTTCGTGAAATAATCGATAGCCACCAGGATAAAACGATGTCCATTTGAAGCAGTCGGCTCGATCTTCCCAATCATGTCAATACCCCACATAGCAAAAGGCCAAGGTGACGACAAAACATTCAGAGGAGTAGGCGGTACGTGCACCTTGTCAGCATAAATCTGGCATTTATGACATTTCCGGGCGTATTTAAAACAGTCAGACTCCATAGTCATCCAATAATACCCCGCTCTCAACAATTTTCTGGCCATAGCATGCCCATTGGCATGAGTACCGAAGGAACCTTCGTGAACCTCTTCCATTAACAAGCCTGCCTCGTGTTCATTAACACAACGTAGCAAGACCATGTCAAAGTTTCTCTTGTACAACACATCATCCTTGTTCAAAAAGAAGTTTCCTGATAACCTCCTCAATGTCTTTTTATCTTTGGAAGATGCCCCAGCTGGGTATTCCTGACTCTTCAAGAAGACTTTAATGTCATGATACCAAGGCTGGCCATCTGATACCCCTTCAACTGCAAATACAAAAGCAGGTCTATCCAAGCGCATGATTCTGATTGAGGGAGCTTCATTCCAAAGATTCACTTTATACATTGATGACAACGTTGCCAACGCATCAGCCATCTGATTCTCTATCCGGGGAATGTGATGGAAGTCTACTCTGTCAAAGAAAGGTAACAATCTTCGGGCATAATTGTTATATGGAACGAGATTTAATTGACGAGTCTCCCATTCTCCTGTAATCTGATTCACCACCAACGCAGAATCACCATAAACATCGAGGTTCTTGATTCTCAAATCAATTGCTTCTTCTAACCCCATGATGCATGCTTCATACTCCGCCTCATTGTTGGTGCATATGAACGCTAATCGGGCAGTATAGGGTATATGAGAACCCTGTGGAGTCGTAATGATTGCCCCGATTCCGTTGCCATGTGAATTAACAGCCCCATCAAAAACCATCTTCCATTGAGATCCAATCTCAGGTCCTTCATTAGGCAAAGGCTCTTCGCAATCCTTCATCTTCAGATACATGATGTGCTCATCCGGAAACTCAAACTTCATCGGTTGATAATCCACAATTGGCTGTTCGGCAAGATACTCTGACAACACACTTCCCTTAATGGCCTTTTGGGAAACATACTGAATATCATATTCCGTCAGAACCATCTGCCAACGGGCTATTCTACCAGAAAGTGCTTGCTTCTCGAACACATACTTGATTGGATCCATCTTCGAAATCAAAAGGGTTGTATGGTTTAACATGTACTGCCTCAAACACTTAGCGGCCCAAGCGAGTGCACAACATGTTTTCTCTAGCATCGAGTATCTTGACTCGCAATCAGTAAACTTCTTACTCAGGTAATAGATGGCGTGCTCTTTTTTACCTGACTCGTCTTATTAACCGAGCACACAACCCATTGAGTTCTCAAGAACCGTGAGATACATAATCAAAGGTCTTCCTGGTACTGGCGGCATAAGGACCGGAGGTTCCTGCAAGTATTCTTTAATCTTTTCAAACGCCTTTTGACAATTTTCATTCCACCTGACCGCTTGATCTTTTCTTAGCAACTTGAAGATTGGTTCACACGTGGCTGTGAGATGCGAGATGAACCTAGCAATGTAATTCAATCTCCCCAAGAAACCACGAACCTCTTTTTCTGTTTTCGGCACAGGCATTTCTTGTATGGCTTTTACCTTTGCAGGATCAACCTCAATACCTTTTTCACTAACAATAAACCCCAGCAATTTTCCTGATCTCACCCCGAAGGTGCATTTGTTTGGATTCAACCTTAGTCTGAATTTCCTTAACCTTTCAAATAACTTCTGAAGATTCACCAGATGTTCCTCTTCCGTCTGTGACTTCGCAATCATGTCATCAACATAGACTTCAATCTCTTTATGAATCATATCATGAAAGAGAGTCACCATCGCCCGCTGGTAAGTTGCCCCTGCATTTTTCAATCCAAAGGGCATCACTTTGTAGCAGAAAGTTCCCCACGGTGTTATGAATGTTGTTTTCTCCATGTCCTCTGGGGCCATCTTGATTTGGTTATACCCAGAGAAGCCATCCATGAAGGAAAACACAGAATACTGAGCAGTATTGTCAACTAACACGTCAATGTGAGGGAGCGGGAAATCATCCTTTGGGCTGGCTCTATTCAAATCCCTGTAATCAACACACATCCTGACCTTCCCATCCTTCTTAGGTACGGGCACGATGTTAGCAACCCATGGAGGATAATTTGTTACGGCAAGAAATCCGGCGTCTAGCTGTTTCTGAACCTCTTCCTTGATCTTGACAGACATCTCTGGTTTAGTTCTTCTCAACTTTTGCTTGACCGGAGCACAACCTTCTTTGAGTGGTAGCCGGTGTACAACAATATCAGTACCCAGCCCGGGCATGTCTTGGTAAGACCAGGCGAAGATGTCCACATACTCACGGAGCATTTCAATCAATCTTCCCTTAACACTGTCTTCCAATGCAGCCCCTACTCTTACTTCCTTTCTGGCGTCCTCGGTTCCCAGATTCACAATCTCGATTTCCTCCTGATGAGGTTGGATGACTCTCTCCTCTTGCTTCAACAATCTGGCCAACTCTTCGGGCAGTTCACACTCTTCGTCAGCCTCTTCTTCAGCCTGATAAATTGGATTGTCAAAGTCATACCGAGCTATAGCTGAGTCATGATCGGTGTCACCTGGACAAAGAGACCTGCAATGATTTATGAGGTATGTTTTATTATGATGCAACAAAAGAAACACATTGCCATTTTGATGTGGGTTTTTTAATGCATAAAAATAACAACAGAAAGACAGAGATCAAAATATTTGAGTGCGAAAAGTCCTTTATTGATGATAAAGCAAAACATGCAACAGTTAAAAGCCCTACAAATAGAATCACTACGTCTTGGGCAGAACGTAGGATTAACAAAATAGGAAAACAAAGCAATTACTCGAAGCCTGTCACTTGAATGACTTTCTCAGAAGACCAGTTGTGTAGACTTTCCCCTGGGACACAAGGACGGATCCAGCTATCCATGTCACAATCACTGTCTCCTTCTTCTTCAATAGCATTAACTCTGTCGAAGAAAACTCCAGCGCTAGTGAACCGGACAGGGCCATAGAATTTTGGGGGATCCTCATCTCTTCCGGATGGCTTATATCCCAATCCATAAGTATCCTTCTTTTTCTGGACTTCAACCACCTGGCCCCACCTCTGTGAGCTACCCGCTTCAACCACAGCTTTGGCGTCTTTTAATGAAGACATGGAACCCTCAGGTTGATTTACCACTACAGGCTGCACTATAGCTTCAGACTGAACAACTTCTTCAGAAACTTTCACCTTCTCAAATCCCTGGCACAATGTCTCGTGGATTTCCCCATCTACTTCCACATATTTGAAGGTTGACAGCTGACTGATCATTATGTCTTCTTCCCCACATACTGTCACTACGTGACCATCAACCATATACTTCAACTTTTGATGTAGAGTGGAAGTTACAGCACCTGCCCCATGGATCCAAGGACGACCCAATAAACAGCTGTACGCTGGATGAATATCCATAATGTAAAACGTTGCATTAAAGATTTCCGGCCCAACCTTGATTGGAAGCACAATCTCGCCAAAAACAGATCTCTTCGAGCCATCAAAAGCTCGCACCACCAAGTCGCTTGGTGTACAAATAAGTCCTTGAGTATCCAACTTCATTAACGCTTTCTTGGGCAATACATTCAACGATGAACCAGTATCAACCAAGACATGTGACATCAACGAGCCACGGCATTCGATCGAAATATGCAGGGCATTGTTATGATTCTTGCCAGTAGAAGTCAGGTCAAGATCTGTAAAACCCAGGCCGTTACCCGCATTCACGTGCGCTACAACCCCTTCCAGCTGATTAACAGAAATCTCTTGAGGAACGTAGGCTGCATTCAAAACCTTCAAAAGAGCACTCCTGTGAGCCTCAGAACACAAGAGCAGAGACAGAATAGAGATCTTGGACGGGGTCTGATGTAACTGGTCCACGATCTTATAATCACTTTTTCGGATGAGCCTCATGAATTCCTCTACATTTTCCAAAAAAGCATCATCAACCGGTTTCACTATAAATTCCACAATCACTGGGGTCTGAACAGAACCATCCATCGCCTGTTTTCCTCTATCCTGCCTAGAGGTACTGGGTTGATCGTTAACTGGAGGGAGCACTCTACCACTTCTGGTTATGGCATCAGTCTCAACTTTAACCCCTGAACTAGAACCCACTGGTGAAGTATTCATTAGCTCTTGCTTTTGCCCATTGACAAATACCTCTGCACCATAATTCCACGGAATAGCCTTAGAACTCTCGTACGGAATGGGTCCAGCCCTTGTGATAATGACTGGAGGTGGCCTTGCTGGACCAGAAATAGTAATTGTTTTGAACGGAATAGTGATAGTGGCAACCTTTTCACTAACAACCTCTTCTAGCTGACTACCTCTGTCAAACTGTAAGCAGCCCTCATCAATCAGATTCTGAATACCCCTCTTCAACGAATCACAACCATTAGCCTTTATCAAACAATCTGAGCAATTCTCACCACAGCCCGGATAGACATCACCTTTCAATAACCTATTCTTAACCACCACCAATGGAGTCTTCAGTTCCTCCACATCCACGATCAAATTCAAAGTTTCACAGTCCTCAATTATAGCATTCACCCTTGGCCCATTGTGATTAGGCATCGGGTTTTGAATAACATTAGGTCCGTCATTCGAGAAATTAATGGCTTTAGAGGCACCTTGTGCTGAAATGCCCTGCACCTCTCCACCGTGTGCCCAGGGGCACCAGAATGAAAATCGCAGTGTGCGTTAGCATCGTAGCCTCGTGGGAGTTCCCCTGTTGGTGGCGCCAAGGTACGAAGCTCAACTAGACGCAACTGCAGCAAGTGTTGCAACAACTGTGCATATGACATTGGGGGTTGATCAAAATGCCTCTCTGCATTCCTCTGTCTGTTCTGATACTGACCCTGCTGTCTATGCTGATTAGCATTACCCCTTTGCTGCTGTGGCGGTGGTAACGTTGCTGGAATGGTTACTGATGCTACCTGTTGATTGTTAAACTGGAACTGTTTCCCTTTTCCCCTGTGGGATGATACAGCGTTGGTCTCTCCTTTCTTCTTATAATTATCAAACAGCTTTTTTCCCTGTCCGGAAGACGATCCATCACCGCTAGAAACCTTCCCAGCCTTAATTCCGACCTCTATCTTCTGCCCAATAGCAATCACATCTGCAAACTTGCCTAGAGAACAAGGCAAAAGCTTCTCATAGTAGTGCTTCGGCAGTGTGTCCATGAACATATCTAGCATCTCTTTCTCTAGCATTGGTGGCTGCACCCTAGCCGCTAATTCACGCCACCTTTGCGCGTATTCTTTGAAACTCTCATCATTCTTCTGGGACATGCTCAACAACTGAGTTCTGTTGGGAGCCATGTCCGTGTTGTACTGATAATGCTTGATGAAAGCTGCAGCTAGCTCTCTCCAGGTACGAACATCTCTGCTTTCTAGCCCCATGTACCATTCCAAAGACGCGCCAGACAGGCTGTCTTGGAAGAAGTGCATCATTAACTTTTCATCCTTAGCATGAGCAGCCATCTTCCTGGTATAGGCCTTCACATGAGTCCTTGGGCAGGTAGAACCATTGTACTTTTCTAGCGTAGGAATCTGAATCTTGTGTGGAATAACAACATCAGGGACCAACCCTAGGTCGTCCAAATCAATCCCCAAATCATCCTGTTTCACTACTCCTTTCAATTGAGCTTCGATTAAACGAATTCTTTCATCACTGACCACAGGAAGGGCAGCATCTAAACTCCTGACCGAGAACACATCGTCCTGTTGATCATCAAAATGATGGCCATGGATAGCCCGAACAGTACTTCCCTCTCCAACCACTGTAGGAATTCTGCCCTGTCCACCAGCACCAACTCCGCCCGGAGGGATATTACGGTTAATAAGACCACCGTGTAGGATACCGTTTTCGTCGACCTGCGCCACTAACGTCTGAACCAGAGTTCTAAACTCGTTCTGACTTTGCACCACACCCTGCATCATTTCCATGAACTGGTCGATGCGAGCTTGAATAGCGGCCATATCTGCCTGAACTTTGTCCATCACTCTATTTTGATTGAGCCGAGTAGAATAACGATGAGTTGGTTGATCAATCCTGACTGAAAGAAAGAGAGAGCATAAGAAAACCAGAGAAACCAAGATAACCTGCAATGCAAAAATGATTATGATTATGCAAATGCAAATGCAAACATGTTTGTATATTTGCAGGGTGATCCACCCCTTGATTCCAGTTTAAAGGTGAAATAGGATGAAACTGCTGCTCATATAAATCAGAGTGAATCACTGTCAGAAATTACAACCCAAGGTACCAAAAATAGCCTGAAACAAAATAAGTAGAGGTCCCAGCCAACAATTTTGGTGGTGACCCAAAATACAAAGAAAGAACAAAATACAAACTACTGAGTAAAGTTCCCTTCAAGGATCTTGCACCGTATGAGGGCCACTGCCTGAGCTAGAGCACTCCCACTTAGACCTCTTCACTCCTGCTTGTATTTTCAGCTCTTCCATGGTTGCTATGGCTTCTTTGAGCCGTTCCTCAACTGCGTGTCTTCGGAACGTCTCTGACAAGATCTCCTCGTCCTTCTTCCTGAGCTTCAACTTTAGACTCTCAATCTGCTCCAAATGCTTATCTTCTTTCTGCTTGTTGGCCGTGATTGCAGTATCTCGGTAAGCATTGAACCTGCGAATCTTCGCCCAAGCCTTGGCTAAGTCATCCTTCTTGGATTTGAGAGTCTTGCAAACGCCTTTTAGAGCTTGTCCTACCCTTTTCCTAGCTGCTATCTCTTCAACCAGCTCCTTTTCTTTCTCAGCGAGACGTTCTGTCTTCAGCTTGGCGATATGAACAGCCTCACCTCGTTCATGTTTCAACTGGTAGATTTCCTTTTGCAACTCACGGTTCTCCTCTCGAATCTTCTCCTTTTCAGCCCATAATTGGTTATACTTCTCCATCTCAATCATGGTTGGGGGTTCAATCAGTAAAGGGTAAGAAGGAGGTTCCCTGCAGAATGGCAAAAGTACACTTTCTACTCTGCTCTGAACCCAGTCTTCATACGCACGAAAAGCTTTGTTGTTACTCTTTCCAAAAGAAGTCTTTCCTTTCTTATGGCGATCTCTCCAAGCGTTTGTAGCTTCTTTCAACACCTCCAGATTGGCTTCCTCACCCAAAAATAGAGACTCTTGCACATCTTGGCCTTTTGGCGGCTCCTTTAAAGCATACCCAAATTGCCTAATAGCAAGAATGGGGTTGTAGTTAATTCCCCCCTTCCTTCCTATTAAAGGTACGTTTGGGTAACCTCCACAACTAACCAGGATCTCTCGGCCCAACAAATCACGATTGATCCAAACTAAGTTATCGGCCCTTAACCCCATTAATCTCTTTGCCCAATCTAAAGTTCCTTTAGTGTCTTCGAATGCCCCAGATTTGGGAAGACGATCAGCAAACCACTTATAGAAAATTGAAGCACAACAATAAAGAGGTCCGCCTCTCCTTTTCTCATTCTTATAGTGCATCGAATAATAAAGGTCCCCAAGCAAGGTAGGTACCGGATTCTTCGTGGTGAATATCCAGACAGCATGTGCATCTACAAAATCTTTCACATTAGGGAATAACGTTGTTCCATAAACACACATAGCTAGAATTGCATTGAACACTGACCAACACTTAGCCTTAGCACAAGTAGCAGCCTGTTCGATCAAAAACTTTGTGTGAAAACCTTGATAACCCCCTTTACTAGCAATATTTTTCTTCAACAGTGACTGATCCAAACGTAAAGTAGCAGCAACCCTTTCCAAATCAGGAAACTCCTTAGAAGGATAGAAGGGAGCTCCGTCTTTGACCGAAACATCCAAAATAAGAGCAAATTCTTCCAACGTTGGAGCCAAAAGATAATCAGCAAATAGAAAACACCGGAGTTGAGGGTCATAGAACTGTGCCAGAGTGTGCAGGGCCCTGAACTCATAATTGGTAACATTCCAGGCGAAACTCAGAATCCTCCCATATTCTCCTCTGAACTCTGTCAATGCCTCAGGTTTTGCCATAGCCGAGATCTTGTGCACAGCGTCTAGATGAAGCTCTGGGAACTTGTACGGGATGATGTTCTTTCTTTTTTCAGCGCTAATACTCATCATGGACAGTCTTCAGACAACCGGAATCAAAGTTAGGATGCAACCCTACAAATGAACAAACATGTCAGAATGCAAAAAGATGATGCAAAATGCAGGCATGGGATCAAGGTATCCAAAATGCTCAAACTGCTGCTGTTCTGCTGACTGAATAAGACCCAGAATACCAGAAACCCAAAAATCCAGAATAACAGCCCAATCAAACTGCCAGAATGCCAGGATAATAATAGTGCACTGGTGAGAAACCCAGAAACCAGGTAGGTTGAAGGTCTCGGTTACCTGCAAACCTGCAAACACCCCTCCCCTCTCACATGTGGGTACTAGGATGTTCAGTATCCCGGGCTCTCAGGTCTAGAAATGATGATACGTTCACCATTTCTGGTTTGGCATCATCATCAAAAGAGGAGGCCTCAACCGATTCTCCAAAACAAAAGATCCTCAGCTTCAGAGGTTTGAGAAGCAATAGCACATTCAGCCCGAAGGATACAATGCTATCGCCAATCAAAGAGGTCGTCCGCTGATTCACTACAAAAGGGAAATCCTATAGCAAGTTCCCAGCATTGGGTCCTCGGATCGAGAATATGCAATGGGTTTGCCACAGAAAATGGGCTGTCACTGTCACATCTCGGGAGGAGTGCCGCAACTGAGTCCTCGGGAATGGTCGCCAGAGTCGACAGTTTTCCAGATCATATTCCATCATCTGCCCCAAATGGACAGGACAGAATATTATCAAGAAAACCTCGTCTGGATGTGGAGTTTTCATGTATACTTCGTCTGGCCAAATGCCAAACAAGTCACACTACTTTCCACGCTAATCATATGTGTATGCTCAAGCCTTGGTATTGGGCTTTTCTCTCATGAATCCAACCCACCCTGCAAACAGAAAATCCAGCAGCAGAACAGCATAGCAATATCCAGTATGACAGTAATAAATGCAATGCAATGCAATAAAGAGCTGTAAGTACAGTAAAGTAAATAAGACAGTAAATACAGTAATATACAACAAAGCAAAGCGCCATAAAAACAAACACCCAGAGGAAATAAACAGACAAGCGCTAGGATCGACTCGCTAAAGGGGAAAGACCAGCGGTAGGTCAACCAGGTCCCCAGCAGAGTCGTCAGCTGTCGCTCCCGAAAGATTCGCATCTGACGGTACAAACGCGAGAGTGGCGCCAAAGAACACAGAGTCGCCAGCAAAGTGTATTTATCCCAAGGGAGGGAAAGGAAACACTGCGTAAACCTGAAAGAAGGGAAAGAACATGGTCTCACGACCAAAAGAACGGGTACGGGAGTCGGTTACGCGAAGGGAAGGTGTTAGCACCCAACACGTCCATCGTACTCGATGGGGTCCACGCTTGTTGTCTGCATCAAAGGGTGTCGTCATCTGGAACTCCACTGCTACTGGACCGGCGAAGAAACGAGAACGGAAAGAACGGAGAAACGAAGAAGGAAAGAAAAGGAAGTGACTCGATAGGACAATATCGTTGTCCTAAGCCTACGTACTCCCTTAGTGCAATGGGAAAGTCAGAGTCAACGTAGTTCGGACGGGAACTGTGGGGGGAAGGTTGCTCGCTAAGACAATCGCTGTCTTGTGCCTACGTATCCTCAATCGGACGAGAGAGAGGAATCAGAGCTGACGTAGTTCGTGGGTACGACCACGGGTGGGTAAGTGTTTGTTACGTGAGCGACGAGCTCTTTCCTGAAAAAAAGAAGTTTGAAACCCAACAATCCCGGAGGATAAAGAGATTTGAATTGGTTTGGTGTTTTTTAGACAGAAGTGTTTTGAGTTAGTTCGTAACTTACATTGCACCAAAGTCTACCATGCGGGAACGAGTGAGTCGCATGATCGCCCCCGAATGAGACGTATGCTAAACACCCTAGAAGAAGAGAGGAGACCCCTCGTTCTTCACTTCCTACACTTAAGGCTCGAGCGCAATATACGTTATATTTTATTAAGTGTGTTCAAGAAGTTTGAGATGAGAAGAGAAGCGACACAAAAGGAAACTCTACAGGGAAACTAAGAGTCCTAATGTTATCATGCATGGATGTCCTATGGTTAGTGAGGTTTAGGAGAGACGACTGCCTAACCTAATGCTAATCCTACTCCAAGCTTAATCGAAAATTAAGTTGGACTAGGTAGCTCTAAAGGGAGAGAATCCAAGACTTAAACAAGTCTTGCGACTCAAGGGATGAAAAGAGTGGAAGAGAAGGAGGAGAAAGAGAAGTGAAACACAAGTATGAAAGTTAAAAGGTAAAGGAAGAAAGTAAAATGTGGAAGCATATCCACATTCAAACAACGAACGGCTGAGATTAAGTCAAACATAAAAAAAGTCTCCAGATCTACAGGCTCATGCTCTCAGTCAAACAAATCAAAGTCAACAATCCAATGGTCCACATTCAAATTCACTAATTAAATGAAATCAAACGGCCATGACTTAATCAGATCCATTAAACCCTAATCAACTTAATTAACACCACATAACCAAGATCCAACGCACGTGAATTAAACTGGAAAATTAAACACAATCCAACGCATGAGATTTAATCTGGAAAATCATAAACCCTAATTAAACCCTAACCGACCGGAGAAGCGTCGGTCGTCTTCTCCGGCCACTCTCCGGCCATCAAACTTCAAACGGTAACCAAAATCAATAAACCATACATCAAAATGATCAGCAACTCACGTAGATCACAAATATATCACTCAAAATCATTTAGCATGCATATATTTCAAGAATCGAACGAAACAAGTTTGGATCTGAAAATTTCAGATCTAAATTCCAGCCATGATTCACGTTGAAAATCAATTCCAAACACATATATGAACTCAGCACATCAAGATGAACATTAAACACACAACAAAAATCAATTCTAGATCTATGAATTTCAAGTTCACCTGAGATTTGCAGAACTGGAAAATCACCAAGAAACTCCAAGATAAGCTGCAGATCAACTCCTTAAACCGTCTAATTACAAAATAAATGCACTTAGACCTTCAAATTGGCCTGAATCCTTGAATCCGAGAGTTGAAAATCTGAACTCAACTGATAAATTCTTTGCTTAAACTTCAAAACAACGGTGGATTTCTCTTCCTTATGCTCCACTGATCACAAACCAACCAAAAAAAATGGAAGATACTTGAAGAATTGGGAGAATCGAAGGAGAGAAACTTGAGAGCAAAACTTTGAAAAGTGGTGAAAATGAATGGTAGCTGCTGAGAAATTCGTGTGAGTTAGCTTATATAGTGTGCCAATGCTACTGTTTAGGGTTTTAAACTTCAAGGACTTGAGAGCAATGAGTTTTGGGCTGTTTTGCAAATTTGCAAGTTTGTGCACATGAGGTATTTGGCTCGTGCATTCTTCATGAAAAGTGCATGACTGTTTTCCTTTTGATGCAAGGACCACCTTTGGATTGATCTTGGGGCTGGAGAGTAATTGAATTATGAATTCCAAGTGAACTTGCAAAATTGCATAATGATGAATTATGACTATGTAATCCACGGATTCATTCAATTCTTAGCTCAAAATGATGCTAAGTGAGGTGCAATGGAGTGTGGTGAGGTGAACTGAACAATTAGAAGCCATATTGGTGAGTTAAAATGCATCTTGCAAGTTATGTCAAAATGGTATGCATGGTGGAACACCAAATGCCCTCTAACTTCAAATGCCCATAACTCTTGATCCAAAAATGATATGATCATGATCCACCCCTCTTTGGAAAGAGGAGAAAGAGATCTGCAACTTTGGTGTTGGGAAAAAAATTCGTTTGAAGCATTTTTGATCATGAAAAGTTTGGTTAAAGTTGGTTGAAAATATGCCAAAAATAGTAACTTGAAATTACAAGTCACTTTCCCAAATTAGCAACTTTTTACCAAAGCTTGATTTTTGCAAATTGTGATCATGAAAGCCTTCCATAGACCAAATAAAGGTCTCTTGACTTGATTACCATGATGAGGACCTCTCAAAACCTTAGTTTGACTTTTCAGTTGGCCAGTTTGACTGATTACTTCATCTGTAAGCTACTGAATCATCTGAGGCCTTCCATGGTGAATTTTTGGCTCAAAATCCATCCTTAGACTTGTTTTGACATATGGAGAACCTTGGTGAAAGGTTTGAATCAACTCCTTGAGCTTAGGACCCTTAACCATAAAACCCTAGTTTTGGTCATCAATGTAAGGACACCAATCCTTGATATAACCACTTGGAGAATCCCTCATTGAAATACCCTTGGGCCACCATATAAGGATGTGAGAAGCTTATGGAGCTCATAAGAAGCTTTTGCCCTTGAGTTGAACCAAATACCTCGATCCCATGCTAAGAACCAAATGATATGCATAATGCAAATGCAAGAAATGAAAAGAAACATAAGCCAGTTATCTAAAAACAACAAGGCAAATTTTGAGGTGTTACACCAGGTATCTGACCGAGTGTTACCTCTAAGTTTCAAAGCACTGAGGTTTGAGAAGTACAAGGGGGATAGTTTCCCGAGGCAACATTTGATGATGTTTTGCAAAAGAATGACTTCGTATGCTCACAATGATAAGCTAATGATCCACTATTTTTAGGACAGTCTTAGTGGGGCATCTTTGAGTTGGTACATGCAGTTAGAAAGTGGTTGCATCCGATCATGGTCAGACTTAGCTAAATCTTTTCTGAGGCAGTATGAATACAATTTTTACATCGCTCCCAGCCGCATGCAGTTGCAAGGCTTGTCTCAAGAGAACAATGAATCCTTCAGAGGGTATGCTAAAAGATGGAGAGAATTTCCTTGCAGAGTGCAACCACCGCTTCTAGACAGAGAATTGGTTGACCTGTTCATGGACACCTTGCAGAGCCCTTGCTTTGAAAGGATGGTTGGAATTACATTAAATTCTCTGACCTGGTAATAGCTAGAGAACGCATTGAGAGCGACCTAAAAAGTGGAAAAATCTAAGACGCCTCAAGTAGTCAAGCCGGTGAGACTGAATCCTTCAGCAACACCCAAGAGGAAGAGAAGGATGAAATCAATGCAGTCATGGCAGATGTTGAGTATTCTCAGGATGCACCAGGGAAATCTTTTGGTCCTTCATCTTCTCAGCAATCATCATTTCTTAGGGCACTATGCCAGAAACCTTGGGTCCCTCCTCATGCAAATCAACGAGCTTATGGTCAAGGTTATCAGAATCAGCGCCAGAATCAGAATAGGCCTCGCAACAACTTGGAAAGAAGGAATGCTCCTCTTCATCCAGTTTCTATGTCACATAGTCAACTCTTGTCACATCTAATTCAAAACTCCTTGGTAGAGTCCAAGACTCTCAAGTCGTTGCCATAACCATACCCTCCCGGGTACAATCCTCATGTGTAGTGTGGATATCATAGAGGATCCATGGGGCACTCAACTGAAGATTGCAAAGCCTTCCAAGCCAAAGTGTAACAGTTAATTGATAAGGGGTACATATCCTTTGCAGAAGCAAATTTGGTTGTGCATGTCAATCACTCATCTGTTTGAGCTCAAAGACTTAAAGGGTCATCTCCTAAAGCCAGTGGTCCAGATAGTAAGACATCCTCAACATTAGCAATCCTTGAGCAGTTTTATCATTTGCATTTGTAGTTTCTTTCCTGTTAATTGCTACTTGTTTTTAAATATTGTTGTTTTGAATGGTAATATTAATGAAGTGTACATGCATTTTCTGAATTAATCATGTCGCATTCGCTCATTTTTCTCATTTATTGCAAAGCACAGACACAAACACCTCCCATTCACTTCACTTTATCACTGTTGTTTTAGCAAAGATTTAAGGGAGGATGACGAAAACTGAATACCCATAATTGTTGATCGTATGCTTTCAGATAAAATCCTGCTGATGATGTACATGCATTATTTCAAATCCCTTAAACACCAGAGAGATAAGGAGTCAGTCCCTAGTTAGCCACTTCGAGCCTAGAAGTAGGAGTTTCTTTCGGAATTTCAAGTCCTCACATCTTAACCTGGGGCAGGGTAGTCGTCATTTAATTTGACTGAGCGTTCAAATTTCAAGGGGAGTGTCCCCATTCGAAGATCAATCACATCATATCCCTCTCAAGAGGTCATACCTCACCAACCATAATGGTTATCCCTCACCATGATAAGCGAGGCGGTCATGACCCTTTCGGAGAAATGAAGACAGCCAGTGTCACACGACTTGTTTCGAAGAGAAAAAGAAAAGAAAATAAAAAGAAAGAAAGCCCGCTAAGTCAAAAACTTGAAAGCAAATGACTTAGGAAAAAATTAGGGCATCCCGCTGGACTTTAAAATCGAAAAAAAAAATTCAAAAGAATCAGTCCAGACAAAATTAGGGAAACTAAAAGAATAAAAAGCGAAAAGGATCAAGAGGAAAATCCTCGAGCAGGAACAAGTCATGTGACTATAGACACCAAAGACAAGAGGGGTGACTGTCACTCCAAAAACCTTGTGTGTTCCTTAACCATCACTCCTACCATTCAATAAACGTTTTGAAAGGTGAGCGCTTGTGCCAAGTTAGCTGAACGTAGGACTGGAGATCATCACGAAGAAGGGGTGGGTGACAACTCTTAAAAGACCTAATTGAGGAAGGGTTTATTTTGAAAGCTTACTACAACAAGGTTACGTAAACTGACTCCTACAAGATTTGCTAATCTTCTTCTGGCCATATCTTTCACTTGCTAAATCAGAAATGCGTCTAGACTAGTGGTCCATTCGTCACACACTATCACATCATTCTAATAATGATTGATTTTTTCAAAATCTGCATTAAAATTACCATTCATTAACAAATAATTTTAATTGTAGGACAGTAATTGACATTGAGGAAATTCCAATAGGGAGTAATCGAAGAGGACTGGATCAGTCAGCAAGGTTGATCAAGATTAAGTATACCTTGTTGCCCTATGGATCTAGGGCACTGATATCCAATGAGTACGTAATCAGTCAGTCTACGGTAAGTCCCTAGAGCATCAGTTGATTATGGGGAAAATCATTCAAGAACCGGTTGATCACAAGTAAATCATCTCGAGACTCTACCAACCAGGGGTAGGTCACCCAGAGGTTTTTTGATTAAGGGCAAATTCCTCCAGTGTTGAATCAGCATAAGTTAAGTCGCATCAACGCTCATTCTTAGGCAAGTTACTTCAAGAGTACATCTAAGCCAATCATTCCAAGGGTCGGTTAATCAAGGACAAATCCTTTCATGGTGCAAACTCTGGGCAAGCCATCTAGAGGTCATCTCATGGCAAGTTGCTTCCAACCTCCTTTCAAGGTGAACCATCCTAAGTTGAACAGACTAGGGAAAGTTAAACTAGACTGGGCAAGACCTCTCCTTCTTTTCGAGCTACTCAAGCAAGTTTTATTTCGTCAGCAACTGTTGAGTTCAAGACGAGTTTCAGGGAATCATGTTATCACCCCATAAAATAGCCTTCACCTTTTGAAAAAGCCTAGTTATAAAGGACCTCCCTTCCATTTCTGAAAATCTTCATAACATTGCATTCTATCATTGGATTTCACCCCACAGCCTGAACCTGTCATCTGTCCAAAGCTTTGTAACCTAAGTCACTTCAAAACCATTTCTCGTTTGGCAAACTATCTCAAGATACCAGTTCTCGTCTGGCAAACAACCTTCAAACCAGTTCTCGTCTGGTCACTGTTTCTTTAGCCTATATTCTAACCAGTTCCCATCTAGTAAACACCGTTTCAAAGTCCAGTTCTCGTCTGGAAAACCAAAAAATCAGTTATCGTCTAATACAAAAACAAGATGTCAATTCTCGTCTGATAATTTACCATTTGCCACCAGTTCTCATCTATTAGTCTATCCCTTTTGAAATACCAGTTCTCGCTAGTAGTTCCCTGTCAAAGTCCAATTTCATTGCCAACCAAGAATAAATCCCTAGAAAGTCCAACCACCATCAATATGGTCTCACCCCTGAACCAAAATCCCAACTGTATTTGGCACAATCATTCCCAGTGGCTCACATATCCTAACATCCCCCAGCATGAGGCTCGTTTGACCTCTCTTCTCCCCAGTAGAGTTTCTCTCCCTGGCAGAGATTGTTAAAGTTTTATCATACTCAGCAGAGCATCATGAATTTTCTGGCTGCTCTCCCCAGCAAGAGTCTAGAAATTTGTTTCCACAGGTCGGGCATACGCCTAACCTCGGATGTGTACGGCACCCTCTGTTGGGCCGTCGGGTGCAGGTACTAAGCTCCCGGGCTCGCCTCACCTCGACGCCCATGTGCTCCTCCCCGGGAGAAGCCATCTTCACCCGCAAGTTAGTCCTCCCCACGAGGACACGTCTCTCCCCGACACGCAAGAGTCCTCCCCGCGAGGACACGTTCTCATGTAATCGCCCCAGTCCCGATGGAATTGGTCTGCCCTAATTCCGGAGATTTAGGAACGGTTACCCCAGGGTGAAGACCACGTGCTGGTCTTTACTACGCCACGTAAGCCCTGGCAGTTACTTGGATTGGGCCTGACAATCCAGCCCAATGCAAGTAACCGTTGGCCCCGCGCTGGGGGCTCTCTATAAATACCCTCTTACTTGAGAGGGTCGGGTTACATTCACTTTCACTCTCATCTCTGTACTTGCTATTCTCTGACAGTCACCTTACTTGAGCGTCGGAGTACCTTGCAGGTACACCCCCTCCCCCCCGCCGTCTTTCAACCGCACCGGAGCTGAAGCCCATACGACGTTGTTGGCCACAGAAACTGTCTGATCCAGGTACGATCAGTGGCGCCGTCTGTGGGAACCCTTTGCTTCCTCGGTTTTCCTCCGTTAAACCAAAGCAACTCTCATTCATCACCGTCATGGTCGGCAATCCGTCCGCTACCAAAGACGCTGCTGCCCTCTCAAGAACGGGAACCACCGCAAAGACGCTGCTGCCTTCCACGTCGAAGAAGGCGACGTGAGAGACGGGCAAACCGCCTCCCCAGACTCCCAAGACGTGGCTTACAATTCCGCCCACCAAGACGATCAGCAGGCCGTTTTTCATCCAGTTGCTCCTCCACCCAATGCAGACGCGAGCACCGTGGCCCTGTTCGCCTTAATCAATCAGACCAATCAGCTGATCGCGCACCAGAATACCAGAATTGAAGCGCTGGAGCAAGGGCGGGCACGACGATCTTCCCTGCAAAGACATCGTCGTCCACCGTCGCCTCGCCGTTCCCCTTCCCCGCGAAGGACTCCTTCAGACGAATCTCAGACCCCCTCGCCGGTACGCGAGGGTCGTCGACCACGTCTCGAGCGCCCCCAGCCGACGATCTCCCAGAAACGCCCTCGTTCCCCGCATCGGAAGGAACCCAGGGCCTCCACCACTACCAATAAGTCCAAGCAGATCGAAGAGAGGCCGAGGCACCGCTCGAGGAATTCGCCTCCACAACATCAACGATCTCCTTCGGTATCCCCGAGAGGAAGTGACGACGACGACCAGAGGACCCCGCTGTCGTGGGAGATCATGAATGTCCCAATCCCCGCGGGCATGGAGAAACCTCCACTGCTGGGGACCTACGACAGTCTCTCCGACCCCGATGATCACATCGAGAGTTTTGAAGCAATGCTCAACTTTCGAAACGTCAGAGGAGCCATCAGGTGCAGGCTTTTCCCCACCACCTTGCGGAAGGGCGCGATGACTTGGTACAAGGGTTTGGAACCTGGGTCGATCACGTCCTGGAAGCAGCTAAGACGACGCTTCACCAAACACTTTACTGCGTCTCGGCGACACCCGAAGACGGAAGCTGCCTTAGAAAGCATCTTCCAGGGGAAGAACGAACCTCTCCGAAATTACATCGAGAGATTCAACAGAGAAGCTGTCGAGGTCCATATGACCGACGACATGAAGAAGTATTTAATCTTCCATGGACTGCGTTCCGGATCTGATTTTGCCAAGTCCGTAGGCCTCCGTAGACCCCGCCGTCTCGAGGACCTCTTCCCACGAGCTCAGTCGTATATCGAGCTCGAGGAATCCGAGGCAGCGCAGATCGCCCTTGAGTCGAGGCACAAAGAAGGCCCCCGCGGCCACAAAGATGAAGACTCTCCTTCCCGGTGGGGAAGAGAAAGAAAGAAAGAAAATCGCCCCCGTGATCCTCGTGAACTGCGCGAACCAGCTGGCCGGTTCATCGAGTACACCCCACTCAACGCTCCCCGCGCGTATCCTCTCCGAGTGCCAGAACTCAGAATTTGTGAAAGGAGGAGTCCGCTTTCCAAAGCCCACTGCCCCCAAATCAAACGTCGGTAAGTCAAAATACTGTAGATTCCACCGGAGTCACGGGCATGTGACAGAAGACTGCATCCATCTCAAAGATGCGATTGAAATTCTGATCAAGGAGGGGCACTTGAAGAAGTACGCCCAGAGGAACGATACTCCTCGTCCCAGCTCCCGGGAAGCCCAGAACGTCAAGGAGACGACGCCTCCTCCCGACAAGAGTCGCCTTCAAGTCGTCCTCAGTGTCACCCGACCCGAAGACTTCTTTGTCCCCCCAATCATTAAAGGACAAGAAGCAATTCGCAACATGTGGGCAACATTCCCCCACGAGGACCCCGTTACTGCCCGTAGCACCTGGGAAAGCTTCCCCAGGGCGATGGTCATCTCCGGGGGAGGTCCAGAGAAGCTTTCCATTGGATCGATCAAGCGGAAATTTGACGAGCTGGAATCCGCAACGTCGGCGAAGGCAACCACCCTCGAGAAAGTGCGGGGAAACTCTAACCCCATCACCTTCTACCTCGAGGAACTCCCCAGGGGAGCACCAAACACCACTATTCCCCTCCTGATTAGGGCGCAGATGGCGAACTTTGATGTTCGAAGGATCCTAGTCGACCAGGGGAGTTCGGTCGACATCATGTATGCTCATCTGTTCGGGACCCTTCAGCTCGACGAGAGGCATCTGACCCCGTACGTCGGTTCAGATTTACAGGGGTTCAATGGAACCACCACCAGACCATGGGGTTACGTGGAGCTAATGGTTACATTTGGGGCCGAAGACACTGCCCAACAGGTGAAGATCCGTTTCCTGGTGGTCGAATGCCCGTCCCTTTACAACTGCATCCTCAGGAGGACCACCCTGGCTGAACTTACGGCGGTACCATCAACGGTCCACCTCAAAATGAAGTACTACACGACCAGGGGACGAGTAGTGACGATGCACGGGGACATCGACGTGGCCAGAAGGTGCTTCGACGCCGCCATCAAAGGCCTGAGTTCCATCGGCCCCAAACCCAAGACCGTGGCCAAGCCACCCCAGGACGCCGAACAGGTACCTCTCCCGCGCGTCAACGCGGTCGAACTCGACAGCAGGTTCCCGGGAGAACCCGATGAAGACGGGGCAGAGGACCTCGACCTCCAGGCGGAGAACAACGGGCGGCCTCTCTACCCAACGCGCCCCATCCCAGACGGAGACTTTGAGCTCGTGGTACTCAGGGACGATCCAGATCGTAACGTGAAGATTGGCACCGGGATCCCCGACTTGGCAAAGGAGCAGCTGAAGGCATGTCTGAGGGAGAACGCTGATCTCTTTACGTGGAGCGCATCCGAGATGCCTAGCCTCAACCCCGAGGTGGCTTGCCATCAGCTCGCGGTAGACCCGGCCGCTAGGGCCATAGCACAACCTAGGCGTAAGCAGTCTCCCGAAAAAGCAGAGGCTGCTGAAAAAGCTGTAAAAGACCTCCTAGAGGCAAATTTTATTTCAGAGGCCAAATACACGACCTGGTTGTCCAACGTTGTACTTGTTAAAAACAATAATGGAAAATGGAGAATGTGCGTTGATTATACTGATCTTAACCAGGCTTGCCCGAAAGACTATTATCCCTTGCCTAACATCGACCAACTGGTCGACAATTCTGCAGGTTACAAACTACTATCCTTCATGGATGCTTACTTAGGATACAATCAAATTCCCATGGACAAGGTCGACAAACAACACACGGCCTTCATGACCGCGTCGGGAAACTACTACTACAACGTAATGCCCTTCGGTCTGAAGAACGCCGGTGCGACCTACCAACGGATGATGAACAAGGTTTTCCGGGCCGAAATCGGTGACATGCTCGAAGTCTACATGGTCGACATGATCGTCAAATCCGCAGAAGAAGTCGACCACGCCGCGCACCTCAAGAGGGTGTTCGACACGACGAGGAGATGCCGCATGAGGTTTAACCCCGACAAGTGCACCTTTGGCGTTCGGGCAAGTAAGTTCCTCGGATTTTACCTCACAGAACGAGGAATCGAGGCCAACCCCGACAAGTGTAGGGATTTCTCTGAGCTCCCTACTCCGGACTCAAAGAAGTCGATACAATCATTGAACGGGATGCTCACCGCCCTTTCCCGCTTCGTTGCCAAATCCGCACAGTACGCACTCCCATTTTTCAAACTTCTTCGACAAAAAGTGGAGTTTGAGTGGAGCGAGGAATGCGAGCAGGCGCTCGTCCACTTAAAACAAGTCCTATCACAACCCCTGGTCCTCTCACGGCCTGAGAACGGGGAGACACTCTTCTTGTATCTTGCAATCACGAGTGAAGCAGTCAGCGCCGTCCTCATTCAGGAAACCCCGGACGGGCAGAAGCTAGTTTACTTCATGAGCAAAGTCCTCCAAGGCCCCGAGCTCAGATATCAGCAGATTGAGAAAGTCTCCCTGGGCCTCGTCACCGCGGCCAGGAGGCTACGCCACTACTTCCTCGCCCACACCGTCGTCGTAAGGACCGAACAGCCTATAAGGCAGCTCCTGGACGACCGGACATGGCGGGGAGGATGCTCAGGTGGTCACTTGAGCTCGCCGAGTTTGACATCCAATACGAAGGGAGGAAAGCCCTGAAGGCACAGGTACTGGCCGACTTCGTAGCAGAGATGACCGTCCCGGAACCTTCGGCCAACGGATCACAGAAATGGACGATCTATGTCGATGGAGAATCCAGCCCAAAGGGAAGCAGGGCGGGCATCATCCTCGAAAACGAGGAAGGCATCTTGATTGAGGTATCCCTCGAACTATCCTTCCCGACATCGAACAACCAAGCCGAATACGAGGCCTTCCTCACTGGACTCCGGCTGGCCGAGGACCTCGGCACCAAGGAGGTCAAACTTTTCACCGACTTCCAGCTCGTGGCCTCGCAAGTCCGAGGAGAGTACCAAGCCAAGAACGACAGCCTCATAGAATACTTGGCCTTGGTAAAAGAAAAGATAAAAAAATTCACCTCCGCGGAAGTAACTCACATCCCCCGCGAGCACAATGCCCGAGCAGATGTCTTGTCCAAATTGGCGAGCACAAAGAAGAAAGGCGGGAACAAATCCACCATACAGGAGGTGCTTTCTCGCCCGAGCATCGACAAACCGGCCATGGTTTCGGACATCAACGCCATCGGGGACAGCAATTGCTGGATGACCCCGGTATACGAATACCTCATGACGAGCAAACTTCCCGAAGATCCCAAAGAAGCATGAATGGTCAAGAGGCGGGCGTGCTCGTACACTATAGTCGAGGATAAGCTATACCGGTGAGGGTTCTCCATTCCCCTCCTCAGATGTGTCGAGGAGACCAAGGTCCCCGGCATACTCCGGGAGATCCATGAGGGAATCAATGCGCAACACCTCGGCGGGCGATCGTTAGCCCGTAAGGCGCTTCGAGCAGGGTATTACTGGCCCATCATGCAACAGTACGCCAAGGAACACGTCAAGAAGTGCAAAAGATGCCAACGACACGGGGACATGCACCTTGCCCCTCCCAACGAACTCAGTCCATTGTCCTCCCCGTGGCTGTTTGCGTGGAGGGGAATGGATATCCTCGGACCTTTCGTCCAGGGGTCGTATCAAAACAAATACCTCATCGTCGGGGTGGACTACTTCACGAGTGGATTGAGGCAGAAGCATTGGCCAAAATCACAGCCTTCAACATACTGCGTTTCTACAAAAGAAACATCCTCGCCCGATTCGGCGTAACTAAAGCCATTGTCACCGACAATAGAACACAGTTCACCGACAGGAACTTCCAAGACTTCGTCACAAAACTAGGCACGAAGCAACACTTCACGTCGGTCGAGCACCCTCAAACGAACGGACAGACTGAGGCGGTGAACAGGGTGATCCTCCGAGGATTAAGATGTCGACTAGGCGACGCCAAACAACGGTGGGTCAAGGAGCTACACAGCGTCCTCGGGGCCTACCGGACGACCCCACACTCCACAACAGGAGATACCCCCTTCCCTCTGACATACGGAACCGAAACGGCGATCCCCGTGGAGATCAGGGAACCCTCGAGGAGGATAGAAGCCCCCCTCGATGGGGACGCGAGAGGAGATACGTTCGGGCGCTTCTCTCCGAGAAGCTTCGCTTAAGCAGAAAATAACACTACATTATAATGACAAAGTTATTAAACGTGATTTTCAGGTAGGCACCCTCGTCCTACGAAGGAACCAAAAAGACTCGCGAGAAGGCAAACTCGCCGCGAACTGGGAGGGCCCGTACCGCGTCCGCGTGAAAACGGGGACAGGAGCCTATTTTCTCGAAAATCTGCACGGGGAAGAACTTGCTCGACCGTGGAACGCGGAAAAGCTAAAACAATATTACAGTTAAGCACTGCCCACGACGCACTAGCACCGCGATTACGGGGACGCGCTAAGGTACGAGCGCGACACCCCTAGATAGAACACGATGATCGAAGACTGCGTTGTGTGTCCGCGAGGACTTTGATCCGACGGGGATACCTCGATCGAGCTCCGCCGTCGTTGTACCAATCGGGCAGAACACCCAGCTCGCGATGGGAAGTTCACGCCACGAAGCTCAGACCTCGACCGAGCTCTTAGCCTCGTTGAAGGTCGGAATACATCTCCGACCACCCGACCAGCTCTCCACGCGGTCAGGGACTATCAAGGTCGAGCAATCCCAAAGTCTTTATTACTTAGACAGAAAAACAAAGTATAAAAGTCTTTATCACTTAGACAGAAAAAAAACAAAGTATAGCAAATGCGTTAACATCACACACAATTAAAACCATGCAAACAATACCAGCAGATAAACAAAGGTACATTAAAATGGGCATAAACCCAGTGTACAAATATTACAATCAAAGGTCAAAAACCCCTGGCACGCAGGCCGGGCAGAAATATCACAATAAATAAAAATGGCTCGCAGGCCGAACAGAACAGGGAGAACATCCTACTCAGCGGCGGTCCCTTTAGGCTGCTCGGGATCATGGACCTCGTCGGTTCTCATCAGTTGCACGATCTGACCGTCGACCACCTCGTAGTCGGGGTCAATCGCCTCGGTTGAAAGGTCGGGGTTGAGGACCCGAAGCTGCTCCATCGCATTCTTTAAGCCTATGCCCGCGACCGCGAGATTGTCTTCCTCGGCTTCCCGGAGTTTTGCTATCAGTGCTGCCCGCGAAGTCAACAACCTATCCTCCTCGGTCTCCTCCTCAACGGGGCGGACAGCTTCCTCCAATTCAGCGTTCCTCGCCAAGAAACGATCCCTCTCCTCCTCAACACCGGCTAGACGTTTCCGCTCCTCCTCGGCACTCTTCAACTTTTCCTCCAATTTCTGGTGAAGCTCGAGCTGGGCCTGGTTCTGGCTTTTGCAGTCAGCCAGCTCATTACCCACCTTTGCCATTTCGGCCGAGATGGACTGGAAACTTTCTCGCAACCTGTTCAGATCGCTCGCGAGGCACGTCTCGTCGTTCAGAACCAAGGCAGTCGCGCAAACCCGCATCACGGAAGACACGTCATCCACCGGCATCCTTCGCCGAGAAGCCTTGTCGACGCTTAAGATGGTCTGAGTTTCGGAGCCACCCACGCAGAGCGAATTATTCCCCACGAAGAAGTTCGGCCTTTTATGACAAGGCGGGAACACAAATTTCACGGCAGGGGGGCTCTCGTGCTCGGTAAGGTCGATGTCCACCATGTCTGCAAGCCGTTGCCTCTTCGGAGAGCTCTGGGGGCTGAGAGAATCGCTACCCTGGTGAGATCCAGAGGAACCCCCGGGTGTCGGGGTGGGAACGGACTCCTGTACTCGGAGCTGGTCGACACGACTCTTGCCTCATTTCTTCGCAGCACGGTTGGCCTTCAGCTTCTTGAAGCGCACCTCAGCATTTGACATCTTATCTGCAAAGAAAACAAAGAGGTTAGTAGTTCAAAAAGAAAGGTAAAAGGAAGGACATGTCAGGGAGACCACCCCCATCTAACAACTCGAGGGCCTCCTCATCAGAAAACGTCTTGAGGAGAGCCCAAGTATTGACCACTCGACGCCTCATCAAGACCTGCCCGTCATCACCCCGAACGAAGTCCCAGTTTGGCGTCACGAGCTTTGCTTTGTTAAAACCACTAAAGAACTTAACAATGGCCTCGTGAGCCAAGCGATCCCCTTCACAAAGTTTGTCGGGGCTGACGATATAGCTGTTCGTTCCCCTCTTAAAGTGTTCTTCAGTCCAGAACAACGGGAACTTAGGCACAAGGGTCTCCTCTCGCTGTCCGCCCACCTGTTTGACGACCCAAGTGTACATAGTATTCACGGCTTCATGTGTGACTGGCCTCACGAGGTAATACCGGTACTTGAAATTCCGCACGGAGTCCATATACGTGTGAAATAGGATGTTCACCTGTTTGAAGGACACCCAACCATGCCTACCATCCCCGGTCTGTCGCTGGAGGTGGAAAATACGAAAAACAAGGGCACAGTCGCCCTGATCTTCAAATACTTGCATACCAGCTCGAAGGCCCTAATAAATGCAAGAGAGTTGGGGTGGAGTTGAGAGGGGGCCAAACGCAGCCAGATAAATACGGCCTGCTGGAAGTCCGTGAAAGGCAGACGCCACCCCGCCTCGTCGAACATAAACTCGTAGACGGGGAACTGCATCCCGCTGTACGTAGAGTAGATCCGATGGTGTGGCAGAGGCCTAAACACGTTCCACGACTTCGGGGAGCCGATAAGGCGGTGCTCGACAGTGCAAAATATTCCCTCTTCATCCAGGTCGACAAACTCGGACATCATGTTCACGCCCTCCTCGCAGGCCCAATCGTCGGGCGTCCTTTCCCCGACGCTGGATGTCTCCGCCATAGGTGAACTAGGCCCATCGTAGATATCCAAAGACCCCACAGCCACTTGCAACACGTCCATTTACCTGAAAAGCAGAAGGAAACGGTGAATTCGATGACCCATATCAAATCCACCCCTTCCACCGCTGATCAAGTGAAAGGGCGAGGAGGGAACGTCGGGGAACGCGACCCAGCGACCGTCCTCAGGTCCGCGGGAGCACCCCGAGATATTCAACCCACGTCCCCGTGACATTCTACGTTTCCCCGGGGATTTCACCATTTATCCCCGGGATATTCAACAAAAAGAACTGAGAGACGTTCATCCCGCGACCCCGGGACATTCTTCATGTCCTCGGGAATTTCATCGTCTCTCCCCACGAGATTCAACAAATAAACTATGAAATTCCGCCGTTTTCGCCGGATATTTCGTGATTTCCATGGGAACTTCATCAGTTCACCTTAAAAATCACCCTACAAATGCAAACAAAAGAGGGAAAAAAGAGAACTTACTTCAAAAAGTACTTCCGGTAGGGTTCCGGTGCGGCTGTCTGCGGCGGCGAACGGAGGCGATCGGAGGTTAAAGGGAGAGCGAAGGAAGAGAAAATTAGAGCAAAGGGAGAGCGAAAAATGTGCAAATGGCATGGGCTTCCCCTATTTATGGGGCTCTCACGAGTCTCGAGGGCTCCTAGGCAATCGATTGCGCTACCCTAGGGTAGCCGCCCTAGGGAATGATGAGTTGTGACGCGTGGCACACGTTTCCCCGCACGCGTCTTTTCATTTCCCAACGGGGGCCTTCCCATTCACCTTGCTTCAGACTTCTCACCTCCCCGCAACGTCGCTCAGATTCGGTCAGCTCATCCCGAGGGTCGATTTGTCTCTCCCCTCTTGACCTACAGCTCCTCGTCAGCATTCATTCCTCGATGCGTCCTCGACATGGCTAGCCCTTAAGTCATCACTCTGATGCTCAAAGCAACGACTTGGGGAGCTCCTGTTCTGGACTGGGCCAGGGCATGCTCATCAGTCGGGCAGGCCCAACCCACAAGGCCAGGGACGGCCCAATAAGGGCTCATAACAAGATCACTGCCGAGCACAGGCTCACCTCCACAGGTCGGGCATACGCCTAACCTCGGATGTGTACGGCACCCTCGGTTGGGCCGTCGGGTGCAGGTCCTAAGCTCCCGGGCTCGCCTCACCTCGACGCCCATGTGCTCCTCCCCGGGAGGAGCCATCTTCGCCCGCAAGTTAGTCCTCCCCGCGAGGACACGTCTCTCCCCGACACGCAAGAGTCCTCCCCGCGAGGGCACGTTCTCATGTAACCGCCCCACTCCCGATGGAATCGGTCTGCCCTAATTCCGGAGATTTAGGAACGGTTACCCCAGGGCGAAGACCACGTGCTGGTCTTCACTACGCCACGCAAGCCCTGGCAGTTACTTGGATTGGGCCTGACAATCCAGCCCAATGCAAGTAACCGTTGGCCCCGCGCTGGGGGCTATCTATAAATACCCTCTCAATTGAGAGGGTCAGGTTACGTTCACTTTCACTCTCATCTCTATACTTGCTATTCTCTGACAGTCACCTTACTTGAGCGTCGGAGTACCTTGCAGGTACACCCCCCGCCGTCTTTCAACCGCACCAGAGCTGAAGCCCAGACGATGTTGTTGACCATAGAAACTGTCTGATCCAGGTACGATCAGGTTTATTTCTCTCCAGCAAGTGTGCTATTCCGTCCAGGATAGTGGTGGTTTGTCTGTGCTTCCCGAGCATGATTGCATCTCCAACAACGGTGTTCCCTTTATCCCCCAGTAAGGTAAGGTAGAGGATAATTCCCCAATAGAAGAGTAAGTTCAATGTTGTTCTCTAGCAAGTTTAGTATCATTAACTTTTCTCCCCAAGAAGAGTTTGGTAGGGATTTCTTCAGCAGATAAATCAGCAGCTGTTGATATCATCAGCAGGTTCAAAGCCCAATGGTCATTGGCACTTTTTCATCAGATTCCTGGGACGTTTCCCCAGCAGATGTCTGTTACTTTTACTTCCCGGCAGAATAGAAGTTCATTTAGGTTTTCTTCAGCGGAGGCAATTCAGTTTGTCTTCCCCGGCGAATTTATTTTCGGTTTCCTCAACACTTCTCCCGGTGGAGTGTCCTTTTATATATCATAAGCATATTTGCATTGCATCCTCAAAATGCGTAGCATTTCTATTACGTATGGAGCATTACGCCATAGAAAAATTCAAACATATGCATTCAAAGCATAAGCCAGGTTTGATACCCTCTTTTCCAGACATTTCCCTAGCAGAAAATGGCATAACTCAGGAGATATCGTTTCACCTTTTCCCCAGTGAAGTCGCCGATGGTTTTGTTCATCCTATTTGTATTTCTTTCCAGAGGAATTATATTCTACTCCCCCTGCAGAACCATTTGTTTAGACTTCTCTTCTCCCCAACAGAGTCATCTTCTATTCTATTCAGGTCATGAGTTCGTCGATGTTACTTCCTGCATTTTGAAAGTCCATGTTCAGATGGGATCCTTTGGTTGTGAGTCCGTCTTCGGCCGACATTCCTATTCTATCCCAACTTTTGGTTGGTTATTTCTGGTTATTCCAACTCTTGGTTGGTACCCTGTCGTTGAATCCCAACTTTTGGTTGGTACCATATCTTTTATCCCGACTTTTGGTTGGTATCTTCGTCCTGTTAAAATCCCAACTTTTGGTTGGTACCGTGTGTTCATCCCAACTTGTAGTTGGTTTTCTCTTCCAATTTCAACTTTTGGTTGATATCCTTTGTGAAGAATTCGCCTTCGGTCGGCATTTTGCTTATTCTATCTCTTGGTAAGTATCCTTTATCCCAACTTTTGGTTGGTATCCTTTATTAAAATTCTCATTTTTTAGGTTGTTGACTTATATGGTATCTATCGTTATTCCAACGTTTAGCTGATATCCTTTGTTGAGTTCCAACTTTTGGTTAGTACCTTTGACGTGAGTCCACCTTCGGCCGACATTCTTTTTAAGTCCATCTTCGGTTGGCATCCTTTGGTTGTGAGTCCGCCTTCGGCCGGCAAACCTTTGTTCTTGAATATGAGTCCGCCTTCGACCGACGTTCCTTTTGAAAGTCCATGTTCAGATGGCACCCTTCGGTTGTGAGTTCGCCTTCGGTCGACAAACCTTTCTACCATTGAGGTGAGTCCGCCTTCGGCCGACATTCTTTGTTGAATTCCAATTTTGGTTGGTACCGTTGATGTGAGTCCGCCTTCGGTCGGCTTTCCTTTCTTAAGTCCACCTTTAGCTGGCAATCACATTATCTTTTTTTCTCCCCACAGTTTGCAAATTTCCGGGTTCTTTTTGTATTCAATCCTCTTTTACCTTGAATGTCTGAAAGTCGTTGCTTTCATCCCTTCAGGTCCAAGTTGATTGAATAGGGACAGATGTAACACCTCAAAATTTGCCCTCTCTTTTTCTAACCTTAATTGGCGTTTGCTTCGCGTTTATTTACATCATCATTAGGTCATAACGTTGCATTTATTAGCATTGAGTTCCTAAGATGTGGGATCAAGGCATTTTCCATTGGTTTGAGTTTTCTGTATTCAGAGGATTCGTCAAGTATCAAGTTTATTACCTTCAAGATTTGTCAGGCATCAGGAGTCTATGGTTTCATCACTTCTTTGATTCAAGTTTGTTGGCAAGCTTATATTCTACCAGCTCAAGGTTAGGGTTTGCTTCTCACCATGGATTGGAGATCAGGGTTAGCAGGGACGATGGCATGACTTCAAGTCAAGTGTGGTTATTCAGTCATGATCAAGATCAGATGGAAGTTTGACCTTATCTTGGTCAAACCATTAAGAGTTTGCTTCAGTTAAAAGTTCATCAGTGGTTCATCCATGGATTTATTTTCCTCAATGATTGATCCTTAATCAGGTTAAAATAGGTTCAGTTGGTTGTCGCTTCAGGTGCAAGTGATTTATCGGTCCTGGTTGTGTTCATCTATGGATTTGTTTTCCCAAAGAACGATTCAGTCAGATTCAAAGTGATTCAGAATTTATTCCATTTTTTATCATAGATTCAGAGAATTATGACGAAGTTCAAGTGGATTTAAATGGTTGTTGCTTCAGTTGCAAGTTATTCAGTGGTCAAAGATTTGTTCAGTCAGTTTAATCAGATGCCTTGTGGAAAAAGTACAAGTTAGTTTTGAATTAAAGATCGAGAGTTCATGGTCGTGCGTGTGTTGAGGGAGTTGCTTATCCTTTTTTTTTGCTAAATTCATTCATTATCCAAAATATCCATGACTATCCATCATAAACCAAGCCCATTGTCCATTACATAAAAATTCAAAGTCCATTTACAATTGAAGTTCATCTTTGTTTTTACAATCCATTTACAACAAAAATAAAAAATAAGGAAAGCTCATTCAAAGCTTAAGGCCTTGTCATTACTAAAGCTACAAGGTATGCCCAAGCCACATCCAAACAATACGTGAGCCATGAAGACAAAACCATGTTCCAAGCTATTACATGAACATCATCACATCACACATTCAGCATACCATGATCCCTTCATTTCACCAAACCAATCCACTTGAAGCAACACAAAACAAACTTACATAACCTCAACGTTTCACCAATATCCTTCACGCACAAACCGTTTCACAGCATACTACCGCATCCCACGATTTATACAACAACTACTGCCAACGTTAACCAATTCACAAAATTAACAACGACCAATTTTCACTACAGCTAACTTTCAGCGTCCTGCAAGTGGCAACAAAAACCTCATCCTCCCTCAACCATTTACAACAGCAACATCTAGTTTTCATCTCCAAAACAACAAAAACCGAACAACCCAACAATTCACTACAATCCCCAGAATCTTCAACCATTCTTGACCTTAAACACCTTCGAACACTTCTTCTTTTTCAAAACCCATTTCAGAACCCAATCGATTTCAGAAGAACAATGAAGAGTAGAAGAAGACGAAGAGCAAACGTAATCGAAACCGTACAAACCTGTTGGGACGGATCGAAAGGTTGGGTTATGCTGATGATGGTGTTCTTCGATTTATGTTGTTGTTCCCTCTTGCTGTTGTTCGCGCGATGATGATTATGATATCTGAGCGCATTTTTTTCTTTCCTTAATTCGAACGACGCCCTGATGATCTTCGATTCGTGATGATGATAATTTCTGAAGCGATTCTATTTTTCTCAATTTGTGACGCTTTTCACTTTGATTTTCTTTTTTTTTTCTCAGAGCAGTTGAATATTTCTGATGTTGTTGCTGTCTTCATCGTACCCTGTTCTTTCTCTACTCTGATAGGTTGCTATTTGGATTCTTCTAGTCCTGATGTAATATAAGGCTTTGCTTACCATGATATGGTGATGGGCCAAGAAGCCCGTTTCCATTTTTGTTTTATGTTCACACCCTTCATTTTTTTGACACCCTGGTTGATTTGTTGATGGATGAATGGGTCTGCCCATAATGAATCCATGGAATTTCTAGGCACCCTCAATAGAATTAGTTGATGCACCTTATTCTTTAGATTTGTATTGTTAGATTTTTAATCTTGATGATAGTTTTAATCTCATTTTATTTTGATTAGACTTTAGTTCTAATTAGATTTTGTATTAATTAGATCTTGGATTATTTATTTTAGATTAAATTCTTGATGTTAATTCTTGACTAATTTTGAATGATAATCTTAATTTTAATTTCTTGAGTTTCTTTTTGTTGTTTAAATGTCAATATTTAGTTTGGATAACTTGGATAAGTTTTTTTTTTGTCAGTTGTTAATTAGATAATTTTTGGTTAATTCTTTTTTAAGATAGTTGATTAAACTTTTTGCTAATTATTGATTATGTTAATCTTCATGAGAATTAATTAAAATGCTAATAGATTTTTTTTAACTGAATACTAATTGAATTAGTTAGAATCCTAATTAATTTCTTGTTTGAGTTTAATGGAGTTTTTAGTTATATTTTAATTGGATATGTAGTTAATTTTTGAACAAATTGCTTGAACTTTGATTGATTCTTGCCATAGAATTCTCGATTGATCTCGTGGATGATTCATGTAGAATATCTTTCATGCCTTGCTTGAAATGAGTTTCATGACTTGTTGATTTATTTATTTGATTAGTTGCATCGAGAATCTTGTTTAAATAACTTGATATTAATCCTCATGACTTGATTTATCTTGATGAATTCTTGAGGCATTTTGGTGTATCATGCTTGTTTTTGTTAAGTTTGGTTGAGGAAGAAAATGCTGATGTATACACTGTTGTTCTGTACATACATGCTATTAAATGCTGTTACTCTGTCCTGCTGGATATTACACATGTTTTGTTCTAGAAATAGAAGTTGTTAAATGTTGTTCTTGCTGATTGCTGGAATTTACTGTTGTGTCGTGTTGAAGCGCTGTTGTTGCTGCTGTTTTTGGTTTGATTTATACTTGTGTTGCTTTGACATCTCCTGTCTTCATCTCATTTCTTCTCCTTTAAGTTTTGGATTTCTATTTGTTGTTGAGATTGAGTTTGTTTAACGTTTACTTGTGCTTGATAACATGCTCCCTTAGGGCTCCTAGTTTGAATTTAATATTTGATTAAGTTCAAAGTAGGATAAACATTAGGCTCTCAATCATTTGCATGACAACATTAGGGTAATCCCTTTGAACCTCAACTTTAGGTCCATCATTTGTATGATAACATTAGGTAGACTTCCCTTCTCATCCTCAACTATAGGGCCATATTGCAAGACAACATTTAGGTGAATTTTCCTCTAGATTTTCTTTTGCCCTCTAAGTCTTCTTTATCTTCTCAAAACAAAATTAAAACACTTAATAGATGTGATGTGCATTGTGCACCACGAGCCTTAAGTACATGGGAAAATATGAGCATATGCATTTCTAACCTCATCTTATGGTACTTTGTGCGTGAGACGTTTAGATCGTTACCGCGAAGTATTCCATCATATGTCATAGACATTAGTGAGATGCGCATTTCATACAAAGTTAATCCATTTATGTTAAAACTCATAAACAAACTGCAAACCATTGTATCCATCGGGATTGTTTGTCAAATCATTTTGAGAAAGAATACGTTATTTCCGTTCTACCGCAAATAGGCATCAACCCTAACTACTGGAACGCAAACTCTACGTCGCTCATAAAAAACTTAACCAATCTGTGGTTGTCCCACGAACTACAGACGCTCCGATTTCCTCTTTCTCGTCCAATTGAGGATACGTAGGCACAAGACGGCGAAGTCTTGGCGAGTACTCTTTCCACTTTTCTTTCCGTAGTCCACGAACTACAGACGCTCTGATTTCCTCTTTCTCGTCCGATTGAGAATACGTAGGCACAAGATGGAGAAGTCTTGGTGAGCACTCTTAATTAAATGTATAGATTACTATGGAAATAGTAAGTTATCTAGTTGGTGTCTCAAGAACCAAAGTGAGTGGTAAAGGAGCTGATGTTATACATGATGGTTTGGAATTAGGATTGTGAAGCTTGATACTCACGATTTGATTTAGAAGTGTTTTATCTAATCATGCTGGAGTATGATTTGGAGGTAGTGGTCAAGACTGCTCTGGATCATGGTATGAAGTAGTCGGTGTGCTAGTTCATATGCATAAGTTGGATATAACATCCAGTGCTCTGATTCATGCTGGGATCAGAATGCTTGTGGGGAGGTGGTTTCTTCTCCTGGAAGTGACTCTGGAAAAGATTGTGTCAGTCTAGATGGGTGAATAGTTCAGGGTGTCTAGATACACTCCCAAGAAGCTAGGACATCTTGATCTGTAAGAATCAGGATTGGTTGTACAGTGTTTTGTTCATCAGGCTGAAGTTGTATCACTCTTCTTATGGAGAAGGGGTCTGGTGTCTTCCAAGAAGTGGATGACATTTTGTCTAATCAAGAAGCTAAGAGAACTTGTGTAGGCTTGATTGGATTTATTCTCAAGAATAGGGTTGTCTATGACTGTAAAATTCAAGAGAAATTTGTACAGTGCATGAATGTGTTCAGGGGGAGACTGATCCATGGTGTTATTTGATCTTAATCCAATGTTCTTTGGTTATGGTACAAGGAGTGTAGTCCTGGTATTTTTCTCACTTATGAGCATTAAAATGTTCTGAGGATTCATGTGAGGTTCTGATGTTAGACAAGATGTCTTGACATCATAGTATGTTGATTTATTGGCTTTTTCAGCTCTACTTGGGAGTTTGATCTGTTAAGGCTATTGACTTATATCAACTTTGTTCTTAATTCTTATGAGATACCTGAGAAATAAGATTGGATATTGTTTGGGAGAATTTATTTTTCTCTGCAGATTGAGATAATGCTCATGGGAGTCCTTGTTGTTAACTGCGAGATGTTAGAAGGAATGTCGTAACATCTTGGTCAGTTGCTTTTACTTTTGGTTGGAAGGAGTATTCTTGGGGCTCATTGGAAGGCATTGTGACTATGCTTCACAGTTTGCAAGATGGAATGGACAAAGTCTGACCAGGTGTCAGGACATTGTTTAGGACTTGTGGTTGTCTCCAAGTTGCTTTCTTTGGACGGTGTTCCTTGGACGGTGGAGAGTCTGACTTAGAAAAGGCGTGTTAAACATGTGTCTTGGTGAATGCGCATTCTTTGGATGGTTTACCCTAAAGTTGAAACAGTCAAATCCTAGTTGGGCGGTGCACACTCATTTATGTGAAGTTACCTACCTAAATTTATTTCTTCAGTGAATTATTCTTCGGTAACTTATATGGACTATAAATTCCTAGAAAAACTGCTTGGGTATTTAAAGAGGGTCGTTGCTTCTTGGTTCTCAGGTTATATTTCGTTTTGTTGTGTTGTGTCTTCATGGCTTTTGTCCGGGTTTGAGTAAGTACCATGTGGGTCTGGAACTGTGTTGGTTATTTTTTTTTCAATTTTTGGCTAAAAAGGGGGGCAATGGGTGTGTATTCATCTCGGTTGTGTGTTGATCCTTACAACACATAACTGATATCATTTTGGGTGTGGAGTTCATCCTTGCAGTTGTTTTGCAAGGATGTTGGATGGGATGTTCTAACATCTTGTCTGAGTCTTTCTTTTGTGGCTTGTGATATGAGTTAAGAACACAGTTGCGTCTTGTGTTCTGAGTTACCCGTAGTAGCATTCTGCTCCCCTGAGTCTTCATCGAGATAATTCAAGTTGGTGTTTGGTTACTCCAGTAACAAGTATTAGTTCTGGGTTTGAGGGGGAGTGATGTGCATCTTCTTCCTCATGTACACCAGGTCAAAGGGTACATGACATTCAATAGGTGGGGAACATCATGTGAACCATCCATACAGCTGGACGGTAAGAGTGAAAACCTATGGCTGAAATGACTTCAGGACTTTCTACTGCCTCTCTCGCTGAAGCATCCTGGGCTTATTGTGTAAAAGGTGTTTTAGCCAAAATTTGTCAAAAGGGGGAGATTGAAGGCTCTAAAAGATTTGACTAAAATTTGGCAAAACATGATGTTGAACAAGATGTTCCAACATGATGAAGTCTGCTGGAAGAACACATGTCAGACAAGATGTCCTAGCCTGTGGGCTCGACATCTTGGTTTGATATATCAGGTTGTTGCAGATCTAAATAAATATTTTGATGCCCATGGACAGCTGAAGATTATAAATGGAAGACCAAGACATAGGGTAGTAGAAAAATTCTTATTAAGACTTTTGTAAAGTAGAAAATAAGGGTTTAGGGTTTTGAGATTCGTGTACTTTCTTGTATTGTAATTCACCTTTTGTATTGTTTGATACATTGTGGTAGACATAGTTTTTACAGATTCATAAACTTGTAGATAATGAATTGTGTATTGTTCTTGGATGAAACTATTAAGCAAATTCAAGAGTTATTGTTAGTCGAAAGTCTTGACTGAATAATGTATTGGAAGGGGTGTCTTTCATTTAAACAAATTGATACAGTTGCCGGAGGTTGTAACTGTTAGATATCACTGAAGTGATTTAGAGATTGAGATAGGTTTCTCTTATCTAGATGGAGTTTCTAGATAGAATTGCACTGGGTAGGGGATTAAGTGAGAAGTTGTAAACGAGGGAGTTTAGCTCTAAATTAATTCTACTAATAGTGAATTCATTCCTGACTTGGTAGCCCTCAGATGTAGGTGTTGTTGTTCATCAAACTGGGTCATCATATCTTGTGTTATTTATCTTTTTGGTATGTTATATTTAGTCTACTCTTGATCTGAAGTTTATGTCTTAACTGATGTTGAAACATCTGTCATGACATTGTTTTAACCTGAAGCATTTTCTTTAATGTTTCTAGTATGTCCTTGTTCAGTTTTTAGAAAAGATCAATGTCTCTTCATCTAATACACTTGTGATCTGCATGCCAGAATTTCAAGAAGAAACTGCAAATGAGGATGCAGTTTATGGAGCTTCTTTTTGTTGAAGCAGTGAAGTATAACTAATTTATGGAGCTTTTTAGTGATGCTTAGTTGTTGAAGATATTGTTGAATGTTGGATTTTATTAGCCTTTGTTGAGGGTATTCCTCAAGGGTTGCTAAGTTTTGTTACAAACTGAATGTTGGGAAAGATGTCTCAGACATTATGTCTATCATCTAGTTTTTGATGGAGCTTATAACCTTAACTTATTGTTGATATTACTGCAAGTGTGTTAGGAAGATGATGATGATATGGTTTTATCTGGTGTTCATAAGAAGTTATGCGCTTCATTTATCTGTAAGCCCATGCTTATGGTTGTGTTGAGTTTAGTTGAAATTTGATAATCTAATCTAGAAGATTGTCTTGAAGAATGTCTGCAGGACCTACTGCAGGTTTATTGGTGGTCTTATGAGCTTTGTCTCTTTTGAGGCAAATGGGGGAGAAAAAGAATGTACTTGTTTATGAACACCCTTGTCTCTTGTGCACTAGTTATGGTGCAATCTTGAAGAAGTGTTTAATTTATGCTTTGCCTAAAAATAGCCAAAGTGGAATGTTGTTTCTTTGAGTGGCTTATACAAAAAATGGATAACAATATATCTTGAACATGTTAGATTCTCATGCACTTCATATTTGCTTCAAGTCCAAGTTTTTGTTGTAGTTGCTTTGAATTTGGAAGATTAGATTTTCATTAAAGATAAACCTACTCAAATGATGCTGAAGACTGGGTTAATTTGGTCTTGATTTTCTGGCTTTCTGTTCAACATTTATGCTCATGGATGATTGTTGATAGTTTCTACTGCTGATATTGTGTGACAAGTTCAATGAATGTGCTCATGGGTAATGCTTACCAAGTTGTTGATAACTGTGATAAAGGAGCTATGCCAAATTATGGCAAAAAGGGGGAGCAATGGTGATTGTAGTCTAGTGGCTATGAATAACTAACTTAGATAACTTAACTACTGACCTTGTGGTGTATAAGGTCAACATATGCTACTGATTATGCTTAAGACCATCTAGTACTACTTGATGTGATTGGAACTACCTGTTAATGTGATATGTTCCTGATCCTGATCATATTGTGTGCACACATATTGAAGCAACTGGCCTGGCATCTGGCCCTCAACAATGATTGTGTGTGCTAATTAATCTGAGTGTTAGTAGTAGCTTGTAACCTTCAATCTACTAACTACTAATTATGGCTACATGCATGACTAACCCATCCTGAATGATTGCATGTTAATTATTAAGGTGCTTTATGTGTATCATTCCTATGTGTGTGTGTGTAACTACCTCATGATTTATGACTGTCTATGCTACAAATATGCTACTGCTACTCTGCTTCTGCTATTGTTGATATTTGCTTTGATGGGATTATCTTCTTCTCCTGTTTTGAGTTGGGGTTTTCTTGAAGAAGTTATTTTTCCATAATTTTACAAAGGGGGGGATTGTTGTTCATTTGGATTGGCTGAATTATGCAAAACAAGCATGGAAGTTCATCAATGTTGTTTGGCGCAATGATAACACCGTAACACACTACATATTCAACTCGATTCGCACATTCTTTTTTGTTATTTTACCTTTATTTCTAGTGTTATGCGGGTATTTTATCTATGTTTTAAGTAACTAATCAAGTGAGAGCCATTACAAGAAAAAACAAGGCGAATTGGACGAAAAAAAGATAAAAGGGCATATTTTACCCAACGACTACAAGGATTGGGCCTGCAAAGTTTGAACTTATGGCGTTCTCCACAGAGGGTGTGGCGTTCGCCATGCCTTGTAAACCCGAAAAAATGTAAGCAGTTGAGAATATTTTCTATCACACAAATTCAGCAGCCATGACTTCACGTTTTAGGGGTTTGGAGCATTATAAATAGATGTTAGAACTCACTTTTGAGGGAATCCAAGCTTAGCACAATTTAATCCATATATTTACCATTTGAAAGCATTAACTCTTCACATCAGGGAGTTATTGCAGCGTTCTTGTATTAAGTTTGGAGCAGTTACTTTTTTAGAAGTTAATCTTGTCGAAATTTGCTTTACTTTTCAAGTTTTCCGTTGATTTACTTTGTACCAGATTCAAGACTCCTTCGGAGCAGGTTTTTATTAATGGTATTATTTACTTATATCGTTTGTTTATTTTTATGCACGTTCTTGTCTTACTTTAATTTCGAAGTTTAGTTTATCAATTGCACGTTCCGAATTTTAATTAATTTGCGTAATATGTCTAGTCCTAAGTTTCAATCAAATGCTTTATTGTTTACCATGACTATGTCTGACTAATATTATAGTGCTGGAATGTGAGGATCGTCGATTCTACGGTACTCTATCTGTTATTCCTTTAGAAATACTTTTGGGACTATTTTGGTTTTATCTCAATTTTTCATGTTTAAATTAATTGGTTACAACGAGTGTAGAACCATAACTACGCCGAGTAAGATCGAAAACCGTCTGGTGCCTAAGATTAAAATTGTTAAGTTTTTTATTAATAAACATCACGAGAGGACTTTATTAATTAATTAGGAGAGTTTTATATTTTTAGAAAGTGATTTTAAAATTATTTTCGGACACATTTATAAGTTTAGAATCCGGTTGTTTGAGCGAAAACCAGGAACCCTTTTAAGTTAAACTTTCCAATCAAAACCAATTTTTAACTAAGTAAAAGAATCTAATTTCAAAAAAAGGATTTTGCTACTTTAATGTAAAACGCATCGGGTACGCGAGAGTGAATGGTATAAATTAGAGAGCAAAATCTGGTTCCGAATACGCGAGAGCGACAATTTCTTTTTAATTAACTCTTTTTCAAGGAAGGAAATATTGTCCCATAGGTAGCTCAACTTAGGAATAATAAGAGTATCATTGATCGATGAGAGCTGCATTCCAGTATTACATTCCTGAATAAATTCAAGTTTTTTATTGTATTTTGTTTTCCATATTCTTATCCTCGTTTCTGATCGCCTTAGATAAACATCGTAGTAATAGAAAATGATAGATTGACTATTTGGTCTTTGTGGGTTTGACACTCTTTATATTAATCTGATACGTTTCGTATACTAGCAGAAACAATCCACCAAGTTTTTGGCACCATTGCCAGGGACCAATTAAGTCGAATATCGTAACCCTGTTGTTACACCATCTAGACTAAGGCACCCTTTTTCTGGTCAATGCGAAGAAATCGCATAACGGAACTTTAGAAGACCCAATAGCTGAACCAGAATGATACGTATGTGCACGACTTCTGCTCCAACGAATCAGGAGAGCAATGGCAGAAGAACAAGACCAAAAACCACTTATGGAGTTTGCCTTACCATCTAATGAAGAACCTCATTCGAGTATTGTTAACCCTACAATCCCAGATCACCACTTTGAACTGAAACTCGCTTTGTTGCAAAACATGCAATAAAACCAGTTTGCTGGTATCCCAACAGAGAACCCGAACCAACACTTAAAGGTGTTCATTCAACTAGCTAACACATTGAAAGGCAATGGTGTTCCTCCTGAGGCAATACGTTTACGTTTATTCCCTTTTTCCCTCAGAGACAGAGCAAGATCATGGCTAGACTCCCTCCAAGTGAATTCAATTACTTGGAATGACTTGAAGAAAGTATTACTTGCTAGATACTTCCCACCAAATAACCAAATTCACTCAACAGGATGGTGAATCTCTTTTAGACGCTTGGGAAAGATACAAATAGCCATTAAGGGCTTGTCCACACCATGGATTAGAACATTGATTGATCATTCATACCTTCTATAATGGGCTTCTCTATAACATGAAGATCACCATCAACACTACAGTTGATGGTGCACTGATGAACAAACCATATCCTGAAGCATGCTCACTCATAGAAGACATGGCGCAAAACCATTACCAGTGGGGGACGGAAAGGGCATTAGTAGAGAAGAAAGAAGCAAAAGGAGGTATATATGAATTTAGTAGCCTAGACCATATGAAAGCTAAGATGGACGCCTTAGCAAAAACAGTCGAAAGCTTAGTCATTAACCCTACAACTACTGTAGCTGCAGTATAACCCGAATGCGAAATTTGTGGAACCCCAGGACATATCACTACTGAGTGCAGTCTTCTAGCTGAACAAAGCCCGGATCAGGGCAATTATGCCCAAAGAAACCCTTATTCAAAACTTATAATCCTAGATGGAGGAATCATCCAATCTTCTCTTATAAGAATAGTAACCATACTCAAAACACTGCACCTCAAAGACCACCAGGTTTCCAAGCTCAAAGACCGACACAACCAATTAAAGATACCATTTAGAAGTCAAACCTAGAAAAGATCATGGAGAGCTTCAATTCAGCTTAAACTCAGCAAAACAAAGAATTCATGAACAAAAAAATTCATATGAATGAACTGATTATTGTAGCGTGCGATTTTTGTCGGTGACGCGACCACCTTATCGCAGAATTATGGGTTTCTCCTCACAATGAGGAGGAGGGGGTGCTACTTTCTGATTTCTTATTTATCCCGTGAAGCTGAAAGGGAAAGGGAAGCTATCTAAAACTAACTTGCACGTGAATGTTTAACTAAACAAACGCTTAAAGAGATTCGGGAGTCCGGGGTCAGGTTATACAATGGGGAGTTGTCAATTACCCATCCTATATGTGGTTATCCACAGGTTGTTAGTTTTAAGTTCTGCTTTGTACTTGATGGTGTTTATCGGGAAATGGGTTGGGAAAGTTTCTTGGGAAATATGAGAGAGAGAGAGAAAGTGAGTTGATGTTGATGTTCGGGTTTTCCGATGTTTTTGGTAAGGTACTGGACCTAAGTTTTGATTGGTATGAAGGTACTGGACCTAAAGTTTTTTATTGGTATGAAGGTACTGGACCTAAATTTTTTGATTGGTATGCTCGCTAAGATTTCGCAATCTTATGCCTACATATTCCCGTTTAAAAAAAAACAGGAAAATCAGAGCAATCGTAGTTGCTCCTATTCTATGGGAGGAAAAGATGTTATGTTTTGGTGTCTCGTTCAAAGCCCAAGATTGAAGCCAAAAGGTTTATTTGTGTCTTGTTCAAAGCCCAAGATTGAAGCTAAAAGGTTATTTGTGTCTTGTTCAAAGCCCAAGATTGAAGCTAAAGGTTTGACTGAGAGAGAATTTGTCGTCTCTAAAGGGAGACATCTCGTCTGTTTATCACAACTGTTGGGCGACTGTTTATAAAGGAGGATTACTTTAACTAGGATATAAGAATTCAGCAATGCCATAATTTCCTTTATAGGGGATTTGTTTTAAAGGAGGAAACTTTAACTCAGTGTTGAGCAATGCTATTTTTCCTTAGGAATTTCTCATGCTAAGAGAGGGACAGTGGCGTGGATGTAAACAATCCAGAGGCTTTCCGCTTACAGCAATTAGATGAAAGAGAGGATTTACTAGGATAAAAGATGGATAACAGCTTAGATATTTGAATCAACAAGTGTGCCACTTACAGCAGTTATTTGGGATTCGGGTTTGTTTTGAACATCTGTTTTGATAAGTGATATACAGAGAAGTATCTTCCTACAGAGAGATTTTGGTTTCCTCTGAAGGGAATGTTGATTTTTGTGTGCCTTGATCAAAGCCCAAGGTTGAAGCTAAGAAATTGATTGACTCCATTGGGGAAGTCCTTATACAAAGCCTAAGAGGAGGCTGGAAAAGACTGACTTAACAAGAGAGTGTTTATCTGTCTTGTACAAAGCCCAAGATTGAGGCTAAAAAGAGACTGACTCTTTTGGGGATATCATTATACAAAGCCTAAGAGGAGGCTAAAATTTTACTTTTCCGGGGGAATATTTTGTATGTCTTGTACAAAGCCCAAGATTGAGGCTAAAAGAGATTTTGACTCCGCTGGGGAGGGTTTGTATGTGTCTTGTACAAAGCCCAAGATTGAGGCTGAAAAGAAGATTGACCCTGTGGGAAAGAAATCTTTATCTGTCTTGTACAAAGCCCAAGATTGAGGCTGAAATGAGACTGACTCAACAAGAGAGTGTTTTATTTTGTGTCTTGTACGAAGCCCAAGGTTGAGGCGGAACAAGCTGGAGAAATCATTATACCAAACCTAAGAGGAGGCTGACATCTACTATGGGAAATCATTATACCAAGCCTATGAGGAGGCATAAAAAGATCGACTCAACAAGAGAGTGTTTTTATCTGTCTTGTACAAAGCCCAAGATTGAGGCTGAAAAGGGTGGCTCAACAAGAGAGTATTGAAAGGTGTTTAACTCAACAAGAGAGTCTGAAAAGGCGATTGACTCAACAAGAGAGTCCAAAAAGGTTAGCTCCGCTGGGGAGAATCATCTACAAAGCCCAAGAGGAGGCTGACTGGGCTTTAGAAACCATGGGCTCTAACTCTGTTGGAGATTTATTTAAAATGACCAAGGGTTCTCCTATATTTGTAGGGAACTTGAGAATGTATTTGAGATCCAAAAGGAGATTAGACTGTCCATGTCTACTGGTGTGGAAGAGTTTATCTTTGTATGATGCCCAAGAGGAGGAAGGTGATTTAAGGGATGAGAATCAACCCTAAAATGGTTTGGGATTTTGACACTGGAAAGACTGCTCTATCAAAGGGTGACTAAGTTCTATCATATACCTTTAAGAGGTCTTCAGGGTCCTTGTATTAAGCCCAAGAAAAGGCATGAGAACTTCTAAGAAGCCGGAGGGTCCTTATACAAAGCCCAAGAGGAGGCAGGGATGCTTTTAGGAAGCCTGTGAGTCCAAACTTAAGAAGAGTTCAAGAAAACTTTCACCGAGAATAATCTTTTCTTTAGTGAACAGTTCTAGGGTTTGAAGAAATAAAAGAGAGGTTTCACCGAGAATTAATCCTCTCTAGGGAAATGAATTTCTATGACAATTTCTAATAGTGACAGTCTGAGAAAAGTTTCACCGGGAATAATGCATTTCTCTTTGTTCCATATTGTTTAAGCCCAAGAGAAGGCAAGACTGTATCTAGAAATCCTATGAGGATCTAGTTTTGACTGTATTAAAGTGTGACCAACTGGCTTTACCTAGTTGTCGGGGAAAACTCTAAGCAGATATACTAGTATATACATAGTTGACATATGACAAGTATTTAAAAGGATATGAAAGAAGGACTTACAGGTGAGCAAGCTTCCCACAATACAGTTATATATAAAAGCATGTAAAGTAAAGCTGATAAAAACTTACAGGTGAGCAAGCTTCAATGCTGTTCAAACAAATATATACATGTATATGTGCAAGTATGTAAAAGAAAACTGATAAAACTTACAGGCGAGCAAGCTTCCATAGTTGTAATGTTAGTTGTTCAAGAAATTAAAGAAAGTTTTGATAACAACTGTATATTTGAAACTAAATCAAAAGGGAAGTTGTTTTTGAACAGATTGTTGGGGCTTATACTCAAGGAGAGGCCCAAAGAGGTTTTCTGTACAAAGAGACGGGTCTTACAACTCAAGGAGAGGCCCAAAAGTTTTGAAAAAGAAAAGAAATGAGACTTACAACACAAGGGTAGGCCTAGTTGATTTTTTGAAAAGGCGACGATCGTGCTGTGGTTTTTTGAAAACACAGTGGGACTTATACAATGACTGAGGCCCAGATTATTGTTTTATGTATTTACAAGGGTTGGGTCTTACACTCTATTAGAGGCCCAAAATTGTTTGAAAAGGTTGGTTAGAGTGATAGTGATCAAAACCCTAATTTTTGGTTTTTTAATGTACTTTAATTGAATAAAAAATCAATTAAAATAATCAGACATATAAAAGAGGTTGGAACCTTGGATTTAAATTTGGTACATCATGTTTCATTCAAAGGATGATTAAAAAATCATTTGAATTTTGCAAAACCAAGAGAAAGAAATATTTTAAATGTTTAAAAACAAATAAAAATATAATTCTTTACAAAAATATCAAATATATGTAATAAATAACATTTTTGTGAAATTTTCATGGAATAAAATATTTTAACATTTTTGGGAATTTTCAAAAAAAAGAACCAATAAAAAATAATTAAAATTGAGAGAGAAATTAATTTTTCAATTAATTAACAAAATCATGGAAATATGAAAAAAAAAAAAGCAAAAATAGAGGAAATGACAAAATGGTCTGGGTGGGGTTTGAACCCACGACCATCAAGCCAAACACACATGCGCGCTACCACTAGGGTGGTGATACATCCGTGTATCAAAACCACCCCATTAAATCATAAGTCATGCCTTGTTTCTAGGCCTGGGCAAGGCAAGGCAAGGCAAGACAATGCAAGCTTTTACGCAATTTACGTGAAGCCGGATTGGGACAAAATTTAGGTGCATCAGACCTAGAATTTCACAAGGAATCCAATGGTGCTCTTGGTTTTTTCAGATGAGGTCCCTATTTTAAAACCCGATAGTGATTTTGAAATAGGCCTATATTTGCATTTTCTATGCTAACACATGGTACAGGCAAGAATTACATGGAAAATTGGTTCAAACACAACATATATAACATGTATGAGATGTTTATGATCAGTGGACTTCAAAGCAATGCATAATTCAAAGAGTTCAAGTTGTCATGCACTTACCTCTTAGAGCTTTTTGTGCTATCTGCCAAGGTCCTTGTGCCAGAAGTAATTTGATGCTTTGGACACTCTCAATTGATCCCTTAGAAGCTTTTGGAATGGTTAGAACCAGCTGGTATCCTCAGGAACAAGTTGTGGCACTTTCTTGCAAAAGGGGCAAAAGTGACCAATATGGAAATTCTCTCAAATGGTGTTCCAGATAAGGGGAACCATTTGGGATAGTTTGAGGATGATATTTGGAGTGTGTTTGAGGCTTTGTTTGGTTTTGAAAGTGACTGAATCAAGGCATGGCTTGAAAAATGCAGAAAAGTCCAATTTTGAGGTTTTGGAAGTGGACTTTGTGATTTTGGTGTTTCAGGTTATAAGTGAGTGTTTGAACAACTTAGATACAATATATTAGAGGTGTTTGGATCATGAGCTGTGATAGAATTGCTCTCTAACTTAAGAACTCAGAGATACCTTGTCAAAGAAGGCATTTTGGCCTAAAGAGAGAGATTTTGAGGAAAGCAAGTGTTGTAGTGCTTTGGTGTACTCAAACTGAGCACAAATGAGCTCTATTTATAGTAGAGCAAGTTTGTTTTGCAAGCAATAGTGAATGGCAGCTGCAGCAGGCCTTTGGCCAATGTTGAGCAAAAGGAATCTCAAGTCTCCTCTAGCCATTGACTTGAGGTTAGGGCACAGTCCTATGGTCCTATGATTCAGTGCTGATCCTTGACTCATTCAGTTAGGAATGTGTTAGTCCATGCCACCTTGGTGTATCCATTAAATGCATTGCAACAAAATTGGAGTCTTGGCACCTTTTTAACCTTTTTAGGTTTGTTATGGCTAAGGCAGATTCTTGGACTTTGGAGGCTTGGGGATCAGATCATTCTCCTTTTGTTTTATCCTCAGATGTGTCCAAAATGATGACAAGGCTTGGAGTTGTTCAATTTTACCAAATCGAGCAAAACAACAAAATCTGCCAAAATCTGCCTTGCCTAGGACAGTTGGAAATTGTGATCTTGAGGGATTCATATCTCCCTGCTCAGGTTGAGTTATGGGAGGCTCTTGTGCTTTTTAGAAAGCTCTCATATGATACAAAACATGTGTGATCATAGTTTGTTTTGAAACTATTTGTATCCAATTGAAAAAACCTCATGAACATTGATGTTCAAGGCTGGTAACTTAGGCAGATTTTCACTAAGTGTTGGAAAAAGTGTTATTTTCATGTTTTTGTCATTTTGATCACTTCATAACTTAAAATCCATAAAGAATTGGAGTCTGAGGTAGTTGAAGCTTTTGTAGAGTGTAGCAATACCTACAAATCCAACTTTGGATCACTCAAAATGGTTGCTTGGATCTCAAGTTATTGTCCTTGGAAGTTGGTACCAAAACCACTTTTGTTCCATAACTTAGAAAAATGTTGGTTTCACAAGGTTGCTCCTTTTGCAAGAAACCTCACTTTTCTTGATTTTTATTAATGAATGATGATCAATATCATACATTAACATTAATTTTGACTTAGGGGAACCATATGTGAGAAAAATTCCAAAAAGTCAAACTTGATTTTGTGCACAGTTGACATTTTATCGGATGAAATCTAAACTGTGCGATCCTTTGTGAAATCAAGTCCTTGACCTAAATCAAACCTAATGAATGGATTCCATAGGTGTTATAGGGTGTATTGAATCATGTCCCAAGGTTTGGGAGCATGTCTTGGTCAAAAGTCAAAGCTATAGTTGACTTTTCCTTCAAAACCCTAATTATGGTCCAGATGAAATTGAAACTTGTGAATCAAGCTTCTTGGATCAATCCATTGTTGCAAATGGATCAATGTAATGTATTTGAGGCCTTAAAATCATGTCTTGGGGTCTTGGCTCATGCTTTGCCCCAAAAGTCAACTTAGGGGTGAATTAGGTCAAGAAACCCTAATTCATGATTTTTGGTGAATGCATCCCCTGAGGTTAAATTGGCTTGATGATTAGGTTCATGAGGTCCCTTGGAGTATCTTGGGTTGTGCTTTGAAGCATTGGATCATGCCCAGATGAAAATTTCCATCTGGAGGCCCTTGTCGACCAAAACCCTAATTTGGTGACACTGGCGATCGTGAGGCTTGATCCACTTGGAATGTTCACTACTACGAAAAACCCATTTAACGACACTAGGTTTACAACAGACTCGTATCCCACCATTGTAATAGGTTAAAAATTTTGCAGTTGATTTATAACGCCATATTTAACGACGGTCGTATTAAAAAAACCGTTGTAATACATGGTGTGTAACAAGCTTCGATTCCCAGCAACTGCATTTTTTTTCCATATGTTTACATTTTAAACATGCTTGTATTAAAACACTATTGTAATACATGATGTGTAACAAGCTTCGATTCCCAGCAACTACATTTTTTTTCCATATTTTTAGATTTTAAACATATATTTTATTTCTTTTGTTAGTGTTACGGGGATTTATCCTCAAAACTCAAAATTCATCTTTGTTTTTCTATTTTTAAGTGCAAGAGAATATATAAAAATAAAAGAAAAATTCTTTAAAAATAAACAGAATATATAATATATAAAAGAAAACTTTATTTAGATTCCAGATAAGAAGAGTACATTGATAATCATATATCACATATATTTATCAATGTCAGAGCCCATAGCTGCAAATGCATCTTCATAATCCAAGACTATCTCCTCACTTCCCTCATCAGAATCATAATAAACAGTCATCCTTTTTGTCTTTTTCTTCTTCAGCTTCTTGATCTTCTTCTTCTTCTCCTTCCTTACCCTTAACGCATCCCTGACGTTGGTTGCTGGTTGGACCTCCTCATTTGGCGGCTGTCGTTGTTCATTTGTGCCCTCATTGGTGATGTTTCTAGCATTCCCATTTGTAGAACTCATTGTTACGAAGAATATGTTATGAAGAAATGTAAAATTGTCTATTTATAGATGAGGTTGAAGATGAAATGTCTGATAGTTTAATGCTTGCAATGATGATAACTTGTAAATGGTTGATATTCTGGAATGATATTTTTTGAAAACGGAGAAAATTTTAAATCATTATTATTCTTGGCCAGAGTGTTCTCTACCCCGGGAAGAGCAAGGGTTGTAATATTACAACGGTTAGTAATAATAACCGTAGCGATACCCCTTATACTTGGTACAAGGTTCGACTCCAGGCAACAATAGTTTTCTATTTTACGTAATTATAGAAAAATGTTGTTGCCTGGAGTCGAACCTTGTACCAAGTATAATGGGTATCACTACAGTTAATATAACTAACCGTTGTGATATTATTAAAATAATATATATACTTATCATTACAGTTATTTAGAAAACCGTCGTGAAATATTTACCTATATAAGGGAATTAACTTTCCCTTATTGACAGTAGCGCCGTTTCCTTCACAGCGAAACCCTAGCACCCATTTTTTCTCTACATTTTTGGCAGCAAACTTCATCTTTTTTTAGAATTCGCGAAAAGAAATACAAGAAGTATGAAGCTTTTGATTTAAGCTTCTTCCTCCTTGTATTTCTTCTTGCAGAATCTAAAACTAGATGAACATGGTGACGATGTTGGCGGTAGCAAGCATAATATACATATTGTTTATGGAAAATAAGGTATTCTTCTACTTCAATGTTTTTGTTAGATAGTTCCCATTATCTCGTTTGCTTCATGTTGTTTTTCTTGATTGTTCTCATTTTGTGCAGATTCGACTTCAATGCTTCACAAGCAAGGTGAACTTCATTGTTATGGTACAGTCCCACTTCTTAGGGTTTTGTTTCAACTTTTGCTTGTTTTGTTTTGAATACTAACTAATTTTCTTCATTGCTTCTCACTTCTTAATTAGGGTTTGTTTAACATGGTGATGATGATGGTGGTACATACATATGAATTCATTCTGATATTGTATATAAAATTTAGTTTATTATATACTATGTATATTGTTTGTTTCAATATCCTTTTATTGAAAATGCAATCTGTTAAATTGATATTGAACATTAGTTTATTATATACTATGTATATTATTGTATATAGTTAAATTGAATACTAACTAATTTTCTTCATTGCTTCCCACTTCTTAGGGTTTCTTTCACATGGTGATGATGATGGTGGTACATATATATGAATTCATTCTGATAAGGTATATATATATATATATATATATATATATATATATATATATATATATGAATTCATTATGATATTGTATATGAAATTTAGTTTATTATATACTATGTATATTGTTTATTTCACTATCCTTTTATTGAAAATGCAACCAGTTAAATTGATATAGAAACTTATAATCTGAAAATTAAGATGTATTTGAAAAGCAACCTTTATCATGTCAATGTTTTCCGAATTGCATCCATTTCATTCAGCACATTATATGTTCCTTAACATAAAATGTATGGTTCAACGGCCTGTTTGCTTCAATTCATCGATATCTACGATTCTACTTTACCTCATTGTCGTCACTAATCATCGTGTTTGTTAAGATCATGATTGTTATGATGATAAAATCGCAATGATTTGTGGCGATGATAAGGTAAACTATAATAAAAGATATTGATGGATTGAAGGAAACCGACCATTGAACCATAAATTTTATGTTAAGGAACATAAAATATGCTGAATGAAATGGATGCAATTCGGGAAACAGTGGTGTGTTTAAGTTGGTTTTCAAGAACAGTTTAATTTTCAGATTATATAGTTCTTTACCAATTTTAATGGTTGTATTTCTTTAATTAGGTGTATGGTAAAACAAGCAATATACATTTTTATTTAATAAACTAAGGGTACATTCCACAACGGTTGAGACTCATAACCGTTGTGATAGTTAATATATATTACAACGGTTGAAATACCTAACCATTGCAATATAACATGCGCTTTCCAGAATACAACAACGGTTTCCAGAATGTTGTAGAAACATCGAACTTACAACGACAATCTACATAACAACGCCTTCGCCTGCGTCATTATATGTCATTCCCAACCGTTGTTAAATGGGTTTTTCGTAGTAGTGGTTGCAACCTTGTGCTTGATTCTTGATGTGGGAGTCCTCTTGATCTTTTATAGGTGTTTGAGAAGTTAGACAAGTTGAAGATTATGGCATTCCTTGATTGATCCTTTGTCTAAGTGCTCTGAGGGGGCTAAAAACCCTAATTCTTGATTGTGGTGAATGCTCGATCATCTTTGAGGAGATTGATGAGGCATGAAAGTACATCCATATTGTGATGATGATTTGCACAATGATGGAAAATCTTGGTGGTCAAAATTTGGGGTATGACAGATGCCCCTATTTAATCTTCTTGGACCCGAAGGTGTGAATGGCGAAGGTATTCGGGCATTCGGGGTGCAAGAGGATTAAATATCGAAATACCAGAAATTTTGATGGTGGTTATGAACGGCAGTTTGCTCATTCATCTTCTTTTACTAAGCAATGATACTTAGAAAAGGGTAAAACTTCCCCTCGATCCTGGTCTTTAGCCAAGGAACTGGTCTCAGTTTCTGATATAAACTTCCCCTCGATCCTGGTCTTCAGCCACGGAACTGGTCTAAGTTTCTTTTGTCAATAAACTTCCCCTCGATCCTGGTCTTCTACCAAGGAACTGGTCTTAGTTTCTTTTGTCAATGAACTTCCCCTTGATCCTGATCTTCTACCAAGGAACTGGTCTTAGTTTTTTTTTTCTGTCAAGTTCCTTCCTTGATAAGGAACGCTATTCATAGCAGTTTTCATCAAACTTCTCGCCGAGTTTTCTTGGGGAGATGCCATTTGATGGGAAAAAGTTTTGATGTCAGACTTGCTGGGGAACCCATTCGTCTAAGTTGTAGAGGTGTTCCAACTTCTCTGTTGGAGACGCCATTTGTTAACTCTACTGGGGAAAACGAGTCTCTTGAGAGGCTGATTCCTGCTTTGGTATATTATATCATACTTTTCTTCAAGATCTTCTCGGAGAAATGCCATGTGATGTAATCCAATTTTGAGGTGCTGATGACTTCATTAACATTGAATTTCTGGAAAGAAAATCCAATGTGCAGTTGAGAGTTTTTGGTTGAGGGGCTTTCTCTGGGGATTTTCCTTAATCCGGGAAAGCGAAAATATCAACTTCAATGGTGAAGAGTGATGTTTGTCGAATGTCTTCTTGCCTTTCAGAGGTTCAAATTATCAAAGTGGTCGAGGACCGACTCCAATCTAGAAATACACTGGGGGAGAGAGATTGCTTAGACAAAACATTTCCTGACGAGGAAAGAACTGACGACTCGATTGAGAGGACTTTTATCACTAGGGGATAAGACCGACTAGAGTGGTAGTGATGCAATATGAATATGAATGTGAATCAATAATGCATGATGTATGTATATGCTGACAAAACTTACGCGACATACAGACTAGTGGATGAACATGACTGAATACTCGGCCACTGCGGGGATGAAAAGTATCGTCAATCGGTCTTAAGAGGTAAAAACTATGTCGGGGATATCAGATGAAACATGGTCTCTAACACAGTTGATCCTTCATTCAGGTGCATTGGTTTAGAAGGAGTACTTTGATTCTGCACTTTGAGGTTCAATCACCTTCGGAGAAGCGATCGATGTTCTTTCGATGTTCAATAGTCAAAAGAATTGCCATCTTTATTCTAAAAGAAGAAAAAATTTGACAAGTAAATTCATTTTTGTTTTATTTCAAGAATCGTTGATCATGTTTAAAAATGTCATTCTGTAAAGCTAAAACAAATGAGAATTGCAAACAAAAGCATTAGGGCTCAAATTTTATTGATAGGATAGAAATCAGCCAAGCGCGTGATACCATAGAGTATTTACAAAGTTAGAAAATGGTAATTTACGGGAAAAGGGGCTACATTGAAACATAACGACCGTTATCATTCTACCAACTTTGAATTCCGGACATCCTGAACTTCTGTTGGAGATGACCTTGAATGGAGTTTTCCTGATGGATGGCATTACTGCTGAGGAGTTGAACTGATCAGACGTAGTTACTTGCCATTAATCCCTAACTTTTGCCAGGATTGTACTTTGAGATTTCCAATCCATCGGGATAATTTTTTTTGTTTATGTCTCTAATTTTTGCCTGGACCGCCCTTTCGAGTTTTCAATCCACCGAGACGTTTTTTTTATTTAGGCGAAGTATTTCTTCACTACGTCAACATTCGTGGGATAGGAAAATTCTTCTCCATCCATGGTCGTGAGTCTTAAGGCGCCGTCTGAGAAAGCTTTCTTGACCACATAGGGTCCGTCGTAATTCGGAGTCCATTTGCCCTGGGAATCAGTGAGAAATGATTGTATCTTCTTGAGCACGAGGTCTCCTTTTCTGAAAACATGGGGTCGGACCTTTTTGTCAAACACCTTCGTCATTCTTTGCTAATACAATTGACCATGGCACAGAGCCGTTATTCGTTTTTCTTTGATCAGATTCAATTCATCGTGTTGACTTTGACACCATTCAGCCTCTGTTAGCTTAGCTTCCATCAATACCCAGATTGATGGGATTTCTACTCTATGGGAAGCACTGCCTCCATGCCATATACTAGAGAGAAAGGGGTTGCCCATATTGAAGTACGGACAGACATGCGATAACCGTGAAGAGCAAAGTGTAGCATCTCGTGCCAGTATTTGTAGGTTATAACCATCTTTTGAATGATCTTATTGACATTCTTGTTAGCCGCTTCTACCGCTCCATTCATCTTAGGTCGGTAGGGAGATGAGTTATGGTGTTTGTTAGTTCTTGTATTGGCTGGAATTTTGGTAAAACAAAGTTGAACAATGTTGATGTCGTATGTCTGATGTCATAACATTGGTTCCTAACATTAGTTGTTGCAGGGATGAAGTTTTATATGCTAATGTTATACTTGATGTCTTGACATCAGTTATCAAAACATCAGAACATCAGGTTGTAATGATTTAGGGTTGCGCGTGTTAGTCTGTTTTGAGGAGATCTGTTAGAGAGATTGGATGCGAATATCTTGGAGAAGATATTTTCAATCAGATAATTTGCAGATCATGTAACTAACATTAGGGCTGATTTAAAAAGATTTAAAAAGATTTGAAGATCAAATCTGTTTTAAATTCTGGTTTTAAAACAAATCAAATCAGATATTTTGGAAGTGGTCCAAGCCCAAGACAGAATTCTATAAAAGCAGCCTCAACCCTTGTTGGAAAAAAAATGAAGAAAGAGAGCTAAAGACTGAGTGTCGTTTGTGTCTTCGTGTGTGTTTTTGTAAACCATTCATGTTTGAATTGGTGTTACTATTTTGAGTTGTAAGTGTATTCACTCTAGAGCTTTTAAGCAAGATTGCGTTATTCTTGATCAAAGCTGTTAAGCAGAATCAAGGTGGGTTTTAAAGTGTAATCATTGGATTGTATCACTGAGGTGATTTAGGGAGTGAGTGGTTTCTCATACCTAAGTGGTTTCTTAGGTAGAAGTGTCATTGGGTAGTGATTAAGTTAGGTAGATGTCAACTGGGATTGTTGAGTCTGTAATTTAATACTACTAATAGTGAATTTCCTCCCTGGCTTGGTACCCCCCAGACGTAGGTAGTTAGACCGAACTGGGTGAACAATTAATTGTGTTATTTACTGTTGTTATTGCCTTGTTCATATAGCAGATTGTGTTGTTGTGACATCACACTTAACATCACACATCTGATACCAGAATTTCAATTGGTATCAGAGCAGGCATCCTGCTCTGCATCTGGGTGAGATCTAGGGCTGATACTTTCTGGTGCAATGGACAAGGAGACTGGTGGATTTGTGAATAGACCCCCTATTCTAGATGGCTCTAATTATGACTATTGGAAACCACGGATGGTTACCTTCTTGAAGTCATTAGACAACAGGGCTTGGAAGGCTGTCTTAAAAGAATGGAAAGCACCTGTTATTGTTGAAAAGGATGGTACAACAAAGCTAAAACCTGAGGAAGATTGGACAAAGGAAGAAGATGAGCTTGCACTTGGAAATTCAAAAGCCTTGAATGCCATCTTTAATGGTATTGACAAGAACATCTTTAGGCTGGTAAACACTTGTGAAGTAGTTAAGGAAGCTTGGGATGTCTTGAAAACTACTCATGAAGGAACCTCCAAGGTTAAGATGTCAAGACTTCAACTGCTGACTACAAAGTTTGAAAATCTGAAGATGAAGGAGGATGAAACCATTCATGATTTTCACATGAATATTCTTGAGCTGTCCAATGCTTCTAGTGCTTTAGGAGAAAGAATGACTGAAGAGAAGCTGGTAAGGAAGATTCTCAGATCCCTTCCCAAGAGATATAAAATGAAGGTGACTGCTATTGAAGAAGCTCAAGACATCAGCAAGATAAGGGTTGATGAGTTGATTGGTTCTCTTCAAACCTTTGAGTTGGGATTGAATGAGGAGCCTGAAAAGAAGACCAAAAACATAGCTTTGGTGTCTAATACTGAAGATGGTAAGAAGGAGTGTAATTTTGAAACTCAGGAGGAACTGTCAAATGTTGTTGTGATGCTTGGGAGACAGTTTAATAAGGTGTTAAAGAGAATGGACAGAAACTATAGACCTAATGTTAAGAATATCACATCTGACACCAACAGGTCTAGTGATCAAGTGAAGAAAACAAGAGATGAAGAAAAGTCCAGTATTGACAAAGGAGTTCAATGTTATGAGTGTGAAGGTTATGGCATGCCAAGAAAGAATGTCCTATATATCTCAAAAAGCAGAAAAAGGGGTTATCTGTTTCCTGGTCTAATACAGATAGTGAAAGTGAAGAAGAGAATGCCAAGCATGTTAAGGCATTGACTGGAATATGTGCCTCTGATGGAGAATCTAGTGATGGTGAATTGACCTTTGAAGAGCTGGCATCTTCTTATCAAGAGCTGTGTCTGAAAAGTGAAGAGGTCCTTCAAGAAGGGGAGAAGCAAAAGAAGATTATTGTACAACTTGAGACTGAGAAAGCTGAACTTAAGAATGAAGTTTTGTTGTTAAAATCCCAGCTTGATCAAATGTCAAAATCCACCAGAATGTTAAATAGTGGAACTGACACTCTTGATAAAATTCTTGAAGCTGGAAAAGGGGCAAGTGATAAGACTGGTCTAGGATATAAGGGTGAGAAGAAGATATCTGCAGAGGCTAGTTCTTCTGGGGTTAAACAAAACATTCCTCATCAGCATGAAAAAGGACATGGTTCTGGAATTAAGAAGGTTGTCCCTCACCTTGGGCCACAAAATAATGGAAAGGGCTATGGTTCTGTACCTAAGAAGTTTTTGCCTCAACCTCAAGGAAAGCCTCAGGTTTCTGGAGCTAGACAGTATATGCCTCCCCAATACCATAGGAGTATGCAGGCTTATAGTCTCAAACATAACATGTTCCATTCGATGTCTCAACATCAAGGGAAAATGTATGGTTTTGGACCTAATAATGCTGTGCCTCATGGTTATGGCAGAAGAAGGCCACATCATCATGGTAAAAGATAGCCTAATCATTACAAAAGATAGACTCAGCACTACAGAAGACATCCTAATTATGGGAGAAGACAACATCAATATTTTGACAGATGGCAGCCTCAACATTATGACAAAAATCATCATCAAGGTGGGAGACATTTCAATCACTTCAGAGAAGAGATTCAAAGAGTGAGATGTTACTATTGTGGAAGATTTGGCCATATACTATCTTCTTGCTTTAAACTGCATGGTTATCCCAAGCCTGTTCCTCAACCTAGACAGAAGCAGGACATGCCTCAGACTGTTAAACAATGGGTTCCTAAAGCTGCTGTTACATGTCTATTAGCTCACTCATCTGTTAGAACCTCAACTATGGATGGTTGGTATTTTGACAGTGGTTGCTCAATGCATATGACTGGTTTCAAGAATCAGTTGGTGGATATCAGGACTTACTCCACAAACGATGTAACTTTTAGTAATGGAGAAAAAGGGGAAGTTAAAGGAATTGGAAAATTGAATTGTGAGACTGGACCTAATCTTGAAAGTGTACTTCTGGTCAAAGGATTGACTGCTAATTTGATTAACATCAGTCAGTTATGTGATGAAGGATTCAAGGTTAGCTACTCTAATGATGAATGTTTAGTGACTAATGAGAAGAGTGAAGTCGTTATGAGGGGAGTTAGATCCATAGATAACTGTTATTTATGGTTTCCTCAAGAGTCCAGCTCATCATGTAATGTCAAGGATGATGTTATGACATCTGAATGTGACATTAGAAGGATCACTAAACAACCTAGTGTTATGCAACTATTCAGAGGAAATATTGAAGAAACCAAGGTCGTAGAGGTTGATCATCCAGGTATGAAGGGTAATGACGATTTCCCTAACGATATGTGTGCTGAAATTTGGGCATGTGGAAAAGGATTCAAAGGTTAGTGAATTATGGCTTGCATTTATTAAATTTCAAAAATTTAAAAGGAAATTTGTTTTGGTGGGGAAAATACATTTATTGGCCATTAAATGACCAACAAAAGCAGTCCTCTTACCTTAGGCTATCATTCTCTATTACTCTCATACGCTACGTCAATCTCCACACTCCAAGTCCGTTCATCTTCCCCCCTAAGAACAGAAATTACAAAACACCTTTGTTCATCAGTTGTAACACAGGAACGATGTCTAAACAAGTGTCATCTCCATCCAAGAAGTCTGCGTCCAAAAGTTCCACTCATGGTAATTCTAGGGTTTCGACAGAAGAGGTATCTTTGGATGAAGCTATGGAAATTGCTCCTATCTCTATGATTCCAACTTCAGAAAAGAAAAGACCTGAGAAGTATCAACCTAAGAGACCCTTAGAAGGTAATACTTCTAATCAATCTGCGGGTAGTAAATTTAATGAGAGCGAAAGTAGAGCGTTTGTCACTAGTGTGTTGTTTGGAGACAAACCTACTCCTAGGACTACCACCCCTCTTCCTCAAGCTATTGAAGAAAGGGTAGATGTGGACAAAAGTATTGATCAGATTGTCACAAAAATATTTGAGAAAGGTGTTATTTCTGTGCTTTTGTGGTTGACATTTATTTTGCTAAAACTATTCTAGCAGCAAGAAGTTGTATCATGAAGTTCTAATTGGCTGCATTCAACATGTCGAATGAAGATGTCCCATACCTGCTCATAGGACATCGCGTTTGGATTCAGTTTTAAAGCAGATTCTGTTGCTGTGAATTGTTACTAAATATTCTGTGAATATTTGGTTATCCTATGTGGCATCCAAAGCATTTTTGGATTGTGGTTATATGTTGGTTTTTCGGATTTCAGCTGTTTCTAATTATGGAGACATAATAGGAAACTTTGGATTGAAGACCTATTTTGTTGGAGTTAATTTTTCAGATTTGTGAGCAGTCTATTTGCTGCGTTTTTGAAGCCCAATTCAGTCCATATTAAATGCTATATATTGACTGATGTAAACCTAGTTTAGGTGTGGAACTTACTTGTGTTTTGTTAGGGTTTTCGAGTGTATTTTGTGAGCCTAACTGGTATCATTCTGATAACAGTATAAGGACTGGTTTTTGTGTTGTAAGTTCTGTCAGTTACTCATAAACTTTTAAGCATTGAGTTTCTTGTGTGTCAATTCTCATAAGCTTTGAAGTATTGAGAATTGTGTGTTTTGAAAGTGTGACTTTCGGTTTGTTACTTGTGTGGAAAGATACCAATCACGGGTTGTGGTTGTAGAGGGATTTGAGGAGGGCCTCATACCTAGGTGAGTCTTAGGTAGAAGTCATAAGAAGGGTAGTGATTAAGTGAGCAGATTATTCGGTAATTGTATGATCTGTGAATTGATACTATCATATATTGGTTTCGTCCCTGGCTTGGTAGCCCCCAATGTAGGATTGTTGATCCGAACTGGGTAAACATATCACTGTGTTATTTACTTTCTGCACTCTTATTTTTATTGTTATCTTGTTCATTGTGTTGGATATCAGTGTCTCAACATCTGTGTAGGACATCTGATATCTGTGCCAGAATTTCAATTGGCATCAAGAGCTTGCATCCTTGTTTGGTTCTGGGTGAGATTCAGGGAAGGTACTTTCTGGTACAATGGACAAGGATGGAGGATTTTTGAACAAACCACCTCTGCTTGATGGTTCCAACTATGACTATTGGAAACCAAGGATGATAGCATTCGTCAAATCCATGGATGATCAAGCATGGAAAGTTGTTATAAAAGGATGGGAGCCCCCAAAGGTTAAAGATGAAAAAGGTACCCCTACTGATATGGTGAAGGAAGAGGAAGACTGGGATGATGCAGATTACAAAGGGTCCGTGGGAAATTCCAAAGCCATGAATGCATTGTTTAATGGTGGCAACAAGAATATCTTCAGGTTGATTGAACACTGCACCATTGCTAAAGAGGCGTGGCAGGTCTTGAAGATTGCTCATGAAGGGACCTCAAAAGTGAAGATGTCAAAACTTCAGATTCTTACTACCAGGTTTGAGAATTTGAAGATGAAGGAAGATGAGAGCATTCATGACTTTCACATGAACATTATTGAGATAGCTAATGCTTCAAGTGCTCTAGGTGAAAAGATGTCTGACAGCAAACTGGTCAGAAAAATCCTCAGATCTCTACCTAAGAGATTTGACATGAAAGTGACTGCTATTGAGGAAGCTCAGGACATAGATAAGATGAAAGTGGATGAACTTGTGGGATCACTTCAAACTTTTGAATTGGGGATCAGTGAAAAGACTGAAAAGAAGAAGAGTATAGTTTTTGTGTCAAAGGCAAGTGATTCAGAAAGGGAAAGTAATCTGGACAGAGATGAAGGCCTCTCAGAAGATATGGTGTTACTCGGCAAACAATTTAACAAAGTACTCAGAAGGGTGGATTGGAAGTCAAGATCAAATGTTAGGGACAAGCCATCTGACATCAGTAAAAATTAGAATGCTGGGAGAAATACCAGTACTGAAGGTAATTCCAACCAAGAGAGAGGAGCTCAGTGTCATGAGTGTGAAGGTTTTGGGTACATGAAGTCTGAGTGCCCCACATATCTCAAGAGGCAAAAGAAGGGGCTATCAGTGTCATGGTCAGATGATGATTCTGAAACTGAAACTGATGAGAAGTCTGGAAAGAGGGTCACACCATTAACAGGTGTGTGTGAGTCTGATGAAGAATCAGTCAGTGATGATCTTACCTTTGAAGAGCTAGCTGCTTCCTATAAGAACTTATGCATTAAAAGTGAAGAAGTGTGTCAGCAGAAAGAAGAACAAAAGAAAATTATTGCTCATCTAAAAGCTGAACAGGTAGAGCACTTGGCTACTATCTCTGATCTAAAAAGTGAAGTGTTTGTTCTGAACTCTAAACTGGATAATGTCATCAAGACAGTCAGAATGCTTAATAGCAGCTCTGATGTGCTTGATGAGATTCTGAAGTCAAGAAGAGATGTTGGAGATGTTAGGGGTCTTGGGTTTGAAAGTTCCAGCGAGATGGACAAGGGAAAATGGCCTGAAGTGACAACTGATCAACCTAAGAAAGAACTAAAGATGTCGAATAACATGTTGCAACATCCTCACAGACATCAGAAGAATTTCACAAGAAGAAAGAATCAAAGATGGAAATGCCACTATTGTGGAAGGTTTGGCCATATAAAACCCTTCTGCTACAGATTATATGGCTACCCCAAGACTGGGTTACAGTCTAGTAGGAAACAAGAGTGGGTTGGAGCAACAAAAGTGTGGACTCCCAAGAGTACTGCAGAGGAACACATAGCTCATAAGTCCTTCAGTGTCTTTGCAAGGGAAAAGTGGTACTTCGACAGTGGATGTTCCAGGCACATGACTGGTATCATGGGATGTCTGTCAGATGTTAAGTCTCATCCTGTTAACTACGTGACCTTTGGTAATGGATCAAAAGGGAGAGTAATAGGTGTTGGAAAACTGGACTGTGAAGGACAACCCAATCTAGAGGAGGTATTACTTGTTGAAGGCTTAGATGCAAACTTGATCAGCATAAGCCAATTATGTGATCAAGGTCTCAAGGTCAACTTTACCAATTCTGAATGTTTGATAACAAATAAGAAGGGTAAGGTTATCATGAGAGGTAAGAGAGCGTCTGATAATTGTTATCTGTGGAGTTCTGAGAACACTGGAATAGGCTTGGAGACTAAGAAAGCTATTGAAAAGACTATTAAGTTAGAATAGGTGCTGATAAATTATAAAGCAACTCATAATGTTTGCATGATGAATTGTAATAATGAGTTTAAACTTAGCAAGTATGCCAACAAGGTAAGTTTAGAAGGAGAATTTGATAAATGTACACTTGAGGCGGATCGGGTACTCAAAGTCTGTGAATACCGCTCTTCTCTGGGCCTAGTCCTCAAAAGTATAAATAGGCGGGCAAACACACCTTATTTTCAGCAAACTTATTCTACACAAATTCCTCTTGCCCTTTCTCTTCAAAGTTCTTGTGTCTTAGGGTTTTCTCCTAACATTCTCAAGATTGTACCGTGTGATCAATTAAACATGTCTCAACATCATAACTCTGAACCCATGCACGGCTCCTCTGATAACTCTGGTTCTCCACGAATCAATGCTGGAGAGGATGAATCACTGCGGATGATCAATCTCTCTGATCTTGTGCTAGATATTGCTCCTTTGAATGTTGTGCCGGCTGACCCTAAAGGCAAACAACAAGCTTCTCACACAACGAATATCAATATTCTAGGTAAGAATTCTAAACCTCTTTCACCTAGGAAGAAATTCCACTCCATGACTAGTTTGTATGCTGACCAAGTAAGCCCTAAGAAAAACGTGGCAGAAAAGGGGTCTAAATCTGGCTTAGTTAAGAAGAAGAAGGTTACTAAATTATGTGGTGTGAATAAGAATTCCACTGATGATGATGCTGTAAAAAAGGATAAGGAAATTAGGAGGGTTGTTGCCACGATTCTGAGTGGAATTAAGGCAGATGTCGGGTCTGATGGTCCAACATCCGTGACAGAAAATATCAATAGCAGCCCTACTGATAGGACTGATGGTGGTATTCCCATGCATGTGGACCGTGAAAGAAGGAGTAAAAAGAAAGCTGATGTAAGAAGGACTGATGATGTTATTAATGTTGATGACCTCACTTCTGATGAGGAACCTATTGCTGGAATGCTGAGAAAAATTAAGAGAAGAAGAGAAAAAATTGTGATAAGTGAAGGCTCAAAGTCTTCGAAAATGCGTGGAAAATCTGGAGGCGGGGAAGGAAAAGTTCGAGCAGGGCCTCCTAAACAATGGAGCAAGGTTGTAGTGCCCACTAAGAAGAGAAAAATCACTGATCATAGTGAGTCTGACTATGAAGTTGCAACAAATGTCCAGTACATTATTGGTATGAAAACCACCACCAGCAAAAAGACTTATGCTGAAAGCTCTATGAGAAATGCAGATAGATGGAGAATTGTAGATCAAAGGAGGATTGCTCTGGAGAGAGAGTTGGGGAAGGATTTCGATAAGTACAAAGAAATCATGGATCTCATTACAGCGGCTGGATTGATGAGAACGGTGTCCAAGATGGGACCTTGCTATGGCAATCTAGTCAAGGAATTTGTGGTGAATATATCTGAAGAGTGTGATGAGAACAAAGGTGACAACCTCAGAAAAGTGTCTATGAGAGGAGAAGCTGTCATTTTTTCTCCTGAAATTATCAACAACTATCTGGGCAGGTGTAAGGAACCTTAACCTGAGTTAGAGGTTACAGACAATACTGTTTGCAAGGAGATCACATGTGGTTGTAATAGACACTAGCCAAGTGAAAAGAAGTTGTCGTCTGGAAAACTGAGTGTCAAATATGCCATCCTCCACCGGATTGCTGTTGTGAATTGGGTTCCTACCAATCACACATCTACTATTTCCTCCACACTTGGCAGATTCATGTATGCTATCGGGAAAAAGATTTCTTTTGATTTTGGATCATACATCTTTGAACAGATTCTGAAACAAGCTAGCTCACCTGCTGTCAAGATGCCTATCTGTTCCCCTTCCTTAATCTGTGGTATTATTCTAGATCAGTGTCCTAATCTTGTGTTGAGGGGTGACACTGCGCTCAAAAGAAAACCTCCTCTGTCTCTTCACTACAAGCTACTTGGTGGAGCACATGTCTCAGACATTGTTGGGACATCTTCACAAACTTCCAGTCATGGTAATCTTGATGATGAAGTCATTGCACAGCTGCAAGAAACATGTAAGGAACTGGAAGATTCCATCAGAAGAGACACTGCTCGGAAGGCCAAACTCGAACAGTTAATCAAAACCTTCATGGAGAAGAGGAATGCTTCTGCTGGGACAGTTGGTAAAGACCAAGGAACTGCTGAAGGTGATGCATCTGTAGAATCTGATAGAGAATGTGAACAGAGTTCAGATGACTCAGGATCTAGGAGTAGTGATACTGATACTGATGCTGTTGCTGACGGAGAGAGTGAAGACATTGCAGAATCTGACGATGATGGTGCTGCAGAATAATGGCATAATTTATGCAGAAGTTTTATTTTGCTTTTGTTGTTTTTGTCTAAACACCTAGAATAGCTTTTCTATGTATCTCTTCTGAACTTTAACCTTGTTGTGTTTTACTTATAACTTGTTTTACTTGCCTTTGTCATATTTTTGGCTAAAAAGGGGGAGTAGTATGTTTGTGCTTGGGTGCTTGTGCTGCTGCAGTAGTTGAGGGGGAGAGTGTGGAATGTTGCTGCTGTTGAGGCGGAGTTTTGCTACGCTGCTATGATGTGTTGTTTGCTGTGTTGTGTGTTGTATGCAGCTGAAGGGGAGTGCTGCTGCTGGATATTTTTTTGCTGTGTGATATTGGTATTTCGCTGCTGTCTGATATGGATGTTTTTTTTGTGCTTCTTTACAAGTTTTTTTGTGTGTGTAGTTTTAGCCAAAATAAGCCAAAGGGGGAGATTGTTATTTCTGTGCTTTTGTGGTTGGAATTTATTTTGCTAAAACTATTCTAGCAGCAAGAAGTTGTGTCATGAAGTTCTAATTAGCTGCATTCAACATGTCAAATGAAGATGTCCCATACCTGCTCATAGGGCATCGCGTTTGGATTCAGTTTTAAAGCAGATTCTGTTGCTGTGAATTATTACTAAATATTCTGTGAATATTTGGTTATCCTATGTGGCATCCAAAGCATTTTTGGATTGTGGTTATATGTTGGTTTTTCGGATTTTCAGTTGTTTCTAATTATGGAGACATAATAGGAAACTTTGGATTGAAGACCTATTTTATTGGAGTTAATTTTGCAGATTTGTGAGCAGTCTATTTGCTGCATTTTTTAAGCCCAATTCAGTCCAGATTAAATGCTATATATTGACTGATGTAAACCTAGTTTAGGTGTGGAACTTACTTGTGTTTTGTTAGGGTTTTCGAGTGTATTTTGTGAGCCTAACTGGTATCATTCTGATAACAGTATAAGGACTGGTTTTTGTGTTGTAAGTCCTGTCAGTTACTCATAAGCTTTTAAGCATTGAGTTTCTTGTGTGTCAATTCTCATAAGCTTTGAAGTATTGAGAATTGTGTGTTTTGAAAGTGTGAATTTCGGTTTGTTACTTGTGTGGAAAGATACCAATCACGGGTTGTGGTTGTAGAGGGATTTGAGGAGGGCCTCATACCTAGGTGAGTCTTAGGTAGAAGTCATAAGAAGGGTAGTGATTAAGTGAGCAGATTATTCGGTAATTGTATGATCTGTGAATTGATACTATCGTATATTGGTTTCGTCCCTGGCTTGGTAGCCCCCAGAGTAGGATTGTTGATCCGAACTGGGTAAATATATCACTGTGTTATTTACTTTCTGCACTGTTATTTTTATTGTTATCTTGTTTATTGTGTTGGATATCAGTGTCTCAACATTTGTGTAGGACATCTGATATCTGTGCCAGAATTTCAAAAGGGATTTCTGTGAAGGGAATATTTAGACCTCTGAGTTAAAGGCCTGCTGATCAATCTGTTAGAGAAAAGGGTGACATGTAAGCTTCTGAAACCAATCTTCATAGATTGGCTATTTCAGTCATTGAAGATGCTGAGATTAAAGATGAAGTTGAAGCTGAAGCTGAAAGAGAAAGGGATACTCATGTTGAAGATGAGGTTGATGTTGAACATGATGTTGGAACATCACCTGCTAGGGATGTTACTCCTAGTCCCAGAGGGAAGAAGAATGCTGATGTGGTGGATGTTGTTGACTTATCTGATAATGAAGTAATTGGTAATGTTGTTCCTGGTATTGCCAATAGATTAAAGACTAGAAAAGGAAAGACTGTGGAATCTTCTCCTAAGATGACAGCTGAAGGCATGAAGAAAAAGACATCTGTAGTTGGTCCAACTAAATCTTGGAGCAAGGTTGCTGTGACCTCCCAAAAGAGAAAGATTAGAGAAGAATCTGAATCTGAGTATGATGTTGAGGAAGATGTTCAAGACATTATCCCTGTCAGAAAGTCCATTTTGAAGAGAATTTCTGATAAGGTTCCTGAAGTGCCAGTGGACAACATATTCTTTCATTATGCTAGCAGTGCTCCAATGTTGAAATTTGTGTGTCAAAGGAGATTAGCTCTGGAAAGAGAGCTGGGCAAAGATGCATTGGAGATGAAAGAAATTATGGAGCTCATTCATGCTGCTGGCCTGTTGAAGACTGTGACAAAATTCTCTAAGTGCTATGGTGGACTTGTTGAGGAATTTGTTGTTAAAATTCCTATAGACATTTCTGATAAAAGAAGTGTGGACTTCCTGAAGGTGTTTGTTAGGGGTAAGTGTATTAATTTCTCTCCTAGTACCATCAATAAGTATCTGGGAAGAGATGAGCAAGAAGGTTGTGAACTGGAAGTGACTGATAATGAGGTGTGTAAAGAGATCACAGCCACTCAAGTGAAGGTTTGGCCACTGAAAGGTAAATTGACAGCTAGCAAACTTAGTATCAAGTATGCTATTTTGCACAGAATTGGAGCTGCTAACTAGGTACCTACTAATCACAAAACCACCATAGCTGTGGGATTAGGAAGGTTTATCTATGCTGTTGGGAAAAAGGTCAAGTTCAATTATGGAAATTACATATTTGATCAAGTTGTGAAGCATGGTGCCACTAATGCTATCAAGATGCCTATAGCATTCCCTTCACTTGTCTGTGGAATGATCTTAGATTAACATCCTAGAATTTTAACTAGTTCAGATGTAGCATGTAAGAGGGAGTCAGCTTTATCCTTGCATCCCAAGCTGTTTGTTGGGAATCATGTTCCAGACATGGTTGTAACATCAAGTTCTGGTGTTAAGAAGGTCAGTACTAAAACTGAGTTGATTGAAGAATTGAAGGCAACCTGCAAGGATCTTGATATGGTTATCAGTACTAGCACTGCTAGGAAGATGAAAATTGAGCAGATGATCAAATCCTTGGAACAGGGTGAAGATGATGTGAATGTCAATACTGAAGATTCAGGTGATGAGGATACTGCAGATGGTTCTGATGCTAATGAAGATTGAAGTGCTGCTTCTGCTGTTTATTGCTTTTGTAGTTTGTAGTTTTTTTTGTTTGTTTCTGCACATTGTGTGCATGGCGTGTAACTTGGATAAAAGTACTTTTATGATTATCTTGGTTTTGTTCTAGGATTTGTCTTGTCTTGTGGTGCTGACTTTAGACTGACAAGGAGAGCTAGTAGGACTGACTGTAGTAAAGTGTTAGGGTATAACTTGTTGGTAGTTGGCCAATTGTGGCTAAAAAGGGGATGAGTTAGCCTATGTGTTGCCTAGTTGTCTGATGTGGCTCTAGGCTTGAGGGGGAGTGTGCATGATTGAACAGCTGGTATGCTGGTTCTTGTTTTGAGGGGGAGTTTAGCTTTGTGAAGTTTGATTGTGATTACTGCTGGTATGAAGTTTTTCTGCTGCAAGTACCTCTGATGTTGGCAGAGATTGTTTTAGCCAAAATTAGCCAAAGGGGGAGATTGTTAGTTCTTGTATTGGCTGGAATTTTGGTAAAACAAAGTTGAACAATGTTGATGTCGTATGTATGATGTCATACCATTGGTTCCTAACATTAGTTGTTGCAGGGTTGAAGTTTTATATGCTGATGTTATACTTGATGTCTTGACATCAGTTATCAAAACATCAGAACATCAGGTTGTAATGTTTTAGGGTTGCGCGTGTTAGTATGTTTTGAGGAGATCTGTTAGAGAGATTGGATGCGAATATCTTGGAGAAGATATTTTCAATCAGATAATTTGCAGATCATGGAGCAGATCATGTAACTAACATTAGGGCTGATTTGAAAAGATTTAAAAAGATTTGAAGATCAAATCTGTTTTAAATTCTGGTTTTAAAACAAATCAAATCAGATATTTTGGAAGTGGTCCAAGCCCAAGACAGAATTCTATAAAAGCAGCCTCAACCCTTGTTGAAAAAAAAACGAAGAAAGAGAGCTAAAGACTGAGTGTCGTTTGTGTCTTCGTGTGTGTTTTTGTAAACCATTCATGTTTGAATTGGTGTTACTATTTTGAGTTGTAAGTGTATTCACTCTAGAGCTTTTAAGCAAGAGTGCGTTGTTCTTGATCAAAGCTGTTAAGCAGAATCAAGGTGGGTTTTAAAGTGTAATCATTGGATTGTATCACTGAGGTGATTTAGGGAGTGAGTGGTTTCTCATACCTAAGTGGTTTCTTAGGTAGAAGTGTCATTGGGTAGTGATTAAGTTAGGTAGATGTCAACTGGGATTGTTGAGTCTGTAATTTAATACTACTAATAGTGAATTTCCTCCCTGGCTTGGTACCCCCCAGACGTAGGTAGTTAGACCGAACTGGGTGAACAATTCATTGTGTTATTTACTGTTGTTATTGCCTTGTTCATATAGTAGATTGTGTTGTTGTGACATCACACATCTGATACCAGAATTTCAGTGTTCGATCTTGAACTCAGCACACAACTCTTTCATCATCTTGTTGTTCAAGTTGGATCCATTATCAGTAATGATCTTGCTTGGAACACCATAACGGCAGATGAAATTGTTTTTGATAAAATGGACCACCACTTGTCGGGTTACATTGGCATATGATGCTGCTTCGACCCATTTGGTGAAGTAGTCAATGGCTACCGGGATGAACCGATGTCCATTTGAAGCTTTGGGTTCACATGCCAATCATGTTGATTCCCCATATAGAAAAAGGCCATGGGGAAGAAAGAACTTTGAGATGTGTTGGCAGTACATGGATTCTGTCTGAGTATTTCTGACACTTGTGACACTTCCTCGTGTACTTGTAGCAATCAGATTCCATTGTCAACTAATAGTACCCTGTTATCAGAATTTTTCTCGCCATTGTGTGTCCGTTGGTATGAACATGTCTACGCATCGGAGCAAGACCATGTCAAATTTTCTTTTATAGAGTGTATCACCGCTCAGAAAGAAGCTACCTGCCAGTCTTCTGAGGGTCTTCCTGTCTTTTCTAGATGCCCCAGGTGGGTACTCTTGTTTCTAAAGGAAGCATTTGATATCGTGATACCAAGGTTTGTCGTCTGTGACTGCTTCAATCGCGAAAATATAAGCGGGCCTTTCAAGGCGCTTTATGTCGATCTTAGGTAGGTCGTTCCATTGACCTACACTAATCATAAAGGATAGAGTGGCTAATGCGTCAGCCATGTGATTCTATTCACGAGGGATATGATGAAACTCGATTCTGTTGAAGAATGGTAACAACCTTCTCGCATAATCTTTGTAAGGAATCAGTCCTGATTGGTATGTTTTCCAATCTCCTTTGATCTGATTGATAACCAGAGCTGAGTCTCCATACACATCCAAGTTCTTAATTCTCAAGTCAATTGCTTCTTCGAGACCCATGATACAAGCTTCGTATTCGGTCTTGTTGTTTGTACACTTGAATGTCAGTCTGGCAGTGAAAGGAATGTGGGTACCCTGAGGTGTTACAACGATTGCCCCAATTCCATTTTCGTAATTGTTGACAGCTCCGTCAAAGATTAGTCCCCATTGGGAACCTGGTTCTGGCCCTTCACTGGGTAGCGGTTCATCGCAATCTTTTATTTTCAAATACATGACATCTTCATCTGGGAAGTCAAACCCGACTGATTCTTGATCGTCAATCAGTTAATAAGCCAAATGATCGGCTAAAATACTTCCTTTGACGGCTTTCTAAGCATGGTACTCTATGTCGTATTCTGATAACAACATCTGCCAATGGGCGATTCTCCCCATGAGAGCAGGTTTTTCTAAGACATACTTGATTGGATCCATTTCAGAGATTAACTAAGTAGTGTGAAAAATCATATACTGGCGAAGACATTTGGCTGCCCAAGCCAGAGCACAACAAGTTTTCTCAAGCATAGTATACAGAGTTTCACAGTCGGTAAATTTCTTGCTCAGATAGTAAATGACAGACTCTTTTATTTTTGTTTCATTTTGTTGACCAAGCACACAACCCATTGAGTCTTCCAAGACTGTTAGGTAGATGATTAGTGGTCTTCCTTCCACTGGAGGTGACAGGATAGGTGTATTCAACAGATATTCTTTGATAATGTCGAAGGCGGTTTGGCAGTCTTCTATCCATACACAATCTTGATTCTTTTTTAGTAGTTTGAAGATTGGCGTGCATGTCGCGGTCATGAGGAATATGAATCTGGAAATATAATTCAAACGTCCCAAGAACCCTCTGACTTATTTCTCAGTCTTTGGAGAAGGCATCTCTTGAATGGCCTTGACCTTGTCAGGATCAACCTCAATTCCTTTCTGGCTGACGATGAACCCTAGCAGTTTTCTTGAGCGGACATCGAACGTGCATTTATTAGGATTCAAGCAGAGTTTGTACTTTCTCAGACGCTCGAATAACTTTGACAGGTGCGTCACATGCTCCTCTTCTGTTTTAGATTTGGCAATCATGTCATCGACATACACCTCAATTTCTTTGTGCATCATGTCGTGAAACAGAGTAGTCATAGCCCTTTGATAGGTTGCCTCGACGTTCTTCAAACCAAACGACATTACCTTGTAACAAAAGGTGCCCCATGGGGTGATGAAGGAAGTTTTCTCCATGTCTTTCGGCGCCATTTTTATCTAATTATAGCCCGAGAATCCATCCATGAAGGAGAATACTTTGAATTTTGCTGTGCTGTCTACCAGCATGTCTATGTGTGGTAAGGGAAAGTCATCTTTCAGACTGGCTTTGTTCAGATCCCTGTAGTCTACGCACATTCTAACTTTTCTGTATTTTTTCGGAACTGGCACTATGTTGGCTAGCCATTGAGGATATTCTGATGTGGCGAGGAAACCCACGTCAATCTATTTCTGTACTTCCTCCTTGATTTTGATGGCCATATTCGGGTGAGTTCTTCTCAACCTCTGTTTTACTGGCGGACATTCTGATCTTAACGGTAAATGATGTTCCACGATGCTGGTATCGAACCTTGGCATGTCCTGATAGGACCAAGCGAATACATAGGGAAAATATTTGAGAAGTTTTATCAAGTCTTCTTTGACAGTCGGACTGAGCAGTGCCCCAATCTTGACTTCTTTTCTCTCTTCTTCTGAACCTGAGTTGACCGTTTCCAACGGCTCTTTGTAAGGTTCAATGGACCTTTCCTCTTGTCTGAGTAATCGGGAGATCTCTTCTGGAATTTCTTTGTCATTTTCTTCTTTAGCCTCAAATACCGGGAATTCAAAGTTGGGAGAAGGCATTGGATCGTATGTTTCAATGGGGTTTAAAACAAGCAATCTGCATGACGTGATGATTCGTTTTTAGAAAAGATAGAGGGGATGCAAGAGTGTGTATGTGTGTATTTTCTGAAAAATGTTTGTTTTTATTTTGAGTTGTTTTTTAGGATTACCATTTTCTAAAAAAGCGAAAAGTGAAAACAACAATAAATGCGGAAATTATAGAATGACGTTTTATTTATTAATGATTTTGTCGATTCTTGAAACTACAACCATATAAAACAAAACTCTGTCGCTTTGGGCAAAGCGAAGAGAGACATTTACAGAAAGTGAGCTCTATAAAAACATCCGTTTCACCTGGGCAGGGTGAAAGGTTAAAAAAAATACGGCAATTACTTAGACTTATGAACGACTTTCAGGACATCGACAACAACCCATTCGCGGCAAACTCCGCGGTGAATCACAAAGTTTGGTACCTTCTGTTGTACCCCAAATTTTACCCTCCGATATTCTGATCGTTTGCATATCCTTTTCATTGGTCTCTGTTTCCGCATTTTAGTAAACATATCAATAATCATGCATTTTTTGTTAGAATTTAATTTGTTTTATTTCTTTTTTTTTACAAACTATTTTCAATTATCTTTTTATTATTTTTAGTTTTATTATTATTATTTCTCTTTTATTATTATTATTATTAATTTTATTATTATTAGTTTTATTATCATTATTAGTTTTATTATTATTAGTTTTATTATTACTAAGCTTTATAACTATTATTATTATTATTACTTTTATTTTGTCTATCTTCATGGTAAGTGGGGACCACTCAATCATTCTAACACTTCACATGGATTGCCAACTTGGATTTATCAATGACCAAATATCATTCTCACACTTCACTCATCAATGGCCAAGAATCATTCTCATAAAGTCACATGGATTGCCACATCAACACTCCCACTTTATTCACACTATAAATAAGATCTCTCTTTCTCTCATTTGACACACCAGATTCACCCCACACAAAGGCTGAATACTCTCTTAATTTTCTCCCTCAATTATTCTTGCAAATTTTCTGGAGAGAAGGCTCGTCTTCATTTTTCCATAACTCGTGTCATTGAAGAGGCAGTGGACCGTCTCCACTAGGTAACATTCACCTCTTTTATTTCTCCGTTTTCAAAGTACCATGATCATTTATTTATGTTGTTATCAAGTTCATTAGCATGTTAATATTTTTCTGGAAAAAGTATTGTAATATCCTATAATTTTTGTTTGGTTTTATTATGAATGATGTTTAAAAGATAAGATAAAAATTCAAAAAGACAAAAAACATGCTTCATCACCACCCTTTTATTATTTCATACTATTTTTATTTTATTTTCCATTTATTTCTTAATTTTGTTTCTCTAGTTTTTATTTTAGGAGCACTTTGAATTTTTAGTTTCAATTTATCATGTTATTTCTTGAATTCATAACTTTTTCTTTCGAATTTTGTTTTGATTTTTATTTTTCGCTTACGATCTTTATTTCGATTTTTTGGGCCAATGATATTACAAAATCATGACTTAGTTGATTTATGCAAAATGACTAAAAAGTCTTGATATGTATAAGGCTCATTTCTTTATTTTTGTTGGTCAATGAAAGTCGAATATCAAAAGATTATTGATCCTCCGATTAAATCTTGATCAAGACGAGACTAACTTTATTCTTCATTTCGAGTCCATTTTCTTTACTTTAGGCCGATGACATTGCACAAATCTCGACTTTGATTATTTCAAATCAATAAAGTCTTGATAAATATGAGGCCACTTTTTACTTATTTTTATTGGTCGATGAAAGTAAAAAATCTAAGATTATCGATTTATCGATTTAAATCTTGATTAAGACGATACCAACCTTATTTTTTTCATTCCGGTTTCATTATCTTTATTTTGGTCGATGACATAACAAACTTCATGGTTTGGTTGACTTCATTGAATCAACAAAACTTTGATCAATATGAGACCGCTTTCTCTTTATTTCAGTTTCATTTACTTTTTAGTCGATGAAAGTCAAGAATCATTGATTATCGATTCCTCGATTAAATCATGATTAGGACGAGACTAATTCTATTTCGTGTTCTTAGCAAGCAAACATAACATAACACAAACTTAGCAAGAGGTTCCTATAGAGTACTACAGATACTTAGGGTGCTAATACCTTCCCTTTGTATAACCAACCCCCGAACCTTAGATCTCCCCCCTTTAGGTTTTTTTAACGATCTTGAACCTTTCCTTTGGATAAATCAAAGTCGGTTGTAAAAGAAAATGATGCAAGTTAAGTAATAGCTTGTTATCCGATTCTCACCGCAACAGAAATGGCGACTTCACTGGGGAATCAGTTAGACCTATTGGTGGTCCTTTCCTAAGAGGGTTAAGCCAATCTTGTTTTTATGTTATTCATGTTTGCTTATTTACTTGTATAGGCATATGTATGTCATATTTGCTTATATACTTGTATCTTTGTTCTTGCTTTATTATCCTATTTATTTTGGGTTATCATGGTATCTATGAGTGAGATAAGTCCTAACCCAGACTTGAGAGAACACATATGTTTAGGAACCGTGGACATAGTCAAGGGAACTTCGAGGGAGAAATCCCAAAGGAGGGAACTTGAAGTCCACACTCAGTTGAGGCCCTCTTGGAGGTGGTAAATGTTGAACGAGCAATCGTGAATGCGTTACTACTTTCGACCTAGGAGCCAGAGATACTGGTGACCTTTAGTTATCCCTTTTCCCCACCTGGCCTATTTAGGATGTAGTGCGATGACTGTGAGGGAGTAATCCTAAATAGTTGCTATGCGATACTACACTCAGACGAGACTCTCTTGAGGATTTTATCGATCACCGAGCAATCGGGAAGTCGATAAAATCTGAAAGATGGGTTGTTGACTCTGGGAACTCTTTAGAACCTTGCTCTGTAGATACAAGAACCCTAGTACACACCCTGTGGTTGGTTCTTTACCCATACTTCATGTTGTGATCTCGAACCCTTGATCCTGTTGCATGTGTTTTGTATCCTGTTTGCATTGCATTGCATATCATTTGCATCTTTGCATGTCTCATTGCATACGTCTGTCTGCCCAGCTACTCATTTCCAGTGGTCTCTATCTTCTAGTGTCATCTGTGAGTCGTCAAGCTGATTCCTCAACACCGATACCAGACTAGAGCTAACTATAGATGCAAGATGTTAGAATAAGATGTACACAATGCTGAGATCCGAATGGAGATCGATGACCTTAAGTCAAGCGTGACCAAACTCACTGAGATGATTCAAGTTTTGATTGCTAGGGGAGAGCAACCTCAAAGGACTGTCATCCAGGAGTTTTCAAATGCTGATCCTTAACCTGTTCAGGTGCCACCTTCAACTTGGCCAGAGTTTGATTTGCCACACGGTTATTCTCCACCTCTTGCATCTGCTGCTACGGTTGGTCAGACTGATATACCAGCTCGACCTCCTCCACGTCCGACTACAAGACAAAACCAGTACCATAATAGAAATCATTTTGATCCAATTCCCATGAAGTACACTGAACTGTATCCTAGTCTGGTTAAACAAGGTTTGATTACCACAAGGCCTATGCCACCTCCTCCAAATCCTCTTCCAGCCGGCTATAGGGCTGATCTTCATTGTGAATACCATCAAGGTGGTGCTGGCCATAATTTGGAAGATTGCTTTGCGTTGAAGGCTAGAGTACAAGAGTTGATGAGAAACAAAATCCTCTCCTTTAAGGACAATCCCAATGTCCGGAGTAACCCTCTGCCAGGGCACGCCAAGTGAAGCTTCAGTCGACTTCAGCATGCTATCTTCCTAAAAGCCAGTGTTTCAGACAAGACAACTCATATTTGTTTCTGATTATTCACTAGGCCTTGTTTCTTATTGTTTGCGTTTTCCTTTGTTTCGTACTAGCTGTTTGCGTCCAAATTGTGTTTGTACTTTCATGTTAATGAAATAAGCATTTGCAACTTTTTGATTCAATTCATTTGTTTTCGCTATTTACTTCCTAATGCTTTCTGTTTCAAGAAAAATAAAAAAAATTCTCTTTTCCACTTTCTTTTTTATTATGCAAAGATTGGAGGGAGGATGATGAAAACGTCATACCCAAATTGCTGTTAGTATGCTTTCAAATCAAAACTTTGCTTACGATGTAAGGCATTGTTTCAACTCCCAAACACTGGAGAAATAAGGAAGATAATCCCTCTTTAACCCCTTCGAGCCTTGAAGTAGGAGTTTCTTTTCTTTACAAATAAAAACCCGCAATCTTAACCTGGGGCAGGGTAGTTCTCAGTTAACTTGATTGTGCATTCAAATACAAGAGTAGCATTCAAGACGCCTTTCAACAAAAGGTTGCATTCACAAATTCTCCTTCGCACATAACAAACAAGTGTCGAAGATGTCTTTCAAGTCAAACGCCAATTCACTTTAATCCTTAAGCCAGGCAGTCACTAAAAAAAAAAAAAAAAGAGAAAAGAAAAGTTTGTGTGACAACTAAAGGAGGAAATCTTTAAATCCTTTATCCTAAAAGTCCTCAATGCCAAACAATTTTGTAAGGAAGCAATGACTGCCATCTCGAGTCCATTGAACTTTTGACCCATCATCATTACTATCATCAGTGCAATTCCTAACCTATAAGAACTTGAGTGCATAGTTTGAGTTAACTGAGCGTAGGACTGGAGTTCATCACGTCGATTGGGTGGGTTACAAATAAACTTTGAGCCTTTATCCTTTGTTTCTTAAACCGTGAACCAGGCCACATTATAACCCTCAAAAGACCTAACTGAAGCAAGGTTATTTTGAAAGTATACTACAACAAGGTTGCGCAAACTGACTCCAAAAGATCTTTGCAGGTCACCTATTTTGGGTATTACACCCGTTGCTTAAACGTTTCACTTTAATGTCTTGAACCACCGTGTTCTGACCAATATCCCGTATACTTTGCACCTCTTTCAAAATGATTTTGATTTCAAAAGTTGCATGAACTTTGCATTTACCATGTTTGTACAAATACTTTTGTTTGCAAACTAGTTTTCTTCTTAAGGAATTTTCAAACAATTAAGAAACTTGGTCGGTGATCCAATCAGGGGCAAGTTCCTTCCATATCCTGTTGAGAATCAGTTCAAGATGTGAGGTTTAATGGCGACTTCTCAAAATCGGTTTATACATAAGATTTTTCAAGACTCATACTGGGGCAAGCTTTCCCAGTGTACAGTAAAATAATCATTTTCAAAACCCAGACTACGGTAAGCTTTCCAAGAGCACCATGAAACAGTCATTTCCAGAATCAATCAAGCCGAAGCAATGATCAGTTCATCTACAACAGTCAGCTGGTCTGGGGCAGTTTACCTGAAGAATCCCCAAGCAACTCTTTATCCTTCCTACAAGGATCATCAATTTGGATACGGTTTATTAGTGTGGCAAAGATGTGTTCAGCAGAAGCATCTCTAGTCCCAAGCAGAATGGCAGTGATCTCCGTGTAGAGGAATCAGTCTTCCAGTCTTGTCTTCCCAGAGAGTCGAGCCATATCGTCGACATCCGCATTCGCATTTGATCATATATCATCTGCATAATTTATACCATATGCATAACATGAGTGTTTTATCCTCATTTGCATTTCTCCCGAGGTCCTGTCGTTATCCGCGTCTTACTAAAACGTTACCTGTCCTTTTTCATTCAGTGCCATTCCTGAATGTTGTCATTCTCTTGCGCATCTAATCTTGTTGATAGATGTTGGTCTTCTCTCATTCTAGTGCTATTCCTGGATCTTTATATTCTTTCACTCCAGTGCCATTCCTGGATGTCTGTCTCTTGTGATCTCTTGTGCCATTCCTGGATATCTTATTCCTCTTGTTTCTCCCAGTGCTATTCCTGGAAGTTTTGCCTACCTTCTGTAACCACAATCAAATTTGCTTGGATATCTTTTAGTGCTATTCCTGAATGTCTTATTTGTCCATTCAGTGCCATTCTTGGATGTCTTTCTCGCTATAATTTGATGCCATTCTCAGCTATTATGATTTGTACCTTCCATTCAAAGCCAATATTGAATGCCTGGTGTCCTTTTATTCAATGACCATATAGTCTTGTTTGTTCACTTTATCTAAAGCCGTTATTAGATATTGTGATTTATACCTTTCATTCAAAGTCAGTATTGGATGTCCGGTTTCTCTACCATCTGATGCCTATCCAGATGTGTCTCTCCTTCTGATGTTTTTTCAGATCGAGTCTTTGTTCACTTTGACTAAAGCTGTTATTAGATATTGTGATCTATACCTTTCATTTAAAGCCAGTATTGGATGTCCGGTTTCTCTACCATCTGATGCCTATCCGGATGTGTCTCTCTTTCTGATATTTTTCAGATAGAGTCTTTGTTCACTTTATCTAAAGCCGTTATTAGATATTGTGATTTATACTTTTTGTTCAAAGCCATTATTAGATGACTGGTTTCTTTGCATTCAAAGCCATTCTTGAATGTAGTCTCTGTTCACATTCATCTAGAGCCATTATTAGATATTATGATTTGTACCCTTCATTCACAGCCATTATTGGATGACTGGTTTTTTTTGCCATCTGATGTTTTTCCGGATGTGTCTTGAAGATCCCGTTTGAACTCTTCAGTATAAGAAAATCCCAGAAAATCTTTTGTTGGTGTCTATCCTTTTATTTCAAATTGATCCCCAGGGGAGATCATGTCTTCTTTCTGGTTCCATGCCCAGTAAAGAGTGTTCTTTCATTTCCCCAGTGTCATCCGGTCACCTATAAACCTGTCGTCCATCTCCTTGGACTTTTCCCTAGTGGAGAGCACCTCTCTGGCTCCCATCCCCAGTGAGGGCCTGTAGGATTTCCTCTTTTTTTTTCTATCCTCGGTGCATCCTTAGAGTCTCCCTAGTGAGTCTATCGTTGGACAGTCTGTATCCCCAGTGAGTCTTTCTCGTAAATGCTAACCTTATCCTTCCCCAGTAAGCTCACCTGTGGTGGATTGCCCTTCATCCTTGGTGTTTTGTTTGTCTGCCCCTTTGCATTTAGCATTCCATCATTTTCATCATATTAGAGTTCATTGCATGTCAGCATTTTTGTCCATAGCATTGCATGTCAGTGCGTCTGAGGGAAAAATTTTCGGTTATCTATATTTAAATACCTTCCACCATGATTTCATGAAGACTATCATCACTCATGTCATCCGGTGAAGATATTTAAATAGGGGCAACTGTTGTACCCCAAATTTTACCCTCCGATATTCTGATCGTTTGCATATCCTTTTCATTGGTCTCTGTTTTTGCATTTTAGTAAACATATCAATAATCATGCATTTTTTGTTAGAATTTAATTTGTTTTATTTCTTTTTTTTACTAACTATTTTCAATTATCTTTTTATTATTTTTAGTTTTATTATTATTATTTCTCTTTTATTATTATTATTATTAATTTTATTATTATTAGTTTTATTATCATTATTAGTTTTATTATTATTAGTTTTATTATTACTAAGCTTTATTACTATTATTATTATTACTTTTATTTTGTCTATCTTCATGGTAAGTGGAGACCACTAAATCATTCTAACACTTCACATGGATTGCCAACTTGGATTTATCAATGACCAAAAATCATTCTCACACTTCACTCATCAATGGCCAAGAATCATTCTCATAAAGTCACATGGATTGCCACATCAACACTCCCACTTTATTCACACTATAAATAAGATCTCTCTTTCTCTCATTTGACACACCAGATTCACGCCACACAAAGGCCGAATACTCTCTTAATTTTCTCCCTCAATTATTCTTGCAAATTTTCTGGAGAGAAGGCTCGTCTTCATTTTTCCATAACTCGTGTCATTGAAGAGGAAGTGGACCGTCTCCACTAGGTAACATTCACCTCTTTTATTTCTCCGTTTTCAAACTACCATGATCATTTATCTATGTTGTTATCAAGTTCATTAGCATGTTAATATTTTCTGGAAAAAGTATTGTAATATCCTATAATTTTTGTTTGGTTTTATTATGAATGATGTTTAAAAGATAAGATAAAAATTCAAAAAGACAAAAACCATGCTTCATCACCACCCTTTTATTATTTCATACTATTTTTATTTTATTTTCCATTTATTTCTTAATTTTGTTTCTCTAGTTTTTATTTTAGGAGCACTTTGAATTTTTAGTTTCAATTTATCATGTTATTTCTTGAATTCATAACTTTTTCTTTCGAATTTTGTTTTGAATTTTATTTTTCGCTTACGATCTTTATTTCGATTTTTTGGGCCAATGATATTACAAAATCATGACTTAGTTGATTTATGCAAAATGACTAAAAAGTCTTGATATGTATGAGGCTCATTTCTTTATTTTTGTTGGTCAATGAAAGTCGAATATCAAAAGATTGTCAATCCTCCGATTCAATCTTGATCAAGACGAGACTAACTTTATTCTTCATTTCGAGTCCATTTTCTTTACTTTAGGCCGATGACATTGCACAAATCTTGACTTTGATTATTTCAAATCAATAAAATCTTGATAAATATGAGGCCACTTTTTACTTATTTTTATTGGTCGATGAAAGTCAAAATTCTAAGATTATCGATTTATCGATTTAAGTCTTGATTAAGACGAGACCAACCTTATTTTTTTCATTCCGGTTTCATTATCTTTATTTTGGTCGATGACATAACAAACTTCATGGTTTGGTTGACTTCATTGAATCAACAAAACTTTGATCAATATGAGACCGCTTTCTCTTTATTTAAGTTTCATTTACTTTTTAGTCGATGAAAGTCAAGAATCATTGATTATCAATTCCTCGATTAAATCATGATTAGGACGAGACTAATTCTATTTCGTGTTCTTAGCAAGCAAACATAACATAACACAAACTTAGCAAGAGGTTCCTGTAGAGTACTACAGATACTTAGGGTGCTAATGCCTTCCCTTTGTATAACCAACCCCCGAACCTTAGATCTCCCCACTTGAGGTTTTTTTAATGATCTTGAACCTTTCCTTTGGATAAATCCCCATGAATGTCTTCAAGCCTGATACGAGAGCTTTCAGGAGCAGTGTACTTAACCAAGAAGTCGTACTTGCCACTTGGTTGTCCTAAGGTATCCCATACTTTAGTGGAACTGGAGGAGTCATCCTTCTCGATGACGTTGACCTCAGGAAAAGCATAGTTGATGAACTCTAGTCCTGCAATCTTTGCAGATTCATCGTTGTGCTGGATATCTTCTGAATGCCCTGAGTAATGATCCCATGATTTGGTGGGGACGCATGTATTCTTTTTAATGATGCCCAACTGATATGTATCGTTTGGCTGACTCTTTTGCCCCAAGTCTTCTGGGTACGACTTCCAGATAGGCAAGTCATCCATAGGGTCAAAATAGTCGTAGTCAAAGTTGTCTTTCATCAGAGTGTCCTCCTCTAATGAGTTGAGTGGAGCACGACATCCTTCCGGATCACAATCTCCGTATATCATCTTGACGTCTAATTTTGGTACATATCTCGGACTCTGCACGGGATAGCAAAATGGCGTAGGCGTTTATTCCTGAGACATATAACCGTCCTCGTTAAGATAGGACTTCCAGTCTTCATCTGTATCGGAGGAATCCCCCTCACTAATGGTATATACTTCTTGAGACACTAGGTAGAGGAAACCTCCACCGTGGAAGAAGTCCTGAATGGGATGAAAGCTTTCGTCATTAATAGCAATATGGGTATAGGTTGAGGAAAAACCAAACCCTTTCTTTGTCTTGTTATCCGTAGGAATGACAAGCTGTCCCCATCCCTTTGCGTTGTTACTCTTGATCACTTTAAGAGCATCTTTGTATGGGGAAATCGATGTTCCTTTTTCTGATTGATTCTCATTGCTCACTATCGTAACCCTAAATTTGACATCCCTCTTTTGCCTTTTGCATAAGCGCGAACATTCACATCGCTGGCATATGCATCCGCACTTTTCTCTATGTGTTTCTTATTGCAGGATTTTCAGGCTTTTTTGCCCGAGTAATTGCATCCTCACGAAGTCATTACATCATCAAATCAAGCTCAAAGTAAAGGTTTCCATGTTTACTCATCAAAACAAGAGGTGGAAAATCGAAACCGGGACTTCAGTATCATTTCCCAAGCAAATTTGGGCAAAATTGGCTGAAGTAACCTGTTACCCTATGGTGAGTAACCGGTTACTCTGTACAAAGTTGCAGTTCCTGCTGCATTTTTTGGGACAGCAGCTATGTACACTCATTGGTCTTTGGTTCTACAGTGTTCTAGCATCATGTGGAATGTTCTAGACATCTCTAGACATTTTAAGACTATCCAAGACATTCCAAGTGCATTTATTCCAATGCTTCACTCTAAATTAAGTGCACCATGTTCCTTGATTTCCAAGCATGTCAACCTTTGGATGTTGGAGTTTACATTGGGATTGTTACCGAGTTGATGCTAACTAACCGAGTTAACCGCTTGACTCAGTGAGTCAAGTGTAACTAACTCTTAGCCTAGTTCTAAACCACCCAAAGCTAGCTCCTAGCCTAATTCCTAACCTCTCACACTCCAAAGCTAAACTCTATATAAACAAAGCTCCACCATTTCACAAACTCCTCCACAATCATTCACAAAAATTCACACTTTCTTCACTCTTAATTCTCTCATTTCTCTCTGCATTTTTCCGCAACTACTTCATATTCATCTCAATTTTCTTCCTAAACCTCACCATAGCTCTTCTCCATTGAAGATTAATCACTTCTACATTGGAAGTGATTATTTCTTGAGCTTAACCTTCACCACATTGCAATTTGTACTTGAGTTTTGGGAATTCTATTGGCTTTTGGATTCATCTCAAGTGTTTACTTCAAGATTCAATGGTCAGAATTTGTATTTCAGAGCTTCGTCGCAATTTGCTCGGTTTCGGTACGATTCGGCTCTAATTGAAGATTCCTCTGGTTTTCTTTGTTTATCTTCATCAAGATCACTTTGCAACAATCACCAAGCCAAATCTCCGGCTTGTAGGCTTCCTTTAGAGCTTTCTTTCTCTTTTTCCCTGCTGAGTTGGAGTTTTGCATGACGCACGATGCACAACGCACTGGAGCACTGTACAACTTGGAGCTGTTATGCTGTCCGTTTCAACTTCTGGACTACACCCTGTGTGTTAGAGAAGGAATGTGAATGGAGAATTCATACTCTTATTCTAACTACTTCAGGTAGGGGACAAATGACCCTGTGCTTGGCTTAGTCACCTCTATCTCCAAGCGGTAGTGTACCTTCTTCCCCCAGTCGAGTCGATCCTTGATCACTCATATCTCTTTCAATCTCTCTCTTTTGATCAATCACCTTCTTGGTTAAGATCATTTCCCCTTTGGGTAGCAAACTCTCTTTGTTTCAATACCCTGTTCTCTTCTTGTGGTCGATCATTGTCTTTTGATTCCCTTGAAGAGTCTCGATTCCTTTTTCTTCGGTTGAACACAATCTTCTTGTCAAACACCGAAACCCCTGCGGAGTTCGCAACCTTCTTTTGATTCTTCTCCTTTTGTTTGGTTAACCACTGCCTGTCAGTTAAAACACCAATTTGCACTCCTTCTTAGTTAATCATAGTCTATCTATTAACACACTGAATTCCTATTGGGTTAAGCACCTTCTCTTGGTTAATCACCCATTTCTTCAGTTAACCACAGTCTACCTATTAAAATACCGAGCCTTTTGAGTTAATGATCTTCTCTTGGTTAATCACTCGTTTCCTTCTCGGTTAATCACAGTTCTTCTGTTAAAACCGAATCCCTAGCAGTTGGCAACCTTTTCTTAGTTCGAATACTTGTACCCTTGGGTTAGTAGCCTTCTTTTGGTTCAATACCCCTTTTGTTGATCAAGTACTGTTTGTTCAGTCGGTATCGGCAGTCCTATGGGTCGTGACCTTTGCTTGGTCACACACCCGTCCTTTGGGTTACAACCTTCATTCGGTTCTACACCCGTTCTTTTGGTTAATCACAGTCTATCTGTTAAAACCTTTCCCCCCAGAGTCTTAATCTCTCTCTTCGGTTAACCACTGTCAGCCAGTTAGTACATCAAACCCCTTTTCTTTTGGTTTCAACACCATCGCCTTTGTTTGTTCCCCAGTAGGGTCGCTACTTTCTAGTCCCCAGCACAATCCTTTGTTCTCTTACCTCCCCAGTGGGGTTTCTTCTATACCTTTTATTCCCTTATTTTCTTGGTTTCGACACCACTATTTCATTTTATCCTCAATACAACCATTTTCTTTTCCTCTGCATTCCTTTCTTGGTTTCGACATCAATTCTTTTATTATCCCCAGCAGATCTTTCTCTACCTCTTTTGCTTTTGGTTTTGTCACCACTTTCCTTTCCTTTTCCTTTTCCGCCTTAGTTCCACGAACTACGAAAGCTCTGATTCTACATTCATTCGAATGTATAATACGTAGGAACGAGATCGCGATGATCTTGGCGAGCACACTTCCACCCTTCCACCCTTCCACCTTCTTCCATTCTCCTTTCTTTTCACTGGTTCCCATGAACTACGATGCTTTGATTTCCTCATTGCACTATGAGGGTACGTAGGCACGAGGGCCACAATCCTCCGCGAGCACTCTCTTTCTTTTCTTTCTCTTTCTCTCCTTTTCTTTTAGCGAGAAGCCTTTAGATAGATAACCCATCCAAGCCTAGAAGCAAGGGAAATGGTTCCCGTCGAGTACGACGAATACGTTAGGTGCTAGTACCTTCCTTTCGCATAACCGACCCCCGTTCCCGTTTCTCTTCCCTTTGGGTTTTATCGATATTTTCCCTGTCCTTTGGGACTAAATAAAGTTCGGTGGCGACTCTGTATTATCTTTGAGTGTACGATTCACTCAGGTATAAACCAACCATCTTCACTCACCGAAAGTGCTTGGAACTGGGTTCCAACAACCTCCTCTGGTTCTAAACAGGATGATGATGATAAGTTGCTCATGATTAAGGCTTACTCCCCACAGACTGTGACTAGTTGGTCGTTTTTGACGAACTTCAGCTTCTGGTGAAGTGTCGAAGTGACTGCCCCAGCCTCGTGTATCCAAGGTCTTCCTAATAAACAGCTGTATGCTACTCGGATGTCAATGACCTGGAAAGTGACTTGGAAAGTGTGAGGACCGATAATTATGGGAAGATCGACTTCGCCGATAACTATTTTTCGGGATCCATCAAATTCTTTGATGATGACCTCACTGCCTCTCATCGGAGATCCTTGAAATGATAGTCGCATTAAAGTAGATTTGGAATAACATTCAGAGCTGATCTGGTATCTACCAGTACGCTGGCTAAAGCATCATCCTGGCAGTTGACTGTAATGTTAAGTGCCATGTTGTGATTTTTGCCTTCTTCTGGCAGTTCTTCATCACTGAATCCTAAATTGTTGCAGGAAGTGATGTTGGAGATGATGTTGTCAAATTGTCTTATTGTCACATCTTGTTCCATAAAGGCTTGCTATAAAACTTTCTGTAGAGCTTCTCTATGAGCTTCAGAACTGAGTAAAAGAAACAACAAAGAGATTCATGAAGGAGTTTGCAACAGTTGGTCTACAATGTTGTGCTCGCTTTTCTAGATGAGCTTTAGCATCTCATCGTGGTTCTTTGAAAGGTCGGGATTACTGGATTGACCAACTGGTTGATTGGGAACTTCTGTTTGAGGTTCCTTTTCTCTGGTGGGTTCTCCAACTCCTCTATTGAAGATCCGCCCGCTCCGTGTGACTCAACTAATGTAGGCAATGTTTACGACGAAGGGTAATGGAGTTTCCTTTCCATTCTCGATTGTTGTTGTACCGTATTTGTAAGGGATAACTTATCAGATTTGTATGTTATTGGTCCCGGCAGATAGATAACCACATGAGCCTTCTGGTTTTTCTGACCATCGTAGCCGGCCTCAATTGGTTCGAGGTTGAGAATCTTTCTACTATCAAGAGGAACTCTTGATTCATGGAGTAGAGGGATTATGGCACATACGTCTTTAGTTACTTCTCGTTTAGGGATTAAGACAATGTCTTTGCTTTAATCAGGAAGATATTCTTGCATTACATTGATCGACCCAGAGCTTGAACATGGTCGAATCTCTTTGCAGTCCAACTGGTTTTGAAAGGCTTCTCGCACGAGGTAGCATCCTTGGTTGTTCTCTGAACAAACTCTACAACGCTCATAGGTGTGTGATGGCACTCGGCCACGTCCACTTTATATGCAGTGCAACCTTACTAGATATGTTTCCATTGATCGAACATCCTGACTTTGATGCCTAGCAGGGTTCCCGTCAGTCATACTGATCTGTTGTGTGTCTTCATCTAGATAGATCGGAAGCCACCAGTGGTTCAACCAGTGTTGAAGTGTTCTTTGGACAAGTGCACATCCTTGGTCGTCTTCACGACATACTTTACAGTTCTGATAATCATGTGAAGCCAGAAAACCGAGCCTGGCCTGCTTAGCGTGTAATTCTACCAGGCTGGTATTCATCAGGCGAATATCAAATATTTGAATCATATTAACTTGATAATGACTTCTATCACGGTAGTCCTGAATCCATCCGAGATCCATCTGACATTGAAGGGCCTCTTGTACAAAAGAGCATCCCTGATTATTTATTGAGCAGATCGGACATGAATTGTAATCGTGCCGTGGCAGATCATGATATTGGCTTTGCCTTGAGTGCATTGCCACCAAGTTGACATTCATTGCCAGAATGTTGTGGTTCTGGACAATGTTGGGATTTGCGTGACCCATATTGACCTCACGGATTCGGTGATTTTGGATCCATCTGAGATCCATTTGTTCCTATAGAGCTGATTGCACTATGGAACATCCTTGATTATTCTTGGAGCAGATATCAAACTGGTGTTAATTATGAGACGGTACATGATCGTATCTGCTCTGTCTGCAATGCATCCTGACGAGATTGGTTCCTAATAGGAGTACATCGTGAATTTGATAGTTGTGGTTAGATTCTTCCTCTATCAAATTTACTGCAGCTTTCTCATGTTGAGGCAACGGGTTCGTCTGAACATTTGGATTTGTATCCTTGAAATATAGGACCCCGTTCTTGACAAGATTTTGCACATCAGATTTGAAGCTGAGATAGTTTTCTATGTTATGCCCTGGTCCTCCTTGATGGTAAGGGCAAGTTTGATCCGCTTTGAAACAAAAAGGCGAATTTTCCGGTATTGTAAGAGGAGACCTGGTTTGGACGTGCCCCTTGACCAGTAGTAGTGGAAACAGTTCTGTGTACAACATCGGTATAGGGTCAAACCCTGGTGGTCGCGTTATACGGTTGTTATTATTGCATTGAGGACGATCCTACTGAAGAGGTTGTTGTGTCATTTGTTGATACTGTTGTTGATTTGGTTGGCTCTGAACAACCTGAGGTTGATACATTGGAATAGCCACAGGGTTGATAGCAGGAGTTACTACTGCTACTGGTTGATACCGTTGCCTTTGATTTTTGAGAGATATATTACCAATATCCTGCTCTTTTTTCTTAAGGAAAGCATTACCATATCTTTTGGTACTGCTTGATGGTCCTGCATCTTTGACCAGACATCCTTCTCGGACTGCTTCTTCGAGGCGTACTCCCATGTTCACCATCTCAGTACAGTCGTTGGGTGCACTTGTGACCATTCGGTCGTAATAGAATGAGCTCAAGGTTTTCAAAAAGATCTTTGTCATCTCTTTTTCCTCAAGAGGGGGACAAATCTGGGCGGAAATTTAACGCCATCTCTGATCATATTCCTTAAAGGTTTCCTTGTCCTTCTGCGACATTGCTCGGAGCTAATCTCTGTCTGGTGTCATGTCCAGGTTATACTTATACTGCTGAACGAAGGCAGTGCCAAGATCTCTAAAAGTGACGATCTTAGTTTGGTTTAAACCCATGTACCATTTGAGTGCGGCACCGGTTAAACTACCTTGAAAGTAGTGGATCAGTAGCCGTTGATTCTCTGTCTGAGTTGACATCTTTCGAGTGTACATCACCAAATGACTTTGGGAGCAGGAGTTGCCCATGTATTTTTCAAAGTCAGGCACCTTGAATTTGTGCGGGATTTTCACATTGGGGACCGGACAAAGGTCTGTGGTGTCCTTTCCGAATAAATCCTGGTCGCGAATGGCATGCAGTTCCTTCTGCATTTCCAGAAATTGCTCCTGGAACTCATTCATTCTATCGTACATACTTTCATTTCCACCAGAAGGTATCTGTGTGTCATACCCCAAATTTTGACCACTAAGATTTGCCATCATTGTGCAAATCATCATCACAATATGGATGAACCATTAGTCTCCCCAAAGATGGGTGAGCATCCACTACAATCAGACTTAGGGTTTCAAGTCCTCTCAGAGCTCTTAGACAAAGGATCAATCAAGAAATGACATGATCTTCAACTTGTCTAGCCTCTCAAACATCCAAAAAGGATCAAGAGGACTCCCACTTCAAGGATTAAGCACAAGGCTTCTCCCTTCTAGGTGGATCAAGCCTTAAGATCGCTAGTGTCACCAAATTAGGGTTTGGTCGACCAGGGCCTCCAGATGGAAATTTTCCTCTGGGCATGAGCCAATGCTTCAAAGCATAATCTATGATGCTCCAAGGGATCTCATGAACCCAATTATCAAGTCAATTTAGCCTAAGGGGATGCATTCATAAAAAAAATCAGGAATTAGGGTTTCTTGACCTAATTCACCCCTAAGTTGACTTTTGGGACAAAACATGAGCCAAGACCTCAAGAGGGGATTTGAGGGTCTCAAATACATCACATGGATCCATTTGCAACAATGGATTGATCCAAGAAGCTTGAGCAACAAGTTTCAATTTCATCAGAACCACAGTTAGGGTTTCGCGGAAAAAGTCAACTGTATCTTTGACTTTTGACCAAGACATGCTCCCAAACCCTAAGACATGATTCAATACACCCTATAACACCTATGAAATCAATCCATCAAGTTTTATTTAGGTCAAGGACTTGATTTCATAGAGGATCGCACAGTTTGGAATTCATCTGACAAAAAGTCAACTGTGCACAAAAGTCAAACTTTGACTTTTTGAGATTTTTCACAATTATGGTTCTTTGACCCCAAAATGATGTTAATGTATGATTGGAATCATCATTCATCAAGAAAAATCAAGAAAAGTGGGATAACTTGTAAAAGGGGTAACCATGAAAAACTTAGAAATTTTTCTAAGTTATGGAACAAAGTGGCTAGGGTACCAACTTTGGAGGATCATAACTCCTAAACCACAAGGCCATTTTTTCTCATCCAAATATGGATTTGTAGCTCTCATTAACCTCTACAAAAGCTTCAACTATACCTCATTCCAATTCATCATGGATTTTGAGTTATGGAATGATCAAAATCACAAAAAGTGAAAATGTCATTTTTTTCCAACACTTAGTGAAATTTTCACTAAGTCAGAATCTGCCTCCACTTTTTTCCAAATGTAGGGGCATTTTTCACTTGGATCCAAAAAGTATCAAAACCAATTATGATCAAACAGTTATTGTATCATATGAGGGCATTCCAAAATGGCCAAGAACTCCATCATATTCCACTTGAGCCATGAGATATGACAATGGCAATATGCCTTGCTGAAAACTGCCAAGGCTAGGCAGAATTTTGCACTTTTGCTCGATTTGGAAAAATCAGATAATTCCAAGCCTTGTCATCACTTTGGACACATCCGATGATCAAATCTAAAGGGAACAAACACTGATCCAAGCCTCCAAAGTCTTTGGAACAAGAAGTAGCATGCCAAACCTAGAAATCCCTAAAAGAGGGACAAAACTCCAATTTTGGATTGGAGCATTTAATGGATGCACCAAGGTGGCATGGACTGACACATTTGCAACTGAATTTAGTCAAGAATGATCCAACAACTAGGGAACCACAACTCTGTGCTCTAACCTCTAGTCAATGGCTAGAGGAGACTTGAGATTCGAAAGTGCAACCATTGGCCAAACCTCTGCAGCAGTTGCCATTCACTATTTCTTGCAAAAAAAACTCGCTTTACTATAAATAGAGCTCATTTGTGCTCAGTTTGAGTACACCAAAGTACTACAACACTTGCTTTCCTCAAAATCTCTTTCTCTTGGCCAAAATGCCTTCTTTAGCAAAGTAACTCTGAGTTTTTGAGTTAGGGAGCAATTCCACCACAACTTATGATCCAAACACATCCAATATGTCATATCTAAGCTGTCCAAACTCACACAAGTGACCTGTAATCCTTAAATCTCAAAGTCACCTCTCAAAACCTCAAAATAGGCTTTTTGTGCATTTTTCAAGCCATGTCTTAATTCAGTCACTTTCCAAACCAGATAAAACCTCAAACACACTCCAAATATCATCCTTGAACTGCCCCAAATGGCTCCCAACATCTGGAACACCATTTGAGAGAGTTGATATTTTGGCCATTTTAACCCCTTTTGCAAGAAAGGGCCAGTTTGTGTTTTTGCAGGTTCCAGCTGATTCGATTCATCCTAAAAGCTTCTAAGGGATCATTTGAGGGTGTCCAAAGCATCAAATCATTTCTGGAACAAGTGGCTTGGCAGATTGCACAAAAAGCTCAAAAAGAGGTAAGCATCATGACTTGAACTTTCCAAAATATGTATTGCTTTGAAGTCCACTAATCATGCATCTCTTCTACATGTTATATGAGTTGTGTTTGCACCAATTTATAATGTAATTCATGCTTGTACCAAGAGATGGCATAGAAAATGCAAAATATGGTCTTTTTCAAAACCACTATCGGATTTTGAGGAAGGAGCATGATCTGGAAAAAATACCACCACCATTGGATTCCTTGTGAAATTCTAGGCCAGATGTATATAAATTTTGTCCCCAACCATGGAGAAATAAGAAAGTTATGGACCTTCCCATTTCTTGTCAAAACTTGTCTTGCCTTGCCTTGACCAGGTCTAGAAAACAAGGTAAGCCTTGTGTATTTGTTGGTTTGTTTCAATCAACGGATGTATCACCACCCCAGTGGTAAGGCGCGCGCCCTATAACCTTGAGGTCGTGGGTTCAAACCCCACCCATACCATTTTGTATTTTCTCACATTTTTGCTATTTTTCCAATATTTTCATGTTTTATTAATTAATTGGAAAATTAATAACTCCTTCAATTTTAATTATTTTTTATTGGTTCTTTTTGCAAAAAATCACAAAAATGTTGAAATATTTTGTTCCACAAAAAATTAGATTTATATTATTTATTTAATATAATTAGTATTTTTTTGAATAAATGCCTTTTATTTGTTTTTAAACCTTTTAAAAATAAATATCCATTTTGGAATATCAAAACCAAGTAGGTTTTAATTCATCTTGTGATTAATCCCTTATTTTTCAAACCCTAAACAAAAATCACAAATGGTTTATTCAAACTTATTTGGCATTTTTATCATTTTTATTTGATTTTCTTTAAATATTTACTTTTAAAGAAAAGCAAAATTAGGGTTCTTTGATTTTCACCCTCACAAAACATTTTCAAACTTTGGGCCTCTATTAGAGTGTAAGACCCAACCCCTTTGGAAACCTAAACCTTTTTTGGGCCTCAGTCATTGTATAAGACCCATTGCGCTTTCAAAAATCCCGGCGCGATTGCCAGTTCAAAAATCAAACCCTTGGGCCTCTCCTCGAGCTATAAGACCCATTCAAACCATTTTGGGCCTCTAATAGAGTGTAAGACCCAACCCTTTGTAAATACAAACCTATTTTGGGCCTCAAATGTTGTATAAGCCCCGTTGTATTTCAAAAGTTCGGCGCGATCATCGCCCGTTTAAAACAAACCATCTGGGCCTCTCCTCGAGCTATAAGACCCATTCAAAATCATTTTTGGGCCTCTAATAGAGTGTAAGACCCAATACCCTTTTGAAACCAAAAACTTTTGGGCCTCAGTCGTTGTATAAGACCCACAGTGTTTTCAAAACCTCGGCGCGATCGTCGCCCTTTTCAAAATTAACCAATGGGCTTCTCTTTGAGCTATAAGACCCATCTTTGTTCACTTTCAATCGTTTTAGGCCTCTTGAGAGAGTGTAAGACCCATCCCTTTGTACAGAAAACCTTTTGGGCCTCAGTCACTTGTATAAGTCCCTGTACAAAATGCCCTGTACAAAATGACAGTGTGATCACTGATAAAACCTTGGGCCTCTCCTTGAGCTGCAAGCCCCAACAATCTTTTCAAAGCACTTTCACCTTTGATTTTGAATATAATACTATTATCAAATCTTTCTTTGTTGAACAACTAACCAAATAGCATGGAAACTCTACAACCGAGTAAGTGTTTACCCGCTTTGATTTCCCGCTTTCATATGTATATAACTGTATTGTGGGGCTGTGTCACTGTAAGTCTTCTTTCATAAACTCATATCGACTGTGTAATACTAGTATAAATATTTAGAGTTTCCCCGGCAACTACGTCTAGAACTAGAGAAAACCTCATCCGACGTTCTCCCGGATATTTCAACATAACCTAAACCATGAGAATTTTCTTTTACAACAATTTTAGATAACTAGATCTAAGAAATCTCCCCCTTGAACATTTCATATACAGAAGGCCAATGTTCCAAGTGAAACCCCTTCGGGAACTGTTCATCAGCCTCCTCTTGGGCTTAGTGCAAGGACCCACAGGCTTCCTAAAAGCATCCCCGCCTCCTCTTGGGCATTGTACAAGGACCCGTCGGCTTCTTAGAAGTTTTCACAGCCTCCTCTTAGGCTTCGTATAATGATTCTTCCTCCGGGAAGATAGCCTCCTGTTGGGCTTCGTACAAATTGTCCCTTCGGCTTCTTAAAAGTTTTTCTCTCCTCCTATTGGGCTTCGTACATATTGTCCTGACGACCTCTTAAAGGTATAGGAATAGAAATTAGTCAACTTAATAGAACAGTCTTTCAAAGAGTCTAGATCTTACTACCGCGAACGCACTGTCTCTTGATCTCTCTTAAGCATAGTACAAAAGATAAAACTCTAGACTTGGACAGTCTAATCTCCTTGAGTCTCGAAGACATTCTCAAGTTCCTTTCAAAAATTGGAAAAAAACACCCGTAGACTTGGGCAGTCTCAATACCCTTCGGATTCCCCATTTCCTTAAAGAACAGGAAATAATCCCGGTCCTCAGATCAAATCCATGAGTATAACATTACCCATATAAGAACTGATTTTCTCTTTTAACCAACATACTGGACCTGTCACTCAACTGAAACAGTAACCCTAGCCTCCTCTTGGGCTTTGTACAATGATTCTCCCCAGCAGAGTTAACCTTTGCAGCCTCCATCTCGGGCTTCGTACGAGATACAAAATACTTTCTTATTGAGTATAAAAGGCTCTCTTGTTGAGTCAAACCTTTGCAGCCTCCATCTCGGGCTTCGTACGAGATACAAAATCACTCTCTTGTTGAGTATAAAAGACTCTCTTGTTGAGTCAAACATTTTTAGCCTTCATCTTGGGCTTTGTATGAGATACTAAAACACTCTCTTGTTGAGTATAAAAGACTCTCTTGTTGAGTCAAACCCTTTTAGCCTCCGTCTTGGGCTTCGTACAAGACACATATAAAAACACTCTCTTGTTGAGTCAACCCTTTTAGCCTCTATCTCGGGCTTCGTACGAGACACAAAAGCATCCTCTTATTGGGTCAATAGCCTCCTCTTAGGCTTTGTATAAAGAAATCCCCATTTGATTCAATAAACCTTTTAGCATCAAACCATGCTTTGCTCACAGTATACAAACATCAACAACTCCTTTTCCCTCGTCTAATTGCTGTAAGCGGCAAGCCTCTGGATTATTTACATCCACGTCACTGTCCCTCTTTTAGCAAGAGAAATTCCTAAGGAAAGATCGCATTGCTCTAAACTGAGTTAAAGTCTTCTCCTTCAGGTTGAAAATCCCCTATAAAGGAAATTATGGCATTGCTGGATTCACATATCCCAGTTAAAGTAATTCTCCTTTATAATCAGTCACCCAACAATTGTGACAAACAGACCCCTTTAGAGATGACAAATTCTCTCTAAAGTCAACACCCTTTTAGCTTCACATCTTGGGCTTCGAACAAGATACAAATAGACCCTTCAGCTTCACATCTTGGGCTTTGAACAAGATATAAACCACTTTTAGCTTCATGTCTTGGGCTTTGACCAAGACACCAAAACACCATTTCCTCCCATAGAATAGGAGGAACTACGATCGCTCTGATTTCCCTATCCCGGGAATACGTAGGCATAAGATTGAAAAAGAATCTTAGCGAGCACACTAATAAAAAAAACCCCAAAGTCCCCTACCTCCAGCCAATCTAGCGCAGTATCCCAATAAATTCCCCATGAACAATCCCAGTATTTCGTTCTGAACAAAATAAGCAGAGAGAGACCCACGAACTAAAATCGCATCTGTAAACCAACAGTTTTGATTGTTTAACCTCAGTTTGCAAGCAGGGTTAGTTGGAGACATCTATTTCCTTTCCTTCATTAGCTTCAATAAGATAAAAAATGAATCGACTTGTAGTACCCCAGAGCGACAGTGCTTAAAAACCACATCCAAAATCGCTCGCTACAGAAAAATGGCGCCCACTGTGGGGCCCGTCTTTCTTTCTTACAATTTAGGGTGAAAACCTTGGACAAGTCATTTTCATGGCGGTGGCCGCCACAGAAAAATGGCGCCCACCGTGGGGCCCGACAAAGGAATGTTGTCTCTCTTATCTCTCTGGTTGAAACCTTCTCTTAGGACGAGTCCTTAGGTTCACAAGGTATCACTGAATGACGGTTCCATCGGGGAATGTCATTATTGGTAGGATCGGCCCTCACTAGGATCTTAGGTCAAAAATCTTTAAGTTGGGAAGGTACCACAGAATGGCGACTCCGCCGGGGAGCCATTTTCTGTTAGGATCATAGGATTCATAGCTCCTAAAAAGTTTAGGACATTAGGACAAATATATATACTGCTTTTCCTAATTGATATATGTGTTTATTTTTCTGCTAATGGGAATGCGTATGATGCCGCATGTGGAAAGATTGAGTATACACCTAGGAAAAACCTCTTTCAGTAGTGCGGAAGCTATCGGAAATAGTTGTCACGCGATACTACCCTCTTCTGAGATTCTTCGAAATACATCACCTAGCACGGTTCCCGGCCCGCTGATGTTATCTCGACAAGAATCAATGATTTTGAGAGACAGATATAAAAATCACTAGTATAAACCGTTGGGATGGGTAGAGCCTTGACTTCATGACACCGACCCTTTGACCCCATGTTTTTTCTATGTTTTCGTGTGCTGCATTCATGCATTCATTTTAAAAAACATTAAGCAAAGAAAAATTTTCTCTTCTACTCTCTCTTTTTCAAATTAAACTAAGACAATGATTGCAAATGTCAGAGAGAAAAGGATTGCGCTCATGGATTTCGGTAGAAGAAAAACTCACAAGTATACCTTCAAGGTTCCAAAACTAGAGGATTTGAGAGGATTAGCAAGGATGATCACTAACCCTGACGCTTTCAGAGCCAAGTACGGAGGTCTGCTACCTCTGTTAAGGGTCCATGTAATTGAAGGAATCATGGAGGCACTCATTCAGTTTTATGATCCGGTCTATCATTGTTTCACATTCCCAGATTACCAGCTCGCACCAACGCTGGAGGAGTATTCTCATCTGATTGATCTACTAATTACTGATCAAGCTCCCTTTTCTGGACTGGAAGAAATTCCTAAGGATCAAACCATTGCAGGAGCAATATATTTGGATGAGTCGGAAATCAAGACTCACATGATCACCAAGGGAGGAATCCCAGGTTTACCAGCCAAGTTTCTGGTAAATAAAGCTCTAGACTTTGCTAGTATAGGGAACGTGGCCGCTTTCGAGAGAATCTTTGTTTTGCTCACCTACGGGTTATTTCTGTTTCCCGACATTGATAACTTCGTCGATATCAACGCCCTTAAGGTTTTTCTCATTGGAAACGCCATACCAACCTTGCTCGCAGATGCGTATCATTCTGTACACTTAAGGAATTTATACAGCGGAGGAATGATCACGTGTTGTATACCCCTGCTATATAAATGGTTTATCTCCCATTTGCCTAAGTCTGCCGCTTTTTGGGATCATAAGAGTGCCTTACGTTGGTCGCAGAAAATCATGTCTCTTACCAACTCTGATATAGACTGGTACAATAGGATTTTTGACGGGATCAGAATCATTGACCATTGTGGAAACTTCCCCAACGTACCCCTCATAGGAACTAAGGGAGGAATAAATTATCTTCCAGTTTTAGTTCGTCGTCAATTTAGATACCCGATGAGGCATGTCCCGCGTAATGCTCATCTGGAAGGTCTTTTCTTCAAGGAAGGAGAAAATGTCAGGGCACTAAAGATGGAAATAGTGCACACTTGGAAACATGTTCATAAGAAAGGACGGGAGTCTCTAGGAAAATCGGACTGTGTCTCGGTGGAGCCTTATCTCCACTGGGTACAAACTAGAGCTCTCAAGCTAAAGATGCCTTATCCTCGTCATGGAGTTCTTCCGTCAAGGGAATTTGTCACGTACTTTATGACTGAAATGGGAAAAACTTCAGGTTACTCTCAACAAAGTTCAACAGGAGAGGAGGTCTTGGAAGAACAAGTACCACATTCTCAATGTGGAATGTACCAAAATACAGCAACTGCTGAAAGATAAGGATGCTCTAAATGAGATTTTGGAGCAACATGTTATAGAAAATCAGGATGACCAAAGGAATTTGCTCACTCCTTTCACTTGGCAAAGGAATGACAACCTGACAACGGCCCAAGAGCCCCGGTCCAAGAAAAGGAAAGTACCAGAATCAGCACCTGAGTTCTCCTCAGACAGGACTCGGGACCCATTAGCTTAGGTTTTTGTTTCTGTACCTTGTAATTTACTGTATTTCCATTTCCACAATCCTTGGAATTCAATAAAACGGGGGTGTCCCCACTGTTTGATATTTGCAATCTAATTGTCGAAGTTTATTTTGATTAAACCAAAAAAACAATTAATATAATCATTGCATTCATCATTCTCACGTCACGTATTTTTCTTACATACGAATCTCACGTTTGTGTCTCGGTTCTAGAGTCAAACTGTCTCATTCATACAATACTCGGGCCAATCGTCAGAAAAAGATGGATGATCTCGAGGAAGAGAATAGAGAGTTGAAAGAAGAGATCGACGCTCTGAGAGAGGATATGAGAAAGCTTCGTAACGACATGCAAGCCATGGCAGAAGCTCAGCTACAAAGAACTGTGATCTCAGAGATCACCTCAATGCCCATAGTGGAGAAGTATGATCCTAGGTATCAAATGCCGAAAGATCGTCCCTGGGACATGCCTGTTAACTATATCCCGAAAGGATATATTCCGCCGATCACTGAAGATCAGGGAATCATAGCAGAAGCCGCTGGGCCTGAAGGTTACAAACTTCGGGAAAGCGAGGATGCCAGAGGCATAATGAGGACTCCTGAAGGTTACAAACTTCGGGAAACGCCAAGATTCACTGTCGTAGTAACGGTACCACCCCCTGTGGTGCACACTGTCTTGGAAGGACAGGTTCCACAAATACCTTCTGGAAGAAAGGAAAGTATGTTCGATAGAATGGATGAATTCCAGGAACAATTCCTAGAAATGCAGAAAGAATTGCAAGCTATTCGCGGTCAGGATTTATTTGGAAAGGACGCCGTAGACCTTTGTTTGGTCCCCAATGTGAAAGTCCCGCACAAGTTCCAAGTACCCGATTTTGAAAAGTACAAGGGTAACTCTTGCCCTCAAAGCCATTTGGTGATGTACGCTCGGCGAATGTCAGCTCAGACAGAGAACCAGGATCTACTGATTCACTAATTTCATGATAGTTTAACCGGTGCCGCATTAAAATGGTACATGGGTTTAAACCGCGCTACGATTAGCACTTTCAGAGATCTTGGCACTGCCTTCGTCCAACAATATAAATACAATTTGGACATGACACTAGACAGAGATCAACTCAGATCAATTTCGCAAAAGGACAAGGAAACCTTTAAGGAATACGCTCAGAGATGGCGTGAAATTACCGCTCAAATTTGTCCACCTCTTGAGGAAAAAGAGACGACAAAGATTTTCTTAAAGACATTGAGCTCATTTTACTACGACAGAATGGTTGCCAGTGCGCCTAGCGACTTCACCGAAATGGTCGGTATGGGAGCGCATCTCGAGGAAACAGTTCGAGAAGGACGTCTAGTCAAAGACACTGGGTCGACAAGTGGTACTAAAAAATACGGTAGTGCTCTCCCTAAGAAAAAGGAGCAAGATATTGGGAATATCTCTCTCGTAAAGAAAAGGTGACGGTACCAACCAGTAGCAGCTGTAACTCCTGCTATCAACCCTGCGCCTGTTTCTACGTATCAACCTCAGGTTGCTCAAAGCCAACCGCAGTCGCAGCAATTTCAGCAAAGGGCACAACAACCTCTTTAGCAGGCTCGTCCTCAATACAACAACAACCGTACAACGCAGCCACCAGGATTTGATCCTATACCCGTATCGTACGCAGAACTATTTCCATTACTACTGGCCAAGGGGCATGTCCAGACTAAGTCTCCTCTTACAGTACCAAAAAATCCGCCTTTTTGGTTTAAGGTGGATCAGACTTGTCCTTACCACCAAGGAGGACCAGAGCATAACATAGAAAACTGTCTCAGTTTCAAATTCGACGTGCAAAAGCTTGTTAGGAGCGGGGTCTTATCTTTCAAAGATATGAAATCGAAAGTTCTCACGAACCCGCTGCCTCAACACTAGAAGGCTACAGTTAATTTGATAGAGGGAGAGTCTAACAACATCTATCAAATTCACGATGTACTCTTGTTAAGAGCCAACTTGGTCAAGATGCATTATAGACAGAGTGGATATGGCCATGTGCCACCTCATAATTATCACCAGTGTGATATCTGCTCTAAAAGCAATGAAGTATGTTCTGTGTTGTAATCATCTCTACAGGAACAGATGGATCTCGGATGGATCCAAGAGCACCGAGTTCGTGGAGTTAACATGGTTTATACGAATTCCAACATCATTCAAAACCACAATATCCGTGCGATGAATGTCAACTTGGTGGCAATGCACTCAAGGTAAAGCCAGTATCATAATCTGTCGTGTCACGATTATAATTCCTGCCTGACTTGCTCGGCAAACAAATTGGGATGCTCTTTTGTACAAGAGGCCCTCCAGCGTCAAATGGATCTTGGATGGATTCAAGATTACCATGATAGGAATCATTATCAAATCAAAATGATTCAAATCTTCAATATTCGCTTGATGAATACCAGCCTGGTGGAGTTACATGCTAAACAGGTCTGGCTCAGGTTCCTGGTATCACATGATTATCAGGGCTGTAAAGCGGGTTGCGAGCAGCCCTTCAAAGTCAGTTGGACCGCAAAGAGATTCAACCATGGTCAAGTTTTGGATCAGTCAACTACTTCGCTGATCAAATCGAGGATGTTGTCATAATCTCTGATCATCGGAGGACTAGGGATGTTTGTACCATTATCCCTCTACTTGACGAATCGAGAGTTCCCAACCAGGAACGGATCGAAATTACTTACAATGGTCAGAAAAATCAGAAGGCTCCCATAGTCATCTATCTATCGGGACCGCTACCGTATGAATCAACTAAGGCTATCCCTTACAAATACGGTGCAACAATAATTAAGAATGGAAAGGAAATTTCGTTACCCTCCGTCGTGAATATTGAAGACATCAGTCGAGTAACACGGAGTGGTAGAATCTTCAACAGAGGAGTTGGAGAACCTAACAAAGAAAAGGAACTTCAGACAGAAGCTCCCGATCCACCAGTCGGTCAATCCAGTAAATTCGACCTTTCGAAAAACAATGATGAGATGCTGAAGCTCATCCAAAGGAGTGAATACAACATTGTTGACCAACTATTACAAACTCCTTCAAAGATCTCGGTGCTATCACTTTTACTCAGTTCCGAAGCCCACAGAGAGGCTCTACAGAAAGTCTTAGAGCAGGCCTTTGTGGAACAGGATGTGTCAATATGACAGTTCGACAGCATCATCTCTAACATCACTTCCTGCAACAACTTAGGATTCAGTGATGAGGATTTGCCAAAGAGGGGCAAAAGCCACAACATGGCGCTTAATATCACAGTTAACTGCCAGGATGATGCTTTAGCCAGCGTACTAGTAGACACAGGGTCAGCCCTGAATGTTATGCCAAAGTCCACTTTGATGCAAATATCATTCAAAGGACCTCCGATGAGAACCAACGAGGTCGTCGTCAAAGCATTTGACAGATCCAGAAAAATGGTTATCGGCGAAGTTGACCTTCCCATAACTATCGCTCCTCACACTTTCCAAGTCACTTTCCAGGTCATGGACATCTGGGCAACATACAGTTGTTTGTTAGGAAGACCTTGGATACATCAGGCTGGGGCGGTCACTTCGACCCTCCACCAAAAGCTAAAGTTCGTCCAGAACGGCCAACTCGTCACAGTCTGTGGAGAACAGGCCTTGCTCGTAAGCAACTTATCATTGTCTACTTGTGTAGAACCCGAGGAGGTTGTTGGGACTCAGTTCCAAGTGCTTTCGGTGAGCAATGAGAATCAATCAGAGAAAGGAACCTCGATTTCCACATACAGAGATGCTCTTGAAGTGATCGAGAATAACAATGCAAAAGGATGGGGATAGCTTTTCATTCCCACTGATAACAAAACAAAGAAAGGTCTTGATTTTTCTGCAACCTGCACCCAGACAGCTGCTAACGATGAAAGTCTTCATCCCATTCAGAACTTCTTCCATAGTGGAGGCTTCCTTCAACCAGTGACTCAAGACGTGCATGCCATCAATAAAGATGATTCCTCCAATACGGAGGAAGAATGGAAGTCCTATCTCGACGAGGACGGTTATACATCTTAGGGTGAAACGCAGACTCCATTTTGCTTTCCTGCACAGAGCCCGAGATTTATACCAAGGTCAGATGTCGAAATGATATATGGAGATGATGATCCTGAAGGATGCCAGGCTCCGCCAAATTCATTAGAGGAAGACACTCCAATGAAATACAACTTTGACCACGACTATTATGGCCCAATGGATGGCTTGCCTATATGGCAGCCGTACCCAGGAGACTTGGGGCAAGAAAATCAGCCAAACAATGAAAATTAGCTGAGCATCATTGAAAAGAATACCTGCGTTCCCACCATGTCATGGGATCAACACCCAGGTTATCCTGAAAATACCCAGCACGACGATGAATTCGCAACGTTTGCAGGACTAGAATTCATTAACTATGCTTTTCCCGAGGTCAATGTCATCGAGAGAGATGAATCCTCCAGTTCCAAAGAAGCGTGAGACACCCTGGGACAACCGAGTGGAAAATACGACTTCAAGTTCAAGTACACCGCTCCTGAAAGCTCTCATATCAGGTTCGAAGACATCCAGCCAACTGGATAGGGAGATACAACTGAGAGTACAAATACTACGCAAAATACAACTGAGGAATCTTCCTATGAAAACTCTGCATAGGAGACAAATTCCAATGATCCAGCTCCACCAGAAATCAGTGTCATTTCTGAAGACAAATCCAGGAAGGTACCGGACTTTGTGATTCACCGAGGAGTTCGCCGCCAATGGGTTGCTATCGATGTTTCGAAGATTGTTCATAAGTCTAAGTAATTACCATCTTTACTTTAACCTTTCACCTTGCCCAGGTGAAACGGAAGTTCTGATAGGGCTCACTTTCTGTAAATATTCCTCTTCGTTTCGCCCAAAGCGACAGAGTTTTGTTTTATAGGGTTGTAGTTTCAAGAATCGACTTGTTCATTAATAAAATAACGTCGTTCTGTAATTTCCGCATTTATTGTTGTTTTCTCTTTTTGTTTTTTTCAGACAATGGTAATCCTAAAAAATAACTCAATAATAAAAACAAGCAGTTTTCAAAGAAAAATACACTTCACACACACTTGCATTTTCTCTACCTCTTCTAAACACAACTCATCACTTCATGCAGATTGCTTGTTTTAAACCCCGTTGAAACATACGATCCGATGCCTTCTCCCGACTTTGAGTTCCCAGTATTTGGGGCTGAGGAAGAAAATGACGAAGAAATTCCAGAGGAGATCTCCCGACTACTCAGACAAGAGGAAAGATCCATTGAGCCTCACAAAGAGTTGTTAGAAAAAGTCAACTTAGGATCAGAAGAAGAAAGAAAAGAAGTTAGGATTGGGGCACTGCTCAGTCCAACTTCCAAAGAGAGTTTAACAAAGCTTCTCAAAGAGTTTCCCGATGTATTTGCTTGGTCCTATCAGGACATGCCAGGGTTGGATACCAACATCGTGGAACACCATTTACCATTGAAATTGGAATGTCCGCCAGTAAAGAAGAGGTTGAGATGGACTCACCCGGACATGGCCATCAAAATCAAAGAGGAGAAACATAAACAGATTGACGCGGGTTTCCTCGCTACATCAGAATATCCTCAATGGTTAGCCAACATAGTATCCGTTCCGAAAAAAGACGAAAAATTCAAAATGTGTGTCTATTACAGAGATCTAAACAAGGCTAGTCCAAAGGACGACTTTCCTTTACCACACATTGACATGCTGGTAGACAGTACAACAAAGTTCAAAGTTTTCTCCTTCATGAATGGATTCTCGGGCTATAATCAGATAAAAATGGCGCCAAAATACATGAAGAAAACTTCGTTCATTACCCCATGGGAGACCTTTTGTTACAAGGTAATGTCGTTCGGTTTGAAGAACGCCGGGGCAACCTATCAAAGGGCCATGACTACTCTGTTTCATGACATGATACACAAAGAAATCAAAGTGTATGTTGATGATATGATTGCAAAATCTAAAACAGAGGAGGAGCATGTGACCCACCTGTCAAAACTATTCGAGCGTTTGAGAAAGTACAAACTCCGCTTGAATCCCAACAAGTGCACCTTCGGTGTCCGTTCAGGGAAACTTTTAGGGTTCATCGTCAGCCAGAAAGGAATTGAGGTTGATCCTGACAAGGTCAAGGCCATTCAAGAAATGCCTTCTCCAAAGAATGAAAAACAAGTCAGGGGATTCCTGGGACGTTTGAACTACATCTCCAAATTCATATTCCTCATGACCGCGACATGTGCGCCAATTTTCAAATTACTCAAAAAGAATCAGGACTGTGTTTGGACAGAAGACTGCCAAACCACCTTCGACAGTATCAAGGAATATCTGTTGAACCCGCCGATTCTATCACCTCCAGTGGAAGGAAGACCATTGATCATCTACCTCACAGTCCTAGAGGACTCCATGGGTTGTGTGCTTGGCCAACAAGATGAAACCAAAAGGAAAGAGTCTGCCATCTACTATTTGAGCAAGAAATTCACCGATTCGAGACTCGGTACACTATACTCGAGAAAACTTGCTGCGCTCTGGTTTGGGCAGCCAAACGTCTTCGCCAGTACATGATTCGTCACACCACTTGGTTAATCTCTGAAATGGATCCAATCAAGTATGTCTTTGAAAAGCCTGCTTTCACGGGAAGGATTGCCCGTTGGCAGATGTTGTTATCAGAATATGACATAGAGTACCACGCTCAGAAAGCCGTTAAAGGAAGTGTTTTAGCCGATCATTTGGCTCATCAATCGATTGACGATCAGGAATCAGTCAGATTTGACTTCCCAGACGAAGATATCATGTATCTAAAAATGAAAGATTGCGATGAACAGCTACCTAGTGAAGGTCCAGAACCAGGTTCCCAATGGGGACTTATCTTTGACGGAGCTGTCAATCATTACGGAAATGGAATTGGGGCAGTCATCATAACACCTCAGGCTATCCACATTCCTTTCACCGCTAGACTTACGTTCAAGTGCACAAACAATGAGGCCGAATACTAAGCTTGTATCATGGGTCTCGAAGAAGCGATTGATTTGAGGATCAAGAACTTGGATGTATATGGCGACTCAGCTTTGGTCATCAATCAGATCAAAGGAGATTGGAACACATACCAATCAGGATTGATTCCGTACAAATATTACACAAGAAGGTTGTTACCCTTCTTCAACAGAATCGAGTTTCATCATATCCCTCATGAGGAGAATCACATGGCTAATGCATTAGCCACTCTCTCTTCCATGATTAGTGTAGGTAAATGGAATGACTTACCTAAGATCGACATAATGCGCATTGAACGGCCCGCTTACATCTTCACAGTTGAAGCAGTCATAGACGACAAACCTTGGTATCACGATATCAAATGCTTCCTTCAGAAACAAGAGTACCCACCTGGGGCATCCAGGAAACATAGAAAAACCTTCAGAAGGCTAGCATGCAGTTTCTTCCTGAGCGGTGATACACTCTATAAGAGGAACTTTGACATGGTCTTGCTTCGATGCGTCGACAGACCAGAAGCAGACATGCTAATAAAAGAAATTCACGAAGGGTCCTTTGGCACTCATGCCAACGGACATACAATGGAGAGAAAAATTCTAAGAGCAGGGTACTATTGGTTGACAATGGAATCTGATTGTTACAAGTACATGAGGAGATGTCACAAGTGTCAGATATACTCAGACAAAATCCATGTACCGCCTACACATCTCAAAGTTCTTTCTTCCCCATGGCCTTTTTCCATTTGGGGAATCGACATGATTGGCGTGATTGAGCCCAAAGCTTCAAACAGACATCGGTTCATCCTGGTAGCCATTGATTACTTCACCAAGTGGTTCGAAGCAGCTTCATACTCCAATGTAACCTGACAAGTGGTAGTCCGATTTATCAAAAACAATATCATTTGCCATTATGGTGTTCCAAGCCAGATCATTACCGATAATGGATCTAACTTGAACAACAAGATGATGAAAGAGTTGTGCACAGAGTTCATGATTGAACACCATAACTCATCTCCCTACCGACCTAAGATGAACGGAGTGGTAGAACCGGCTAACAAGAACATCAAAAGGATCGTTCAAAAGATGGTTGTAACCTACAAAGATTGGCACGACATGTTGCCCTTTGCTCTTCACGGTTATCGCACATCTGTCCGCACTTCAACAGGGGCAACCCCTTTCTCTCTAGTTTATGGCATGGAGGCAGTTCTCCCCATAAAGGTAGAGATCCCATAAATCTGGGTATTGATGGAAGCTAAGCTTACAGAAGCTGAATGGTGTCAAAGTCGACACGATGAACTAAATCTGATCGAAGAGAAGCGAATCACGGCACTATGCCATGGGCTGTTGTATCAACAAAGAATGAAGAAGACGTTCGACAAAAAGGTCCGACCTCGCGTCTTCAGGAAAGGAGACCTCGTGCTCAAGAAGATACAATCATTTTTCACTGATTCTCGGGGCAAATGGACTCCGAACTATGACGGCCCCTATGTCGTCAAGAAAGCTTTCTCAAGTGGCGCCTTGAGACTTGCAACCATGGATGGAGAGGAATTTGCCTACCCCACAAATGTTGACGTAGTCAAGAAATACTTCGCCTAAAAAAAACGTCTCGGTGGATTGAAAACCCGAAAGGGCGGTCCAGGTAAAAATTAGAGACATGATCAAAAATCATCCCGGTGGATTAGAAACATCACAGTACAATCCAGGCAAAAATTAGGGATAATGGCAAGTAACTACGTTCGACAAAGGGGCAAGTCCCTCGGCAGCAGTTACATCATCTGTCAGGAAAACTCCAGTCAAGGTCATCTTCGACAGAGGCTCAGGATGCCCCGAAGTCAAAGTTGGTAGAAGGATAGTGGTCATTATGTTTCAATGTATCCCTTTTCCCTTAAATTACCATGGAATCACGCGTTTGGCTGATTTCCATCCTATCAATAAAATTTGAGCCCTTGTGCTTTTGTTTGCAATTCTTATTTGTTTTAGCTTTACAGGACGCCATTTTAACACGATCAACGATTCTTGAAATAAAACAAAAATGAATTTACTTGTAAAATTTTTCTGCTTTTAACAAAGATGGCAATTTCTTTTGACTGTTGAACATCGAAAGAACGTCGATCGGTTCTCCAGAAGTAAGCGAGCCTCAAAGTGCAGAATCAAAGTACTCCTTCTAAGCCAGTGCACCTGAATGAAGGATCAGCTGTATCAGATGCGACTTTCCCATCTGATACCTCCGACAGAGTTCTTATCTCCTAAGCCCGACCAACGTAGCTCCCCACGAGGACTACTTCTCCTAAGCAAGGCAGAATTGCTATCATGAACCAGTGATACTTTTCATCCCCCACTGTGGCCGAGTATCCAGTCGTGTTCATCTACTAGTCTGTATGTCGCGTCAGTTTTGTCAGCATATACATACATGCATTATTGATTTACATTCATATTCATATTGCATCACTATCACTCTTGTCGGTCTTGTTCCCTAGTGATAAGAGTCCTCTCAATCGAGTCGTCAGTTCTTTCCTCGTCAGGAAATGAATCATCTAAGCGATCTCTCCTCCAGTTTATCTCTGGATTGAAGGTGGTTCTTTGACCACTTTGATAACTTGAACCTCTGAAAAACCAGAGAACCCTCAGCCAGCATCACTCTTCGCCATGGAAGATGATATCTCCGCTTTCCCGGATTAAGGAAAATCCCTAGAGAAAGCCTCTCAACTAAAGACTTTCAGCAACACATTGGTCTTTCTCTCCAGAATGTCAATGTCAACAAAGTCATCGGCACCTCAAAATTGGAATACATTGTATGGTATTTCTCCGAGAAGATCTCGAAGAAAAGTATGATGTAATATCCCCAAGCTAAGGCAGTCTCTCAAGAGACTCGTTCCCCCCAGGAAAATTCGGCGAGAAGTTTGAGGAAAACCACTACACATAGCGTCCCTTGTCAATAGAGTTTATTGACAGAAGAAACTAAGACCAGATTCTTGGTAGGGAACCAGGATCGAGGGGAAGTTTAAAACAAAAACTAAGACCAGATTCTTGGTAGGAAACCAGGATCGAAGGGAAGTTTATTTCAGAAATTGAGACCAGATCCTTGGTAGGAAACCAAGATCAAAGGGAGGTTTATATCGGAAACTGAGACCAGTTCCTTGGTAGGAAACCAGGATCGAGGGGAAGTTTATATCAAAAACTGAGACCGGTTCCTTGGCAGGAAACAAGGATCGAGGGGAAGTTTACCTTTTCTAAGCATCATTGCTTAGTAAAAGACGATGGGTGAGCAAGCTACCATTCATAACCACTGTAAAAATTAAATACCCGAATACCTTCGTCATTCACACCTTCGGGTCCAAGAAGATTAAATAGGGGCATCTGTCATCCCCCAAATTTTGACCACTAAGATTTCCCATCATTGTGCAAATCATCATCACAATATGGATGAACCATTAGTCTCCCCAAAGATGGGTGAGCATCCACTACAATCAGACTTAGGGTTTCAAGCCCTCTCAGAGCTCTTAGACAAAAGATCAATCAAGAAATGACATGATCTTCAACTTTTCTAGCCTCTCAAACATCCAAAAAGGATCAAGAGGACTCTCACTTCAAGGATTAAGCACAAGGCTTCTCCCTTCTAGGTGGATCAAGCCTTAAGATCGCCAGTGTCACTAAATTATGGTTTGGTCGACCAGGGCCTCTAGATGGAAATTTTCCTCTGGGCATGAGCCAATGCTTTAAAGCATAACCTATGATGCTCCAAGGGATCTCATGAACCCAATCATCAAGTCAATTTAGCCTCAGGGGATGCATTCACCAAAAAAATCAAGAATTAGGGTTTCTTGACCTAATTCACCCATAAGTTGACTTTTGGGACAAAACATGAGCCAAGACCTCAAGAGGGGATTTGAGGGTCTCAAATACATCACATTGATCCATTTTCAACAATGGATTAATCCAAGAAGCTTGAGCAACAAGTTTCAATTTCATCAGAACCACAGTTAGGGTTTCCCGGAAAAAGTCAACTGTATCTTTGCCTTTTGACCAGGACATGCTCCCAAACCCTAATACATGATTCAATACACCCTATAACACCTATGAAATCAATCCATCAAGTTTTATTTAGTTCAAGGACTTGATTTCATAGAGGATCGCACAGTTTGGAATTCATCTAACAAAAAGTCAACTGTGCACAAAAGTCAAACTTTGACTTTTTGAGATTTTTCACAATTATGGTTCTTTGACCCCAAAATGATGTTAATGTATGATTGGAATCATCATTCATCAAGAAAAATCAAGAAAAGTGGGATAACTTGTAAAAGGGGTAACCATGAAAAACTTAGAAATTTTTCTAAGTTATGGAACAAAGTGGCTAGGGTACCAACTTTGGAGGATCATAACTCCTAAACCACAAGGCCATTTTTCCCATCCAAAGCTAGATTTGTAGCTCTCATTACCCTCTACCAAAGCTTCAACTACACCTCATTCCAATTCATCATGGATTTTGAGTTATGGAATGATCAAAATCACAAAAAGTGAAAATGTCACTTTTTTCCAACACTTAGTGAAATTTTCAGTAAGTCAGAATCTGCCTTCACTTTTTTCCAAATGTAGGGGCATTTTTCACTTGGATCAAAAAAGTATTAAAACCAATTATGATCAAAAATTTATTGTATCATATGAGGGCTTTCCAAAATGGCCAAGAACTCCATCAAATTCCACTTGAGCCATGAGATATGACAATGGAAATATGCCTTGCTGAAAACTGCCAAGGCTAGGCAGAATTTTGCACTTTTACTTGATTTGGTAAAATCAGATCATTCCAAGCCTTGTCATCACTTTGGACACATCTGAGGATCAAATATAAAGGGAACAAACACTGATCCAAGCCTCCAAAGTCTTTGGAACAAGAAGTAACATGCCAAACCTAGAAATCCCTTAAAGAGGGACAAAACTCCAATTTTGGATTGGAGCATTTAATGGATGCACCAAGGTGGCATGGACTGAAACATTTGCAACTGAATTCAGTCAAGAATGATCCAACAACTAGAGAACCACAACTCTGTGCTCTAACCTCTAGTCAATGGCTAGAGGAGACTTGAGATTCGAAAGTGCAACCATTGGCCAAACCTCTGCAGCAGTTGCCATTCACTATTGCTTGCAAAACAAACTTGCTCTACTATAAATAGAGCTCATTTGTTCTCAGTTTGAGTACACCAAAACACTACAACACTTGCTTTCCTCAAAATCTCTTTCTATTGGCCAAAATGCCTTCTTTAGCAAGGTAACTCTGAGTTTTTGAGTTAGGGAGCAATTCCACCATAGCTCATGATCCAAACACATCCAATATGTCATATCTAAGCTGTCCAAACTCACACAAGTGACCTGTAATCCTTAAATCTCAAAGTCACCTCTCAAAACCTCAAAATAGGCTTTTTGTGCATTTTTCAAGCCATGTCTTGATTCAGTCACTTTCCAAACCAGATAAAAAATCAAACATACTCCAAATATCATCCTTGAACTGTCCTAAATGGCTCCCAACATCTGGAACACCATTTGAGAGAGTTGCTATTTTGGCCATTTTAACCCCTTTTGCAAGAAAGGGCCAGTTTGTGTTTTTGCATGTTCAAGCTGATTCCATTCATCCTAAAAGCTTCTAAGGGATCATTTGAGGGTGTCCGAAGCATCAAATAATTTCTGGAACAAGTGGCTTGGCAAATTGCACAAAAAGCTCAAAAAGAGGTAAGCATCATGACTTGAACTTTCCAAAATATGTATTGCTTTGAAGTCCACTGATCATGCATCTCTTCTACATGTTATATTTGTTGTGTTTGCACCAATTTATCATGTAATTCATGCTTGTACCAAGAGATGGCATAGAAAATACAAAATATGGTCTATTTCAAAACCACTATCGTATTTTGAGGAGGGAGCATGATCTCGAAAAAATACCACCACCATTGGATTCCTTATGAAATTCTAGGCCAGATGCATATAAATTTTGTTCCCAACCATGGAGAAATGAGAAAGTTATGGACCTTCCCGTTTTTTGCCAAAACTTGTCTTGCCTTGCCTTGGCCAGGCCTAGAAAACAAGGCAAGCCTTGTGTATTTGTTGGTTTGTTTCAATCAACGGATGTATCACCACCCTAGTGGTAAGGCGCACGCCCTATAACCTTGAGGTCGTGGGTTCAAACCCCACCCAGACCATTTTGTGTTTTCTCACATTTTTGCTATTTTTCCAATATTTTCATGTTTTATTAATTAATTGGAAAATTAATAACTCCTTCAATTTTAATTATTTTTTATTGGTTCTTTTTGAAAAAAATCACAAAAATGTTGAAATATTTTGTTCCACAAAAAAAATTAGATTTATATTATTTATTTAATATAATTAGTATTTTTTTGAATAAATGCCTTTTATTTATTTTTAAACCTTTTAAAAATAAATATCCATTTTGGAAAATCAAAACCAAGTAGGTTTTAATTCATCTTGTGATTAATCCCTCATTTTTCAAACCCTAAACAAAAATCACAAATGGTTTATTCAAACTTATTTGGCATTTTTATCATTTTTATTTGATTTTCTTTAAATATTTACTTTTAAAGAAAAGCAAAATTAGGGTTCTTTGATTTTCACCCTCACAAAACATTTTCAAACTTTGGGCCTCTATTAGAGTGTAAGACCCAACCCCTTTGGAAACCTAAACCTTTTTTGGGCCTTAGTCATTGTATAAGACCCACTGCGCTTTCAAAAATCCCGGCGCGATCGCCAGTTCAAAAATCAAACCCTTGGGCCTCTCCTCGAGCTATAAGACCCATTCAAACCATTTTGGGCCTCTAATAGAATGTAAGACCCAACCCTTTGTAAATACAAACCTATTTTGGGCCTCAAATGTTGTATAAGTCCCGTTGTATTTCAAAAGTTCGGCGCGATCATCGCCCGTTTAAAACAAACCATATGGGCCTCTCCTCGAGCTATAAGACCCATTCAAAATCATTTTTGGGCCTCTAATAGAGTGTAAGACCCAATCCCCTTTTGAAACCAAAAACTTTTGGGCCTTAGTCGTTGTATAAGACCCACGGTGTTTTCAAAACCTCGGCGCGATCGTCGCCCTTTTCAAAATTAACCACTGGGCTTCTCCTTGAGCTATAAGACCCATCTTTGTTGACTTTCAATCGTTTAGGGCCTCTTGAGAGAGTGTAAGACCCATCCCTTTGTACAGAAAACCTTTTAGGCCTTAGTCACTTGTATAAGTCAATGTACAAAACGACAGTGCGATCACCGATAAAACCTTGGGCCTCTCCTTGAGCTGTAAGCCCCAACAATCTTTTCAAAGCACTTTCTCCTTTGATTTTGAATATAAGATTGTTATCAAAGCTTTCTTTGTTGAACAACTAACCAAACAACATGGAAGTTCAACAACCGAGTAAGTGTTTACCCGCTTTCATTTACCGCTTTCATATGTATATAACTGTATTGTGGGGCTGTGTCACTGTAAGTCTTCTTTCATAAACTCATATTGACTGTGTAATACTAGTATAGATATTTAGAGTTTCCCCGGCAACTACGTCTAGAACTAGACAAAACCTCATCCCACGTTCTCCCGGATATTTCAACATAACCTAAACCATGAGAATTTTCTTTTACAACAATTTTAGATAACTAGATCTAAGAAATCTCCCCCTTGAACAGTTCATATACAGAAGGCTAATGTTCCAAGTGAAACCCCTTCTGAACTGTTCATCAGCCTCCTCTTGGGCTTAGTGCAAGGACCCACAGGCTTCCTAAAAGCATCCCCGCCTCCTCTTGGGTGTTGTACAAGGACCTGTCGGCTTCTTAGAAGTTTTCACAGCCTCCTCTTAGGCTTCGTATAATGATTCTTCCTCCGGGAAGATAGCCTCCTCTTGGGTTTCGTACAAATTGTCCCTTCGGCTTCTTAAAATTTTTTCTCGCCGCCTCTTGGGCTTCGTACAAATTGTCCCGACGACCTCTTAAAGGTATAGGAACAGAAATTAGTCATCTTAATAGAACAGTCTTTCAAAGAGTCTAGATCTTTCTACCGCGAACGTATTGTCTCTTGATCTCTCTTAAGCATAGTACAAATGATAAAACTCTAGACTTGGACAGTCTAATCTCCTTGAGTCTCGAAGACATTCTCAAGTTCCTTTCAAAAATAGGAAAAAAACACCCGTAGACTTGGTCAGTCTCAATACCCTTCGAATTCCCCGTTTCCTTAAAGAACAGGAAATAATCCCGGTCCTCAGATCAAATCCATGAGTATAACATTACCCATATAAGAACTGATTTTCTCTTTTAACCAACATACTGGACCTGTCACTCAACTGAAACAGTAACCCTAGCCTCCTCTTGGGCTTTGTACAATGATTCTCCCCAGCAGAGTTAACCTTTGCAGCCTCCATCTCGGGCTTCGTACGAGATACAAAATACTCTCTTGTTGAGTATAAAAGACTCTCTTGTTGAGTCAAATCTTTGCAGCCTCCATCTCGAGTTTCGTACGAGATACAAAATCACTCTCTTATTGAGTATAAAAGACTCTCTTGTTGAGTCAAACATTTTTTAGCCTTCATCTTGGGCTTTGTACGAGATACTAAAACACTCTCTTGTTTAGTATAAAAGACTCTCTTGTTGAGTCAAACCCTTTTAGCCTCCGTCTTGGGCTTCGTACAAGACACATATAAAAACTCTCTCTTGTTGAGTCAACCCTTTTAGCCTCTATCTCGGGCTTCGTATGAGACACAAAAGCATCCTCTTGTTGGGTCAATAGCCTCCTCTTAGGCTTTGTATAAAGAAATCCCCGTTTGATTCAATCAACCTTTTAGCATCAAACCATGCTTTGCTCACACTATACAAACATCAACAACTCCTTCTCCCTCGTCTAATTGCTGTAAGCGGCAAGCCTCTGGATTATATACATCCACGCCACTGTCCCTCTTTTAGCATGAGAAATTCCTAGGGAAAGATGGCATTGCTCTAAACTGAGTTAAAGTCTTCTCCTTCAGGTTGAAAATCCCCAATAAAGGAAATTATGGCATTGCTGGATTCACATATCCTAGTTAAAGTAATTCTCCTTTATAATCAGTCACCCAACAATTGTGACAAACAGACCCCTTTAGAGATGACAAATTCTCTCTAAAGTCAACACCCTTTTAGCTTCACATCTTGGGCTTTGAACAAGATACAAATAGACCCTTCAGCTTCACATCTTGGGCTTTGAACAAGATATAAACCACCTTTAGCTTCATGTCTTGGGCTTTGAACCAGACACCAAAACACTATTTCTTCCCATAGAATAGGAGGAACTACGATCGCTCTGATTTCCCTATCCCGGGAATACGTAGACATAAGATTGAAAAAGAATCTTAGCGAGCACACTAATCAAAAAACCCCAAAGTCCCCTACCTCCAGCCAATCTAGCGCAGTATGCCAACAAATTCCCCATGAACAATCCCGGTATTTCGTTCTGAACAAAATAAGCAGAGAGAGGCCCACGAACTAAAACCGCATCTGTAAACCAACAGTTTTGACTGTTTAACCTCAGTTTGCAAGCAGGGTTAGTTGGAGACATCTATTTCCCTTCCTTCATCAGCTTCAATAGGATAAAAAATGAATGACCTGTAGTACCCCAGAGCGACAGTGCTTAAGAACCACGTCCAAAATCGCTCGCTACACTGTGGAATTTGTCCTTCTGGGATTGTGTGTACCACGGGTTGTGGTATAGTTATTACGGCGGTGACTCTTGGTGCTTCCCTATCCCGAAGTTTGTAACCTTCAAGAGTTGTTGTCATGCCCCTTGCGTCTTTGCTTTCCCGAAGTTTGTAACCTTCAGGCCCAGCGGTTCCTGCTGCAGTTTTCAGGTCTTCCGTGACCGGCAGAATATATCCTTCAGGGATAAAGTTGAGAGGCATGCCCCAGGGATAATCTTTAGGCATGTTGTACCGAGGATCATACTTCTCCACTATGGGCGTAGATGTGATCTCCGAGATCACAGTCCTTTGTTGTTGTTTTTGAGCTGCTGCCAGAGATTGCATATCACTGTGAAGTTTCCTCTGATCTTCTTTTAGAGCGTTGATTTCTTCTCTCATCTCTCTGTTCTCTTCCTCGAGACCATCCATTTTCTTTTGTCGATCAAGTATTGTAGGAATGAGACAGCTTAACTCTAGAATCGTGACACAGACGTGACATTCGAAGGTAAGAAGAATGCGTTATGATGAATGCAATGATATATTATACATTTTTGTTATTTTAATAAAAAAAAACTTCAACAATTGGATTGCAAATATCATACGGTGGGGAGACCCCGTTTTATTGAATTTGAAAGATTGCAGAAAGGGAAATACAGTATTTTACAAAGTGCCGTAAAAGGAAATGTCTAAGCTTATGGATTCTGAGTCCTCTCTGAGGAGAGCTCAGGTGCTGGTTCTGGTATTTTCCTTTTCTTTGACCGGGGCTCTTGATCCGTTGTCGGGTTGTCATTCCTTTGCCAAGTGAAAGGAGCGAGCAAGTTCCTTTGATCTTCTATAGCATGCTGTTCTAGAATCTCGATCAGAGCATCTTTTTCTTTTAACAGTTGCTGAATTTTGGTACACTCCACATTGAGAATACGGTACTTGTTCTTCCAAGATTTCTTTTCCCGTTGAACTTTGTTGAGAGTGACATGGAGTTTCTCTGCATCAGACATAAAATAAAGGACAGATTCCCTCAACGGAAGAACTTCTTGACGAGGGTAAGGCATCTTCAGCCTGAGGGCTCTAGTTTATACCCAGTGGAGATAAGGTTCAATAGAGACACTGTCTGGTTTTCCTAGAGACTCTCTTCCTTTCTGTGAACATGTTTCCAGGCATGCACTATTTCCGTCTTTAATGCCCTGTCATTTTCTTATTCCTTGATGAAAAGACCTTCCTGATGAACATTACGCGGGATATGTCTCATTGGGTATCCGAGTTGACGACGAACTAAAACAGGATGATAATTGATTCCTCCTTTAGTTCCTACGAGGGGTACATTACGTAAGTTTCCACACTTGTCAATGATCCTTATCCCGTCATAGATTTTATTGTACCAATCTATGTCAGAGTTGGTAAGAGACATGATTCTCTGTGACCAACGTAGAGTACTCTTATGATCCCAAAAAGCAGCAGACTTAGGTAAATGAGAAGTGAACCATTTGTATAGCAGGGGTACACAGCATGTGATCATTCCTCCACTGTACAATTTCCTTAAGTGTACAGAATGATAAGCATTTGCGAGCAAGGTCGGTACGGGGTTTCCAATCAGAAATATTTTAATGGCATTGATATCAATGAAGTTATTGATGTTGGGAAAAAGGAACAACCCGTATGTGAGTAGAACAAAGATATCTTCGAAAGCAGTAACGTTTCCTATACTGGCAAAGTACATGGCTTTCTCTATCAAAAACTTGGCCGGTAAACCTTGGATTCCATCCCTAACGGTCATGTGAGTCCTGACTTCTGACTCGTCCAAATATATTGCTTTTGCAATGGATTGATCCTTTGGAATTTCTTCCAGTCCCGAAAAGGGAGGTTGGTCGGTGATGGGTAAATTAGTCAGGTGAGAGTACTCCTCCAGTGTTGGTGCTAGTTGATAATCCGAGAATGTGAAACAGTGATAAACCGGATCATAGAACTGAATCAGCATAGACAGGATTCCTTCAACTACATGGACCTTTAACAGAGACAACAATCCTCCGTACTTAGCTCTGAAAGCATCAGGGTTAGTGATCATCCTTGCCAACACTCTTAAATCCTCTAGTTTTGGAACCTTGAAGGTGTACTTGTGCGTCCTCCTTCTACCGAAATCCATAACACAATCTTTTTCTCTCTGATATTTGCAATCATTGTTTTAGTTTAAATTGAAAAAGAGAGACTAGAAAAGAAGATTTTTTCTTTGTTAAAGTTTTTTTATGAATGCATGAATGCAGCACACAAAAACATAGAAAAAACATGGGTTCAAAGGTTCAGCGTCACGAGCATGGAGTCATGGCTCTACCCATCCCCAAAGGTTGTACTATGGTGAATTTTTGTACCTGTACTCAAAATCATTGACCCCCTTTAGGATAACAATAGCAGGATGGTTCACCCGAGCGAGTTGTAGTATCTTAGGGTAATCTCAATTAAGTGTAGTATCGCGTGACAACTATTTCTGATAGCTACCGCACTACTAAATAGCCACATGGTTACTGTCTACTAAATCCTCAGTTTCATGGATACTACAATCGAATAATCTGCTTTCACAACCGAAGTCGTTAAACATTGAATCTGCAAAGGGTATCTCCACTGATTTGATGGTCTACCGGGACAGCTTATTCGGGATTCACTACCTGTAAGACCGCCCGTCTCTGCCATCACCTATCTTAGGTATCACTCAAACTTTCAGCATGCGACATCACTCGCATTCCCATTAGCAGAAAAATAAACACGGATATCAAGTAGGAAAACCGATATATATAGTATGATTCCTAAAACTAACATCCTAGACCTCTTAAGAATTCTAGTCTATAATCCTAAACAGACAAAATGGCTCCCCAGTAGAGTTGCCATTCATCTGTGGGAAATAGTGACGATGATGACTATGGTAAAACAAATTCTTATTAACCATCAAATTCTTATAATCCTAAACAAACAAATTCTCCCCAATGAAGTCACCATTTTTCTGTAGCCTGCGATTTTTGTTGGTGACGCGACCACCTTATCGTAGAATTGTGGGTTTCTCCTCACAATGAGGAGGAGGGGGTGCTACTTTCTGATTTCTTATTTATCCCATGAAGCTGAAAGGGAAAGGGAAGCTATCTAAAACTAACCTTGCACGCGAATGTTTAACTGAACAAATGCTTAAAGAGATTCGGGAGTTCGGGGTCAGGTTATACAATGGGGAGTTATCAATTACCCATCCTATATGTGGTTTTCCACAGGTTGTTAGTTTTAGGTTCTGCTTTGTACTTGATGGTGTTTATCGGGAAATGGGTTGGGAAAGTTTATTGGGAAATATGAGAGAGAGAGAGAGAGAGAGAGAGAGAGAGAGTGAGTGAGTTGATGTTGATGTTGATGTTCGGGTTTTCCGATGTTTTTGGTAAGGTACTGGACCTAAGTTTTGATTGGTATAAAGGTACTGGACCTAAAGTTTTTTATTTGTATGAAGGTACTGGACCTAAAGTTTTTGATTGGTATGCTCGCTAAGATTTCACAATCTTATGCCTACGTATTCCCGTTTAAAAAAACAGGGAAATTAGAGCAATCGTAGTTCCTCCTATTCTATGGGAAGAAAAGATGTTATGTTTTGGTGTCTTGTTCAAAGCCCAAGATTGAAGCCAAAAGGTTTATTTGTGTCTTGTTCAAAGCCCAAGATTGAAGCTAAAAGGTTATTTGTGTCTTGTTCAAAGCCCAAGATTGAAGCTAAAGGTTTGACTGAGAGAGAATTTGTCGTCTCTAAAGGGAGACATCTCGTCTGTTTATCACAACTGTTGGGTGACTGTTTATAAAGGAGGATTACTTTAACTGGGATATAAGAATCCAGCAATGCCATAATTTCCTTTATAGGGGATTTGTCTTAAAGGAGGAAACTTTAACTCAGTGTTGAGCAATGCCATTTTTCCTTACGAATTTCTCATGCTAAGAGAGGGACAGTGGCGTGGATGTAAACAATCCAGAGGATTGCCGCTTACAGAAATTAGATGAAAGAGAGGATTTACCAGGGTAAAAGATGGACAACTGCTTGGATATTTGAATCAACAAGTGTGCCACTTACAACAGTTATCTAGGATTCGGGTTTGTTTTGAACACCTATTTTGATAAGTGATATACAGAGAAGTATCTTCCTACAGAGAGATTTTGGTTTCCTCTGAAGGGAGTGTTAAGTTTTGTGTGCCTTGATTAAAACCCAAGGTTGAAGCTAAGAGATTGATTGACTCCACTGGGGAAGTCTTTATACAAAGCCTAAGAGGAGGCTGGAAAAAACTGACTCAACAAGAGAGTGTTTATCTGTCTTGTACAAAGCCCATGATTGAGGCTAAAAAGAGACTGACTCTTTAGGGGATATCATTATACAAAGCCTAAGAGGAGGCTAAAAGTTGAATTTTCCGGGGGAATATTTTGTATGTCTTGTACAAAGCCCAAGATTGAGGCTAAAAGAGATTTTGACTCCGCTGGGGAGGGTTTGTATGTGTCTTGTACAAAGCCCAAGATTGAAGCTGAAAAGAAGACTGGCTCTGTGGGAAAGAAATCTGTATCTGTCTTGTACAAAGCCCAAGATTGAGGCTGAAATGAGACTGACTCAACAAGAGAGTGTTTTATTTTATGTCTTGTACGAAGCCCAAGGTTGAGGTTGAACAAGCTGGAGAAATCATTATACCAAACCTAAGAGGAGGCTGACTTATACTATGGGAAATCATTATACCAAGCCTAAGAGGATGCTGAAAAAGATCGACTCAACAAGAGAGTGTTTTTATCTATCTTGTACAAAGCCCAAGATTGAGGCTGAAAAGGGTTGACTCAACAAGAGAGTATTGAAAGGTGGTTGACTCGACAAGAGAGTCTGAAAAGGCGATTGACTCAACAAGAGAGTCCAAAAAGGTTAGCTCGACTAGGGAGAATCATTGTACAAAGCCCAAGAGGAGGCTGACTGGGCTTTAGAAACCATGGGCCCTACTCTGCCGGAGATTTATTTAAAATGACCAGGGTTTCTCCTATGTTTGTAGGGAACTTGAGAATGTCTTTGAGATCCAAAAGGAGATTAGACTGTCCAAGTCTACTGGTGTGGAAGAGTTTATCTTTGTATGATGCCCAAGAGGAGGCAGGTGCTTTAAGGGATGAGAATCAACCCTAAAATGGTTTGAGATTTTGACACTGGAAAGACTGCTCTATCAAAGGATGACTAAGTTTTGTCCTATACCTTTAAGAGGTCTTCAGGGTCCTTGTATTAAGCCCAGGAGACGGCATGAGAACTTCTAAGAAGCCGGAGGGTCCTTGTACAAAGCCCAAGAGGAGGCGGGGATGCTTTTAGGAAGCCTGCGGGTCCAAACTTAAGAAGAGTTCAAGAAAAGTTTCACCGAGAATAATCTTTTCTTTAGTGAACAGTTCTAGGGTTTGAAGAAATTCAAGATAGGTTTCACCGAGAATTAATCCTCTTTGGGGAAATGAATTTCTTTGACAATTTCTAATAGTGACAGTCTGAGAAAAGTTTCACCAGGAATAATGCCTTTCTCTTTGTTCCATATTGTTTAAGCCCAAGAGAATACAAGACTGTATCTGGAAATCCTATGGGGATCTAGTTTTGACTGTATTAAAGAGTGACCAACTGGCTTTACCTAGTTCTGGACCTAGTTACCGGGGAAAACTCTAAGCAGATATACTAGTATATACACAATTGACATATGGCAAGTATTTAAAAGGATATGAAAGAAGGACTTACAGGTGAGCAAGCTTCCCACAATACAGTTATATATATAAAAGCATGTAAAGTAAAGCTGATAAAAACTTACAGGTGAGCAAGCTTCCATGATGTTCAAACAAATATATACATGTATATGTGCAAGTACATAAAAGAAAGCTGATAAAACTTACAGGCGAGCAAGCTTCCATAGTTGTATTGTTAGTTTTTCAAGAAATTAAAGAAAGTTTTGATAACAACTGTATATTTGAACCTAAATCAAAAGGGAAGTTGTTTTTGAACAGATTGTTGGGGCTTATACTCAAGGAGAGGCCAAAAGAGGTTTTCTGTACAAAGAGATGGGTTTTACAACTTAAGGAGAGGCCCAAAAGTTTTGAAAAAGAAAAGAAATGGGACTTACAACACAAGGGTAGGCCCAGTTGATTTTTTAAAAAGGCGACGATCGCGCCGTGGTTTTTTGAAAACACAGTGGGACTTATACAATGACTGAGGCCCAAATTATTGTTTTATGTATTTATAACTGTTGGGTCTTACATTCTATTAGAGGCCCAAAATTGTTTGAAAAGGTAGGTTAAAGTGATAGTGATCAAAACCCTAATTTTTTGTTTTTTTAATGTACTTTAATTGAATAAAAATTCAATTAAAATAATCAGACATATAAAAGAGGTTGGAACCTTGGATTTATATTTGGAAAATCATGTTTCATTCATGGGATGATTAAAATATCATTTGAATTTTGAAAAACCAAGAGAAAGAAATATTTTTAATGTTTAAAAACAAATAAAAATATAATTCTTTACAAAATATCAAATATATGGAATAAATAATATTTTTGTGAAATTTTCATGGAATAAAATATTTTAACATTTTTGGGAATTTTCAAAAAATGAACCAATAAAAAATAATTAAAATTGAGCGAGAAATTAATTTTTCAATTAATTAACAAAAACATGGAAATATGAAAAAAAATAGCAAAAATAGGGGAAATGGCAAAATGGTCTGGGTGGGGTTTGAACCCACGACCATCAAGCCAAACACACATGTGCGCTACCACTAGGGTGGTGATACATCCGTGTATCAAAACCACCCCATTAAATCATAAGTCATGCCTTGTTTCTAGGCCTGGACAAGGTAAGGCAAGGCAAGCTTTTGGGCAATTTACGTGAAGCCTCTAACTTTCTCATTTCTCCATGGATTGGGACAAAATTTAGGTGCATCTGACCTAGAATTTCACAAGGAATCCAATGGTGGTCTTGGTTTTTTCAGATGAGATCCCTATTTTAAAACCCAATAGTGGTTTTGAAATAGGTCTATATTTTCATTTTTTATGCTAACACATGGTACATGCAAGAATTACATGGCAAATTGGTTCAAACACAACATATATAACATGTATGAGATGTTTATGATCAGTGTACTTCAAAGCAATGCATAATTCAAAGAGTTCAAGTTGTCACGCACTTACCTCTTGGAGCTTTTTGTGCTATCTGCCAAGTTCCTTGTGCCAGAAGTAATTTGATGCTTTGGACACTCTCAATTGATCCCTTAGAAGCTTTTGGAATGGTTAGAACCAGCTGGAATCCTCATAAATAAGTTGTGGTACTTTCTTGCAAAAGGGGCAAAAGTGACCAATATGGCAACTCTCTCAAATTGTGTTCCAGATGAGGGGAACCATTTGGGACAGTTTGAGGATGATATTTGGAGTGTGTTTGAGGCTTTTTTTGGTTTTGAAAGTGACTGAATCAAGGCATGGCTTGAAAAATGCAGAAAAGTCCAATTTTGAGGTTTTGGAAGTGGACTTTGTGATTTTGGTGTTGCAGGTCACAAGTGAGTGTTTGAACAGCTTAGATACAACATATTAGAGGTGTTTGGATCATGAGCTGTGATGGAATTGCTCTCTAACTAAAAAACTCAGAGATACCTTGTGAAAGAAGGCATTTTGACCTAAAGAGAGAGATTTTGAGGAAAGCAAGTGTTGTAGTGCTTTGGTGTACTCAAACTGAGCACAAATGAGCTCTATTTATAGTAGAACAAGTTTGTTTTGCAAGCAATAGTGAATGGCAGCTGCAGTAGGCCTTTGGCCAATGTTGAGCAAAAGGAATCTCAAGTCTCCTTTAGCCATTTACTTGAGGTTAGGGCACAGGCCTATGGTCCTATGATTCAGTGCTGATCCTTGACTCATTCAGTTAGGAATGTGTCAGTCCATGCCACCTTGGTGTATCCATTAAATGCATTGCAACAAAGTTGGAGTCTTGGCACCTTTTTAGCCTTTTTAGGGTTGTTATGGCTAAGGTAGATTCTTGGAATTTGGAGGCTTGGGGATCAGATTATTCTCCTTTTGTTTTATCCTTAAATGTGTCCAAAATTATGACAAGGCTTGTAGTTGTTCAATTTTTCCAAATCGAGCAAAACAACAAAATCTGCCAAAATCTGCCTTGCCTAGGACAGTTGGAAATAATGATATTGAGGGATTCATATCTCCCTGCTCAGGTTGAGTTATGGGAGGTTCTTGTGCTTTTTAGAAAGCCCTCATATGATACAAAACATGTGTGATCATAGTTTGTTTTTAAACTCTTTGTATCCAACTGAAAAAACCTCATGAACATTGATGTTCCAGGCTGGTAACTTAGGCAGATTTTCACTAAGTGTTGGAAAAAAGTGTTATTTTCATGTGTTTGTCATTTTGATCACTTCATAACTTAAAATCCATAAAGAATTGGAGTCTGAGGTAGTTGAAGCTTTTGTAGAGTGTAGCAAGACCTACAAATCCAGCTTTGGATCACTCAAAATGGTTGCTTGGATCTCAAGTTATGGTCCTTCGAAGTTGGTACAAAAACCACTTTTGTTCCATAACTTAGAAAAATTTTGGTTTCACAAGGTTGCCCCTTTTGCAAGAAACCTCATTTTTCTTGATTTTTCTTAATGAATGATGATCAATACCATACATTAACATTAATTTTGACTTAGGGGAACCATATTTGAGAAAAATTCCAAAAAGTCAAACTTGATTTTGTGCACAGTTGACTTTTTATGGGATGAAATCTAAACTGTGCGATCCTTTGTGAAATCAAGTCCTTGACCTAAATCAAACCTAATGAATGGATTCCATAGGTGTTATAGGGTGTATTGAATCATGTCCCAAGGTTTGGGAGCATGTCTTGGTCAAAAGTCAAAGCTACAATTGACTTTTCCTTCAAAACCCTAATTATGGTCCAGATGAAATTGAAACTTGTGAATCCAGCTTCTTGGATCAATCCATTATTGAAAATATATCAATGTAATGTATTTAAGGCCCTCAAATAATGTATTGAGGTCTTGGCTCATGCTTTGCCCCAAAAGTCAACTTAGGGGTGAATTAGGTCAAGAAACCCTAATTCCTGATTTTTGGTGAATGCATCTCCTGAGGTTAAATTGGCTTGATGATTAGGTCCATGAGGTCCCTTGGAGTATCTTGGGTTGTACTTTGAAGCATTGGCTCATGAACAGATGAAAATTTCCATCTAGAGGCCCTAGTCGACCAAAACCCTAATTTGGTGACACTGGCGATCGTGAGGCTTGATCCACTTGGAATGTTGCAGCCTTGTGCTTGATTCTTGATGTGGGAGTCCTCTTGATCCTTTATAGGTGTTTGAGAAGTTAGAAAAGTTGAAGATCATGTTATTCCTTGATTGATCCTTTATCTAAGTGCTCTGAGGGGGCTTGATTGTGGTGAATGCTCGATCATCTTTGAGGTGATTGATGAGGCATGAAAGTACATCCATATTGTGATGATGATTTGCACAATGATGGGAAATATTGGTGGTCAAAATTTGGGGTATGACAATTACTCAATCAGGAAACAAAGTCAATTCTATGGTAACCCACAACAAGATGCTGAAAACTCAAATCTCTCAAGTAGCACAACAACAAGCTGCTCAGGCTACACCAGGAGGATCATTCCCTAGACAACCTCAACCTAATCCTAAAGGTCATGCTAATGCCATTGCCCTGCAAAGTGGAACTACATATGATGAACCAGTAGATCCTTGGTTGAATAACAACTTGCTAAGAAAACTGGAGCTTCCAAAAGGAAACGTTGTGACGACACTAGAAAAACGAGTAGTAGAGCCAGAGAAGCAAAAAGAGGAAGAAACTAAAGATGAAGAAGTTACGAATGAAAACCAAGTATATGTACCACCCCCTGCTTATAAACTACAAATTCCATATCCACAAAGGCTTAAACAAACCAAACTAGACACCCAATATAAGAAGTTAGTAAAGGTAATTGAAAGACTCCACCTTGAAATACCCTTCACTGAAGGTATTAAATGGATTCCTTCATATGCTAAATTCCTGGAAGATATCTTAACAAACAAGCGCAAGCTTAACAATCCTTTACCATTGGAATGCAACATAATTGCTGAGAACAAATTAACAAAGAAAGAGAAAGACCCTGGAAGTTTTTCTATACCATGTGTTATAGGAAGTCATGTTATTAATAAAACACAGCTGGATTTAGGCGCCAGTGTGAGTTTGATGCCTTTAGCTGTCTGCAATAGGTTGAACCTAGGAGACATACAACCAAATAAGATGTCCCTTCAACTGGCCGATTGATCAGTTAAGTACCTAATCAGTATATTATGACATTCCAGTTAGGATTGGTCAACTTTATATTCCAATAGAATTTTTTGTAATGGACATTAAAGAAGACGAAGATATCCATATCCTTCTAGGTAGACCATTCTTATCCACTGTTGGAGCCATAATAGACATCAAAAGAGGGAAAATGAATTTCGAAGTAGGTGACGAAAAGGTCGAGTTTATCCTATCCAAATTTCTAAGGGTGCGTGCCATAGATGAGTCATGTTGTTCCTTGATTTTATTGATGAGTGCATAAGAGAGTTGGATACGAATGCACCTACCGAAATAAAAAACTTCCTTCAACATGCATAATTAAAGATGATGGATTTCAAGCAAGCACACCATATATGGATGACAACCTTCACAAATGCTTAGCACTCACCCCTGACCATATACCCGGTCCTAAGAAACCATCATTAGAGCTTAAGGAATTACCTAAGAATCTGAGATATGATTTTCTTGATGAGGAACTTAACCGTCTAGTTATAGTAAATGCAAATCTAAATAGTGACAAAACCAATCAACTCTTAGATGTCTTGTGAAAATACCCTACAGCTCTAGGCTATAATATCTCCGACCTAAAAGGGATAAGTTCATCTGTATGCATACACCAGATTATGCTGGAGGAAGATTCTAAACCCTCTAGAGAACACCAAAGAGGGATAAACCCTATTATAAGTGATGTGTTCAAGAGGGAAGTGTTAAAATTTCACGATGTTGGAATTATTTATCAAATCTCCGATAATAAGTGGGTTAACCCTGTACATGACGTACCAAAGAAGGGAGGTGTCACTGTTGTACAAAACAAAAAAGGAGAATCAATGGAAAACTGTATAAAAAGCGGATGGCGCATATGCATTGACCATATGAAGCTAAACAAAGTAACCAGGAAAAACCATTTTCCCCTTCTTTTCGTTGATTAAATGCTCGAACTTTTAGCTAGACACTCTTATTTCTGCTATTTAGAGGGATATTCAAGATACTTTCAAATTCATATTCACACGGATGACCGAGAGAAAACAACCTTCACATGTCCGTATGGAACATTTGCCTATCGACGAATGCCTTTTGGGCTATGCAATGCCCTTGCAACCTTCCAACGATGTATGATGGCGATATTCACAGATTTCATTGACGAGATCATGGAAGTTTTCATGGATGATTTCTCGGTATGTGGATCCAGTTTTAAAAACTATCTTGCTAACCTAGAGAGAATTCTAGAAAGATGCGTACAAGTTAACCTCGTACTAAACTAGGAAAAGTGAAACTTCATGGTTATAGAAGGTATAGTCATAGGACACATAGTGTCAAAAAGGGGTATTGAGGTTGACAAAGCTAAGATTGATGTAATAAAAAACCTCCAACCACCCAGAACAATTAGGAAATTCCAAAGTTCTCTTGGACACATCGATTTTTACCGAGGCTTTATTAAGGACTTCTCTAAAATTACTAAACCTTTGATTGGTCTCCTGATGAAAAATGTCGAATTCCTTTTTTATGAAAAATGGCTAGAGGCATTCAAGCTCCTAAAACATGCACTAATCTCTGCATCTATTATGCAATCACCAGATTAGAACCAACCATTCGAGATTATGTGCGAAGCAAGTAATTTTGCTGTTGGTGTTGTTTTAGGGCAACGAAAGGACAAAAGATTGCATGTGATATATTATGCAAGCAGAACTTTGGATGCCACCCAACTAAACTATGCCACTCCTGAAAAGGAACTCCTTGATGTAGTATTTGTAATAGAAAAAATTCGTTCCTATTTAGTTGGGGCCAAAATTATCATATACACCGATCATGTTGCCATTCGATACCTACTGAGCAAAAAGGATGCAAAGCCTAGACTACTTCATTGGGTGTTTTTGCCATAGTAATTGGATTTGGAAATCCGTGATAAGAATGTGACCGAGAATGTGGTAGCTGACCACCTTTCAAAACTCGAATATCTGAAAGCATACCATATTCCCTTAAATGATGACTTTACATATGATAGATTAATAGCGTCAGTTGACAATAGAACGAGTCACGATGATGACTCCGATGATTTAGAACTACATGTCAAAGCTGCCCTAGTGTTAACAAATGTACCTCGGTACGCTGACTTCGTTAACTATCTAGCAGCCAATATTCTACCTCCTGACTTGACCTATCAATAGAAGAAAAATTTCTTCCACGATGTTAAATAATTCTACTAGGACAAACCCCTTCTCTTCAAGAGATGAGCAGACGAAATATTTTGTCGTTGTGTGCCTGAAGAGGAAGTGGAAAACATTATAACTCATTGCCACTCTGCACCTTATGGCGGACATGCGAGCATATCTAAAACATGCGCTAAGATCCTTCAAGCAAACCTTTACTGGCCAACTTTATGGCGCGATGTTCATGCTCACTTAATCAAATGTGATTGGTGCCAACACATTGGAAATATATCGAAACGCGATGAGATGTCCCTAAGGAATATTCAAGAAGTATAAGTTTTTTATGTCTAGGGAATCAACTTTATAGGTCCATTTCCTTCATCCATGGGTAATAAGTATATACTTATTGTTGTCGATTATGTATCTAAATGGATCAAGGTTATTGCCTTACCTGCAAACGATGCCCGAGTGGTTATTAAGATGTTAAAAAACTATATATTCCCCAAGTTCGAAGTCCTTCGCCTTGTTATAAGAGATGGAAGATCTTATTTCATTTCCTAAATTTTCGAGAATCTCTTAACAAAGTATGGCGTAAAACATAGAGTAGTGACACCCTATCATCCACAAACCAGTGGACAAGTAGAAGTATCAAATAGGGAAATAAAACATATTCTAGAGAAGACCGTTTCCATTTCTAGAAAAGACTGGTCCTCTAAGCTACAAGATGCATCGTGGGCTTATAGGACTGCCTATGAGACCCCTATAGGGATAACCCCATTTTAGTTAGTTTACGGGAAATCTTGTCACCTACCTTTTGAATTAGAACACAAGGCCTATTAGGCTATAAAATCCCTGAGTATGGATTATTTGACAGTTGGTAACAAACGCATATTAGATATCTACGAATTGGATGAACTCTGTCATGATGCGTACGAAAATGCTGTGATTTACAAAGAACAAACCAAAGCATGGCATGATAAGCAAATTACGAGGAGAGAGTTCAATGTAGGTGACCTAGTTCTTCTATTCAACTCCTGATTGCACCTCTTTCCAGGTAAATTACGTTCCAGATGGTATGGACCATTTGAAGTTAGAAAGGTCATGCAATCTGGTGCCATTGAGATTCAAAACCAATCAACTGGTCCTTTCGGCGTGAATGGACAAATATTGAAGAATTATAACAGCGGTGATAATCCTATGTACTATTCTCGCCATACTTTAACAGAACCATGCCTTGCTGCACCAACACCCTGATTCAAACAACCGTCGAGCTACCGACGTTAAACAAAGTGTTGCGTGGGAGGTAACCCACAATTCATTTATATTTTATTTTGCATGTTTCTTTTTTTTCTATAAAACATGGTGAATTATTTCTTCCTACTACCAAAACAAACTTGTGTGATTGTTTATATTTCAGGTCTCATTGTTCTACATTGCCTATTCCTATTAACTATATTTTGAGAATGCAGAACTTCAATGACATGCACGTTCATTTTAGAGATGACGCCCAGAGGAAATGTTATGCAATCATATCTGATAGAGCCATGCTACCTACCAGATACCCTGACTCCACATGTTTAGAAGCCCTAGGGATCGAACCTAGTATTAGATACATGTGTCACCAGATCCAACGGGATGAGTATTCAAAGGCCAAGAATGTCACCTACTGGAACCTTAGCCTAGAGTTCCTTAGTTCACTTACCTACCAGCCATATCATGGTCTTGGATTTAATAGAGGCCTAATTACCTTTTGACTATTTGGGAACGGGTATAGGTTTAACCATCGGGAGTTTGCTAACCTTTTAGGATTCCAATATGGTCCAGCTGCTGCCGCTGAAGTTCCTTATGATAGATATATGCAAGATGAGTTGGACACCTTCTAGAGAGCTATTACCAGTGAGGAGAACCCCGACCCGTCCAACCAATTTTCAATATGTATCCATAACCAGGCATTCAGGTATTTCTAGATGATTTTAGCCCAATCCTTCTTTGGTATGAGTGATACCAGTGGACCTGTCAGTTTATTCATTCTCTTTTGCATCCCCAAATCCCGCCCAGTTGAATCTGGAACTTTCCTCATAGAAAACTATCCTTATCTACAGTAGACCCTATCCATGTAGGAGGAAAAGTTACCCACATTGCTTTTTCCCTTGGTCTCCTGAACTAGCTCGCTCACTTAGTTCCCCACTGTGGTTTCACATATATTGACATGGACCATTGTCTGGACCGGGGCCTGGTGCAACAAGTTTACTTCAAGATTAATGAGTACAAAATCATTATTAATAATGAAGTCGTTCACCACTTTGTCTTACCAAACCCAGAAAGAACCAGTATCCATAATAGGGAGAATTGTATTTATGCCTTAGAGTGTCATACCCCAAATTTTGACCACTAAGATTTCCCATCATTGTGCAAATCATCATCACAATATGGATGAACCATCATGCCTCATCAGTCTCCCCAAAGATGGGTGAGCATCCACTACAATCAAAATTAGGGTTTCAAGCCCTCTCTGAGTGCTTAGACAAAGGATCAATCAAGGAATGACTTGATTTTCAACTTGTCTAAACTCTCAAACATCCACAATGGATAAAAAATACTCCCACTTCAAGGATTAAGCACAAGGCTGCTCCCTCTAGGTGGATCAAGTCTCAAGATCGACAGTGTTACCAAATTAGGGTTTTGGTCGACCAAGGCCTCCAGATGGAAAATTTCATCTGGGCACAAGCCAATGATCCAAAACACAACCTAATATGCTCCATGGAACCTCATGAACCTAATCATCAAGTCAATTTGACCTCAGGGGATGCATACATCAAAAATCAGGAATTAGGGTTTCTTGACCTAGTTCACCCCTAAGTTGACTTTTGGGATAAATCATGAACCAAGACCTCAAGACATGATTTGAGGGTCTCTAATATACCATATTGATCCATTTGGAACAATGGATTAATCCAAGAAGCTTGAGCAACAAGTCTCAATTTCATCTGCACCACAATTAGGGTTTCACAAGGAAAGTTAACTGTAACTTTGACTTTTGACCAGGACATGCTCCCAAGCCCTAAGACATGATTCAATATACCCTATGACACCCATGGAACATGTCCATCAAGTTTGATTTAGGTCAAGGACATGATTTCATGAAGAATTGCACAATTTGGAATTCATCTAATAAAATGTCAACTGTGCACAAAAGTCAACTTTGACTTTTTGAGATTTTTCACCAAAATGGATTTTTAACCCTAAAATGATGTTAATATATGATTTGAATCATCATTCATCAAGAAAAATCAAAGAAAGTGGGATAACTTGTAAAAGGGGTAACCATAAAAACTTAGAAAAATTTCTAAGTTATGGAAAAAGTGACACTAATGTGCCAACTTTGGAGGACCATAACTCCTAAACCACAAGGCCATTGTTCCCCATTCAAAGCTTGATTTGTAGATCTCATTGCCCTCTACAAAAACTTCATATTGACCTATGTCCAAATTCCTCATGGATTTTGAGTTATGGAGTGATCAAAATCAAGAAAAGTCACTTTGTTCCAACACTTAGTGAAAATTTCACTAAGTCAGATTTTGCCTTACTTTTTTCCAAATGTAGGGGGATTTTTCACTTGGATTCAAAAGATATCAAAAGCAAACATGTTCAAACAGTTGTTGTATCATGTAAGGGCTTTCTAAAATGGCCAAGAACATTACCAAATTCAATTTGAGTCATGAGATATGACATTGGCAAGTTGCCTTGCTGAAATCTGCCAAGGCAAGGCAGATTTTTACACTTTTGGTCGATTTGGCAAAATCATCCAAATCCAAATGCTCCTATCCACTTGGACACCTCTGAGGATTGAATCTAAAGGGGACAATCACTGAGCCAAGCCTCCAAAGTCTTTGGAACAAGAAATAACATGTTGAACCTAGAATTGCCAAAATAGGGACAAGACTCCAATTTTGGATTGGAGCATTCAATGGAAGCATCAAGGTGGCATGGACTGAGCCATTCTCAACTGAATTCAATCAAGATTTATCCAATACCAAGGGAACCAGCAGCCTGTGCCCTAACCTCTAGTCAATGGCTAGAGGAGACTTGGATTTTCATTTGCCAATTGGCCAAACCTACTCAGCAGTTGCCATTCACTATTCCTTGCAAAACAAACTTGCTCTACTATAAATAGAGATCAATTGTGATCAGTTTGAGTACACCAAAGCCATCAAACAGATTCTTTCCTCAAAATCTCTTCTTTCACTCCAATTTTTCCTTCTAAGGCAAGTCACTATCGGGTTTTGAGTTTGAGAGCTTTTCCAATCAAACCAATCACACACACACACACCTCATATACATCATATAGAAGTGATCCAAACACTCACATAACATCTGGAACACAGATTTCACAAAATCACCAGCCAATTGCTCAAGTTCTTGACAGATTTGCAGTTGGGGTACCATCTCAAGTTCCAGATCATTTCAATCCATTCCAAGCATTCATACACACTCCATGGCACCTAGGGAAGCTATCCAGATCATTGGAACCTAGCTGTAACACCTCCAACACAAATCATGATCACCAACTGCAAGTGGTAAGCATGAGCTCTTCTAACTCTATGATCCATGCAATTTTTGCTGCACAATAATTTGGCCATATGTTCATAATCATGCATGGAATGTTTCCCCTCAATTAATTGCATTGTTTGAATCGTGTATCAAAAATCCTAGCCTTCATGCAGAAATTAGGGTTCTTGAGGATTTTTCATGATTTCTTGTTTTATGCTTAATTTAAATGAAATTAATTGTCATAGACATGATCGTGAGGTTGAAACGAGTTGATTCGTATATGGATTACATGATATGATTAAGTATTCAGTGAGATTGGAGAGAAAATGCAAATCTGGGCAAACCCAGAACACGCGCGTGTTCTTGGTGTGTTCTTGGCGCCATTTTTTGAAAATTCAAATATTTGAATTTTGTGGTTTTATTTAATTGATTCAAAAATTAATTTCTCTCTGAGTTTTAATGATTTTGAGTTGATTCTTTTTTTAATAATTCACAAAAATGTTAAAATATTTTATTTTCCCAAAAAATCCCAAAAATATTATTTATTTTGTATAATTGATATTTTTGCAAAGAATTAATGTTTTAATTGTTTTTAACATTTAAAATATTTTTTCCACCTTGATTTTGCAACTTTTAATGCCTTCTAATTATTTTGTAGGTCAATACTTAATTTTTGAAGCATTAATCCAAGATCACAATTTGTTTTCCATATGTTAAACAAATTTTGATCATTTTAATTGAATTTTTATTCACTTAAATACATTTTTGAAAACAAATTAGGGTTTTGGATTAATTCAACCCTCATAAATCATTTTCAAAACACTTTGGGCCTCTAATAGAGTGTAAGACCCAATCCTTTTTTTGACCAAATCATTTTTGGGCCTCAGTGTATTGTATAAGTCCCGATACCGTCAAAAACAAACGGCGCGATCGTCGCCTTTTGAAAAAAATCAACTGGACCTCTCCTCGAGCTATAAGACCCATTCAAAACTTTTGGGCCTCTAATAGAGTGTAAGACCCAACCCCCTTTTAACCAAAACCATTTTGGGCCTCACTTATTGTATAAGTCCCTCTGCGTTAAAAGAAAATCTCGGCGCGATCGCCATTTTAAACGAAAAGTCATCTGGGCCTACCCTCGTGTTATAAGCCCCACTCTTTTTTCTTTAAAACTTTTTGGGCCTCTTGAGAGAGTGTAAGACCCATCCCTTTGTACAAAAAACCTTTTTGGGCCTCAGTCACTTGTATAAGTCCCTCTGTACGAATTCAACAGTGCGCTCACTGATAAAACCCTGGGCCTCTCCTTGAGCTGTAAGCCCCAAATATTTCTTTTTCAAAGCACTTTCTCCTTTGATTTTGAATATACTGTTGTTTTCAATCTTTCTTTGTTGAACAACTAACCAAACAGCATGGAAGCTCTGCAACCGAGTAAGTGGTTATTGCTTTCATTTACCGCTTTCATATACATATAACTGTATTGTGGGGCTGTTTCGCTGTAAGTCTTCTTTCATAAACTCATATCAACTGCGTAATAATAGTATAGATATTTAGAGTTTCCCCGGCAACTACGTCTAGAACTAGGAAACGTCGTTTCGTTTCGTAGAAATAGACAACTAGATCCCCAATAGGATCACCAGATACAGTCTTCTCTTCGGCTGTCCTCATTAGGAATTGTCAAGAAACTCTACTCCCAGAGATGAATGTATTCTCCGTGAATGGCATCTTTGAGTTTCTTCCAAATTCTCGAACTTTCCTGGCTTGATCTATTCCTTGTGAATAGCCTGTCTTGAACTTCTCGGGGTTTGGGGACCCACGGGCTTCTTAAAAGCATCGACCTCCTCTTGGGCATCGTACAAGGACCCACAGGCTTCCTAAAAGCATCCCCGCCTCCTCTTGGGCTTAGTACAAGGACCCATCGGCTTCTTAGAAGTATTCACAGCCTCCTCTTAGGCTTCGTATAATGATCTCTTCCTCTGGGAATGATAGCCTCCTCTTGGGCTTCGTACAAGGACCACTCGGCTTCTTAAAAGTTTCCAGCCTCCTCTTGGGCTTCGTACAAATTGTCCCGACGACCTCCTAGAGGTATAGGAACAGAACTTAGTCATCTGCATAGAACAATCCTTTCAAAGAGTCTACTACTGTTTCTCAAAGCATAGTACAAAAGATAAAACTCTCGATTTGGATAGTCTAATCTCCTTGAGTCTCAAAGACATTCTCAAGTGACCCCTTTGTTAAATAGGAAGAAAACCCGTAGACTCGGACAGTCTCAATACCCTTCGGATTTCTCACTTCCTTAAAGAACAGGAATAACCCGGATCCTCGAATCAAATCCTTGAGTACAGTGTTGCTCATATAAGAACTGATTTTCTCTTTCAAAATAAGTATACTGGACCTGTCACTCAACTGAAACAGTCACCATAGCCTCCTCTTGGGCTTTGTACAATGATCCTCCCCAGCAGAGGCAAACAACGTTCAGCCTCTCTCTCGGGCTTTGTATGAGACACATAAGAGACTCCCTCGTCGAGTCAATCACCCCTTTTGCCTCCATCTCGGGCTTTATATGAGATACAAAAAGGTTCTTATTGAGCCAAACAAACAACAGCCTCCATCTTAGGCTTCGTACGAGATACAAAAAAACTCTCTTGTTGAGTCAAATAGCGTCCATCTCGGGCTTTATACGAGATACCAAAAGATTCCCTCGTTGAATCAAAACCTTTTAGCCTCTCTCTCGGGCTTTGTACGAGACACATACTAGCCTCCTCTTAGGCTTTGTATAAGAAAACCACTGGTTGATCCAATCAACCTTTTAGCATCAAAAACTGTGCCTCGTTCACAATACACAAACATCAACAACTCCTTCCCGTCCATCTAATTGCTATAAGCGGCAAGCCTCTGGATCATCTACATCCATGCCACTGTCCCTCTTTTAGCATGAGAAATTCCTAAGGAAAGATAGCATTGCTCTACACTGAGTTAAAGTCTTCTCCTTCAGGTTAAAATCCCCTTTAAAGGAAATTATGGCATTGCCGGATTCACACATCCCGGTTAAAGTAATTCTCCTTTATAAACAGTTGTGACATATAACCCCCTCTTTAGAGATGACAAATTCTCTCTAAAGTCAAACCCTTTTAGCTTCACATCTTGGGCTTTGAACAAGATACAAACCACCTTTCGCTTCACGTCTTGGGCTTTGAACAAGACACCAAATACCATTTCCTCCCATAGAATAGGAGGAACTACGAACGCTCTGATTTCCCTATTTCGGTAAACGGGAATACGTAGGCATAAGATTGAAAGAAAAATCTTAGCGAGCACACTAAACAAAAACCCAAAATCCCATACTTTCATATACATTTGTCCTAATATCCTAACCGATAGCCTAAAGCACCCCTTGTCAACAAAATAACCTAGGAGAGACCCCGAATCTTTGTAGCATCTGTAAACCAACAGTTTTGACTGTTTAACCTCAATATGCAAGCAGGGTTAGTTGGAGACATCTATTTCCCTTCCTTCATCAGCTTCAATAGGATAAAAAATGAATCGAGCTGTAGTAACAGAGCGATTGTGCTTCACAACCACATCCAAAAATCACTCGCTACAGAAAATGGCGACTCTGCTGGGGAGAGAGTCAAGCAGTGAGATCTAGTCGTCATCGTCCCCATTTTCCAACAGAAAAATGGCGACTCTGCTGGGGAGAATCTTTTTTAGGGATCTTGTTCTCTTCTTGTCCCCTTGGTAGAAACCTTGACGTCACTAGGATCTTAGGTCAAAACGCCGTTAATTTGGAATGAAACCACAGGATGGTGACTCCGCCGGGAAACCATTTTCTGTCAGGAACTTAAGATTCTTAGCTTTTAAAAGTCTAGGACATTAGGACAAATATATATACTGCTTTTCCTAATTGATATCTGTGTTTATTTATCTGCTAATGGGAATGCGTGTGATGCCGCATGTGGAAAGATTGAGTATACACTTAAGATAAGTGATGGCGACGAGGTCGACCATCAACCTCAGTGGAGGCTGACCAATGCAACCCATTCCCTCTCTTAGGCAATGGGCCGATTGTGATGTCTGAGAAGCTGAGGAGCCAAACCCTTTTGTAGTGCGGAAACTATCGGAAATAGTTGTCACGCGATACTACCCTCATTTGAGGCTGGTGATCTATTCTCGGTGAATGGCACTTACTCTAAGATTGCTCTACAACTCGCTGGCGATCCGCTTGTTGTTTTGCTTTCCTGGGAGGAGCTGATGATAATGAGTACAGGTACAAAAATCACCCTAGTATAAACCTTTGGGGATGGGTAGAGCCTTGACTTCATGACAACGACCCTTTGACCCCATGTTTTTTCTATGTTTTTGTGTGCTGCATTCATGCATTCATTTAAAAAACATTAAAACATTCAAAAAAAATTCTCTTCTAGTCTCTCTGTTTTTCAAATTAAACTAAGACTGTGATTGCAAATATCAGAGAAAAAGATTGCGCTAATGGATTACGGTAGAAGGAGAACTCATAAGTACACCTTCAAGGTTCCAAAACTAGAGGATTTGAGAGGTTTGGCGAGAATGATCACAAACCAAGAGGCTTTCAGAGCCAAGCATGGAGGGTTGCTACCACTGTTAAGAGTCCATGTGATTGAGGGAATCATTGATGCGCTCATTTAGTTTTACAATCCGGTTTATCACTGTTTCACATTCCCGAATTACCAGCTCGCACCAATGCTGGAGGAATATTCTCATCTGATTGATCTACACATTACAGATCAAGCTCCATTTTCTGGACTAGAATAAATTCCAAAGAATCAGACCATTGCAAGAGCAATTTATTTGGATGAGTCAGAAGTCAGGATGCACATGACTACCAAGGGTGGCATACAAGGTTTGCCAGCCCAGTTTCTGACAAAGAAAGCCATGTACTTCGCTAGTATAGGGAACGAGACTGCTTTTGAAAGCATCTTTGTTTTACTCACCTACAGATTATTTTTGTTGCCCAACATTAATAACTTCGTCGATATCAACTCCATTAAGGTTTTTCTCATTGGAAACCCTGTGCCGACTTTGCTCACAGATGTGTATCATTCAGTACACTTGGGAAATTTGTACAGCGGAGGGGAGATCACATGCTGTGTACCTTTGCTTTACAAATGGTTTATCTCCCACTTACCCAAGTCTGCTGCTTTCTGGGATTGCAAGAGTGCCTTACGTTGGTCGCAGAAGATCATGTCCCTCACCAACTCTGATATAGATTGGTGTAATAGGATCTATGATGGAATCAGAATCATTGATCGTTGTGGAAACTTCCCCAATGTACCCCTTATAGGAACTAAGGGAGGAATAAACTATCATCCAATATTGGTTCGCCGTCAATTTGGATACCCGATGAGACACGTCCCACGAGGTGTTCATCTGGAAGGTCTTTTCTCAAGGAAGTAGAAAGTGACAGAGCACTAAAGACGGAAATAGTGCACGCTTGGAAAAATGTTCATAAGAAAGGACAGAAGTCTCTAGGAAAACCGGACTGTGTCTCGGTGGAGCCTTATCTCCACTGGGTACAAACTAGAGCTCTCAAGCTGAAGATGCCTTATCCTCGTTACGGAATTCTTCCGCCGAGGGAATCTGTCATGTACTTCATGACTGAAACGGAAAAGCTTCAGGTTACTCTCAACAAAGTTCAACAGGAGAGGAGGTCTTGGAAGAACAAGTATCGCACCCTCAACGTAGAGTGCATCAAAATACAGCAACTACTGAAAGAGAAAGATGCTCTGATTGAAATTTTAGAGCAACATGCTGTGGATAATCAGAATGACCAAAGGAATTTGCTCGCTCCTTTCACTTGGCAAAGGAATGACAACCCGACAACGACTCAAGAGCCCCGGTCAAAGAAAAGGAAGATACCATAATCAGCACCCGAGTTCTCTCGGGACCCCTTAGCTTAGGTTTCTGCTTCTGAACCTTGTAATCTACTGTATTTTCGTTTCCGCAATCCTTTGAATTTCAATAAAAAGGGGTTTCCCCGCCGTTTGATATTTGCAATCTAATTGTCAAAGTTTATTTTGATTAAACCAAAAAACAATTAATATAATCATTGCATTCATCATTCTCACATCGCGTATTCTTCTTACCTACGAATCTCACATTTGTGTCTCGATTCTAGAGTCAAACTGTCTCATTCGTACAATATTCGGGCCAATCGTCAGAAAATGATGGATGATCTCGAGGAAGAGAACAGAGAGTTGAAAGAAGAGATCGACGCTCTGAGAGAGGATATGAGAAAGCTTCGTAACGACATGCAAGCCATGGCAGAAGCTCAGCTACAGAGGACTGTGACCTCAGAGATCACCTCAACACCCATAGTGGAGAAGTTTGATCCTAGATATCAGATGTCGAAAGACCGTCCATGGGACATGCCTGCAAACTATATCCCGGAAGGATATGTTCCGCTGATCACTGAAGATTAAGGAATCATAACAGAAGCCGCTGGGCCTGAAGGTTACAAACTTCGGGAAAGCGAAGATGCCAGGGGCATACTAAAGACTCCTGAAGGTTACAAACTTCGGGAAACGCCAAGATTTACTGCCGTAGTCACGGTACCACCCCCTGTGGTGCACAATGTCCCAGAAGGACAGATTCCACAGATACCTTCTAGTAAAAAAGAAACTATGTTTGACCGAATGGATGAATTCCAGGAACAGTTCCAGGAAATGCAGAAGGAACTGCAAGCCATCCGCGGTCAGGATTTATTTGGAAAGGACGCCGGAGACCTTTGATTTGTCCCCAATGTGAAAGTTCCGCACAAGTTCTAAGTGCCCGACTTTGAAAAATACAAGGGTAACTCTTACCCTCAAAGTCACTTGGTGATGTACGCTCGGCGAATGTCAGCTCAGACTGAGAATCAGGACCTACTGATTCACTACTTCCAAGATAGTTTAACCGGTGCCGCACTCAAATGGTACATGGGTTTAAACTGTGCTACAATTAGCACATTCAGAGATCTTGGTACTGCCTTCATCCAATAATACAAATATAATTTGGACATGGCACCGGACAGAGATCAACTCAGATCAATGTCACAAAAGGACAAGGAAACCTTTAAGGAGTACGCTTAGAGATGGCGCAAAATTGCTGCTCAGATTTGTCCACCTCTTGAGGAAAAACAGATGACAAAGATCTTCATAAAGACCTTAAGCTCATTTTACTATGACATAATGGTTGCCAGTGCGCCCAGTGACTTCACCGAGATGGTGGGCATAGGAGTTCGTCTTGAGGAAGCCGTCCGAGAAGGACGTTTGGTAAAAGACACTGGACCATCAAGCAGTAAAAAACGATACGGTAGTGCTCTCCCTAAGAAAAAAGAGCAAGATATTAGGAATATCTCTCTCAGAAAGCAAAGGTGACGTTATCAACCAGTAGCAGCTGTAACTCCTACTATCAGCACCGCACCTACGTATCAACCTCAGGTTGCGCAAAGCCAACCTGATCAGTAAATGACACAACAGTCTCTTCAGCAGGCTCGTCCTCCATACAATAACAACCGTACAACATGACCATTAGGGTTTGATCCTATACCCATGTTGTACGCAGAACTATTTTCGTTACTACTGGCTAAGGGGCACATTCAGACTAAGTCTCCTCTTACAGTACCAGAAAATCTGCCTTTTTGGTTTAAGGTGGATCAAACATGCCCTTATCATCAAGGAGGTCCAGGGCATAACATTGAGAATTGTCTCAATTTCAAATCCGACGTGCAAAAACTTGTTAGAAGCGGGGTCTTATCCTTCAAGGATACAAATCCTAATGTTCTCACAAACCCGCTGCCTCAACATGAGAAAGCTGCAATCAATTTGATAGAAGGAGAGACTAACGATGTCTATCAAATTCACGATGTACTCTTGTTGAAAACCAATCTGGTCAAGATGCATTGTAAACATAGTGGATATGGCCATGTGCCACCTCATAATTTTCACTAGTGTGATATCTGCTCTAAAGATAATCAGGGATGTTCTGTGGTGCAAGCAGCTCTACAGGAACAATTGGATCTCGGATGAATCCAAGAGCACTGAGTTCGTGGAGTTAACATGGTCTACACAAACTCCAACATCATTCAGAACCACGATATCCGTGCAATGAATGTCAACTTGGTGGCAATGCATTCAAGGCAAAGCCAGCATCATAATCTGCCGCGACATGATTACAATTCTTGTCTGACTTGCTCGGTAAACAAACAGGGATGCTCTTTCATACAGGAGGCCCTCCAGCGTCAGATGGATCTTGGATGGATCCAATACTACCATGATAGGAATCCCTTATCAGATCAACATGGTTCAGATCTTTGATATTAGTGTGATGAATGCCAACCTGGTAGAGTTACATGCTGAGCAGGCCCGACTCAGATTCTTGATATCACATAATTATCAAAGCTGTAAAGCAGGTTGTGAAAACGATCGAGGTTGTATCCTTGTCCAGGAGGCACTTCAGCACTTGTTAAATCACTGGTGGATGCCAATCTATATGGATGAAGATACTCAGCAAATTAGTATCAGTAAAGGAATCCTACTCGGCGTCAAAGTCAGGATGTCCGATCTGTGGAAGCTAACCTAGTGAGGTTACATTGTATTCAAAGTGGGCGTGGTCAGGTGCCACCATACAATTATGACCGTTGTAGTGTCTATTCAGAAAGTAACCAAAGGTGTTACCTTGTGAGAGCAGCTCTTCAGGGTCAGGTGGATCATGGAGAGATTCGCCCATATCCGGGTTCTGGACCCATCAACTGGACGCCGAACTACCTTGCCGATCAAGTCGAGGATGTTGTCACAATCTCTGGTCGTCACCAGACCAGGGATGTTTTTGTCATCATCCCTCTACTTGACGAATCTAGAATTCCCAACCAGGAACGAATCGAGATTACTTACGATGGTCAGAAAAATCAGAGGGCTCCCGTAGTCATCTATCTGTCGGGACCATTACCGTATGAATAAACTAAGGCTATCCCTTATGAATACGGTGCAACGACAATTGAAAATGGAAAGGAAATTCCATTACCCTCCGTCGTGAATATTGCAGACATCATTCGTGTAACACAGAGCGGTCGAATCTTCTACCGAGGAGTTGGAGAACCTAACAAGGAAAAGGAACTTCAGACAGAAGCTCCCGATCCATCAGTCGGTCAATCTAGTAATCCCGACCTTTCAAAAAATGATGATGAGATGCTGAAGCTCATCCAAAGGAGTGAATACAACATTGTCGATCAACTATTACAAACTCCTTCAAAGATCTCTATGTTATCACTGTTACTCAGTTCAGAAGCCCACAGGGAGGCTCTACAGAAAGTCTTAGAGCAACCCATTGTGGAACAGGATGTAACAATCAGACAGTTCGATAGTATTGTCTCTAACATCACTTCCTGCAATAATTTGGGATTTAGTGATGAGGAATTACCCGAAGAGGGTCGCCGTCATAACATGGCGCTCAACATTACAGTTAACTGCCAGGACGATGCTTTAGCCAGCGTACTGGTAGACACAGGGTCAGCCCTGAATGTTATGCCGAAGTCCACTTTGATGCAATTATCATTCAAAGGCCCTCCGATGAGAATCAGTGAGGTCGTCGTCAAAGCGTTCGACGGATCTAGAAAAACAGTTATCGGCGAAGTTGATCTTCCCATAACTATCGGTCCTCATACTTTCCAAGTCACTTTCCAGGTCATGGACATCCGGGCAACATACAATTGTTTATTAGGAAGACCTTGGATACATCAGGCTGGAGCGGTCACTTCGACCCTCCACCAAAAGCTAAAGTTCGTTCAGACCGATCAACTTGTCACAGTCTGTGGAGAACAGGCCTTGCTCGTGAGTAACTTATTGTCGTCTACTGGTATAGAACCCGAGGAGGTTATTGGAACTCAGTTCCAAGCACTGTCGGTGAGCAAGGACAATCAATCCTGAGGAGGAACCTCGATTTCCTCATACAAAGATGCTATCAAAGCGGTCGAGAGTACCGACACAACCGGATGGGGACAGCTTGTCATTCCTACTAGCAATAAAACAAAGAAGGGTCTTGGTTTTTCCGTAACCTGTACCCGGATAGCTGCCAACGATGGAAGTCTTCATCCCATTCAGAACTTCTTCCACAGTGAAGGTTTCCTTCACCCAGTGTCTCAGGCAGTACATGCTATCAATGAGGAAGATCCCTCTGACACAGATGAAGAATGGAAGTCCTATCTTAATGAGGACGGTTATATGTCTCAGGAAGATGTGTCTATGCCATTTTTCTATCCTGCACATAGTTCGAGATTTATACCACGGTTAGACGTCGAAATGATATATGGAGATTGTGATCCGGAAGGATGTCGTGCTCCGCCAAACTCATTAGAGGAGGACACTCTGATGAAAGACAACTTTGACCACACCTACTATGGCCCAATGGATGGTCTGCCAATGTGGCAACCTTACCCAGGAAACTTGGGGCAAGAGAGTCAGCCGAATAATGAAAATCAGCTGAGCATCATTGAACAGAATACATGTGTCCCCACCAAGTCATGGGATCAACACTCAGGTCATTCAGAAACTACTCAACATGACGATGAATTTGCAACGTTTGCAGGACTTGAATTCATCAACTATGCTTTTCCTGAGGTCAACGTCATTGAGAGATATGACTCCTCCAGTTCGAAAGAAGTGTGGGACACCTTGGGACAACCGAGTGGAAAGTACGACTATATGGTCAAATACACCGCTCCCGAAAGCTCTCGTATCAGGCTCGAAGATATCCGGCCAACTGGATGGGGAGATACAACTGAGAGCACCAATGCTATGCAAAATACAATAGAGGAATCCTCCTACGACAATTCTGCCTGGGAGACAGATTCCAATGATCCTGCTCCACCAGAAATCAGCGTTATTTCTGAAGACAAATCAAGGAAGGTACCAGACTTTGTGATTCACCGAGGAGTTCGCCGCCTATGGGTTGTCGTCGAGGTTCCGAAGGTCGTTCATCAGTCAAAGTAATTGCCATCTTTAACCTTTCACCCTGCCCAGGTGAAACAGATGTTTTGATAGGGCTCGCTTTCTGTAAATTTCCCTCTTCGCTTCACCCAAAGCGACAAAATTTTGTTTTATAGGGCTGTAGTTTCAAGAATCGACTTGTTCATTAATAAAATAATGTCATTCTGTAATTTCCGCATTAATTGCTATTTTATTTTTGCTTTTTCAGAAAATGGTAATCCTAAAAAACAATTAAAAATAAAAACAAGCAGTAAAATAAAACACTGCACACACTTGCATTTTCTCTATCTCTTCTAAACACAAATCATACCGTCATGCAGATTGCTTATTTTAAACCCCGTTGAAACATACGATCTGATGCCTTCTCCCAACTTTGAGTTCTCGGTATTTGGGGCTGAAGAAGAAGTTGATGACAAAATTCCAGAAGAGATCTCCCGATTACTCAGACAAGAGGAAAGGTCCATTGAACATCATAAAGAACCGTTGGAAACAGTAAACTTGGGTTCAGAACAAGAGAGAAAAGAAATCAGGATTGGGGCACTGCTCAGTCCAACTGCCAGAGAGGGTTTGATAAAGCTTCTCAGAGAATTCCCCGATGTATTCGCTTGGTCCTATAAGGATATGCCAGGGTTGGATACCAACATCGTGGAACATCACTTACCGTTAAAGTCGGAATGTCCGCCGGTAAAGCAAAGGTTGAGACGGACTCACCCGGACATGGCCATCAAAATCAAAGAGGAGGTACAGAAACAGATTGACGCAGGTTTCCTCGCTACATCTGAATATCCTCAATGGTTAGCCAACATCGTACCCGTTCCCAAAAAGGACGGAAAAGTCAGAATGTGTGTCGACTATAGGGATCTAAACAAGGCTAGTCCAAAGGACGACTTTCCTTTACCACACATTGACATGCTGGTAGACAGCACAACAAAGTTAAAAATTTTCTCCTTCATGGATGGATTCTCGGGCTATAACCAGATCAAAATGGCGCTGAAAGACATGGAGAAAACTTCGTTCATTACCCCCTGGGGTACCTTTTGTTACAAGGTAATGTCGTTCGGTCTGAAGAACGCCGGGGCAACCTATCAAAGGGCCATGACTACTCTGTTTCATGACATGATACACAAAGAAATCGAGGTATATGTCGATGATATGATTGCAAAATAAAAAACAGAGAGTGAGCACGTTGAACATCTGTCAAAATTGTTCTAGCGTTTGTGAAAGTACAAACTCCGCTTGAATCCCAACAAGTGCACCTTCGGTGTCCGTTCAGGGAAACTCTTAGGGTTCATCGTCAGCCAGAAAGGAATTGAGGTTGATCCTGACAAGGTCAAGGTCATTCAAGAAATGCCTTCTCCGAAAACTGAAAAACAAGTCAGAGGATTCCTGGGACGTTTGAACTACATCTCCAGATTCATATTCCTTATGACCGCCACGTGCGTGTCGATTTTCAAATTACTCAAAAAGAACCAGGATTGCGTTTGGTCAGAAGATTGCCAAACCGCCTTCGACAGTATTAAGGAATACCTGTTGAATCCGCCGATTCTATCACCTCCAGTGGAAGGAAGACCACTGATCATTTACCTCACAGTCCTAGAGGACTCAATGGGATGTGTACTTGGCCAACAAGACGAAACCAAACGGAAAGAGTCTGCCATCTACTATCTGAGCAAGAAATTCACCGACTGCGAGACTCGGTACACGATGCTTGAGAAAAGTTGTTGCGCTTTGGCTTGGGCAGCCAAACGTCTTCGCCAATACATGATTCGTCATACTACTTGGTTAATCTCAGAAATGGATCCAATCAAGTATGTCTTCGAAAAAACTGCTCTTACGGGAAGAATTGCCCGTTGGCAGATGCTGTCATCAGAATATGACATAGAGTACCACGCTCAAAAAGCCGTTAAGGGAAGTATTTTAGTCGATCATTTGGCTCATCAACCGATTGACGATCAGGAATCAGTAGGGTTCAACTTCCCAGACGAAGATGTCATATACCTAAAAATGAAAGACTGCGATGAACCGCTACCCAGTGAAGGGCCAGAACCAGGTTCCCAGTGGGGACTAATCTTTGACGGAGCTGTCAATCATTACGGAAATGGAATTGGGGCAATCATTGTTACCCCTCAGGGTACCCACATTCCTTTCACCGCCAGACTTACGTTCAAATGTACGAACAACGAGGCCGAATACGAAGCTTGTATTATGGGTCTCGAAGAAGCGATTGATTTAAGGATCAAAAACTTGGACGTATATGGCAACTCAGCCCTGGTTATCAATCAGATAAAAGGAGATTGGAACACATACCAATCAGGATTGATTCCTTACAAAGACTACGCAAGAAGGTTGCTACATTTCTTCAACAGAGTTGAGTTTCATCATATCCCTCGTGAGGAGAATCACATGACTGATGCATTAGCCACTATCTCTTCCATGATTAGTGTAGGTCAATGGAGTGACATACCTAAGATCGACATAATGCGCCTTGAACAGCCCGCCTACATCTTCACGATTGAGGCAGTCATAGACGATAAACCTTGGTATCACGATATCAAGTGCTTCCTTCAGAAACAAGAGTACCCATTTGGGGCACTCAGAAAAGACAGGAAAACCCTCAGAAGATTGGCTGGAAAATTCTTCCTGAGCGTTGACACTCTCTATAAGAGAAATTTTGACATGGTCTTGCTCCGATGCGTAGACAGACCAGAAGCATACATGCTTATGAAAGAAATTCATGAAGGATCCTTTGGCACTCATGCCAACAGACACACAATGGCGAGAAAAATCCTAAGAGCATGGTACTATTGGTTGACAATGGAATCTGACTGCTACAAGTACATGAGGAGGTGTCACAAGTGTCAGATATACTCTGACAAAATTCATGTACCGCCATCACATCTCAAAGTTCTTTCTTCCCCGTGGCCTTTTTCCATATGGGGAATCGACATGATTGGCTTGATCGAACCTAAGGCTTCAAACGGACATTGGTTCATCCTGGTAGCCATTGACTATTTCGCCAAGTGGGTCGAAGCAGCGTCATACGCTAATCTGACCCGACAAGTGGTGGTCCGATTTATCAAAAACAATCTCATCTGCCGTTATGGTGTTCCGAGCCAGATCATTACTGATAATGGATCTAACTTAAATAATAAGATGATGAAAGAGTTGTGCACAGAGTTCAAGATCGAACACCATAACTCATCTCCCTACCGACCCAAGATGAACGGAGTGGTAGAAGCGGCTAACAAGAACATCAAGAGGATCGTTCAAAATATGGTTGTAACCTACAAATATTGGCACGAGATGCTACCCTTTGCTCTTCATGGTTATCGAACATCTGTCCGCACTTCAACAGGGGCAACCCCTTTCTCTCTAGTAAATGGCATGGAGGCAGTGCTCCCCATAGAAGTAGAGATCCCATCAATCCGAGTATTGATGGAAGCTAAGCTTACAAAAGCTGAATGGTGTCAAAGTCGACACGACGAACTCAACCTGATCGAAGAGAAACGAATCACGGCACTATGCCATGGTCAGTTGTATCAGGAGAGAATGAAGAGGGCGTTTGACAAAGAGGTCCGACCTCGCATCTTCAGAAAAGGAGACCTCGTGCTCAAGAAGATACAATCATTTCTCACTGATTCCCAGGGCAAATGGACTCCGAATTATGACGGCCCCTTCATGGTCACGAAAGCTTTCTCAGACGGCGCCCTGAGACTCGCAACCATGGATGGAGAGGAATTTGCCTACCCCACAAATGTTGATGTAGTCAAGAAATACTTCGCCTAAAAAAAAGACGTCTCGGTGGATTGAAAACCCGAAAGGACGGTCCAGGCAAAAGTTAGAGACATGAAAAAAAAATCATCACGGTGGATTGGAAACATCAAAGTACAATCCAGGCAAAAATTAGGGATAATGGCAAGTAACTATGTTCAACAGAGGCAAGTCCCTCAGCAGCAGCAGTTATACCATCCATCGGAGGAAAATTCCAGTCAAGGTCATCTTCGACAAAAGCTTAGGATGTCCCGAATTCAAAGTTGGTAGAAGGATAGTGGTCGTTATGTTTCAACGTAGCCCCTTTCCTTGTAAATTACCATGTTCTAACTTTGTAAATACTCTTTGGAATCACGCGTTTGGCTGATCTCCCTCTCATCAATAAAATTTGAGCCCTTGTGCTTTTGTTTGTAATTCTCATTTGTTTTAGCTTTACAGAACGACATTTTAATATGATCAACGATTCTTGAAATAAAACAAAAAGGAATTTACTTGTAAAACTTTTTCTGATCTAAAATAAAGATGGCAATTTCTTTTGACTGTTAAACATTAAAGGAACATCAACTGCTTCTCCAGAGGTAAGCGAACTTCAAAGTGCAGAATCAAAGTACTCCTCCTAGGCCAGTGCGCCTGAATAAAGGAATCAACTGTGTCAGAGACCTTGTTTCGTCTGACACGCCTCGGCCGAGTTCTCATCTCCTAATCCTGACCAACACAGCTCCCAACAGGGACTATCTTTCCTAAGCAAGGTGGAATTGCTATTCTGAACCAGCGATACTCTTTCGCCCCGTGATGGCCGTGTATCCAGTCATGTTCATCTTTTAGTTTGTGTGTCGCGTCAATTTTGTCAGCATAAACATACATACATCATGCATTATTGATTTGCATTCACATTTCATGTTGTATCAGTATCACTCTAGTTGGTCTTGTCCCCTAGTGATAGAATTTCTCTCAATCGAGTTGTCAGTTCTTGCCTCGTCAGGAAACGCTGCGTTTGAACAACCTCGCCTCCAGTTTATTTCTGGAAGGAAGTTGGCCCTTAACCACTTTGATAACTTGAACCTCTGAAAAGCCAAAGAAGCTTTCAACAAACGTCACTCTTCGCCATTGAAGATGATATCCTTGCTTTCCCGGATTAAGGAAAATCCACAGAGAAAGCCTCGTAATCAGAGATTCGGCAGCATGCCAGTTTCGCTCCGAAAAGACCACTGATGAAAAGGTCATCGGCACCTCAAAATTGGAGCCCATCATATGGCATTTCTCCGGGAAGATCCCGAGAAAAGTATGATGTAAGATCCCAAGCGGAAGCAGTCTCTCAAGAGACTCGTTTTCCCCAGATAGAGTCGACAAATGGCGTCTCCAATAGAGAAGTTTGTGCACCTCTACAACTCAGACGATTGGGCTCCCCAGCGAGTCTAGCGTCAAACTTTTTCCCATCAAATGGCATCTCCCCAGGAAAATTCGGCGAGAAGTTTGAGGAAAATCGCTATGCATAGCATCCATTGTCAATAAAGTTTATTGACGTAAGAAACCGAGACCAGTTCCTTGGTAGGAAACCAGGATCGAGGGGAAGTTTAAATCAGAAACTAAGACCAGTTCCTTGGTAGGAAACCAGGATCGAGGGGAAGTTCATCTCAAAAGAAAACTGAGACCAGCTCCTTGGCTGAAGACCAGGATCGAGGGGAAGTTTACCTTTTCTAAGCATCATCGCTTAGCTAAAGAAGATGAATGCGTAAGCTACCATTCATAACCACCATCAAAATTTCGGGTATTCCGATATTTAATCCTCTTGCACCCCGAATGCCCGAATACCTTCGTCATTCACACCTTCGTGTCCAAGAAGATTAAATAGGGGCATCTGTCATACCCCAAATTTTGACCACTAAGATTTCCCATCATTTTGCAAATCATCATCACAATATGGATGAACCATCATGCATCATCAGTCTCCCCAAAGATGGGTGAGCATCCACTACAATCAAAATTAGGGTTTCAAGCCCTCTCTGGGTGCTTAGACAAAGGATCAATCAAGGAATGACATGATCTTCAACTTGTCCAACCTCTCAAACATCCACAATGGATCAAAAAGACTCCCACTTCAAGGATTAAGCACAAGGTTGCTCCCTTCTAGGTGGATCAAGTCTCAAGATCGACAGTGTTACCAAATTAGGGTTTTGGTCGACCAGGGCCTCCAGATGGAAATTTTCATCTGGGCACAAGCCAATGATCCAAAACACAACCTAATATGCTCCATGGAACCTCATGAACCCAATCATCAAGTCAATTTGACCTCAGGGGATGCATACATCAAAAATCAGGAATTAGGGTTTCTTGACCTAGTTCACCCCTAAGTTGACTTTTGGGACAAATCATGAACCAAGACCTCAAGACATGATTCAAGGGTCTCTAATATACCATATTTATCCATTTGGAACAATGGATTAATCCAAGAAGCTTGAGCAACAAGTCTCAATTTCATCTACACCACAATTAGGGTTTCGCGAGGAAAGTCAACTGTAACTTTGACTTTTGATCAGGACATGCTCCCAAGACCTAAGACATGATTCAATATACCATATGACACCCATGGAACATGTCCATCAAGTTTGATTTAGGTCAAGGACATGATTTCATGAAGAATTGCACAGTTTGGAATTCCTCTGATAAAAAGTTAACTGTGCACAAAAGTCAACTTTGACTTTTTGAGATTTTTCACCAAAATGGATTTTTAACCCTAAAATGATGTTAATATATGATTTGAATCATCATTCATCAAGAAAAATCAAAGAAAGTGGGATAACTTGTAAAAGGGGTAACCATAAAAACTTAGAAAAATTTCTAAGTTATGGAAAAAGTGACACTAATGTGCCAACTTTGGAGGACCATAACTCCTAAACCACAAGGCCATTGTTCCCCATTCAAAGCTTAATTTGTAGATCTCATTGCCCTCTACAAAAGCTTCATACTGACCTATGTCCAAATTCCTCATGGATTTTAAGTTATGGAGTGATCAAAATCAAGAAAAGTCACTTTGTTCCAACACTTAGTGAAAATTTCACTAAGTCAGATTTTGCCTTACTTTTTTCCAAATGTAGGGGGATTTTTCACTTGGATTCAAAAGAGATCAAAACCAAACATGTTCAAACAGTTGTTGTATCATGTAAGGGCTTTCGAAAATGGCCAAGAACATTACCAAATTCAATTTGAGTAATGAGATATGACATTGGCAAGTTGCCTTGCTGAAATCTGCCAAGGCAAGGCAGATTTTTACACTTTTGGTCGATTTTCCAAAATCATCCAAATCCAAATGCTCCTATCCACTTGGACACCTCTGAGGATTGAATCTAAAGGGGACAATCATTGAGCCAAGCCTCCAAAGTCTTTGGAACAAGAAATAGCATGTTGAACCTAGAATTGCCAAAATAGGGACAAGACTCCAATTTTGGATTGGAGCATTCAATGGAAGCATCAAGGTGGCATGGACTGAGCCATTCTCAATTGAGTTCAGTCAAGACTTATCCAAGACCAAGGGAACCAACAGCCTGTGCCCTAACCTCTAGTCAATGGCTAGAGGAGCTTGGATTTTCATTTGCCAACATTGGCCAAACCTACTCAGCAGTTGCCATTCACTATTCCTTGCAAAACAAACTTGATCTACTATAAATAGAGGTCAATTGTGATCTGTTTGAGTACACCAAAGCCATCAAACAGATGCTTTCCTCAAAATCTCTTCTTTCACTCCAATTTTTCCTTCTAAGGCAAGTCACTATCGGGTTTTGAGTTTGAGAGCTTTTCCAATCAAACCAATCACACACACACACACCTCATAGACATCATATAGAAATGATCCAAACACTCACATAACATCTGGAACACATATTTCACAAAATCACCAGCCAATTGCTCAAGTTCTTGACAGATTTGCAGTTGGGGTACCATCTCAAGTTCCATATCATTTCAATCCATTCCAAGCATTCATACACACTCCATGGCACCTAGGGAAGCTATCCAGATCATTGGAACCTAGTTGTAACACCTCCAACACAAATCACGATCACCAGTTGCAAGTGGTAAGCATGAGCTCTTCTAACTCTATGATCCATGCAATTTTTGCTGCACAATAATTTGGCCATATGTTCATAATCATGCATGGAATGCTTCCCCTCAATTAATTGCATTGTTTGAATCGTGTATCAAAAATCCTAGCCTTCATGCAGAAATTAGGGTTCTTGAGGATTTTTCGTGATTTCTTGTTTTATGCTTAATTTAAATGAAATTAATTGTCATAGACATGATCGTGAGGTTGAAACGAGTTTATTGGTATGTGGATTACATGATATGATTAAGTATTCAGTGAGATTGGAGAGAAAATGCAAATCTGGGCAAACCCAGAACACGCGCGTGTTCTTGGTATGTTCTTGGCGCCATTTTTTGAAAATTCAAATATTTGAATTTTGTGGTTTTATTTAATTGATTCAAAAATTAGTTTCTCTCTGAGTTTTAATGATTTTGAGTTGATTCTTTTTTTAATAATTCACAAAAATGTTAAAATATTTTATTTTCCCAAAAAATCCCAAAAATATTATTTATTTTGTATAATTGATATTTTTGCAAAGAATTAAGTTTCAATTGTTTTTAACATTTAAAATATTTTTTCCACCTTGATTTTGCAACTTTTAATGCCTTCTAATTATTTTGTAGGTCAATACTTAATTTTTGAAGCATTAATCCAAGATCACAATTTGTTTTCCATATGTTAAATAATTTTGATCATTTTAATTGAATTTTTATTCAGTTAAATACATTTTTGAAAACAAATTAGGGTTTTGGATTAATCCAACCCTCATAAATCATTTTCAAAACACTTTGGGCCTCTAATAGAGTGTAAGACCCAATCCTTTTTTTGACCAAATCATTTTTGGGCCTCAGTGTATTGTATAAGTCCCAATACCGTCAAAAACAAACGGCGCGATCGTCGCCTTTTGAAAAAAATCAACTGGGCCTCTCGTCGAGCTATAAGACCCATTCAAAACTTTTGGGCCTCTAATAGAGTGTAATACCCAACCCCCTTTTAACCAAAACCATTTTGGGCCTCACTTATTGTATAAGTCCCTCTGCGTTAAAAGAAAATCTCGGCGCGATCGCCATTTTAAACGAAAAGTCATCTGGGCCTACCCTCGTGTTATAAGCCCCAATCTTTTTTCTTTAAAATTTTTTGGGCCTCTTGAGAGAGTGTAAGACCCATCCCTTTGTACAGAAAACCTTTTTGGGCCTCAGTCACTTGTATAAGTCCCTCTGTACGAATTCAACAGTGCGCTCACTGATAAAACCCTGGGCCTCTCCTTGAGCTGTAAGCCCCAAATCTTTCTTTTTCAAAGCACTTTCTCCTTTGATTTTGAATATACTGTTGTTTTCAATCTTTCTTTGTTGAACAACTAACCAAACAACATAGAAGCTCTACAACGGAGTAAGTGGTTATTGCTTTCATTTACCGCTTTCATATACATATAACTGTATTGTGGGGCTGTTTCGCTGTAAATCTTCTTTCATAAACTCATATCAACTGTGTAATAATAGTATAGATATTTAGAGTTTCGCCGGAAACTACGTCTAGAACTAGGAAACGTCGTTTCGTTTCATAGAAATAGACAACTAGATCCCCAATAGGATCACCAGATACAGTCTTCTCTTCGACTGTCCTCATTAGGAATTGTCAAGAAACTCTACTCCCAGAGATGAATGTATTCTCCGTGAATGGCATCTTTGAGTTTCTTCCAAATTCTCGAACTTTCCTGGCTTGATCTATTCCTTGTGAATAGCCTGTCTTGAACTTCTCGGGGTTTGGGGACCCACGGGCTTCTTAAAAGCATCGACCTCCTCTTGGGCATCGTACAAGGACCCACAGGCTTCCTAAAAGCATCCCCGCCTCCTCTTGGGCTTAGTACAAGGACCCATCGGCTTCTTAGAAGTATTCACATCCTCCTCTTAGGCTTCGTATAATGATCTCTTCCTCCGGGAATGATAGCCTCCTCTTGGGCTTCGTACAAGGACCACTCGGCTTCTTAAAAGTTTCCAGCCTCCTCTTGGGCTTCGTACAAATTGTCCCGACGACCTCCTAGAGGTATAGGAACAGAACTTAGTCATCTGCATAGAACAGTCCTTTCAAAGAGTCTACTACTGTTTCTCAAAGCATAGTACAAAAGATAAAACTCTCGACTTGGACAGTCTAATCTCCTTGAGTCTCAAAGACATTCTCAAGTGACCCCTTCGTTAAATAGGAAGAAAACCCGTAGACTCGGACAGTCTCAATACCCTTCGGATTTCCCACTTCCTTAAAGAACAGGAATAACCCGGATCCTCGAATCAAATCCTTGAGTACAGTGTTGCTCATATAAGAATTGATTTTCTCTTTCAAAATCAGTATACGGGACCTTTCACTCAACTGAAACAGTCACCATAACCTCCTCTTGGGCTTTGTACAATGATCCTCCCCATCGGAGTCAAACAACGTTCATCCTCTCTCTCGGGCTTTGTACGAGACACATAAGAGACTCCCTCGTCGAGTCAATCACCCCTTTTGCCTCCATCTCGGGCTTTATACGAGATACAAAAAGGTTCTTATTGAGCCAAACAAACAACAACCTCCATCTCAGGCTTCGTACGAGATACAAAAAAAATCTCTTATTGAGTCAAATAGCCTCCATCTCGGGCTTTATACGAGATACCAAAAGATTCCCTCGTTGAATCAAAACCTTTTAGCCTCTCTCTTGGGCTTTGTACGAGACACATACTAGCCTCCTCTTAGGCTTTGTATAAGAAAACCACTGGTTGATCTAATCAACCTTTTAGCATCAAAAACTGTGCCTCGTTCACAATACACAAACATCAACAACTCCTTCCCCTCCATCTAATCGCTGTAAGCGGCAAGCCTCTGGATCATCTACATCCATGCCACTGTCCCTCTTTTAGCATGAGAAATTCCTAAGGAAAGATAGCATTGCTCTACACTGAGTTAAAGTCTTCTCCTTCAGGTTAAAATCCCCTTTAAAGGAAATTATGGCATTGCCGGATTCACACATCCCGGTTAAAGTAATTCTCCTTTATAAACAGTTGTGACATATAACCCCCTCTTTAGAGATGACAAATTCTCTCTAAAGTCAAACCCTTTTAGCTTCACATCTTGGGCTTTGAACAAGATACAAACCACCTTTTGCTTCACGTCTTGGGCTTTGAACAAGACACCAAATACCATTTCCTCCCATAGAATAGGAGGAACTACGAACGCTCTGATTTCCCTATTTCGGTAAACGGGAATACGTAGGCATAAGATTGAAAGAAAAATCTTAGCGAGCACACTAAACAAAAACCCAAAATCCCATACTTTCATATACATCTGTCCTAACATCCTAACCGATAGCCTAAAGCACCCCTTGTCAACAAAATAACCTAGGAGAAACCCCGAATCTTTGTAGCATCTGTAAACCAACAGTTTTGACTGTTTAACCTCAGTATGCAAGCAGGGTTAGTTGGAGACATCTATTTCCCTTCCTTCATCAGCTTCAATAGGATAAAAAATGAATCGAGCTGTAGTAACAGAGCGATTGTGCTTCGCAACCACATCCAAAAATCACTCGCTACATAGACGTTCAAGGAGAAATGCCAACCAGACCTGCCACCCTCCTACTCCTGAGTAACACTTTTTACCCCCTCAGATAGGACTACCGTGTTTTCCTCCACTGATCACACACAGAGGCGTGACATTGACTATGAGTTTAATGCCATGCACCAGGAGATTGCTGTCATTCGCGAAAAAGTTTGCGACCTTACTCAGCAGATGGAATTGTCTGATGCCATTCTTGCCGATGAGATTGATTATCTCTACCAGGAGCTTTGGCACCCTTCTCCGCTAGGTCATAGAGGCTCAAGAATCCCATCCACATAGGACACCTGGTCGTTCACATCAGTCTCTCTAGCCGTCTCTTCTTCACACCACATACATTAAAGACATTGGGGACAATGCTTTTTTTTATATGTGGGTGAAGATTTATGTTACCGTCATTAGTTTTATTTCACCGTCATTTCTATTTTTCCATTATTGTTGGGATTATTTTCCTTTTTACCTCATTATGCACCTTTTGACAATTGTTATTTCATTATGCACCTTTTGACAATTTTTTTCCTTTAAATATTTATCTTTTTCAAATATTTTTTCTCTCTAATGTTGTTGCATTATTATTATTTCCGCTCTTTAAATTTTTATTCTTGAACTATTATTATTCCTTTCATTTTCTAACAATTTTTCAAAAATTATTTGGCAAACACACTCTCAAGCAAGAACATTTCCAATGACCATATGCTGGCCATCCCCCAAATTACTACCAAACACCCCAAAAGGTCCAAAAACGCTCAAAAGCCCAACTTCCAATTTCCAGCCCATGGCGTTCGCAATAAGGGGTGGCGTTCACCACACCCTAAATATCAGCCCATGGTGTTCGCCATAAGGGGTGTGGCGTTCGCCATGCTCTGAAAATCATTAAAAACGGGGCAGAAGCACTACATATCCCTTTTTCACCCATTTTCCCCTTATCTTCTTCAAACTCCCCCATTTTCTTCCACCATTAACCCACATAAAAACCCAACCCACTCACATTACTCTCCATAACTCCCTAAACCATAACCATTTCCAAAAATTTCCCCATTTCCCAACCTTAAATACTCTTTTTCTCATTCAAAACCCAAACATCTCCAATTCTACACCATCACAGAACCTTCACTCTTCAAACACCACCAACAATGGCAGCAGAGGGAAACACATAAATCATTTTCCGACAAAGGCAAATGGGTAGAAGACAGAGGGAAAAGTACAAGTCTTTGATGAACTGAGAAATCTGCTCCAAGAGGTATGTCGATGACCTTTGTCTCTAAAATTTAGGGATTTACAATAGTGTCTATTATTTGATAGAAACATTAGGATTGCAAAATGAGTTTGAATGTGGAGACCACACTAATGCGGATTTGACACGAGAATTTTTAAGTTCACTTATCGATTAATAATCCTAAACCTTATAAAATGAAAGCAGTAAACTTTAAAATTAAAAGTAATTTATAATCCTAAACCTTATCATATGAAAGCAAAGGTACAAAATAAGAAGAAATTTGTCAGAACTAACCGTAAAGGACCCATAAGATTATGGGCACCTAAATCTCAAATTGTCTTTGCTACATATATGCTTCAAGGGAGAAGCAAAGCAGCAATCATGGTACCTAAACAGTGGCTGCTCATGACATATGAAAAGTGAAAAGCTTATGTTCCAAATCCAAGGTTTGAAAGAGAGAGGAATTGTAAGATTTAGAGGAAACCAGAATGGAAAGATCATTGATATGGGTACTATTGGTAACTCTTATATTCCAATTAATAATTTTTGGCTTGTAGATGAACTTAAACATAACCTTTTGAACATTAGTCAATTTTGTAACAATGGTTATAAAGTCATGTTTAATAAGAGCAATTGCATAATCATGAATGAATCTGACAAGTCTATAGTGCCCAAAGGTAATAGAAAGGGCAATCCTTGTAAAATTAATTTTTTTGAATTGGTTGATCAAAAGGTTCTTTGCCTTCTATCATTAAGTGATGAAAAGTGGATCTGACACAGAAGGTTCGTTCATGATATATGGAGATTAATCTCTAAACTTAGCAAGATGAAACTTGTTAAATGATTCCCAAATCTCAATTATGACCCAGATGCTCTTTGTGGAGCATGCCAAGTAGATAAAATAAGTAAATCTTCTTTCAAAACTAAAAACATTGTCTCTACCACTAGACCCTTAGAACTCTTCACATTGATTTGTTTGGTCATGTCAGTACTGCATCAATCAATGGGAAGAAATATGGTATAATTATTGTTGATGACTATAGTAGATGTACTTGATTTAATTTCTTAGAACCTAGGATGAATCATATGATGTGTACAACATCTTCTGTATACAAGTACAAACTAAAAATGAATCTAAAATTTTAAAGGTAACAAGTGATCATGGTGGTGAATTTAAAAATGAGTCATTTGTACTATTTTGTGAAAAAACATGGATTTCTCCATGAGTTTTCTTCTCCTAGAACTCCACAACAAAATGGAGTTGTATATAGAAAGAATATATCTTTACCAGAAAGAGCCAGAACCATGATCCAATTAAATAACTTACCTAAGTACTTGTTGGCAGAAGTTTTGAACACAACATGTTATGTTCATAATAGAATCTATATTAGACCTATTATGAATAAAACATTACGTGAGCTGTTCAAGGGAAGAAAGTCAAGCATTTCTTATTTTCATCAGTTTGGATATACTTGTTACATTCTAAAAAATTAAAGTATATCTGAAGAAATTTGATGCTAAGCTCAGAAGGGTATCTTTTTGGGATACTCTAAACGCTTTAAGGCATACAGAGTGTATAACTCTGAAACCGATAGGGTTGAAGAGTAAATACACATTAAATTTGATGACAAAGAGCCTGACAGTAAAATATTAGAGCTAGTTCAAAAAATTTCAGAAATCTGTGTATTTGAAGACACATCAGGAGCTATAGTTTTAAAAGCTAGAAGTTCAAAAACAATCCACTACTACAAAATACACATTCGGTAACATAATATTACTATGGTCATGCCTTCCACCATTGTAATATATGAAACTGGAAGTGTCTAATGCTTATTTATTTGTTTTGAAAGTTATTTAATCACGATTGATAGACACAACCGTGGTGATAAAGTGAGTAGTACAAGGTTCAAATCCTGGAAACTACATTTTTCCATTTATCCTATTATAAAAGCGTGTGTCACTTAAGTTCATAAATAAATAAATAGTTGAAGATTATTTAATCACGGATTCAATATGCAATCGTTGTAATATTATCTGTACAATCTTTTCTCTTCCCGAAAGAGAAAAACGCTCTTCCTAACTAATATGGTGATTGCAAATTTTATTCACTTTTCAAGACGGCCACAATGTCATTCAAGAATATCAACCATTGGGAGTAATAATTGCAAGCATTAAATCATCAGATGTTTCATCTTCAACCTCTTCTATAAAGGCACAGTTTCATATAATGAATTTACACTTCTTCAAACTATTCTTCTTAACATCATATAGCAACATGAGTTCTCCATCTGAGAATACTAACAAAAATATCTCAACTGAAGTCTCCACAGTACAACACCATGAACAATAGTCAACTGAGGAGGTCCAACCATCTGGATCGACTGCTGTCAGAGATTCACTAAGGGTTAGGAAGGCCAAGAAGAAGCTGAAGAAGGAGAAGAAAAAGGTGTCGAGGAAGATTTGTTACTATGATTCTGACGAGGGTAGTTAGGAGAGAGTCATAGATTGTGAAGATTCCTTTGCGGCTAGGGGATATTGTTCCGACATTGACAAAATTATGTAATGAAATTATTTATGTACTCTTCCCTTTTGGCCCTCTTAATGGAATTGTTTATTATTGCTTTATATATTCTTTCACGTATACACTATTATCTATAATATAAGAAAAGAAGATGCTCTGGAAAACACATTTTTGCCCTTCCCTCTAATTCTGCCACCTCACCAAACTAAGGGTAATTGTGGTCCAAAATTTACTTTTTGTAACCAAATTACCATAGTTAGCCAATTTCAAACTATTTTGTTTCTCTTTACACACATTTTTCAATTGTTTCCTTCCAATTAGTTAACTTTCAACTAAATCTTTCTAATATATTTTACTTTTTCTCTTCCCAATGTTGTTTGAACTTTCTCTCTTTCTTCTTTATCACTCTCCTTCTTTCTTTCTCTCTCTCTCTCGTCCTTTCTCCCTCACTCACTCTCTCTCTCGCACTGCTTCTTTTTCTTATTCTTCCATCTTCCTCTTCTTCTTCCTCATTTTTCTATAGAAATCAAATATAAATAAGCGATGATCTACGACATCGATTTACAAATAATAATGATCTTCTAAAAAAACCCCAGATCTGTTCTCAACAAAATTGCTTACGAAGCCCTATCAGAAACTGAAAAAGCCATCAAGTCATCCTACAGATGTCGCTTCGTATATTGTCAAAGGTATGTTTGTAAATCTGAAAGGTTTTAGAACTTCCGCTCTTGAATCGTTTGATGTGGCGTTGGGGGTTTCTCGCTGGTGGTTGAGGAATAACGTGTTGGCTGATGAATAACGTGGAGATTTTTTTTGAAATTTTGCAGAAACTTATTTTGGTTTGATTTATTACACATTTGACGGATGATGGATCTAGAAGTGGTTGCAGATTTGATTTGATGTATGGTTTATACAAAGGTCATATACTTTGATATCTTTTCTAACTAAATCTTTCTAAAATTTCACCATCAATGTCTTTCAGGATGCCGATGATGACGATTTCTGCAAGTGGGTTACATTTACTGGTCAGTTTTGGCCTTATCTTATGGCATAACTTGTAAGTATTTTATACAAGAATGATATCAAAACTCATTGGTTCAATTGCATTGTGCAGGTTGAGAAAAATTTATGAATGCTGCTTTTGGATAGATTAATGTGAAGGATGTTGCAAAAGAACATATTCGGGCATATGAACATGCTTCAGGTAATGGAAGATATTGTTTAGTTGAAAGAATGATACATTTCTCTAAACTGAAATCAACTGGAAACAATATTGCGAATGCTCTTTTTTATTTCAATGTTTATTATTTGATCACTGATTTGTGGCTTATTAGTTACTATTTGGTTGGATTTTCATAGTGGAATTATTTGAGTAGAAATCATGGTGCATTGTGGGACATCGCTTAATGTCTGTCACTTTGTTTCTAACTTTGTTGTTGTAGTTCTGATACAAACATGAAACGCCTAATGTTGTCCATTAAAACTTCATATGGATTGCACTTACTTGTCTGTTATAGTTTCTATGTAAAAAATATAATTTAGATAAATTTAAGGCTTTATAAGTTCTGAGTTGGATAAATTGCAGTATGACATGATATTGTTGTTCCCAGCTGGTTAGATATTAGTGGTATAGTATGAAGGTAGTTCTTATTAACACAATGTCCATTGCAAAATGGTGGCATACGAGACCTTTATCTATCGGCATTGCAGTGGTTTTTTGTCCTTCTTTTTGAATCAAGGTTCCTGGAAAAGTACAAGGCATTATGTGCTTGTGTAGTATGATTCCAAAGACAACTCAGTGAAATTAATTTATGAACCAAACAGGAATCTTACTTTCATTTGTGTACATATTAAGTTGTAATCTGTTTGGTATTCATTTGGTTACTACGACGACAAAGTAGCTTAAACAAACAAGTTTTGGTTATGAGATTGTAAGCAACTTTAGTTATCTATAAGAAAACTTTTCAACTTTGTAGTTTTCATTTACTTTTGTTCTTCTAGCGTTCTGGTATAAGTTATCCTTCATTGTGACAAGCAGGTTTTTATCTCAATTGCACATGGTTTTGAACTGAAATGGAAGTAGTGACATTTATAGATATTCTAAGGCGAGCAAAAGGTAATATCATAATTTCTTCTGTTGAGAATACTCTTGGAGTTATGGCTTCTCAAGGAAACAAAAATTGTTGATGATAAGTTACTCATTGATGTTCAAGAGTCAACACACAATTTGATTATTCTCCCTAATTTGTTTCTTTGAGAATACTCTTTGAATACTCTTTGGAAATGTAGTCTTACACTTATCATATATGTAAAATATAAAATTTTCATTCGAGCCTTAGTATATAGCCATCCGAGCCATAAACCAGTGGAAGATCAAAGAAAATATCAATTGATGCCGGAAGCATATCAATCATGGATTTGTTTGGTTTATTGGCCATTATTATCATAAGATTTTGGTGTTCTAATAGTTTCCGTCATTGGTTGGAGTTTTTGTATCCAGGGATAAGGTTGTGGACTTCCATTGGAATGCAGCTGATCGCTGGATAATTGTTAGCATCTCTGATGGTTGTGCTAGCAACCACTATGAGTCTGGTAATAATTGTTTAAAAATCAGTAAATGGTTTTCTTTGTTTATAACTATAGTGATTGTAGCAACCACTAATTGCAGCCACTAAAAATATGGTAATAATTTCTTTCTTTGTTTATCTCAATGGTGTTTGAATTTGCAGGCATATCTCGACGTGTGTGATAGTTAATTGTGAGAAACCAAAGTCTGGGTCAACGTATCAATATGCATAGTTCAAATCAACATGTTATTTCTAAGTTAGGTGCCATCGATCGGGTCCAGGGGAGGTTTGATTCGGCTGAGAAGCTGTTAGAATGATTGCTTGGGAGGATTATCAGTTACCCATAACTCATTCACTCATCAGATAGCGTAGCTTTGCATATGATTTCTATCGCATTAAGTAATCTGTAGCCCAGGGCTGAATGTTTCTATCGATGTTTAGAGCCTGCTCTGAATCAATGATGCAACATTCAGGGAAATCTTTCGTGGCAGCAAGACAATTTTCGACCGGTATATTTCGAGGATAAGGATATTTCATCAGAGTGATGTCCTGGGTCTGGCGCCTTGGTTAGGTCGCTGCATGATTTTCTACTGCATTGGTGCTTGAGTCATTAGTTCGATATAACTTCCTTCTTGGCTTCGGTTTTGTGGAATGCTCGCTCCTTTTTCAATCGAGTTGTTGTTTCTTCGTAGTTTTCTTGATAAGGTTTGAGCATCATTTTTTAGAATGGATAGGCGGCATTGTCTGTTTCTTTTGGCATTGGTTCTATTGGATTTTCGTTGTGTTATGGTGATGTCTTGGATATTTGCTCTATTGTAAAGATGTTTCCATATTTTCCTGTTTCTTGTGTTGGGCGTGTCTTTTGGGAGCCAAAGGATGGTCTTAGTTGTGGGGATCTGGGCTTTTTTGTAATTTTGGTGAGAGGTTTAGAGTTTAAGGAGTGGTTTTGGTGTAATCATAACTCAGGTTCAAAAATGTATGTACTGTTTTATTACTAGCATGCTTTTTGTCAATGATTTTATATTATTTTATTTGTCTTTTGCTTCTTTAAAATGTTGCATGTAATTCATCTACCATGGTGCGGATAATTGTTTTGTCTAGCATTGTTGCTTTCTTGAGCACTTGAATCAATTATTGGTTTTCTAAATTATACTGATATGAAATGAAAAGAAGTTAACTTTGATTTTATTTTTGTAAAGTGGAACGAGATATAACCCGTTAGATCTAGATAAGAAAATATTTATACATATTGATTTCAATCTACATTTGAGTACAATTATATTGTTATAAACGAGAACAACTTTACTATTGATTCAAATATTTTTATAAATATTGTCAAAACAAAAATAATATTTTGATTCAAATTTTTTTATACACTGGAACAATTTTACTATTGATCCAAATATTTTTATAAATAGTGTCAAAACAAAATTAATATTTACATATGAGAACAACTTTACTATTTATTCAAATATATTTATATACGAGAACAACTTTACTATTTATTCAAATATATTTATAAATTATGTCAAACAAAAATAATATTTATATACAAAACAAATACTTTAATAAACGAAACAAATACTATTGTAATCAACGGGCGACAACTTTTTTTTTTATTCAAATTTTTTTATATACAAAAAAAAAATACATATGTTATAAACGGACACAATTTTAATTTGGATTCAAATTTTTTAATAAACGAAACAAATACTATAGTTATAAACGAGCGCAACTTTAATTTTGATTCAATTTTTTAATCTACGAAACAAATACTATTGTAATCAACGGGCGACAACTTTTTTTTTATTCAATTTTTTTTATATACAACAAAAATACATTTGTTATAAACAGACATAATTTTAATTTGGATTCAAATTTTTTAATAAACGAATCAAATACTATAGTTATAAACGAGCGCAACTTTAATTTTGATTCAATTTTTTAATCTACGAAACAAATACTACTATAATCAACGGACACAACTTTTTTTTTATTCAAATTTTTGTATATACGGAAAAACTTTACTGTTAATTTTATTTATTTTTGTATAAATTGTGTCAAAACATAATTAATATTTATATACGGGAAAAATTACATTGTTGATTAAAATATTTTTATATACGGAAACAATTTCTATTATTATAAACGGAAACAACTATACTACTAATTCAAATTTTGAATAATACAAATTTCTTGACAATTTCTTATATTTACCAATACAAAATTTTAATTTTAATTATATCTATTTTTATAATTTTACAATTTCTTTTTTCAATTTAATTAACAATTACGCGTCCATAACATAAAATCCTCGAACAGACATACCCGTGCGAACGCACGGGTTAGTTACTAGTTGTTTTATAAAAAAAATAGTACAAGCCAACAAAAATAACAACAACAATCACAACAGTAATGAAGAATAACAATAACAATAATTAATAACTCTCTCACCATTGCGTTCATAAATAAATACAAAATTGAAAGTTATTTAACCACAGTTGTAATACCTCGTCTTTTATTACTCCGGACAATATTATATTGTGATCGACTGAGCCCCAATTTTGTTAGTAAAGAAGAAAGACGGCGGGATGCGATTGTGTATTGATTATCGTCAGCTGAATAAAGTCACCATTAAGAACAAGTATCCCTTGCCAAGGATAGACGACCTATTAGATCAATTGAAAGGAGCCTGTGTGTTCTCGAAGATTGATTTAAGGTCGGGTTATCACCAAATCCGAGTGAAGAGTTCCGACGTATCTAAGACTGCATTTAAGACCCGTTATGGTCATTACGAATTCTTAGTGATGCCTTTCGGTGTGACTAATGCTCCAGTTGTTTTTATGGATTATATGAATCGGTTATTTCAAGCTTACTTGGATCAATTTGTTGTGATCTTCATTGATGACATTCTTATCTTCCCCAACTTCCGCCCAACACAAAGGGGTCCTACACTTTCCCGTGACCAAGAAAACTAACTTCAGACATCCAGAACTCGCACTTGCTTAACTTGGCAAAAAGTTGCTTCTTTTGTAAGATCGATAAGACGATCCTCAAATGTCCTTCATGCTCTTGCGGAGTACGGGAATAGATAAGAATGTCATCAATGAAGATCACAACAAATTGATCCAAGTAAGCTTGAAATAACCAATTCATATAATCCATAAAAATAGCTGAAGCATTAGTCACACCGAAAGGCATCACTAAGAATTCGTAATGACCATAACGGGTCCAAAATGCAGTCTTAGGTACATCGGAACTCTTCACTCGGATTTGGTGATAACCTGACCTCAAATCAATCTTCGAGAACACACAGGCTCCTTTCAATTGATCTAATAGGTCGTCTATCCTTGGCAAGGGATACCTGTTCTTAATGGTGAATTTATTCAGCTGACGATAATCAATACACAATCGCATCCCGCCGTCTTTCTTCTTTACTAACAAAACTGGGGCTCCCCACGGTGAGAAACTAGGTCTAACAAAATGCTTAGCCATAAGCTCTTCTAATTGTTCCTTTAGTCTTCTCAATTCAAGTTGTGCCATCCGGTACGGAGAAACGGATATAGGAGTCTTTCCTAGTACCAGGTCAATAGAAAATTCCACTTCCCTCTCTGGAGGAAGAGAAGTGACATCTTCAGGGAAAACTTCGGAAAACTCGCAAACTACTGGAATATCCAAAACTTGAAGGTCGCTACTCCCTTCCTTAGTGAGAACCAACAAAACAGATTTCTCTTCTTCGAACAAGAAATTTATCATTCCAACCGTACCTTCTAGAATAGTTATTAAGACATCTTTCGGGGTAGCATCAATAGATGGAAGGATGATGAGCTTTTCTTCACACCCAATAAACACCGAATTAGCAGAAAGCCAATCCATTCCCAAAACGACATTAACTTTCTTAAGCGGTAGACAAATAAGATCAATCTGAAAAACTCTACCGTCCACAGACAAAACACAGTTTTCACACATCAACGGTGTCTCTACTATTTCATCCATGGCGGTAGTGACCACCATAGGAGGAGACAAAGGAACGGACCGCAACCCAAGTTGCTTCATACATTGCATCGATACAAAATAGTGTGTAGCTCTGCAATCAAATAGAACAAAACAAGGAAATCCATTAATGAAGCACGTACCAGCAATTAAGGAATTGTCACTCTTCTTCTTCCTTGCATCTAAGGTATAAGAAGAAGAGTGACAATTCCTTAATTGCTGGTATGTGCTTCGTTAACGGATTTCCTTGTTTTGTTCTATTTGATTGCGGAGCTACACACTCTTTTGTATCGATGCAATGTATGAAGCGACTTGGGTTGCGGTCCGTTCCTTTGTCTCCTCCTATGGTGGTCACTACCGCCATGGATGAAATAGTAGAGACACCGTTGATGTGTGAAAACTGTGTTTTGTCTGTGGACGGTAGAGTTTTTCAGATTGATCTTATTTGTCTACCGCTTAAGAAAGTTGATGTCGTTTTGGGAATGGATTGGCTTTCTGCTAATTCGGTGTTTATTGGGTGTGAAGAAAAGCTCATTATCATTCCATCTATTGATGCTACCCCAAAAGATGTCTTAACAACTATTTTAGAAGGTACGGTTGGAATGATAAATTTCTTGTTCGAAGAAGAGAAATCTGTTCTGTTGGTTCTCACTAAGGAAGGGAATAACGACCTTCAAGTTTTGGATATTCCAGTAGTTTGCGAGTTTTCTGAAGTTTTCCCCGAAGATGTCACTTCTCTTCCTCCGGAGAGGGAAGTGGAATTTTCTATTGACCTGGTACCGGGAAAGGCTCCTACATCCGTTTCTCCATACCGGATGACACCGCTTGAATTGAGAAGACTAAAGGAACAATTAAAAGAGCTTATGGCTAAGCATTTTGTTAGACCTAGTGTCTCACCATGGGGAGCCCCAGTTTTGTTAGTAAAGAAGAAAGACGGCGGGATGCGATTGTGTATTGATTATCGTCAGCTGAATAAAGTCACCATTAAGAACAAGTATCCCTTGCCAAGGATAGACGACCTATTAGATCAATTGAAAGGATCATGTGTGTTCTTGAAGATTGATTTGAGGTCGGGTTATCACCAAATCCGAGTGAAGAGTTCCGATGTACCTAAGACTGCATTTAGGACCCGTTATGGTCATTACGAATTCTTAGTGAAGCCTTTCGGTGTGACTAATGCTCCAGCTATTTTTATGGATTATATGAATCGGTTATTTCAAGCTTACTTGGATCAATTTATTGTGATCTTCATTGATGACATTCTTATCTATTCCCGTACTCCGCAAGAGCACAAAGGACATTTAAGGATCGTCTTATCGATCTTGCAAGAGAAGCAACTTTTTGCCAAGTTAAGCAAGTGCGAGTTCTGGATGTCTGAAGTTAGTTTTCTTAGTCACGTTATATCACAGGGTGGTGTAGCGGTGGATCCATCAAAGGTTGAAGCTGTGATTAATTGGGAAAGACCGAAGAATGTATTGGAAATTAGAAGTTTCTTGGGTCTAGCAGGCTACTACAGAAGGTTTATCAAAGGCTTTTCGCAATTAGCATTACCAATGACTAAGCTTACTCGAAAAGATTGCCCCTTTGAGTGGGATTCGGTGTGTGAACAAAGTTTTATGAGTTTGAAGGAAAGATTGACTACCGCTCCCGTTCTGATTATTCCCGATCCTAGCAAGTCGTATGAGGTATTTTGTGATGCGTCTAAGATGGGATTAGGAGGTGTGTTAATGCAAGAAAGTCACGTGGTGGCTTATGGTTCTCGACAATTGAAAATTCACGAGAAGAATTATCCAACCCATGATTTGGAATTAGCGGCGGTGGTGTTTACTTTGAAGGTGTGGCGTCACTATTTATATGGAGTACATTTTAATATGTTTAGTGACCACAAGAGTTTAAAGTACCTCTTTGACCAAAAAGAGTTGAATATGCGTCAAAGGAGGTGGATGGAATATTTAAAGGATTATGACCTAGAGCTAAAATACCATCCGGGTAAAGCGAACAAAGTGGCCGATGCCTTGAGTAGGAAAGTTATGAGAAAGGCCAAATTGATGATGTTAGAATATTCGTTGTTGGAAAAGTTTAGAGATTTAAATCTTCAATTTGTGTGGACTCCCAATGGAGTGATTATGGGGAATTTGAATGTCAATTCTATGTTAAGAGTCGAAATTCAACATGGACAGTTATTGGATGAGAAGTTGCAAGAGATGCTAAGTCAACCAGGTTTTGTGCACGCTAGCTATGGAATGATTATGTTTAACCAAAGAATTTGCGTTCCGAACAATGCGACTTTGAAAAGAAAGATTTTGGAAGAAGCCCATAAAGGTGCTTTTACTATACACCTGGGTTCTTCAAAGATGTATCAAGATTTAAAGAAAGACTATTAGTGGTCCGGTATGAAAAGAGATATTGCGGTCTTTGTGTCGGAATGTGCGGTATGCCAACAAGTTAAGATTGAACATCAAAGACTGGGTGGATTATTGCAACCATTAGAAATCCCAATTTGGAAATGGGATAGTATTTCTATGGATTTTTCTTGGATAATTTCGGGCCCTAAGATTCTATCTTCCGCGAGAAAATTAAGCAAGCACAAGATCGACAAAAGAGTTATGCGGACAATTGAAGGAGACCTTTAGAATTTGAAGAAGGTGACCATGTGTTTTTGAAAGTCACTCCTAGATTGAGACTGAAAGGACCGTTTAAGTCACGGAAGTTAAGTCCGAGATACGTGGGACCCTATCAAGTTTTAGAAAGGATTAGCGAAGTAGCAGAGTTTATTTTGAGATCATTGTTGATCTAGTTCTTAGTTTTTATCTTCTGAACATCTTATGTATATTATGCCTTTAGAACTTTTAGTTGTTGTATTTTGGGGCATGTAATATATAATGTGTTAACTAGGAGCTTATGGTGTTTCAGTACCAAACACTTGGATTCATATATAACATTTATGCTTTGATGTATGAGTTTTATATATGGGTGTTACAACAGTTTTACTAAAGAACCGTTGTAAAAGTTTAAAATTATATCACGGTTTTTTTTTTTCTAACCGTGGTGAAAAGTGATATATTATATCACGGTTTTTCTTTCTAACCATGATGAAAAGTGATATTTTTTACTATATAAGTGAAAGTATCTATCGTTCAGTACACAGCAGTCGTTTCTTTTAAATGAAAACCTTAACATATTTCACTCTTCTATCTCATAACATAACCATAACATTCATGCCACTCTTTAAACTTTCTTAAACCTTCTGATTCGTATTTACCAATTGTTATGATACTCTTTAATAATATTTCGGGTTCGTTCATTAAACTTATGCTTCAATTTCATTTACATTTCTTGTTAAAATGGGTTCTCATTTTTTATTTGGTGAATGTTTTCATTTTTCAGATTCTTCTTCACCACCTTAACAAAGCGTATACTTTGGATATAATACACATGGTTTATGTAGCTATGAATAAAAATAAAAGAAGTATGAGGCTATTGTGTTAACTTCATTCACCTTGTACTTCTTCTTCATAGCTTCATAAACTAGATGAAAATCATAATTTGTTCCAGATTCATAATTAGTTTTAAAAAATGTGTGTTCTTTAAACATTACATAATATCTTATGTTGTTGTAAGCTGTTGTATGTTGTTGTTGTTGTATGTTGCTATTGTTGTTGTTGAACCTTATTTTGTTGTATGTTGTTGTGTTGTTGATAAATGTATTTGTATGTCGTTGTTGTTGATTAATGTTTTAAGAACAAGAACAAAACATTGCTAAGTCACAAGAAAGAAGCTTCTTGTGACTTAGCAATGTTTTGTTCTTTAAATTCATAAAACATTACATAATATCTTGTGTTGTTGTATGAAGTTGAGTTTATTATATGCTATGTAGATTGTTTGTTTCACTAACCCTTCACTGAAAATACATTTAATTTAAATTGACATAGAAACTTATAATATGAAAATTAAGTTGTATTTGAAAACCAACTTATATCAATCAATATTTTCTGAATTGCATCTGTCTCATCGTTCATCTCACACTATTAAACATATAGAATGTGGGTCAATGACCTGATTCCTTCATCACATCCATATCTTCTCTTATAGTTAGTTTGAATAACAATAATTTATTGATATTATTCAAATTAACCTAGAATAGAAGGAATTGCTGTCATGAAGGACTTAGACCATTGAACCACATTCTATATGTTAAAGAGCAGGAAATGAATGATGAGACGCATGCAATTCGGAATATAGAGCCTTGTTTAACTTGGCTGTCAAGAATAGTTTAATTTTAAGATTATATACTTCTTCATCAATTTGAATAGTTGTATGTTGCTGTGAGGTTTATTGAAAAATAAGCAATATACATATTATATAATAAACTCTAGGTACTTTCAACAACGGTTATTTATATTAACCGTTGTTAAATGTTATTTACCTAAATGTATATACCACAACGGTTAGCTATAGCAACTGTGATCAAATATAGCGCGCTTTCAGGTTTTCTAAAACGGTCATTGCAGCGTCGGTTTTTTGGTGACGCGACCATCTACCGCTATTTGGTGTTACTTTCTGATTTCTATATTTATCCTATGAAGCTTAAAATGAAGGGGAAGATATCTTAAACTAACCCTGCACGCAAATGTTTTCTTTAACAAATGCTAAAAGATTAGGGATTAGGGTTTGGTTGCACAAAGGGAAGCTATTAATACCTAGAGTATCTCTAGTTATCCATAGGAACCTTTATTTGTGTATACTTTCTACTATTTGAAATGCTTTCTTAAGTCTATCTGCTGTTGATTGGGAAAGTTTCTCCTTTGGGAGGACTGAGGGAAATGTTTTTGTTGTTTTGGGGTTTTCTATATTTTTGGGAATGTGCTTAACCTAAGATTTTTGATTTGTGTGCTCGCTAAGATTTCACAAACTTATGCCTACGTATTCCCGTAAAGAGATTTGGGAAATCAGAGCAATCATAGTTCCTCCTATTCTATGGGAGGACATTTGTTTGGTGTCTTGTTTAAAGCCCGAGATTGAAGCTAGATGAGTATTTTTGTCTTGTTCAAAGCTCAAGATTGATGCTAAAGTTTGACTGAGAGAGAATTTGTCATCTCTAAAGGTAGACACCTCATCACAAAAGGTTGGGTAATTGTTTATAAAGGGAAATTACTTTAACTGGGATGTGTGGAATCCAGCAATGCCATAATTTCCTTTAAAAGAGAGATGTTGTGAAGGAAGAAGCTTTAACTCAGTGTAGAGCAATGCCATTTTTTCTTTTATAAATCTTTCTTGCTAAGAGAGGGACATTGGCTTGGATGTGTATAATCCAGAGGCTTGCCATTTATAGCTGTTAGATGAAAGAGAAATTTTAGCCATGATAAAGGAGGGACTCCAGCTTGGATTTTGAATCAACAAGTGTGCCACTTACAGCAATTTATCTAGGAAAAGGTTTTGATTGTTTATGTTTATATGTGATGTATTGAGGAAATATCCTCCTACAGAGAGGACTCGGAGTCTCATATGTGGGGATGATAAATTTTGTGCCTTGATCAAAGCCCAAGGTTGAAGCTAAGAAGAATTGAAAGCCGACTCCATTGAGGAGGGTTTTATTTGAGTATTTTGTTTGAAGCCCAAGATGATGAAGCTGAAGAGTTTGAGTGTAGTTTCAAAGAAAACTGACTCAAATGGGGAGTATGATAGTTGTCATGTACAAAGCCCAAGATTGAGGCTGACTGGGGAAATCCTTATATGAAGCCTAAGAGGAGGCTGACTCTTGTTGAGGATTATTGAAATACAGGAGAAGATCTAAACTGTGTTGGGGAATCCAAAGGGAAACTAACTCTTGCTGGTGATTTGAACAGAGTTGATTGATCAGATGCCATGAGGCTCTGATTCTTTTGAGGATTTGTTGATGTCAATCTGACCTTGGCTGTGGATTTCTAATATGAAAGTTAAGCCTTGTTGGGGGTATGGAGGGATTTAAAGATGAGTTAAAAAAACTTAGAGGTTTTGACTCTTCTGGGAATTAATGTATTGGTAAAAATGATCAGGATTTATCCTATGCTTTTAGGAAGCCTGTGGGTCCTTGTACTAAGCCCAAAAGGAGGTTATAAGGGTGAGACTTTCCAAGTCATCTTGTATGAAGCCCAAGAGGAGGCTGAGATTTTCCAAATCTCTTGAGAAGAGGTAGAATCTGGATGGAGAGAGATCTTTGTATTATGCCCAAGAGGAGGCTGAGGGTTCTAGAAATGAAGGTCAACTCTTGACTGATTGGATGTTCTAGAGTTTTTAATTTCTTGAGGTTTGAACTAGTAGAGATGACTGAATTCTATCCTATGCTTTTAGGAAGCCTTTTTGGTCCTTGTACTAAGCTCAATAGGAGGCTGTGGGGAATTTCTAAGAAGCCTGTTGGTCCTTGTACTAAGCCCAAGAGGAGGCTGGGGCATTTTTAAGAAGCATGTTGCTCCAAGCCTAAGAAAAGTTCAAGAAAGGTTTCACCGGGAATAATTCTTTCTTTATTGAATAGTTCCAAGGTTTGAAGAAAATCAAAAGAGGTTTCACCGGGAATTAATCCTCTCTGGGGAAATGAATTTTTTTTTATGTTTCTAACTTATGACAGTCTTAAGAAAAGTTTCACCGGGAATAATGCCTTTCTTTGTTCCATATTGAATAAAGCCCAAGAGGAGGCAGACTGTGTTGGGGGAGTTTCCTATGAGGGAACTAGTTATTGAACTAAGTTATGAGTATCCTACTATTTAACCTAAAGGGTAAACTGAGGATGATCTAACTGCTGGGAAACTTAAACAGATATGCAAAAGTATATACAGGTAAGTGAATTAACAAGTATATAAACGAGTATGCATTGAATTGAAAAGGTTTTGGGTCTTACACTCTGAAAAGAGGCCCAAGTGTATTGTGATTGGTTGTATTGACTACAACTGTATGATTAGGATTTTGAGAAATTGAAGAAAATTTTGAGAAAACTTTGAATTTGAATTTGAATTTTAAAGAAAGTTGTTGTTTATTTGAATGGAAAGAGAAGAATGTTTAGGGCTTATAACTCAAAGAGAGGCCCAAGTGGTCTAAGAGCAGTTTCACCGGGAATAATGCTCCTCTTACTTAGTTCCAGTTTAAAATAGACAAATGATTTTGAAAACACAGTATGGGGCTTACAACTCAAAGAAAGGCCCATAGAGGTTGTTTATTGTTTAAAACAAAGTTTATGTACAAAATATTGGGGCTTATACTCAAGGAGAGGCCTAGATGACTTATTTTGAAAACACTGATCGCATTGCGATATCGAAAGACGTTGTGGGACTTATACTATAGCAGAGGCCCAAAATTTGTTTATGTACATAGAGGTTGGGTCTTACACTCTATTAGAGGCCCAAAATGTTTATTGAAAGAAAGAAAAGTGGGGGCTTATACTCAAGGAGAAGCCCGAATGAAAAAACAGTAGACGCACCGTTATTTTTGAAAATCGTATTGGGACTTATACTATGACAGAGGCCCAAAATTATTGATTTACAAAGGGGTTGGGTCTTACACTCAATTATAGGCCAAAAATGATTTTGAAAGAAAGTTTGAAGATTAAAAATCAAGGAAAAAACCCTAATTTTAATAAAAAAATGTATTTTTTCAAAGAAAATTAAATAAAAATGATACAAAATATCAAATATATTTAATAAACATGTTATGAACTTTGACAAATGTTTGAAAATAGATGTATAAATGAAAAATATTAAAAAATCATTTGAAAAAGATCTTTAAAAAATCTTTTTCAAAATATCAAATATCAAATATATTCAAATATATATTAAATAAAAAAAATATTTTTTTGATTTTTTTGTGGAACAAAATATTAAAATGTATAAATGATTTATGTTTAAAAAATCATTTGAAAAAGATTAAAAATGAGAGAGATATGAATTTTTGAAAATAATTGAAAATATTTAAAAATTCAAAAATGTGAAAAAGGGCGCCAACGATTCCTTCTTCTTCCTCACTCGTGCCCGCCATGGATGATTTGCAAAACCTCTCATATCTCTCTCAATACGTAATGATTTTGCACGATAAAAACATGAAAGTTGTGTGTTTTTGAACAAGGATTTCAATGATACCAATTAATTGCATTTCTTTTAAATGTAGAGTGAGAAATCACGTGAAGAACAGATGAACCCTAATTTTTGCAAGAACAATATGAAATTCTATACATGATATATACAAAGCAATTGATTGAGGGGAAACACTCTACATAAGTGCAAAAACATGTTGGTAACTTAAGAACACATTCATGATGCATGGATCATGGAGTTTGAAGAGTTCAGGCTTACCTGTGCAAGAGGAATTCGAATCCTCAGTTGTAGGTGTTATAGATGTGTTTGAATGATGTGGACAACTTCAATGGACCTTAGTGAGTGTGTTGAGAAGCTTGGAATGGATTGAAAACCTATGGATTGGTGGGCACGACTCCAACTGCAGATGGCTTTGGGGTGAGGTATGAACTTGATGAATCTGTTGTTATAGATGTTGTTCAAGTGTTTAGATCATTTATATATGATGTATGTAAGGTGTTAGAACCATTGGTTTGAGTTGAATTGCGCTCTAATTTAAAACACGATTCTCACTTCTTTGAAAATGAATTTTTGAGGTTCAAGAGGGAAATGGTGGAAAACATGTATTATGATGTTTTGGTGTGTTGAAATTAATCACAAATGACCTCTATATATAGTAGAGGAAGTTTTTTTTGCAAGGAATAATAAATGGGGGCTGGTTTATCCTATTATCCAATGGATATGGCTAGGAGTCCAAAGTCTCTTCTAGCCATTGACTTAGACTGAACTTGTAGGCCTATGGTCTTCTGATTCTTGGACTAAGCTTGACTCATTTGGATAGTTATGGACTGATACATGCCACCTCTATGCACCCTTTTAATGCTTCATGACAAACTTGGAGTTTTTGGATTTACAACATTGAATTTCATATGCCTAAGGGATAATGTCTTGACTTGTAAGGCTATATGGTATGATTCCTCTGCAGATTACAGGTGCATTGCATCTTAGAAACTTGTCTTGTATGGTGATAGGGCTTGCCAAGTCACAAAAATGACAAAACCAAGCTGTGTTGTGAAATCTGTCTTGTAAAACCAGGATGAAAAATGCCATTTTGAGACGCTTATAACTTCTTGCTCAAATTGAATCATGGGAGGATCTTGTACTTTTTAAAAAGCCCTCATATCATACTTCAACTTTGAAGTTTGCATTTGGTCTTGGTTCATCTTGGATCATAATGAAAAGTGCCTTTGAACATTGGTGTTCAAAGCTGAAAAACTTGGCAGATTTTCACAAAGTGTCAAGAATGTTCACTTCTTAATTTTTGTGATTTTGCTCAATCCATAACTTAAAATCCATGAAGATTTGGAATGTGGTGTAGTTGACAAACTTGTAGTATGTAAGAAGACCTATCATTTGAGCTTTGGATGGAGGAAAATGGTTGCTTGGATCACAAGTTATGGCCTTACAAAGTTGGGTAAAAATCATTTTTTCTTCATAACTTAGTAAAATTTCAAGTTTCTCAAGGTTGCCCTTTTTGCAAGTAACCCCATTTTTATTGATTTTGGCTTAATACCCTTTTTGGTCCTCTAACTATAGGCCTGGGTCCAATTTGGTCCTCTTTCTTTTAAAAGTTCCAAATTAGTCCCTTACGTTATCTAACTGAATCAAATTGGTCTTTTCCGTCAAATATTTGTAACGCCGTTAGAAATAAATGACGTGGCATCTGAGGTGGAGATTTTTGATGACGTGGCATAGGATTTATTAATTTTTTTATTATTTATAATTTTTTTTCATTATCCATGTCATTTTATTAGTAAATTATTAATTAATTTTTTTTATTATTTTTTTTTAAATGCATATAGAATTAAATTTATACAAATTTTAAAAATTCAATTTCTATTACTTGGGCTTGAAGCCCACAATTTGTACACTAGTAACCCAATAATAAAGATTTATTATTCTAATGTGAAGAAATGCTTTATAAACACTTATTGAACCAGTAGAATTCTCGATGTCGGACTTTAACAAAAATGCAAAACTTCACCTCAGAAACTTCCAAGTTCATCTAGAACATAACACAGAACAACAACATAGTAGCTTGACATGGTTAATTGAGAATTCAGTTGGAATGCTTACATGCAAGCAGGGAAATGGAGGAAGAAGATTATCGCCAAAATCTTGAAGAATAACATCAGCATCAGCTTCAATGAACAAAACACCTTTTCCAGTACTCTCAACAATATCAAGAAAAGGAAAAAGCATAACGATGCGAGGGTGGCTCGCAGAGCGCGGTGGTTTGCAGCGGTACTGATTGGGTTTCGCGGCGGAAGGCGGTGTAATGGCTGAAGGCGTGTGTGACCGGATCTGTTGTGTGGGGGGGTTAAACAGAGCGACTCAGTTCGCATTTTCTAGCACGGTTTCTCCATGGTGACGACGCGGTTGGAAGAGGAGTTATCGGCAGTGATGCTCGCACGACTCAGTTCACATTGTTGTTTTGTTGTGTGGGTGCTTTATTTTTTTTTATAAAGTTTATTGCTGAAATTGTTGTGCTTAGGATAATGTTCTAAAAATACCTTACAGTTGTATTTGTTTGGATGTGGAAGCTGAATGTTGTTATTTATTTGAAACATTGTTATTTACAGCCTGAGACTTACAAATACAGAAACATCTTCCACTGAGACTTACAAATTATTGCCGAATTTCAGGTGATGGCAACCTTTATGTCACCTCCCCCCGTCTTCAACCATTATTGTGTTTCATCCTCAAGACAATAATATCATTGCAATTGGAATGGAAGATGCAACTATTCATTTTTACAATGTTAGAGTGGATGAGGTAATTAGTTATGCTGATGTTGATATGTTGATGTTGAAATTAAACTCCGATTTCGTATGCTGATTCTGTGATATGGTGATGATAATTCAATGTCAAGTCCAGTTATAGAAAAAATGTTTTTGAATCGATTTCATGGCGTCGTTAACGTTTCGTATTTGTGTTTTATACTGTGAGCAACATTGTTGAAAAACTCACACTATTGTTGCTATCTGCTCGTGCTTGATGTCATGCTGTTGCTATTCATTCTTGCTGCTATGTGAGGAAGAGAAAAACATGATAGATTAGATTAGATGAAGAGAAAAAGCATGGTTGAATAGCAGTAGTTACAAGTGAAATCAGAAAGTTTATTTACTTTTCCTTGTTCGTGTTTTTGTTACTACTGAAGCTTATTTTGGTTATGTGTGGGTGGTGATGGTTTATGAAAAAGGGAAGAATAACTCAATTTCCAATAACTCAAGTCCCACATTGAAATTGGAATAATAAAATTAAGTGTTTATATAAAAGATTTGTTCACAATATAATAACAAATCTTAACTATTGGGCTCCTACTCTAAAGAACTTGGGCCCAAAAATTTTGTATTACAATGTGCAACAATTAATTTAAATTGATTTTCAAAATAAATAAATTAAAATAAAAGGTGGATAATGAAAAAAATAAAATGTGGATAATAAAAGGTAACTAAATAAATTAATTTAATAAAAAAAATTAATTAATAATTTACTAATAAAATGACATGGATAATGAAAAAAAATTATAAATAATAAAAAAATTAATAAATCCTATGCCACGTCATCAAAAATCTCCACATCAGATGCCACGTCACTTATTACTAACACCGTTACTAATATTTGACGGAAATGACTTAATTGATTCAGTTAGATAACGTAAGGGACCAAATTGGAACTTTTAAAAGAAAGAGGATCAAATTGGACCCAGACCTATAGTTAGAGGACCAAAAAATTGATTTTTCTTGATTGATTATGATCCAAATCATAAGTTAACATTGTTTTTGACTTGAAGAGGCCATATTTGTCAAAAAATCTCAAAAGTCAAACTTGGTTTTGGTCACAGTTTACTTTTTATCAGATGAATTTCAAACTTCGTGATCCTTTATGAAATAAAGCCTTTGGGCTGAATTGAACCTAATGGATGGATTCCATAGGTGTTTTAGAGTGTCTTGAATCATGTCCCAAGGTTTGAGATCATGTCTTAGTCAAAAGTCAAAGGTGGGGTTGACTTTTTCTCAGAAACCCTAGTTTATGGTCCAGATGAATTTGAATCTTTATATTGCTCATGTATCAAGTTCTTTGTGTCAATTTAAACTTGTGAGAGGATCAATATAAGATATTTGAGTTCTTCAAAACATTTTTGAGGTCTTGGCTCATGCCTTGCTCCAAAAGTCAACTTAGGGGTGAATTAGGTCAAGAAAACCCTAATTCATGATTTTTGATGAATGCATCCCCTGAGGTTATTTTGAACTCGTGATTGGACTCATGAGGTCCCTTTGAGCTTCTTGAATCATGTTTTAAAGTATTGGCTCATGCCCAGATGAAAATTTCCTCTAGAGGCCTTGGTCGATCAAAACCCTAATTTGGTGACACTTATGATCTTGAGGCTTGATCGACTTGAAATGTTGCATTCCTGTGCTTGATTCTTGATGTGGGAGACCTCTCCTTCATGGATGTTTAAGAGGTTGGACAAGTTGAAGATCATGTCAATTCTTGATTGATCATTTGCCTGGATGCTCTGAGAGGGCTCAAAACCCTAATTCTTGGTTGAGGTGAATGCTCCACAATCTTTGAGAGGATTGATGAGGCATGAAGGTACATCCATATTGTAGTGATGATTTGCATAATGATGTGAAATCTTGTGGTCAAAATTTAGGGTATGACAGTCATAAGATTGTGATTGTAAGTAACGCACATACAACCATACCCTACGTAACAATGGCAGGTCACACGTGATGTTATCCCTTTTCCAACCATTGTTGTATATGTTTTCCGTAGTAGTGATCTATCCATGTGAAGTTGGATGCTCATAGGCTATCAGAATTCAGAAGCTAATGATCCATAAGTTGATCATACCCCATAAGCTCATCCTAAAAATTAATAATTTGAAAAAGCACAAGATGGCTCCTCAGATGCATCATAATCCAAGAAGACATTCAAATACAAGTCTTCATATCCAAAAGAGTTCATTCTTGGAAACACGGATAACCCTAGAAAGGCAAGGTATGCCTTCAGAGAAAAGCATTCAATGATATGACTACTCTCCATGACTGAACCTACTTCCGTTGATGAAGAAATTTGTTATAATGGTTGGATTGTGGCTATGCAAAAAGAGTTAAATCAGTTTCAAAGAAATTATGTCTGGAATCTGGTACCTAAACCTTCCCAGAAGAAAATTATTGGAACAAAATGGGTATTCAAAAACAAGTTCAATGAGTAAGGAGAAGTGGTAAGAAATAAGGCTAGACTTGTAGCTCAAGGCTTTAATCAGCATGAAGGTATAGATTTCTCTAAAAATTTCGCACTTGTTGCAAGGTTAGAGGTAATCAGGTTACTTCTCTCTTATGCTATTAATCATGACATTATCTTATACCAAATGGATGTTAAAGGTGCCTTCTTAAATGGTGTAACCTTTGAAGAAGTGCATATTAAACAACCATTTGGGTTTGAGGACTCAGTCCACCCAAATTATGTTTTCAAATTGAAGAAATCACTCTAAGGACTCAAGTAAGCTCCCAGAGCTTGGTATGAGAGACTGAGTAATTTTCTATTAGAAAGTGAATTTTAGAAAGGGCAAGTAGACACTACAATCTTCAGAAATACACTTAAGAATGATATCTTAATTTTCCAATTTTATGTTGATGATATCATATTTGGTTCAACTAATACTTTTCTTTGCCAAGAATTTTCTAAGACAATGCAAGTTGAATTTGAATGAGTATGATGGGAGGGATGGAGTTCTTCCTTGCTATTCAAATCAATCAATGCAATAAGGAGTCTATGTTCATCATACTAAATACACAAATGAGCTTCTGAAGAAGTTCAAGCTCGATGATTGCAAGATCATGAACACTTATATGCATCTAAGCTACTACATGAGCAAAGAGGAAAGCAGCACCAAGGTATGTCGGAAGTTGTATAGAGGTATGATCGGCTCTATTCTTTATTTAACAGCTTCTAGAACATATATTTAATTCAGTGTCTGTCTGTGAGCAAGATTTCAGTCAGATCTTACAGAGACTCACTTAACAGTTGTTAAGAGGATCTTCAAGTATCTGAAAGGAACAACCAATCTAGGATTTCTTTATAAAAAAATCCCTAGATTATAACCTATTTGGATTATGTGATTGTGACTGTGCTAGGGATGAAATTGAGAGAAAATCCACTAGTGGAACTTGTTAATTCATAGCTGAAAACATAATATTCTGGTCTAGTAAAAGACAAGCAACGATTACTTTGTCTATAGTAGAAGCAAAATACATCTCAGTTGCAAGTTGTTGCACATAACTACTCTGGATGAAATATCAATTGGAAGATTATTAGATAAGTGGAAGCATATTCGAATCTCCCGTGATAATACTGCACTTATCTGTTTGACAATGAATGATATTCGATAATCCAAAACCAAGCACATTGAAATAAAACATCGTTTTATTAGAGACTATGTCCAAAAGGGAGTGATATATATACAGTTCGTTGATATAGATCATCTATGGGCTGATATATTTACCAAGCCTCTTACTATCGAAAGATTTGATTTTATAAAAAAAGAATATGAACATGCATTTTGTTAAAGATTAGTGATTGCTTCTGAAATAGAGCATCAAAGTCCGATGATGATCAGAAGCTACTTTGGTTAGAAGTTTCAAACAAACTTATGATGAATAGTAGCATATGAGAAACTCAACCTCTGATATTCATAATTTTATTAGTTGTTTCTGATAGCATATAAGTGGAATTTATTTTTGACATCTGTCCACTTATGTGTCATGAATCTGAAAGGTTTTCTGACACTTAGTTTCTTGGCTGTTGGATAATAATTGTCGGTTTATGATGAAATTATTTTGAATATTGTGTCTAGCGCCCATTTGTCATTAATGTTTGTTTGTTTCAAAACATAAACCTTTTTACACTCAAAGGCACTTAAACATTTCATTACTACACATATATTCTCTCTCTTCACTACCAACACTTTCGTTCTCTAACCTTTTGAAAAAAAAAACTACCATTTTAAAAAACCCTCTCTAGAACCATAAACTCCATTGCAGTGACATCTTCTTCAAATCCTATTCCAATGGTGGTAAACTATGGCAAATCTCTCGAAATTAACCAATAACCTCGACTCTTAGAGAAGAAGATGTTACTAATGAAGATGTTATCTAGTTTTGTGGCCAAGAGATCCACATCGGTTACACCAAAGAACCCCAAAAGGCTAAATTTCTTCCCATACTTGTCCCTTCGAATTGGAATGACCACTTCATCAACAACACCATACTCCTAAAAAATCTTGAACATGTCCCTAGCAACCAAGTTGTCAGGGAAGGAAGTAAAGAAATAAGAGGTATTTGAACGACCCCCATCTCCTTTATAGCTCGAGCGTTATCCCAAGACTTTCTCTTCCTCGCCTTCCTCTCGCTGCCCACTTCTCTCCACCCATCCTCACCATGATGAATCGATTTAGACTTAGACATATTGTTATTGAATTTTCTATTTCAAACTCTTTTGTATCTTGATAGGTTTTGCTTTAACCTAACTTTTTATAGTTTCAAATCCTTTCACATCCCAATTCTATTTTTGTATTTCTTAATTTTTTTCTATCTTGACATATGATCATGTAGTGATTACCACCATTCTATTTTGAATATACTAACCTCTATAGCCCATATAAATAAAATTTCTCTTTTCAATAAAAGAATTCTCTCTATTTCAACATTTCATATGAAAAAAAAAAAACTTAAAAAAAATTATAAACTTGAAACTACAACTAATGAGAAAACTTCTAGTTTAAATATAATTTCAAACCATATGTTTTGTTTTAAAAACTTCTCATTTAAATATTTAAACTGACAGTTATTCATTTTTAATTGTCTTCAGAAATATGTGAATCAGAAGATTTAACACAAAAACTTCTAGTTTAAATTTTTTTTTGAATAAAATGAAACTGATGTATTAATTCAAAAAAATTGTCGAGAAACACGGTGATCACATGGATCCAACCCAACACCTAGAAAACAAAAAAACTAAAGAGAGACACTAAGACATCATTAGCTTAGCTAAGTGAGGTCTAAGTCTCTCACTATACCAACCTATACACTATCATATCAACTATTGTATAAAAAAATTGTGTAATCTACACTATTTTCAAAGCATGTGTAATTTCGATACGTCCAAATATCATAAATTGTTTCTGCGACTGTCAGTTTAAGAATGGACGCTCTCCATCCCTTCCTTTACAAATAGTAATGATCCATTTTAATTCCTCCTTCCATTCCAATGGTTAATGCACCACTTGTATCCACTCAAGATTTTTTTTCATATAATTCTAGTTTCATTGCAACCATAAAACAAGTGATTCAAAGTTTCTTCATAATAGCAAAAAAAAAAAACAATTACTATTATCTAACAAACCAAACCGGGAGAGAGTCGATTTGGTAGGCAATCCGTCATGGTAAACAAGTCATAAAATCATAATAGTCCTTGGTCTAGCAAAGTTATTATAAAACAACCGTCATTGTAATTTCTCTTCTCCAATGCTTCTCATATGAAGGTAAATTTGAATATATGTGAATTGCTTAACCTCCTCCGATTTCAATATTCAAATAAGAAATTTCACTAGAGTTAAATTTTCGGAAATATT